>CM056998.1:39103001-40303001 GCA_029891345.1 Dryococelus australis
CACACTGCCGGATGTCAACGTGCAACTCTCACAAATAGTGCGTAATTTATAGGCAGACATCGACGGCGGTGCGGCTGTCTGCTCAACACGACACACTTCCGGATGTCAACGTGCAACTCTCTCACAAATAGTGCGTAATTTATAGGCAGACATGGACGGCGGTGCGGCTGTCTGCTCAACACGACACACTGCCGGATGTCAACGTGCAACTCTCACAAAAAGTGGGTAATTTATAGGCAGACATGGACGGCGGTGCGGCTGTCTGCTCAACACGACACACTGCCGGATGTCAACGTGCAACTCTCACAAATAGTGCGTAATTTATAGGCAGACATCGACGGCGGTGCGGCTGTCTGCTCAACACGACACACTTCCGGATGTCAACGTGCAACTCTCTCACAAATAGTGCGTAATTTATAGGCAGACATGGACGGCGGTGCGGCTGTCTGCTCAACACGACACACTGCCGGATGTCAACGTGCAACTCTCTCACAAATAGTGCGTAATTTATAGGCAGACATGGACGGCGGTGCGGCTGTCTGCTCAACACGACACACTGCCGGATGTCAACGTGCAACTCTCACAAAAAGTGCGTAATTTATAGGCAGACATCGACGGCGGTGCGGCTGTCTGCTCAACACGACACACTGCCGGATGTCAACGTGCAACTCTCACAAATAGTGCGTAATTTATAGGCAGACATCGACGGCGGTGCGGCTGTCTGCTCAACACGACACACTTCCGAATGTCAACGTGCAACTCTCAAAAATAGTGCGTAATCTTGTGAGAAAATGGGGGCTCTAGTTTTGCGGGCTCTCCTTATTATCAAAAGCGCTTAAGGTTGAAGTAAAGCAACTGCCTATGGAGCACTGCACGCGACTGTACAACGTGGAGAACTCGTAAAAAAATGTAGTACAGACACCATTAAAATTGTCAGAAAAGTGCGATTTATGCTGCATATGAAAGGAGAATTTTGAAACGTTATAAAATATTATAGTAAAATAAACTTTTTAAATCTAAAAAAAAAAAATATTAAAATAGTCTGCATTTTTAACAAAATTTAAGCATATTTCCATTCTGGATTCTTCAGAAAGCAGAATTTGCAAGAAAATCTTCGTCATAGAATATCGTCTTAATGTTTACTATGATTGTGTGTACGAAATTTGTAATAACAATGTAGGAAAACATTTTTATAGTTGATTTTATGTGCGTCCATTTGTCACAAACGTTTATGGTTGAAACTGACGTAAATAAGTTATAAAATTGATAAGACAATTTAGTACTACGATTTTATTACAAATGATCACAGCAAATATTATGACGATCTTCGTTGAAGAAGTTTGTTAAAAATGCTTACTCTATCAATCGATTAATTATTATATTTAGAAAGGATATATATTTTCTATAATGTTGAAAATATATAATACGTTTTTCTTCCGTAATAATTTTTTTTAGCGAGTTCTTCAGATTGTACAGTCGGGTGCAGTGCTCCATAGGCAGTTGCTTTACTTCAACCTTAACGTGAGTGAAGAGATTTAGGCGGCTCTTAACAGCGAAGTCCTGAAAGCCGATGGAGGGTGAAGTGAGGCGAGCGTGGAGCAGCGACGGAATGCAAGGGTGGTGAAAAAGAGACATCCTTGAGAAAACCCGCCGACCAGCGGCATCGTACGGCAACGATCCTCGCGTGCCGGGAACCGAAGCAGGTTCGCCTGGGTGGCAGACGACCGTTCCAGCCGCTACACCACTGCGGCCTCTGGAATGGAGGTTAGCATAGGAAAGCAAGGCAGGACCTCTCGGGCAACGAAGCCGGTCGACTCCTCCACAGGACACGCGCAAGTTCGCGCCGTACACTCGAGATGAGGTACACCGCTCATTCGTCTTCTGCGCATGCGCCAAACATTTGCCAACACAACCGCAAAACTCGCACGGTCAACGGTGATGAACGTGCTTGTTTATATCTTGATTTTTTTAAACGACAAGCACTATCATATTAATAAAATCCTTTTATAGGCTGTTCACACGGTAAAATGAGCACTTTTGAAAGTCCTGCTAAAGATCTATTTGTATGCACGATGTGTGTACTTCCACCTTACGTAAAATTATCATTGCTACGGGCCTCATCGCTTTCTTCATGCGTCGGTCTCACATGAAACTGTGAAATTATTATGAAATTAAGTAACTTATTTTAAAAATCCGCTAATTTTTACACTTCCACGCATTAAAAAAAAAAAAACAGAAAGGGATAGATATAATTTAAGTTATCACAAATTGCTAACTAACACTTTATATTTATTCGACGTTAAGGTTATTTTCAAAAGTGCTCACATTATCGTGAACGGCCTTTACCAATTTGAATCTAAATAAACTGCGTTAAAGTGTATACATCTCAAAGCATTTGTTTACTAAAGCCGTGTCCGAAACGGCTACGAGACCATGATTTATGTTACTAAATCAACCACGTGACCAAGTTTAGGCCCCAAGTATTTGGTGATTTAGGGCTGGAATTTACTGAGGTGAATCCCCAAATAGGTCCGTAAAATCGTCTGCTGTTGTTTATTTGTGTTTTATTTCCCGCGTTGTAGCGGAAACGCTGGTATTTACTGTTCTCGAAACGCTGCAAAATACAGGCACGTGGAAAATGGAGCCGTTTTAAAATAAAAGTTCGTATGTTGCATAAAAAAAAGCGATCGGTTATTCGAAATGGAATGTTAGTAGGAGGGAGCGAAGACATAATGAGAAGATTGATATTGGCTAGAAATAAATATGATCAGTTATTTACAAGAAGTGAAAAATGCTTGGGAGTAAGCTATTTATTGAAAGTGTGACAAACAAAATAACGTTAAAATTCCACAAGCCTGTAGTTTCCAACTCTGTCACATGTAGCGCTGTTGCAAGCCGTTCGAAATAATCCACCCAAAATTCCTAAACACTAATACCCTCAAATTTGCCATTTCGAACACGGCTTAGGCAGTACTGTAACCTCAAATGGAATCCACGCCGTTTCTGCCAGCCGGACTGGCAGAGAAGCAGTTGAGTATCGGGACACGGATATAGGTTGTGCGCCAGGCAGCGAGATCTGTCTGCCTCGTGTTTAGTCAACGTTCGGCACCGGGATCGACCTTCCGGTCACAGCAGCCCCGGCGCAGGAGATGACCTGTCCCCTTCGCGCGACCTTGGATCGCTCTCGCCGAGGTCGACCGCCAGTCGAGGCACTTCCGCCCGCGGCCCCGCACATTCTCAAGGCCGCCCGCCCGGACGCAGCACAGTCCGGCTACAGAAACAGCTAAGTACACTTCGTTAAACTGAATGGAGTTATATCTGTTCACGGTAAAATGAACAGTTCTGGACGCCCTGCTTAAGATCTACTAGTATACATGCTGTGCATTCCCCGGCCACATGTAAAATTAACATTGCTATGGGCCTCATCACTTTATTCATGCGGAATTATTAAGGAAGTAAATACTTTACAAATCCACTCATTTTTACGTTTCAGTGCGCTAAAATATCAGAAAGACAAAAAAAAAAATTAAGTTATCACAAATGGTTACGTAACGCTTTTTTTTAACGTTAATATATGCAACTACTTGCCATCCATCGTTACCATTTTATTGGGCAAATGTCACTCAGTGCGCCCATTAAAATATACACATGCAGGGGCAGTGACTTTTTTCTAAGGTTCATTTCTAAAGTGCTCACTTTATCGTGAACAGCCTTTAGGAACAGAGGTTATACATAGGGACACCCGAATTTCGCAGAAAGAATTCCACGGAGGCTATATTTCAATATCCTCCTTGCACTCCTGCAGTTTTCCTTCCGTTATCCGCCGAGTGCCTTCGCCGGCAGACAGTATGGTGTTTACTGGGCCAATGAAGACAAGGTAATTCCGATGCCGAACGTCTGTGATCTGCGGGTAGCTATCTGAGACGCGTAGCAGCAGTTAAAACCATCCAATCGCAAAAGTGGATCTAAGTTTAAGTGTTCTAAAACACAGCTTGGCGCGATTTTTTCTCACGAAAATCGGATGTCCCTACCTATACACCGAGAAATACGATAGTATCCGAAAAATAGTCACATATTCGAAAGAAGTCAAACACACATCAACTCCAATGAAATCGAATCGCCCAAAATTCCTAAAGCCATTATAATTCAAATAGGCAAACCATACAAAACGGTGCCAAGCCTACGACACCAGACCAAATAAAGACGACTGCCCGAGGCGACCGGCTGCAGATGACTCATTGTTATAGACTGTTCACGGTAAAATGAGCACTTTTGCAAGCCCTGCTCAAAATGTACTTGTGTGCACCTTGTGTATTCATTCGCCTTATGTAAAATTAACACTACAACGGGCCTCAGCACTTTATTCATGCGACGATCAAGTGAAACTGTAAAATATTAAAAAGTAAATATGTTAGCAATTTAGTCATTTTTACACTTACATGCATTACAAAAATAGTAAGCGAAAGAAATAATTAAGGTATTAAAAATTGGTACCTAACATATTTTATTTGTCGTTAAGAAATGGGACTACTTTCCCTCCATCGGTACCAACTTGACTGGGCGCGTGTCGCTTAGAGCGTCCGTTAAAATATATGCCAGGAAGGAGCAGTGACTTTTTTCTAAGGTTGATTTCAAAAGTGCTCACTTTATCGTGAACAGCCTTTAAGTACCAACGAGCATTATCCATCCCTAAGGAAAGAGAGGACACTCAATGTTATAAATTGGGCCCTGAAAGATTCTCATTTGTCTCTGTCCAGTGGCGCTGCATTCTAACTATAGCGGACAGTGGAAACACACTCAAGCACTGTGCGCATGCGCGGTTTGTTAACTCTTCCACCGTGACGTATGCATTGTTTTGTTTACTTGAATAGAAAATAATAATACGGGCACGGCAACTTTGGGAAGTTACGAATACTTAAAAAAAAGTAAATAAACTCAACTATACTGTAGTATATCACTTCTTCATTCCAGCTGTTCTCTGGATGTTGCTTTGCGAGCTGCGAGGTAAAACATGTACCTAAAAAGTCGATGCAAAACGTGAAAGCTCCTATGGTGCATTTCTAAAGACATTCGAAAATTAATTCCTTAAAATATTCTGAATTGTGTTAAGTCGATAAATACACGCGGAAATTTTGTTACTATTAAGGTAGACTATCAATCAAAATGATTAAACGTAACAATACAAATCCACAACATCCCTTGCCGTCATTCTAAATAACTTAATATAAACAAGGGCAGGAGGATGTCGGGTACACGCGACAGTGCTGCTGCAATTTAGCTATGGACATTGTACGAAACAGAAAAGCAGACCCCCAAGTCCTATTAAGAGTGTCTCCCGCCCGGCTGACAACTATAGTACACGAGCGGCGAAACGACCTGGGGCGGTTCCTTTGATGTACGAATACCCATCTTCTGATTGGCTGCGCGAGGCCCTAGTAACGGGCCTTGCATCTGATTGGATAGTGCGCGCTGCGGGCCGCACCGACAACCTGAAGTCTTCTGATACCGCGGTTCAACAGCTTCGGGCGCAGTCAGTATAGGCTGTTCACGGTAAATTGGGCACTTTTTAAGGCCCTTATAAATTTTCCCTTTCATCCAATTTCCGTCTTCCTGCTGCTTTTTAATATAAACATTGCAATGTGAACAATAAACATAGTGAATACATTCCACCACCCTTAAAATTTAAAGCCTAATGCTACAATAAGATATATTTATTAGTGGTTAATGCCTGTTGGAAGGGCCTCAAAAAGTGCTCACTTTACCGTGAACAGTCTATACGTGGATGAGTGACCGCATACACACCCCAGGACAGCCGTAAAGGCAACAAACTCTCAGGCATGGAAGGCGAGGCCCTCGGGCCAGGAATACCATGCAACTACAAACATAACGTTATGGCTCCCGCCTATACCCGAGTTTTTTCCGCGTTTGAGACCGGGTAGCGCGGGAGATATAAGGGCGACACTGCCACGCACATCAAGTGCCACATCGTCTCAATGCAGAACCCTGGAGTAGTCTCGCATGGATCTGGTGCGTATATTTTGAGATACATTGCTTTGAAAACAAAAACAGTTTCTAACCATTTTGGAGTAATATGAAATAGTGTTTCTAATGTATGTGACGTCTTGAAAGCACTCAATAGAACTCACTTGAGGAGTCCCTTATTTTCGTAAATCTGCAATTTTGACGTACGTTTAATAGTTTCGTTGAAAAACCGTGTATTTGAAACACATTGCAACGCAGTTTCAAAGCCATTTATTTTGTGTGCCACTAAATCGTTCCCTATTTACTGTGCTGCCGGCTGGCTAGTGGGTTACCCGGCGCTGATTGGCAAATGAAGCTCCAACATTTTGCCGGCAACAAGTGGCGCCATTTTGCTGGCGTGTGCGGCTCAGAGTTCGCGGTTCAAACAGTAGTTTCACAGCTGTATTCTCAAGTACTCTGGGGCCCAGCCGAGTCACGCATTCTGTTCGCACGGCCGTTCTGTCGCAAACGAGATTTAAAGTTACCTTCAGTGTTAAGCCGAGGCCTAAGTTCATTACTGATCCTACTTAAAACCAACATTCCAATTTTCAAGACACAACTCGACCAGTACTCGCACACGTCCTCAGAAATTCGCTTTTTGAAAATCGCCCAGCAAGGCGCATCCATTTACGGTAGTAACAATCGCTGTAAAACCTATTTTGCACAAATTTTGGGTGTTGCTACCCGGAAAAATTTTAAGGTGAAAGCACGCATGTTCTATCACTTTTTTTTTTTCCGCATTAGAGACTACAAGACATTTCTCTCGCGAATTGTATCGTCGCGTTCCTGAAAGCCGAGAGAGAAACAATATGAAACTGATAACCCCAAATTGCAACCCAAGTAAAAAGGCTAGTTATTTTTTCTCGATCCATAAACAATTCGGGATGAATTTGTAATTCCTACTACTTGTACCCGTCAGTCAAACTTAATCTTATTTGTTCGAAAATGTTAAAAGGTTTGGATCACCGTTTACAATCATAGCACAGAAAAATAAAGTGTCCAAAACATAAGCTCACGTTTCTATAAAGCTTATTTACGTGAACGGCAAACTTCCGAGCAAACACATTTTGTATTTAGAGTACATATAAAATTACTAATCAAATCAGATAGTTGTTTGTCAATGTAAATCATACGTGGATCGAAAACTTTTGCTGAAAGGCTTTCGTGTACTTATAATTTTTACGTAACATTTATACAGGCTGTATCTTTAACTATTGCTCCAAACCTCCTGGGATCAAAACAAGAAATAATGTAGTCTACCTAGGGACATATGTCCTACAAAGCGTTGTTATTGAGTTACATACACTGGCCACATCACAGGCGATGTTAGAAGTGTCCTCTTGGACAGCAATGCATGCATGGCATGGGCTGACGAAGCCTCTCCAACTTACCTGGCTCATGTCGAACAGCTCCACAGGCGTTATTGATGCGCTGTTCCACGTCGTTGATGTCGTTAACCGGCGTAGCATGCAACACACTCTTCATGTGCCCCCCCCCCCCAGCTAATAATCCAGTGGACTAAGGTCAGGAGACCGGGCCAGTGGCGTAGCAAGGTAAGGTGGTACCCAGTGTGGAAAATTCCTTGTACCCCCTCCCCTTTTCCACGTAATAAAAATATTAAAAGAAGGGATAGTAGGATACTTACAGTTGCAAATGTCATTTTCTATTTTATTTACTTATAACATTATGAGCATAACCACTTAAAAAACCTTTTTTCTCCTCTTAAATTTGTTCTCAGAAAAGTTTTGAAATCACATCATCAAAATCTATTCCTTTTCACTAATTTTCAACTGACAAGCAGAGTGTGGACTCATATTGGACACAAGATGATTGTTGCTTAGTTTTAGTTTAGAAAAACTCCTCTCACATGATGCCACAAAAAAAAAAAGCGTAACGTTAACAAGAATTGTGAGGCTAAAGTATTATTTGGTACATAATATGAAAGCTCATATTCAACAACAATCTCTAAAAATCTATTCCAAAGAATCTTCTTTTGAAACTTCGACAGCTTTTAGATGTCTTCTTATTTGTGGAATCTCTCTAAAGATACCATCTTCAGAGAGTTCATCATAGTTTACGACTAAGTATTAAATTAACTATGGAAGTTCGTCTGCTGAAGTTGGAATCACATTCTTGAGCTCGAGAACTGCAAACCGAGCTGATATGCTTACCATGTCTTTGCTGAGTGTGTCAATTTCTTGATAAAACCTGTCAATTCATACCAACATTGATATTTTCAATTCATCAGTCAACGTAAGTGGTTCATCTCGAGCCATTTCTCCAAGCACCATATTCTTCTTTCAGATGGTTCTTCTTTTAACAAAAATAATGACCACCTCTTCATGTGTTTTCATTGAAAACGCTCTTCGCTACACAGTGCCGAGTACAGCCGAGTTTCCTTGCCGTTTGCTGACTGGACTGGAAAGTTTAAAAGCGTGTTGTGTTGACTTGTTGAAGTTAATTAATTGTCAGACGTTATGAACTTGTTTTAAATACAGTTATTAAAAAAAAGTGTCGTGAGCACAAAAACATTTTTTTTTTTTTTAGATTTCTGCCATACCGTCACCTCCTCAATGTTGACACCCGGGGCACCCCCCCCCCCCCAGCGCACCCGCCGTCGTACGCCACTGGACCGGGCAGGCCAATGTACTGGACCCCGCGACGCGAAGCTCTATACAAAGTATGCAACGACAAAGTAAGTGACAGTAGTTATGCACGTTACCACAATGTGTAATGCCTGTAACTCAATAACGACGTTTTGTAGAATATGTGTTCAAAGCATAGGGCTGCTCTTCTTTGTTTTGATCACAGGAATCGCCTACTGAAGTTTGTTGCAATAGTTTAGATACACTGTACATTCCTTCAAACCGATCGACAAAATGCTTCTTCGCGATCATGCAGAGTTAATTTTCATCCTGACTATTGTCGGTGCAATATGTTTTGTAAGTTAAATACCGTCCCTCTTCTAGCGCTGCCGCCTACGAACTCCCACGGAACCACAAACACTTGAGAAAACTGGAGCGCTTTTCTCATATCGCAATGCTACTCTCTCACACAAACGCTGCTTCACTTATTCCCCTTGAAAGAACACTTGGCGGATTCACTGGAAGTGCAAGAAAAGGTTTCATCGCAATTTCTTCTGCCTCGCACACACACACGCGACAGCAATGAAAGGCGACGCGAAGACCCCAGCGTGACAGATAGAAAAGAAAGAAAGAAAATAAAATGAGATATGAGAGGAGACCGACTCCACAATAAAAGACGACCGACGAGGCTGTATTTCGCAAAAGGAATTCACGAATCCATGCAGATGGTTCCCGCACGACTTCGCAATCAAGTCTGTGTATCTTCCTTTTTCGGCCTTCGGGGAGGGGGGGGGGGGGATTGCGAAATAACCTCAACAGCACTGCCTTCCTAAAGGAGACTCCATGTCACTACACTGTGTCGTGGTCTTTCTCAGTCCACGGTAAATATAACCTGGGGCAACAGCATTGTAATGCCCAGTTGAAGACACTGAATGAAAATGTCAAGGTTAAAAAGCTGTTATAAACGTCACAAAGTGACATCGTGCCTTTCAATAAAAGCAATTTCATTGCAAAGAATACACCTCAAAGTTTCTGACCCTGAATAACATGTTTTGGAACTGAAATAATAACGTACTAACGTGCATTTATGCCCAATCTACTTTCCTTAAAAAAAATCGACTGTGGTGGAACTATACCGTTAAGTGTTTTTACACTTTACTTGAAAGAGATTTTTGAGAACTTGTAATAATCATTGTTACTGTAACTGATGGAATGTCTCGTGTGGAGATGTCTATTTAGGTCAGGGTTTCCGATTGTTTCTCGGCACTTATTTCCTACGCATCCACATTTTTTCTCGTCTTCCCGAACGACGTAACACAAAAACGATCTTCAGGGGGCGTACTTCTATCTCGCGCGCGCACACGCACACACACACACACTTTGCGAGACTTCCAAAGTTGGGACAATACCATGCGGCTTGGTCTCCAGTATCTCAAACTTCACGTCTGTGGCATTACGCAACGAGAACACAATCAAACCAGACATAAAGATGATAGCAAACGGTTTCGTACCACGAAGATCTATGTTCGCACAAGCTAAGCCATGAAAGTGGCGAGTATTTTACACATAGGCCTATATGACTATATGTTTACGTAAGTTTGGTCTGTAAGCTGCGTTCACCCTCAGCCCTCGAACAGTTTTCCAGAATAAAACAAGTGGTATTAAATAAGCCCAATAAAAAAAAAATTTAATCGCACATGTACAAAAAATTTAAAAAAAATTGAAGGATTTCTATGCGGTAATACAAATTCGGCGGCTTAGCGTATAGTCTGAAGGTGAAACAAAAATGTCTTACAATTACAATAGCGTATAGAGTTATTCGCAATTAAAATGCAGCTGATAGCGGTAGTTTGTGAGCAGCTAACAACAATCGATTGTTTAAGTGTCTTCAGCAGGAAATATATATATTTTCTAATTCTAATAAATATAAGAATCCCCACACTTAGCGATAATCCTCTCTACCTGTACGCAAGGTGTCATTAATTTTACCTTTGCTGAATTATCTTGACTCTTAGAACCATAGAACGAGAAAAACTTAAGGCGTGAAAAACCTTTTATTCGTTTCAAAAACTTTTCAGCGACCTTGCGTGATATATGCTTACGAAGTGCACTCAAAAATTTCAGTTATGAATACTAGTTTCCATTTCTGATGTGATTTTTTTTGGAAACTAATTATGGCTAAAACGGACGTTTCCAAAGCGAGTTAAAGGGACAAAAACTGGTACAGGTGGATATAGACGTGCAGCACACTCTTGTCTTTAGCATTACGCAATAAAACATCACCACTGAAAACCTCAGGAAGGCAAACAGCCGACAAGAAATAAACTTTGTTTGTACAAATAACAATTATATGGAAGATAGCCACCAAGATCATTTTTGTAACACTACGAGTAAATTACATCCATTTTACAAAACAAAATACTACGGAATGTTTAAAACTTAAGTCAAATATTAACAATAAAGCACTACTGAATTCATATTTATTATAAACGTGGATACACGTAAACCATTTAGGAGGCCACGGTGGCTGAGCGGTTAGTCCGCTCGCCCTCCACCAATGCGATCCGGGTTCAATCCCCGGCCGGGTCACTCCGGATCCTCGCATGTGGGAATCGTGCCGGACGATGCCGTTGGTAGGCGGGTTTTTCTCGGGGATTTCCCGCTTCCCCCGCCCTTTCATACCGGCGCTGCTCCATACTCAATTACATCACCCCCATCGGCTCTCAATACCTCGATGTTAAGAGCTGTCCAAATCTGTTATCCTTCTTCACGTAACTATTTTGTAAAGTTGCAAGTTACATGTTCCCAAGCAATTGTTTTTCAAACGTCCGAAAATATTTTACTGTGTGATACGCCCCCTTGTTTTTTTTTTTTTTCTAAATTCTGAACACGGCGTCTGGAAAACGGCGTAACGAATGTAGACATGGCGCGCAGGTACTGCATCAATGGCGGTAATGGCAGGCAGTCGGAGGGAAAGGTCATGGATAAATACAGTTATTTCCCGGAGCTTATTACACACCGTGTTGGCTGCCCAACCTGTTATTAAACTGCCAAAGCGCGCTGGTTTGATACCGCGGGATCCTGGAGGAATTCGGTTGCTGTCGCCAAGCAGGAAAATCGAACCTCCAGCCACGACCACTAACTAGGCGATCCGCACTCTGTTTGCAGGAAATTGCGCGAAATCCTATAAATGCTAAAGTTTGTATAGGCTGTTCACGGTAAAATGAGCACTTTTGAAAGCCCTGCTAGAGATCTACTTGTATGTACGTATGTATATATTCTTCCGCCTTATGTAAAATTAACATTGCCGCGGGCATCAATTAGGTAAAATATTTGAAGTTGCTAACAATATCATACGTACTCTTGATAGACGCATGAATATTGTAATGAATTGTAAAAGGATTTTTAACGTCCTCCGGTTTTATGCTTGAAAGCTTAGTAGGGGACGGCCTACAGACTAACTTAGAACCTAACTTAAATCACCCATGCTTTACCCGGGATTAAAACCTAGGGCATCCCACACCCAGATCGGTGACGCACCATCCGACTGCGCCACGGGAGGTCGACACGCATGAATAAAATGATCGGGTCCATCGCACACGAGTGTCTAGTGAATCGCCGAAGTCATGACTACTGAGTACGTGTGTTTTCGCCAATCATTTTTCAGCATATTTCCTACAACCTGAAATAATTCCAAAAGTAACCTAGGACGGTGGGTGAATACGTGGTTTTTATCGTTTGGACTGACCTGTTATATGCAGCTGGTCCCTATCGCTTCCCAGTCCCGTTCCACTCCACTCGAACGAGCGAGACAGCAAGCCGAGAACAGAGCGGATCTTGCGAAGAAACGGACGGCTATTTTACAAGGGCGAACCGCCACGTGTGCGAGATAAGCCTATAGGGACTCGCGCACTCTCGATCCGCTTCAGCGGATTGAATTCCTGGGGTTATCGTAGAAAGAATGTTCTGGTCATTGCCTAGCCTCTCTCATCGATACTCGTGGTGCAGGAGGAACCTTCTAGACCGGGCTAGCGAGACTAGTTAAATCCCGTGGGCCTCCGAGCCGACATACTAGAGTTCTAGAGTTTGGAGGATTGTACGGCCTTAAGCACCAGGTGTGCGAAGACAGCGAAACGACGAGCCCGCAGCGCAGAGCGGCGAGTGGCAGCGACAAGCGACCAGCGGTAGTAAAGTCTGCGGACTGCGAGCATCGGTAGAGCGAAGAGAGAGACTGACAAAAAGGTAGAGGGGGGAGACCATTAAACTAGATGCTTGACCGTAGACACTTGAAACGATGGCATAAGCTGTTCACGGCTAAATGAGCACTTTTGAAAGCCCTGCTTAAGATCAAATTGTGTACACGTTGTGTATTCTTCCGCCTTATGTAAAATTAACATTGCCATGGGCCTCATCACTTTATTCATGAGTCGGTCAAGCAAAACTGTAAAATTATTATAGAAGTAAATAATTTACAAATCTGCTCATTTTTGTACGTCGGTGCGTAAATAAAACCCGAAAACTAAATAAATAATTTAGGTTATCACAAATGGTTACCTAACACTTTCTATTGGACGTTAAGATATGGAACTATTCTCCAACCATTGTTGTCAACTTCACTGGACGCATGTCACTCAATGCGCCCGTTAAAATATATGCAGGTAGGGGCAGTTACTTTTTTATAATGGTTGATTTCAAACGTGCTCACTTTATTGTGAACAGCCTTTAATAGGCAGACTGAATGTGTGTAAATAATGAGTGTGAATAGAGTGGCTGTAACCAACACAAACATTGAGAAGGATTTTCAGTTTTATTAAGACCTCCATCCCCCACGAACTCGAATACTTGTAACACTATAATATTAGCTGAACGAGTGTTTTTGCAGTTTAAACGAACATGTGATGGTGAATAAGCGACTCGTTCTCATGCGCACATGCGCAGTAGCACCGACTGTCCACAGCTGTTTATCAAGGTCACAGAATAGGTGGGAATATAGAATCGAAATGGTTTGCCGGTTCCTTTGCTGCGAGCGAACTCGGTCGCTAACTGGCCGCGAAAAGCCGTGGGAACGGGCTAGATTGAGCCTGATTGGCTATTGCACAGTATGTAATACTCCCTATTGGTCGAGCTGCCGTCTGGCAAGTTTGATTGGTGAACAACGTTCCGCCATTTTGCTGACAGGCGAGGCCATTTTGCCAATGTGTGTGTTCGCAATACAGTCTACCATTTCACCTGGGGCCACGGTAGCTGAGCGGTTAGCCTGCTCGCCTCCTACCACGGCGATCCGGGATTTTCGCACGTAGGAATCATACTGGACGAAGACGTTGGTCGGCGGATTTTCTCGGGGATCTCCCGTTTCCCCCGCCATTTCATTCCGCGCTGCTCCATACTCACCTCAATCACCCTAATCGGCTCTCAAGACCTCGATGTTGAGAGCCGTCCAAATCTCTTCACTCACCATTTCAGTTCTGTAATCTTACGTACTCTGCGTCACGGCCCTGGCTAAAGGTTACAAAACGAGCGGAAACTATTTTCTCAAAAGGACTTTCAGAATCAGGTCAATTAAGAGTTTATATCCTATAGCACCAGTTCATAAATTGCCTCCAACCCGCAGCACGACTCAATTTATGAGCGTAGGATGACGTGGTTCGGTGCCCACCATAATCACAAAGTTCCGCCATCCTCAGCCTTTACGTGCATAAACACACGACTTTAAAAAAAAAAAAAAATCACGTTTTTAAACAACAACTGGTGCAGAGATCTCAAAAATAAACCACATGCTCTATGGAATTTGCCTTGAACGGGCTGTAACTAGGTATAGAGACTCGGCGAAGGAACCTATAAAACGTGCTTACGGCCTGGGTTTCATGACGGCACGTTTAGCCGCTTTAGCAGTTTAACTCCGTAAACTACTGCAGTTTTATTCGCCGTTGCTCTTTACGAAGGTTCGCCCGTTGCCGGGTTGAAACCCCGAGAAATGGCTGTTCCCGCGCGAGTTCTGAAGCCCTACTAAAGTTCTGCTCCAGGGATATTCCTCCGCCTCGTGCAAAGTAAGTTTTTAATTCTAGAAAACTACACCGAAAGACAACGCATCATTTTAGTGAGCTCTCAGCTGTAATTATATTTCGCATGAGAACTATTTCTTACTAGGCGCTACCAATACACATGGTTTTTCATTGTTTTTTATTGATATTTATTATAAATGAAATATTATCATTTGTAGGTAAAATACAGTTAAGACCTCATTTTTACGAAAAATGAGATACTTTAAGGTTAACAGGGGTATAAAAGGCTTGTGATACATGATAGATTTATAAAAATAACTTAGTACGTCTAACAAAGGGCGACTTTTCAAAGGTTTGATTCAAAAGTGTAAAGGAATAGCTAATAGATTATACCAAAGACACACTTCACTTTAAATACGTTAACGTCCGGAATAATTTTCATTACAAAAAAACATTGAAAACTTTACCATCCCCGATTTTACGCCTTAAGCTATGGGCAAGGTAATTTGGATTGGGGGGGGGGGGCGGAGGAGGTGAAAGTACCTAATATTAGATTCAAAAGATACATAGATACATGTCTATGGTTTGCCTAAGAGATAAAACCCAGAATCTAGTGGGTCGAAGATACCGCCGTGCTGATCTCAGACAAAGATCGTCGCTTTTTAGTTTTACATTTTGACCGACAGGTAGCATCACTGGGATAATGAGTATTGTCAAGTGTTTAGGAAAATGCGAAGTCCAGAAGGAACTATAAAATAACTAGGCTGAAAACATACCAAAATTCTCAGTTTTCAAGTTAAAAGAAAAAACGGGGGGGGGGGGGGGGGGAGAGAGAAACATATTAATAATCACATTCATGAGTGTGAGACGTATGATTAACTCATAATCATAAATTAGTAGCTCGCCTTAAACTGCTGGTATTTCTGGTTCCATCCCAGATCCCAACAAGCGAACAATTTTGTATCCTAGGACACTCGTGCGGGGAAAGTGGCGACATTGCCGAAGTGAAGGAGAAGGCTTTTCTCAAGGTACTCCCGTTTCCTCACCGTCTTCATTCCGCTCCTATTCCACCCCTAATTCACCTCACATCTCGTCCCCAATTCAGCATGGACGAAACGACACGTATATCCCTCGTTTGGCTCCTTCCAGCACTGCCAACCGTGGTGGATGTTCATTTACATTAACTTCTTTATAAACGCATTCCATTTTAAGTCTTCCGCCAAATACAAACACATTTTTATTGCCCCTGACCTATGAGAAAATGTTATGTTGATACTTAGTTCCGGAGGAAAACAATCAGTCGGCTCGAACGCCTTAAATGATATACTTATCTGTAAAGAGAGGCGAATTTCGCTGCTTCAGCTACCGGCAAAGTAACCTCCGCAGTCTTATGTATACTCCTACGCTCTAAGAAAAAGCGGGAATGGTAAATCTTTCCCCTATACATTCATTGCAGCCTTCCTACACTTACTTAGGAAACAATCAAATGCGTAGGGAAGTTCCCAACTTTGTATAGTAGCGAAGCTAAACATTCCTATAGGTGCAGCTTGATGTGTGGTATTATTACCACACAGTGTGTAGGATAAAAATTTCCATTACAGTTTAGGAAGTTCAGTAGAAAATGTTTTACAGTGATAGCCTCAACTGTGTGTTCATCTGCTGCTGCGCCAGTGGGCGGTGAGCTAAACAGAAGCTGTAGGAAACACAGGATTCTTGCGGGTTTGTTATTGGCTTTGCGTCCGGCCAGAGCGTGTCGAAATTAACTGTGATACAACTGAGAAAGAAACTGAAATGTATACGTGTTTGGAGTCCAGCTTGTCCTGAAAGTCATTCGCGAAATTTTTCTGTCCCTACTTACCTGTGAATGAAAGGATTAATACTAGGATGAATGTGAAGCAGACTTATCCCCTCCCCATCTACACTCATCCTTGGATACGCCACTGATTACTGATGTGGATCACAAACGAAGACTCCTGTGTTCGCACCCGAAGCTCACGAGGGTTCGGTGGAGTGTCCTAGCAGGTTTGTGCACCAAGCACGCCACTACCACGGGCGATCTCCGCTTGCGCAAGAAACCCCACTCCGTGTTTACCAGCACCCGGTCACAGACTGCTTCACAACACAAAGGTGGAACTGCCGCTTGTGCCTCCAAATCCAGCAGCACGCGCCAACAAAATGACGTCACTGGCCGATGAGCGCCCGGTAACCTGCTCCCCAGCCAGCAGTCCAGCTAATATGCTTCACGCAGCGCGCGGTAGCCAATCAAGACAAGAGGCTCGTTCCCAGAGCTACGTCCACGTCAAAGGAACCGCCCAACGTGTCGTTCCGCCTCTGTATACTGATCTACTCTATGACTCGGTGCTGACCCGAGTGGGAGATTCTATGCCCGGCCGGGCCAAACTCCATATCTTTGCACGTGAGAAAAAGTGACAGACGTTGTCATTGGCAGTTGGTATTTCCTGCATACCTCCCCCTCGCATTTACAGATGGAAGTTTGAATTTGTAGGACGCCTGGGCCAGAAAACAATCCAAAAGTAAGTAATTCTAAAATGGAAAATGTCATGCACATACTTATATATACGGATAACGTTGTTCGATGGCATACCCTTCGGAAATAGTCCATTCGAAGGACTTCGTCCCTACCGTCTTTCCGCCCAACACAGAAAAACCAGGACCGATGCTAGACCCCCAACCCCTTCCGCACCCAATGCTAGACCCCCAACTTTTTCCGCACCCCACTCTCGCCCAACCCACCCCAAATAAAAAAATAACACTTCGATATACCTTTTCAGCTCTCAACACCTCGCTGTTTAGAGCCGCCTAAATCTCTTCACTCTCACCTTTCTAGGATGAGATGCGATCAATTTTCGGGAGCGGTCCGCGACATGTTACAGGGTCTCTCTCTATTAAGGAACTTTAAAAGGCCTCAAGGTCGCGTCGCGACGGTGTTTGAAAATATCATAAACAAGCTTTGCGTCTTCTGTTTACTCAGAATTTTAAAAAGTGACTACAGGGTTTTAAAAGAACAATTCGTCCAGGAAAGACAGAGCACTGTGGCTATAGTTTAAAACACTATTTCAAAGACGAGTAAATGACGCAAAGAGACAGCTATAAGCTGTTCACGGTACAACGAGCACTTTTGAAGGCCCTGTTTAGTATCTACTTGTATGCACGTTGTGTATTCTTCCGCCTTACATAAAATTAACATTGCCATCGGTCTCATCACTTTATTAATGCATCGGTCAGTTGAACTATGGAAATATTATAAAAGTAAATATATTACAAATCTGATAATTTTTACACGCCGATGCATTAAAAAATGCCAGAAAGCAAAATAAATAATTAAAATTATCACGAATCGTTACCTAAAACTTTTTAGTCGACTTTCCCATACATCGTTATTAACTTAACAGGGCGAATGTCACTCAGCGTGCCCGTTAAAATATACGCAGGCAGGCGCAATTACTTTTTTTTTCTCAGGCGGAGTTCAAAAGTGCTCACTTTATAGTGAATAGCCTTTACTTACAGTGATTTTGGTGACTATGACACATTTCAACGTCAAAATTTACTTTTCAGCAACACAATTTATAAAAAAAAAAAAAAAAAAAAAAAAAAAAAAAAAAAAAAAAAAAAAAAAAAAAAAAAATCTCGACTCTTAGTTGCCGTCATACCGTCAAATGTTACATGAAGATTCTGATAAAGATAACTAGATACCTGAGAAATTCGCGTTATCTTTCGGTGACATGATAGACTCCATTGCCTTATAGTTAAGTGAGCACAATTTGTGGTTTGATTGGACGCTGCACTGTAATAAACATCACCTGTCTACTTGATACCCTCAAAAGATATTGGCTACTCCACCGCTGAACTTATAATATTGGCTCACGAGTTCTCCGGGGAGCGCCAAACTTATTTTTGACCAGTGGAGTTCAGTCTGTCCTTAAATAATAACGCGAATTTTGCAGGTCTCTAAAGATTACAGTAGTACATTAAATAATAATTACCACGTGCGTGATTCCAATTAACTAACAGCGAAAAAAGCACATGTCTCCTTTGTTTACTGGTCATTTTGTAGACGCCATCGCAATAGTAAACCTTATTTCCTTTTATGCGTCGAGGTTATCAGATATTTTACTTTAACTGGTAAGGATATCAAAGATTCATATCAAGGGAATGCAGCGGCAATCGCCTTGGAAGCGGATGGAATCTGCGCTTCACACCCCCACATCTATAGGTTATTCACGGTAAAGTGAACACTTTTTAAAACCCTGCTAATTTTTACCTTCAGCCAATTTCTATCTTTCCGACACTTTTTTAATATAAACATTGCCTCGTGACTAATAAACACAGTGTGTACATTTTACCACTATCAAAAGTAAACGCCTGAGGTTGCAATAAAATACATTTATTAGTGGTTAATGTCTGTTGAGAGGGCCTTAAAAAGTGCTCACTTTAACGTAAACAGTCTATACGTACAATACCCTAGTTATCGGAAAAATACGTTTGGAGTACGTTGGAGTACGCCAATTTTATAAAAAGTCAAAATATTTTTATTATAGGCACGACCCTATTTCACTGGCAGAGTGATACGCAATTATGCAATACGAAATAAGTGCGCATGCCAGCTGCTTAGTGAAGTGGGGAGATTTGGGCGGCTCTTTACACCGAGGTCTTTAGAGCCAATGTGGGTGAAGTGAGGTAAGCATGGATCAGTGCCGGAATGCAAGGGCGAGGGGGGACAGGAGATACCCGAGAAAACCCGCCGACCATCGGCATCGTCCAGCAAGATTCCCACATTCGAGCGACCCCGCCGGGAATCGAACCCGGTTCGGTAGGTGGAAGGCGAGGTAGTCTGACCACTACACCACCGCGGCCCAGCTGCTTAGTAACCATCTTTGTGCAGCAACACTGAACGGCTGGTTTTCCATGACAACTTTCAAAACCACGCGGCTTCGACGAAGGTACGCTCATTGTTTGCATAAATAAGTTGTTCAAGATGTTAGTACAGTTCTTACCGAGTTGTATTGCAGCTGCGGTTTAATCAAGTTCAATAATGTGTGTATCGCACCCGCTTTTATTAATTAATTAATTTATTTATTTTTTAAGTAGAAGTGCAGGTTTGTAAACATAAAACCAAACGTGAACAATCGACACCACGTCGCTGTACAAACACGTGATTTGGAAGATTCTCATGGCGATTCGTGACCCAATGTTGAGCGCATGCGCAGAGGACGATAATCAGGCGGCCTTTATCTTAAATCTACAATCGAAAATACCCTGTGCGACGCAGGCTATGCTTTCATATGCCCCAACGCTCTCGATTCTGGCGAGGTAGATATTTAGTTAATTCGCCGACGGCAGAACCCCTAATACATTACCAGCAATTCGGGGAGCTTTACTCTGCACTCAGTGACGTCACGAGCTCAAGTTAAGTATGGGGCATCTTCTGCGCACCTGAGAATCGTGACAAATCCTAAGATCGTCCATTAAAGCCATCCTTTTCAATTTTTTTTTTTTTTTTTTTTTTTTTACGCTGAGATGCGTCGCAGAGCTGCAACAGGCAAGGCCAGTCTTTCAAACAAAAACTAGCAACCTAGGACACGGATACTTGCGCCGTCATCATGACGTCATTGCCACACCTGAGGGGAGATGACTTTTCATTCCTGCAATTTCGCAACACGACAAAAAATCCCAGGTACAAGGCAGGTTATGATATTAGTATTCTCACATCACATTCCATAGTACGTAGAGCAATGGCGAAGGGTTACGTGTGCGACCTCATCTGTATCAATTCACTTCTTCCAGAAGTGAGAAAACAATCCAAAATTACATTTTTTTTTGGTATAAATAATACGAATGAAAAAAAAAAAGCGTACTCACCTACGTTTAAATGTTTCATTCGCGCTAGCGAGGATCATCACAAATACTCTGCAGGTAAGACTTAATAGCTGGCTGTAACAACTTACAAAAATTTATGTTCTAATGGAGGCGTGAAAGAACTTTAAATTACAGATGGTCTAGTCATACACTTCAAAGAATAGCTTGAAAAAAAAAGGAAACTAAGTTCGTCGCGCATGTTGCACCACGCGAGCGGACGCCGCCCCGCTGCCAACCAGTCTTGTCGCGCGATGTAGCCACGCGACCGTGCACCGAGCGCACTGCTCTACTATTACAGGCCGAGCTCGCAGGCTGACCTGCCCCAACCCGAGGTCACGTTGACCCCGTCACAACAAACCCGCCAGCGAGTCTTTTCTTAGCCTTGAGAGCTGGCGGAGAGGGGGGGGGAGACCGTCTCTCCTCGAGAAGGATGCTGTTGTATGGTCTCCTCAGACACTTCAGAGCCTGCAAAACATGTTTGCACGCTTAATGTTATTTCTGAACGCCTCTGGAAACCCCCCCCCCTCCCAATTTCCCCCCTATTTCAGCAGCCGACCCCAAACCCCTTCTCTATAAGCGCCAAAACATTTCTGCAATAAATGAAAAAGCAAAGAGCACAGACACACACGACCCGAGGGGAAGAGAACTGCACGTTAAGAAGCGGATGGAGAATTAAAAAAGGAGATGGGGGGAGGAGTGGAGGTTATAAAAAAACTGCACACACGTGTCTGGCTGCGAACTGAACAAAGGTTGGGGAGGCAGTGGGAGCTATGCGAGCTGTGTTGAGTGTGGTTAGGATTTCTATCGAGGGTTTGCAGCGCTACCGTGCTAAACAGGCGCAAGTCGCATGCGTCTTTCCCGTCATCAGCAGTGCATGATTGGTCGAAACGTGAGGGGGAGAAATGAGATTCAAGCGCAGCGGAGCGCATTTCGGAAATTATAAGACCCCCCCCCTTCCCTTTTTGCCCTTACGAGCTTAGTTCATATGTCATCGTAACTTGCAAGTCTCGCCGTTTAAAAACATCCATATCTGGCGACTTGAAAAAGGCAGTGGAAATAGCGATAACAAAGAACCCTCGTACAAAGACTTGCCACGCGAAAATTGGATATAAATGACGCGATAAATATGCGAAAGAGCGGCAGCCTTGCCTCCTAATTGAAAATTACGAGGGAAACTGGTGATACGTATAAAAAATTGTACTACCAGGACAAAAAAAAATATGTAATGGAAAAAGCATGCAGTGGCTCTGTAAAAAACAGAACAGAGCAGTATGAATAAAATAAAACCACGAGGGAATTTGTGTTTTATAGCTTACGTAAATTAAGTTTTATTTTCAAATAGGAATCTAACTTCACTTCACGTCGCTTTCAGCATATTGCTAATTTGCTTCGAAATTCATTAGCCCAACGTAGAAAACTAAATCACACACCATGCGTCTGTTTCTCTTGTTACGTCTTCTATAACTACATAGTATATTAGTTCTTTTTATTAAAAGCTTGGAAAAAATACATTAGTACTGTAGTAGTGAACCGGTATGATGCAAGTTTAACATATGTAGGTAGCATTACATATTGATATTATGATTAGCGCACTTCTACACACAGCATTCTCGTCAACATTTACAATACCTCACAGTAAGTACGTGAAGTTAATTAACCTTGCCTTACTTATCGGTACTTTGTAAATTTTATTTTGCGTTTAAATATACGTACAGTCTATGTATACTGACCGTTGAGAGACAATTATGCTTGTTCTATACGCATGAAACGTATACCCCCGTGTATTATATAGAAAAACAGGCCACACTGCAAAATAATAATAACTTACGATACAAAAATAGATGAAAAAACTACTGAGCTACGCAGAAATATTATATAGTTTCATTTTAAGAATAGGTAACGGTCTAAACCGAAAAAACACACTGTTGATAAGAATGAAAAATGCAAAAAAATTAAGCATATTATCCAGAGTTGTAAAATAAAATGCTGTTATCTTATCTAGTAGGCTGTAGATCCTAGTAGCAACACAAACATACACAATTTAATACGCCGTTCAGTCGTGACGCTCCTTGTGTGTTATGAGGATGGGTACTGTGTAGGATTTCTACATACGCACAGCTAACTTTATCAAATTACCTAGTTTGCGCCAGTAATATACTTCACTGCGCAAAACTGCAACAGTCAAAATGAGACAGCACTGTCGTCTTCTCTGGTAAAGGCTGTTCACGGTAAAGTGAGCACTTTTGAAATCAACCTTAGAAAAAAATCACTGGCCCTACATGCTTGTATTTTAATGGATGCAATGAGTGACATGTGTCCAGTAAAGTTGGTAACGATGGAGGGTAAAGTAGTTTCATATCTAACGTCAAAAAAAAAGTGTTAGGTAACCATTTGTGATTACTTAGATTATTTCTCTAACTTTCTGTATTTATTAATGCTTTGAAGTGTAAAAATGAGCAGATTTGTACAATATTTTCTTCTATAATAATTTCATAGTTTCACTCGACCGACTCGTGAATAAAATGATGAAGCCCATCACAATGTTAATTTTACATAAGGCGGGAAAGTACACAACGGGCATGCAAGTAGATATTAATAAGGGCTTTCAAACGTGCTCATTTTAGCGTGAAAAGCCTATACTGATAGTACTACCATTACTCCAGAATGCAATATCACGGTTCGAATCCGCAGGAGGTATAGGCCGTTCACGGTAAAGCGAGCACTTTGGAAGCCCTAGTTACTTATTTCTTTCAACCTATTTAAATCCTTCCACCCTTTGTTAATGTAAACCCTGCCACGTGAGCAATAAAAATAGTGTAAATATTTACCAGACCCAAAACCAAAAGTCCGAGGCCACAATGAAATGTATTTATTAGTTATTATATCTGATAAAACAGCTCCAAAAAGTGCCCACTTTACCGTGAACGGACTATAAACGCCTGAACAGGGCATACTGTGACATAAGCCTGTGCGTGGCTAGGTTAGTAAACGCACAATTTAGGGTCTCGAACTGACAATGGTTTTTAAATGTAAACCGCACAGAGCATCTTATACTACACTCTGTCGTCCTGTGGGAAATAACGCGACTGTGTTTGTATTTGTATTTATTGACAGCAAGTGTTCATGACACTAGGAATATGACATGTAAATTATTTTTTTATATTTATTTTTAGCATCTGAAGTTTAGTTGCGAAGTTTACAAGCAACAGCCTCGTCTTACACTTAACTGCAATTTTATTACAGAAATTCATATTAACAGCATGAAAACCGGTGGAATTCATTATAAACACGACAACTTCAACTACTTCATATATGTAAGTTAGCTAGAATATTTTTAACATAACAAAAGCTCTTAATCTACATTAGTTAACTGCTTGAACAACATATACTATAGTAAAAGATGGCGACAGCAATTCTAAGTAAACAAAATAATAATAAAGAAGTATGTTACAATACATAACGAGGATAAAAACTGCGTACTAAAATCATGAAACTGAATTATGGGGTGTGGAGGTGCAAAAAATACACACAAATGAGATTCACACAGCCATGTGTACTTACTCTTACTATGTTGCATCAGAGTTCTGTTTGAGATGTTTGTTGACAGTCCCTTTCAATTTGCGAACATCTGGGATATAGGCTATTCACGGTAAAGTGAGCACTTCTAAGGCCCTTCCAACGGGCCTTAACGATTAATAAATATTTTTGATTGTAACCTCAGGCGTTAACTATTATTAGTCGCATAGCAATGTTCGAATTCAAAGTGGCACAAAGAGAGAAATTGGCTGAAATAAAAGATTTAGCAGGACCTTAAAAAGTTCTCACAGCCTATGATACGCTTACAGTGATCCAAATCATTTCATTGGCAGGCAGTGTTGGCTATACTCCATTCACGGTTACTTCGAATTTCTCTGAAGCACTGCTAAAGCTCTACTTCCAGGATATTCCTCCACCTCATATAAAGAAAGCTTAGGAAATGCACCAGAGGCCCAGCGCACCGTATTCGTGCGCTTTCAGTGTAATAATATTTCCCATAAGAACTATTTCTTACTAGACATTACCAATACACCTATTTTGTCACAGTCATTATTCATATTTTAAGGTTATAAATTAAAAAAATATATAATTTAAATAAAATATAAGTAAATGTTAAATTTAAACAACATAATGTACATTTATGTTAACACAGGTATAAAACGCTTGTGATATACGACACATTAAGGAAACAACTAAATACGTCGTACATGGTGATTTTTTTTCAAAGGTTGGATTCAAAAAGTGTGAAGAAACCGCGAATAGACCATACAAATGAAAATGACATATACTTGGACTATGAGTGGTTGTACAAGTTTTATTGTTGGGCTGCGATGAAGTGTATTTTTACATGAAAATAACTAAGAGAGAGTGTTGGAAGAGGTAGCGCGGGGAGTTTATCAAGATTTTATGTAAAAGTCTGAAGGAGTGAAAAGTCCGTCAGTCTAAATTTTAAACAGCAGAGTTATTCATACACGGGCTTTCCAATGGACGACCATCGAGCAGTATTTGTGCTGCCCGTATGTCAAAATTGTATGCGATTTGCAGATGAATAAGAAAAGTTTTAAGTACTAAGTAATTCTTATTCTTACGCCGCATAACGTGTCAAATGTACCTTTATTCTGGTTATTGTACGCCTCTACCAGGCGTTTCACATCTTCATCGAGGATGCTCATGGCAGTCGAGGAGGATAGACGTGTCGTTTCCAAACTGGCCTCGGGAATGGATCTGGTGAGCTGTGGTGGAAAGACGGCGATCGTCGCTTTTTTGTATTTTATGTAAACTAAATTATTTATGTTTGTAAGCCGTTATAGGCAGGTTAGCTTCATTTGCAAACGCCACTTAGTACAATCAACAATTATTTATGTTATGTTTTATAGTTCATACATTTTTATTCTATGAACTAACCTTGGTGTATGAGTTGCCAGGTAGTTGATGAGTGGGAATATTACAGCAGTGCCTTTTTTCATAAAATTGAAACTTATTTTTATTTTAATGTTATGTTTAATTTTGGACAGATAGAATGTGTAATATGATTTATCATTTGCGGATACTGGCTTCATCTGACATTCCTACCACTCAGGTGGTAAGTCTATTTATTGTACTAATCAAAACAGGAGTTCTCTCGTGGACTGAGTAATTTTTTTACCCAGTGGTCCTAAATGTTAGTGCTCAAGAGTGATAATATCCGCGGACTAATCATTGTTTAATCGCTTATCTGTGCGATCTTAAGAGCCTAAATATTCTATGTATATGAATACATAAAGTTGATTATTTAAAACGTGCAGACGGACCTATAAAATTCGGTTCCCGTACAACAACAACAACAACTTAAAACAAACCAGTTTATTAAAAGAAAGTAAATATTCAAAGCTAGAGGCATAGTTAAAATACATAGTTATAAATCCGTTTATTATGCCTTGAGTAATTACTACCGCTCTTACCTCGTACTTAAACTGCAGTGTTAGCTGAAAAAGAATTATGACAGTATGGCAGCTTCATAACAACGCATGTGATCCTTCCGGCCATAAAACCCCAGCTAAATATAGGACGGCGGCGCGACTGAACGGAAATGTGTAACGAATGCACTGTGGCGGCGGGGCGACCCGACCTTCCCCACTACAGAAAGAGTTGGTGCAGTGGGAACAGCCGACCCACACATAACACGCACGCATGCGCTCAGGCGGGCAGCAGTTGGGTATTACGACTTCCGGCGGTTGCCAAGGCTGTGCGCGTTAGTACACCCGGGGTACAGTAGAGCAATGCAGTTTCCCCCACACACAGCAACTAAACACAGTGGCGACACTGGCATGTATTGCATCGAATTCGCAAGGCCAGGCTTCACCATGCATGGGCGTATAGGGAATCACAGGCTAAATTCGGACAGAGATCTCTCAGTCGTTTTTTTTTTTTTTGTAGTAGTATTTTCAACTAAAGATTTTTTGTTAGAGATTGAACTCATCTAGATTTCTAAGCCTTCGAAATTTTGATTTTTTAATTTCAAATGTACGTTTTCATTATTTATAAAATTGTGACATTTAGTAAATAAATAAAACGTGAATTTAAATTTGAATGGTTTACAAATGTAGATGCGTTCAGTCTTAAACAAAACAACTGTATTTGAAAATACTACCACAAAAAATAACTGAGAGATCTTTGTCCTAATTTAGGCTTTGATTCCCTATACGCCCATGCATGTTGAAGCCTGGTCTTAAGCCCCTGTCACACTGTCAAATATTACCTTCCAACTGCTTCCAAAAAGTTTGGTAAAATAAAGTTGGATAGTTTTGACGTCATCAAAACGTCATAACGCCCCATTTTTCTGAGAAATTTGGATGGCTTCAGTTTCTATCAAACATTTGAAAATTGGAAAAGTTCTACAAATTTTTTAATGCTTAACGGTCTCAGCCAATCAGAAACGTGCACGACAAAAATGGACGTCAAGAAACTTAAAACAACGAACAATTGCTGGAAACGAAGTAAGTTATGTAGATAATTAATTAATTTAGAAGCTGTCTGGGAATGAATGCTATTTTAAGCGAATATTGCATATAATATTACGAACTCAGAGGCACTTTATTTCATTGTACAGGAAACATATCTTACAAATAAAAAATCTAATTTAGTAAAGAAACGAAAATAAATAACAATATTACTTACATTTCTTCCTGTAATGGACCGCGTGGGAAAACAAAAGCAATATCTCACTATGAAAATAATTTTTAAATAATATTTCAAATTAGATTCTCCCAATAAAAAAATTTGACAGTGTGACACATTTTTCAAACATTATTTGATAAAATTTGTTGTCCGTATTTTGTCCTCAATTTTTATATAGTTACGGTAAAGATTTGACACTGCGACAGGGTCTTTACACTGAACCACGAATTGTAAACACATCACACACACATATATTGCCAACATAACATTAGTCAACGCACAACAGTACAATGAAAAACTATGAATTCTAGTACTGGCTACTCTGGAGTCAGACTCTTAGAGGAACCCACCTTTGGCAAGGTAAACATTGTCTAGGTGACTTTCCTTTCTAATTTTTTTTTCTTCCAGTGTCCATCCAGTTGGATACTGGTACACATTATATTTTGTGACGACAGTTAGGCACTGCAGAACGGCAACTCATCACTTTCTCAAACCCCTTTGTATTTTCAACGTCCTTCCAATGAACCAAATAGAAAATTTACGATCTCGGTGAACAGAACAGCAGGTAAGTCACAATGGAACAAGGGCAGCAACTGTTCGACGATCGCGTCTGGTCACAAAATTGTCCTGTAATAAGCTACATGTTAATAGTGAAATTATTTTTTTCTAACTAACTCGCAGTACGAAATGAAGCGAAGGATTTTGGTACCTAGTTCCTAAGTCCACGTACTTTTAAACGTAAATAAATTTCCATAGTATTTTTGGTTGGCAACGCGACTGTAACCTGATAAAATAATTCTCCCTTCCCATAATTTCGGCCATACAACTTCGGCATTAAAACCGTCGTTCCGTACTTAAATATAATGTTTACTATGCGCATCACGTTACTATACATTAAACGATCATATAGATGTTTTCGTTACAGACAGTAGATACGCGTGCTTTATTAAAAACCTTCGTTCTGATGGCGGTGGTACAGTATTCTATGTATGTGTGATTTCAAGTCTGTTATTTCATACCACGTGCATTTTCAAGGATATCTGCATAAAACTCTTTTATAAAATAGCGTTTCATTTCCATAATTATAATTCTTATTCTCTCGAATGCATTCGTGGTAAGAAGTAAACAGATAAACAACGCAATCAGCAATTTTTCCCGGAAGACGTAAAGTCAGTCTTAAAATGTCAATAAAACACAGTTATAAAGTTGGTTACTACCTAATTTTTACTGGCTCAAGAAATAATTAGTATTGTCACTGGTATTCACGTGAAAATAGTGGGATCCAAAAACATTTTAAAGACCTATTCTTAGGTGCTCGTTACTAACGAGCGCCAAGGAGAATACTTATTAATTAGCTCAGTACCATTTATAAACACAAAATTTCTGAATATATTTCGACAGTCAATAAGTAATTTCACGATTTGACTATGCTATTGCTGACACGGTTTCCAGTGATCTTCATGAAGATGCAGCTCAGAAACTACAAAGTATGCAGAACAAACGATGTGGGAGTGAAATAAATCTAATGGCCCACCCATATCCTGACCTCAACTCCCTAGCCAACTCTAAACGAAAATGAAACAAGTTACAAAACATATTATTAATACGATACCGGGTATTAATTCTTTACAAATACTTTTAGAATGAGTTGTATGTTGTGTCGGATGTCAAACTAAACCAAAAAGCCGGCAAGAAAAAAGAGCACAAAATCGTTTGTTGTAAAATGGAAACAAAAGTTGTAAAATGGAAACAAAATTCCAGCAAAAACCTACTGCAAACTTCAAACGCAAATCCTTCTTCGAAAGGTTAAGGATGTGAAAACGATTAAAGTAGGATATACATCATACTGATACGCCCAAAGTATCAAATATTCGTTAGTTCCTTACTAGAAGCACAGAGTATATCGGTAAACAGAGGCGAAGTGGCGTGGTAATTTCTTTAATTTGAGAGTACCCATTCTCTATGATTGTCTGCGCGAGGGTATGGACGGTCCTGGTTTCTGATTGGTTATTGCATGCCATGGAAGGGTTTATAGTTTTATATTGTATAATTTATCAGATGGAGGATGGATTACCACGCAATGCTTGGAGAAATTTTTACAGGGAAGTGGCGCCATTTTGCTGGAGTTCGCGGAACAAGCGGGTGGTTCACCCCTATATTCTCAGGTACTCTGTGACGTCATGCTGGAGTTTTATATGTGTGTGTGGTGTGTATAGGACTATATAACACACATACGAAGGGGTACAGACAAAGGGGTTAGAGGGTTTCCGGCTTCAACCCCTACCCCGAAATATTAAGGATATATATATATATATATATATATATATATATATATATATATATATATATATAATGAGAATTGAAGTAAATTAAATAGTATAATAAAACATAAGTAAAATAATCAATTCAGGTGTCTACATCTACTGTTGTTCTTCAGCTCAAAAAACATTTATAGGAGCTGATTTATTAATAAGAACCCTCCCCCTCCCATCCCATATTAATTCCTGCCTCACTGTTCACACACACACACACACACACACAAGATTTATAAACAGGTGTGTGTGTGTTTGTATGTATATATATATATATATATATATATATATATATATATATATATATACCCGTACTATCATGACGCTGCGGACCCAAGTTCCCGGAAGATCGAACGCCATACAGGAAAGTAGGCCCGGAGGCTGTAAAATGTTGCCCGCGAGGTGATATCAGTTTTTCTCGCTTCCTTGGCTGGTTACGACTTCATTATTGGAGCTTTTCTCACACCCGAGGTCCCCGTCCACCCACCTTCTAGGGACGTTTCCTTTTATGGACGCGAGGAAGGGCGGACCACGCCAAGGCGTAAAATAACACTCATACCCTCCCACCTCCGCGCCCCTGGTAAACCAGCCCTTTCGAAAATGGCGGGCTATTTTATATTCCGCTCCGATCTATGCCGCATTTTACTGTCGAACGTATCTTAACCTCCCCCGTCCCTAAAACACTTCATAGCGGCTCTCAAAATCACAAGCTCGTGCCCAGGCAGGAAACCTTCCTACGTGCATGTAGTACAAACAGTTGACACCACAGAGCAGCTCAACTATTCTACGATACTGCAGCGGAAGAATATCTTCTGCTTCACAACAAGAACACTTTGTTTCTGAATACCACCCCAGGGATGTGAAAGTCAAGCTACGTATGTCAGTCACGCCGCCAAAGCGTTGTTACTACTGTCCATTCATCCTACTAAAGGCTGTTCACGATCAAGTGAGCACTTTTGAAACAAAAGTCCCTGTCCCTTCTTGCATATATTTTAATGGCCGCACTGAGTGACATTTGCCCAGTAAAGTTGGTAACGATGGATGGAAAGTAGTTCCATACCTCAACGTCTAGTAAAAAGTGTTAGGTAGGCCTACCCATTTGCGATAACTTAAATTATTTATTCCTCTTTCTGTATATTTTTAATGTATCGAAGTGTAAATATGAGCAAATTTGTAAAGTATATTTTTTACTTTCCTAATAATTTCAGTTTTACTTTACCGACGCATGAATAATGTGATGAGGCCCACGGCAATGTTGATTTTGCGTAAGGCGGAAGAATACACAACGTACATACCAGTAGATTTTAAGCAGGGCTTACGAAAGTGCTCTACAGTGAACAGTCTAAAATTCTGAGTGAAAAAAAATTTGCAAACCGGAGTAACATATTGGTGCCACAACGGGAAAACTATTACAGCTAGTGAAAAAAAAAAAAAAAAAAAAAAAAAAGTGGGGGAGGGGAAGGAAAAAAATCCTAACAATAAGATTTTTTTTTAGTTTTAGCCTGTGTACACATTCCCCAACTAAGGGATGAATGAGTGAGTGAAGAGATTTGGGCGGCTCTTAACATCTAGGTCTTGAGAGCCGATGAGGGTGAAGTGATGTGAGCATAGCGCAACACCGGAATGCAAGGGCGGGGGAAATGGGAGATCCCCGAGAAAACCCGTCGACTCAAGGCATCGTCCGGCGCGATTCACACAAGCGCAAATCCGGGAGCCACCCCGCCAGTAGTCGAACCCGGTTCTCCCAGGTGGGAGGCGAGTAGTTTAACCACTACACCACCGCGGCCCCACGAAAATTTGTAGTTCGCCTTCTTTTACCTCGGTACTAAATCTTAATCTGTTTAGACTAAAACCTGTACATGCAATTTAAAATAAACTGTATACTATTAAATTTTATAGGTTGCGAGTTGAGTCCAACAAAATAACGAAGTCATACTCGCCCGCTGCCTCTAGCCATCACAGCGCTATTGGCAAAAGCGTGAAATTTCCATGCAGACTACGAGAAGCGTACGCATGAGGTCGTATAGTCACACACACACACACACACACACACACACACACACACACACACACACACACACACACACACAGTGGCGCCAGTCTCTGCCACGTGGAAGTGGGTTACGATGCAGCCGTAGGAAAGTGTCATATTTTTGTTTTACGAACTTCGCCAGTAAGTTACTAGTGAAACGAGAGGTGGGAGGCGGAAATTTCAGTCCCAGGGTCGGGAGGGACCCCTTTTCCGACCCGGCCACCTGCATGAATTATTCATCAACGCCGTGTCCTTTATGGAAGCGCCCGTTCACAACGATATAATGAGCAGCGCATCTGTCAAATAAGCAAGAGCAAAAAAATAATAATACTGCCGCGATGTGGGCGAGTGGGAAAAAAAAAAAAAAAAAAAAGTATTCAGAGGGTTGTGCGTCGGAAGTCGGCTTATGGGAGGCCATTACTTTTATTAATGGGCGTTCTAGGAACTGTTCATTTCCTCATTAGCTGTACCTCGGGCATTACAAACGTTCATCCCTAAACATATCGATGGCGATCGACTATGTATTAGAGATGTCTTAAAAGTATTGAACTTTTTGAGCAAATTCGGGTTCCTAGATAAGTACACAATACGGATGGGAACTGTCATCATAGTTGCACCTTTCAACTAACAGGTGTTAAAAATAATTAATAGGCAGTAGTAAACAAATACATTAATGACAATATATCACCTATAGTCCATTCGCGGATATTTACAACAACTTTTCTGAAGTCCTGTTAAAGTTATACTTTCAGGCTGGTCTAAAAAATTACACCGAACAGTGGCGTTTATTCCATAGACACAATGTAACCAAGGCTTACCCTATACATATTGGAAATGTTTGACCCTTTATAGTTTTTGCCTTAACTTTACATTTAAACACATTTAAATCTGAGTTTCCCAATTTCCGATTAGAGAAACAAAGTTTTCGTAACTCCCGTGTTGTACACGCACAGTGCTGCTATCTAGTATTTATTTCCACAAACGGGAGCGACTAGCAATGAATCGAACTCGCAAGCGAGTTACCCTGCTGCATTCCTTCGGCAGGGTTTACGTCCTCCAGTCCTCAATTTTCCTTGGAAAATGGATGAAAGTGTTCGAGAAAACGGAAATTTTCTTATAATTTTGAATATGGTCTCGAAAGTATTATTAAATTAATTTCGTTTCCGTTTTTATAACTAATGTTAGGTATTATAAAACGTTGGAAGTTGAGTTTGTTAGTATAAATTGTACTAGCAAATGCCACCAATACAGATATTTTCTACCTGATTCTATTCATATTAATCTTAAATGAAATATAGCATTTGTAGATAAAACAGGAATACGTTTACGTAAACAGAAGTAAAAAACGCTTGTGATGCATGCCATATTTAGGAAACAATCAAACACGTAATACATGGAGTGATTTTTGAAAGGTTTGACCGAAAAAATGTGAAGATACTGCGGTTAGAGTATAACTAGCAGTGCATTCGCCATACAGCTACGGAAATGGCTGCATAATAACAATAAAAGAGAAAAGCCTAGCCCTTTCCACAAATGTAACGGTGATAAGGGTTACGTGAGCCTGCGGTACAGATCCTCTCCTGTATAACAAGTGGGGGGTCCTAATATTTACGTTCAGGCCAGGTGAAATCCTGTCCGCGTAGTGATCAGTCAAAGAACTCTAGAAGGACGGCAAATGACCTTTCAGATCTCATCTCAGCCATTAGGAGCTTAAATTTGCGAATTAATTTTCACCAGGATGTAATTACAGTGTTCGTAGCCAATAAAGGCATAATTTACTGACACGCACTACAAATTTTGTGTTACAGTGCTAATGTTCATTTAAATCTTACCTCTGTCCCCAAACCGCCAACTTTTATTTTATGTTTCACTCCTGCACTGTATGTTTTTGCAAGCGGTTATGTAAGTAGGTAGCACTTATCTCACATGGGCTAAGGTTTAAAATTTTCACACAAAATAATTTGTACTGAAAAACTGTCGCTTTATGTTATGAAGACCTACAAAAAAATATAAGTATATTTTGAAAAGAGTGAGACAAGCAGTTTACAAAAGTTAGTTATAATTAGGGATAGGAAAACTTCGCGAGTTCAATGACCTGTAGGCTAGACTCCATAGTCATGTGTATACCCGAGCCTCAAATCTTTGTTCATTGGCTGCTGCCCCATAGAGTAACCAGTGTTACTCCACACCTGGCAGTATGGCAATCGCTACTTGTTTCCTTGCAAGTCTGCTATCGGCTCAGAGTCGTCCAGGGCGTGTCTAATAAACTGCGATCCAATTACGAAGTCGACTTCAGTGTACAGATGTTTGACGTCTATCTTGTCCTGATATAAATTCGCGAAAGGTTCATATCCCTAGTTATAATAAATACTTATTATTAAAACCTGAAGTAATAACTAGTCACAGTGTATCAACCCGGAGAGAGAACGAGAAAAAAGTTGCTAGGGGGGGGGGGGGGAGTTCGAAACCCCTGCTTGCTAAAAGTGGAAGAGCGGCCACTGCTCTTGCACCCCCTCTTTCCCCATCCAAATACTCGGTGAGTGTGACGTAAACTTTAATTTAGAAAGAGCGAAAAATCATCCGCTGCTCAGCTGGAATTCGAACTGAAAATTTTGCGGTCTGAAATTAACGTCCTAGCTGATTGCCGGCTCATAGCGAAAGGAGGTTCTGTGGTCGATTGCCCAGTAATACTTGCCTGCGTGCCATTTTCACGATGATGTAGAGATCATTTAGAACGCAATTCAAAAGGCCCGAAAGGCATGAAAGCGAGAGAGTTAATGAGAAACTCTATCAATGGCTCCTGGGAAATAATCGAATGTGCCCTGCACGATACGACACGTAACGAAAATAAGGAGTGGTCGTAAAGGAAGCTATCAAAACCGCTAGTTATAAACAGGCCACATTTGCCAAACTAACTAACCAAATGTTACGCAAAAAATTTATATTCAAAAGTAACAAAAAAAAAGTGCAATTCCGACAATTGCTGTTCCTGAATGCACACTTCTTGTAGACAGGGCGTTGCAGTGCGTTCTCTGTTCGAGGTATACATTCCTTAGAACAGGATAATTAGTTTACGTCCAGACTGGCGAACGTCGCAGTTAATCACTCACGACAACTGCGGAGCCAGCCTTGCGTCCGAAATCGTTGGCAAAGGTTAGACTTGTCGCGGATGGACCATATTTCATTCCAGACCCGAGGCGATTCTTCGTTGGCCGTGCGTGCACTCTCTCCCTTTCCCATGCAGGAGAAGGTCAGCTGTAATTTTGTAAGGCGTGGACCCGGTCTCTGCTCGCCAAATAAGGGCAGTGACCAGCCTGGCCAACCTCGGTCTGGCCATGTACAGGAACGACACACGAGTGCGTGCCCGCAATACAGCAGTCGAGCACCACTAACCTGCATACGGCGTCACCGGGAGGTACACTCGCAGACACACAAACACGACGCGGCCGGATGGTACACTAACGGACACAAAATCCGAACGTATAAGTTCTCTGGATCAGACCATAACCTCGTTCACACCCGGAACTGGTAGGGGGCGGTGGTGTAGCGGTCAGACCACTCGCCTCTCTCACCTAGGCGAACTGGGTTCGATTCCCGACGGGATTGCAAGAGGATTACGCAATTACGGCGGTGCTCGGTACATCGCTTCACCCTCATCGGCACTGAAGACCTCGATGTTAGAAACAGTTCAAATCTCTCCAACGGAACTGATAGGATAGCGCTAGCCCTTAACCCTTTGAGAAGTATGCACGTATATAAACGAGGTTATGTTAATATGGGAATTTCTTTGACCTTGACGACGAAATTAACACTTTCATATATATATATATATATTGTTTCTCTGGACTTGATTGTTATCTGAGTAAAATGTTATAACCTGTTAACATTTACGTTAGTAAAAACCAAATGTTTGTTTTCAATAATTTCTCAAACGAACACGATGGACTATAAAACTTGTTACCTCTGTCGCGATTCATTAATTGTTACTCAATCAACGCACGACTTTATTGGCTGGCGGCCGGCCAATAATAAACATGACGGAGTACAGTAAGTGCAGCCAGGACCAATAGGACTTTGGTAAGTGTAAACATAGAAACAAACAAAACTGATATTACTGTAGTGTAGAATATGGGCAGCTAACTTCAACCTTGTCTTCAGTGACAGTCAATATGTTCCCTCCTCGAAGGGTCAAACAATAAAAGAAACATAATGATGTACACATATCCATCACTTATGCGAGACTCAAACCAATGAGTACTCGAGCAGCACAATGACGATTTAACCATCTACAATACGGAGGTCGGCATGTTAAAAAATTTTTTTTAAGGGGATTTCAAAATTTTATTTAGGAATTCAGGAACAAATTTTCTGCAGTACGCAATAACCAACCAGACATAAAGGCCCGTTTCCGGAGTCTCACGCGCCAATCAGTGAACGGGCGCATAAACATTAAAAAAAAACTATCACGCAATTTCACTTCTGTGTCATTACCTATTCTGTAGCGGCGGGACACTTGCGTTTTGTAACCGTTTCCGCAAGCTGCTATTATCTCCTTCCTCGGTTTTATTTATCCGCGTATTAAGCCCGCTAACAACATTTTCAATGTAAAAATTTCATCATTCTAAAAGCATGGTTTTGATGATAAATTTACACAAGGGTTGTAAAACCATATACGTTTAATGACCTGTAGGCCAGACTTCATAGTCATGTGTATACTCGAGCCTCAAATCTTTGTTAATTGGCTGCTGCCCCATAGAGTAACCAGTGTTACACCACACCTGGTAATATGACAATCGCTACGTGTTTCCTTGCAAGTCTGCTATTGGCTCAGAGTCGTCCAGGGCGTGTCTAATAAACTGCGATCCAATTGCAGAGTCAACTTCAGTGTACACGTGTTTTGCGTCTACATTGTACTGAAATTAATTTGTGAAATGTTCCTATCCCTACATATAGGATATTCACTTCTGAAAAATTTCATTACTTATACTTAGGTAAATTTTAAAGCGCACATTGACTGGCATACGCTCTGCAAAGTTGGTAACGACGCGACGAAAGGAAAGTACACTGTTAAAAAAAAATTCTTCATTTTACGGAAAAGTGCTGGTAAAGATTTATCCAGAAGTGACCGTAAACTCTCCGTAAAATTACTGACACATTGATTTTCTGAAACGGACTTTCCGTAAATTTCACGGAACCTCTCCGTTCATTTCCAAGTTAGTTTTCTGTATTTTCCGTTTAAAATAAAAAGAGATAATGAAATATTTTAATTTTCGTTATGTGGGTGTTTTACCGTATATAAAAAAGATATTAAAAAAGATAATATATTTTGTACTTAAACGAGGTTTGAACTCGAGTCAAAAACTTACCAGACCACGAATCTAACCATTCACCTACAACTCTCACTTGAAAATATTGGTATAACTTTTTTTGTATTCGAAATACAAAAGCAAAAATTCTGTTTCTATTAAATTTAGCGTATTTTTAGGGTTGCAAAATGTTACAGAAGCCTGATGCTATTTTTTAATGTTTGAAAGAATAGTCCATAGTCGCGTGGATAACCTTAACTGCTACAGAAACGATAATTTTCTTGTTACAGTGGAGAAGAAAGCTTCATGTAGAATAGGCACTGTTCGTCCCCGGAACTCGAAGCCATAAGGAATACGGAGACTTTCCGTGTTTTGTATTTACGGACTTAACTCCGTTTTTTTGTCATTACGGATTGGCTTTTCGCATATACACTGTACATTTCCGTAAAATATTCCGTAAATATGCGGGAATTTTTAACAGTGTAGTTCCATGTCTTAATGTTGAATAATAAGTGTTCGGTTAACGTTTATAATTTGCCAACGATATATTTTATTTCTTTTTTATACATGCACGCAAGTGCAAGAATTAGTAAATTTGTAAAATATTTATTTTCTTAATAATGTTATAGTTTCAACTGAGTAAAGTGATAAAGCCCATGACACGTATCAAACGTGTACGGGGCATTGCAGGGCTCGTACAACCAAAGTGCCAAGCCAATGCACAAAGTTGATAAGCCAACTACGAATTTACGTCGTCGTCACGCCTTACCCTAATCTTTACTGGGTACTAGGCGGGCCCCGCCATTTCTATGGAACTCTGTAAATCACATCGCAACTCCGTGAACGTGGTCACACAGCGAAAACCACACCTACATAACGGATCTCCCGGTAGAAAAAGCTAATTTCACAAACCACAGACAGGTCATTTAGACCGTACCCTACATATCGCATTTTTTACACATTAAGAATTGTATACGTGCAGTATATGCCGTTCACCGTAAAGTAAGCACTTTTGAAGCCCTAGTTACTTTTTTTTTTTTTCAACCAATTTATATCCTTCCACCACTTGTTAATGTAAACCCTGCCATGTGAGTAATAAACACGGCGGGTGAATACATTCACCATATCCAAAACCTCAAGTCCGAAGCCACAATTAAATGTATTAATTGGTTATTATGTTTGGTGAAACAGCTTCAAAAAGTGCTCTCTTTGCCATGAACGGCATATGCTATATATACCCTATGTACCAGCGCCTACTGCCCAAAAACAGACAGGATATTGTTAATATTAAATATTAGGTTCCACAAATCATTAATACTTTTTTAATAAGCTGTGCCATGACATATAATACAGCGGTCTTGTTTCCTGAAACTACATATTATTATATTTTGATCAAATCAAGATACACCACTACAAGCTTTCTAATTCACAATAGCGTTCCTACGAGTGTGGAGTGTTTCTCCGACGAATAAATTTAAAACATATATGTAAAACATTGTAAAATTCATCTCAAACTGTTTGACATGCACATGGGAAAAACGACGTGTACTTTTTTTTTTAAGGCCATATGCGCGCGGGTGATTTATTTCTTCTGAGCTCAAAGCAAAACATAATTTAACATGCTAGTCGGTTACTAATAAAAAAACTGTGGAACGATAAAACCTAATTAAACTGAGAAGCTGATTACCATTTGTAATTTCATTGTGGTTAGGTACACGTGAAAGTGTGCAATAAAAGACTATTTCACAATGTTAACCCAGCGTTGAATACCTGTTGAAGTATTTTAAAAACGCATACTAAATGCGATACTCCGATAATTAAAATTTTGAACATTTTTGCAAATACCCGAAGAAAAGTGTGGACGGGAATTAATGGTGACTGCATACACACACGGAATATTCAATACTTGCTGTTTATAATGCACGTGATGGCAGGAGTCTATGTATCTTTAACCTAAGACACCAATTACAATATACTGCCGCGACAAAACGAGTCACGTTATTACTGCTTCCTCAAGGTTCCAGTGATATACCAAGAGCTCTGCCACTGCGTGTAAATTCATCCAAACTCAGCGTGACCCACTGTTGATGCCTGGGGCCTGTAAGTCCACAAGTCTGCAGCTTATTGACTTGTAGCAGCAATAAGTCACATAACACAAGCTGAGGGAAGATTCCTATAAATACCCATACTAATTCTACACTAGCAGACGGATTCTGCAAGACTAGTCAACAACTGTAAAAAGTGTATACCTTCATATTTGTGTAAATTACAACCGTTTTTTTTTTTTTTGTTTTGCTATTCCATGAAACTGCCAACGCTTCCGAACCAATGTAACTCCATTTACAGTGTTCGTTCTGTTAAAAAAACTGCGACATATGTTCGTTTTGGTTTAACGTAATTTGGATACTTCGCCCAAAATATTTTCAAACGGCGTAATACTTAACCTGAATTTCTCTTTAAATTCAAAGTCGGTGACTGCAACAAAACTGCTCCTTGGCAAATACCCGTATGACTGTCTTATAACTGCAGCAATTTCTTCGTTGTCCACAAACATACATATATATTTTAATATTAAATGCAGCTATCTTAACCACAAAAACATGTAAAACTGCACTGAAGTCTCAAAAATACATTATATTTTCAACACAGATGCACTTGCAAACAATGTCTAACTAGGGTCCTGGAATCGCAGAAAATCGGTAACAATTGCGGATTTTTCTGTAACGCAGCTTGCGAGTGGAATTTCAATTGTCATCACAAGTCCTGCGGTGGTAGCTACAAGTCAAGTTTTGTAAGTTTGTGTTACAGAACTGGTCTACACGATCAAGCCTTATTCGATTTCAAATGAAAGCTCGAAAATTCCTTCATATACTCCGTCTCCCAAACATATGCATTTTTTAGAGTCCTGGAATTAGTTTGTGAAGAGTTATTTCCACGGCGAAATATTCTGTGCTGACGCTCTGGGTAGGTTCACAGTCAGCTGAGTGTGTTTATGTAAACATCATCTGTGGCCACGGAAGAGGCCGTTGTAGCCATGGGGACAGCAGTAAACAAGAATCTCATCAGAACTGTCATAAATGCACTCGTTCGTAAGACAGACTATATCAAAAAGTTTTTTTTTGTGAATATAGGCTATTCACGGTAAATGAGCACTTTTGAAAACCCTGCTTAAGATCTACTTATATACACGTTGTGTATTCCTCCGTCTTATATAAAATTAACATTGTCATGGGCCTCATCCCTTTATCCATATGTCGATAAAAAAATGAAATTATTAAGAAAGTATACACTTTACAAATATACTCATTTTTACACTTCGATGCATTTAAAAAACAGAACGCGAAATTAATAATTTTAAGCTATCACAAATGGTTACCTATCACTTTTTATTCGACGTTACGATATAGAACTACCTTCCATCTATCTTTACCAACTTTACTGGGCGAATGTCGCTCAGTGTACCCATTAAAATGTATGCATGTAGGGACAGTAACTTTTTTCTAAGGTTCATTCCTAAAGTACTCACTTTATCGTGAACAACCTTCAAGAATGTTAACCATGCAGTTTGCACACTTGAAAAGTCTTCATTGTAGACTAAATTGCGCGGTGTGAAGTTAAGCTAGCAGAAAACAAACGAAACAAACACTGGATAAGCGCACTTAAGGTCGGTTGCACCAACATCGTCTCCGATCCGAGGTCGAATGATCCTAGTTTTATCCGAAACCAGAATCCAGTTTTATCTTTGTTCCAATGTAAAAGTGTATGAGACAAATTATGCTATTGGTTCGTAATATATGACGTCATGGAAGTAGGCGTATTTTTCATAATAGATTGAACTTGGTGTGCGATCTTTTATCTGTTTTAAGTGAATTGTTGTACAAATTTTACTGAATAAGATTCAAATACGTATTATATATATATATATATTTTTTTTTTAATTTCTCAAGAAAATAATCAAACGTAGTTCTATCTGTTGGCGTATTTTCAAACTACATTTGTCAACAATGGCTGCTGATCTCGGATCGAGATTCCAAATCGCCAATCTCGGCGGTTCGAAATTAACTTAATCTCGATCTCCAGTCCAGCTCTGAACTCGAATGGTGCAACAGTTTTCAGTGTCGAACTTAGGTACGATCTCAGATCGAGTTTCGAACCACGATAGCGCACCCGGCCCTTAGTATTGCCAATAGAGGAATGGAACGGTCGTAAAACTCAGCCACGTAGTCACTTCGGCCAGAGCTGGCACGAGCAGGACCAGAGGTGTGAGTTGTGGCCGGCACAGCGCAGTAGCGAAGGTATTCGAAAGGCGCATGCAGAATCGTGGCGAGTGTTTGGCGAGCTCGGGTCGTGACTTGGCCCGGGTCCAGAATCGCGACCTTGAAGTATGCCGCTGCTAAACCAGTACCCTGGCCTCTGTCATTTACCCGCCCCGTCTCTGCGGCGGCTAATCGATGCCGGATAAGCGCCACCGGCATACCGAGGCCAATTTATCGCCGCGTTCTGAAGGCCCTTCTACGAAAACGGTTAGGTACACAAGAGCGAAATAGCACGTACAGGTAAGTACGGGAAAATTTCGCATTTTAAACGACGTGTAGGCTAGACTCCACGGTGCTATGCAATGTATAGCCTAAGGTAATTGTTAATTGGCCGCAGCCCGAGTGTGTAGTCAGTTCTACCTCAGACCAGGTGCCACGGGATTCGGTACTTGTTTCCACGCAGGTCTGTTATTGGTTCATAGTTCACGTGGGCGTGTCAAATGAACTGTGGCCCAATTGTAAACATAAAGGAAACGTACAGTATGTTTGAAGTCGAGCTTGTCCTAAAATGAATTCGCGGAATTTTCCAGTCCCTACGTATAGGTGAACATTTTTGAAAGCCTTGCTTAAGATATACTTGTATACAGGTTGTGTATTTTTCCGCTTCATGTCTAATTAACATTGCCATAGCCCTCATCACTTTATTCATGCGTCGGTCAAGTGCAACTATGAAATTATTAAGAAAGTAAACACTTTACAAATCGGCTCTTTTTCACACTTCGATGCATTAAAAACTTTTTATTCGACGTTAAGATATAGATCTATACTTTCCATTCATCGTTGCCAAACTTACTGGACGAATGTCACTAAGTGCGGCCATTAAAATATATGCATGCAGGGGCAGTGATTTTTTTCTAAGGGTCATTTCTGAAGTGCTCACTTTATAGTGAATAGCCTTTACCTGCGAAATTCGCGTTATTTTCTGCCAGCACGTTAAAATTCATCGCCCCGTACATATCCGGGTGGGTATCATTTGTTTGTCGGCTTCTGCAGCAGTGAGGACACATTTCCCCTTTTGACTTGATTGCACGTGATTGGGCCTGCCTCTAGTAAGAGTTTTCCTACTGGTCGAAAGCTGTCCAAGGCGTGCACTGACAAACTGTAGTGCAATGACAAACGCAATACAGAAACACAAGTGTTTCAAAGTCTAGTCTGTCTTGAAATAATAACGCGAATTCTGCACGTCTCTAGAAATGGCATGGGTAGGCCACCTGTTTTCGCGAAAAGCTTTCACGACTGCACGTACTCCAAAACACTAGAGCTCAGATTCACTTTCGTTATTGGATGATTTTAACTATCACGCATTCCAGGCGTCTACTCGCGAATCACGTACACTCAGTGTCGGAGTTACCTAATTCCGATTAGCCCAATCAGGTACGGAACTGTCTCCCGACAAAGACACGTGGCCAATAACCAAAGTAAAACTGCACGTATGCCATATTAAGGAAATTGGAGTTCAGCCTTCGCGTACATCTTTTCGCGAAAAACAGGCGGCCCTTACCTATTGACAACATTGCAAATATTTCTATAACATAAGAACACAACTGACTTGTGTTTCTGTCTGTGGTCGTTTCTGTAACTATATACACAGTTCCTACAGTAAATAACTCTGTTTCGCCGGAATGAAAGGCCGAGGGAAACGGGAGATCACCGAGAAAACCCGCACACGGGCGGCATCGTCTGGCACGATTCTCGCATGCGAAAATCTGGGGGCGACCTCGCCGGAAATAGAACCCGGTTCGGGTAGGTGGGAGACGAGTAGTCTGACCACTAGACCACCGCGGCCCCCATTTCAGCTGCAGGTGCGGTTGGAAGTTCCTATGCATTCGACTGTTTCGTTTCTGCATTACTTGCGTATGTTACAGCTTTGGTTGCAAATATAAACAGTCATTAATTATTTTGTTTACTATTTGCAAACACTTGTTGCCGATAGCCTCATAGTGAGACAGCTTACTTGCTAAACCAACTTAAGATAACATCCGAAAACAATACACAAAGCTATGGACTACTCAGTAACCAAGTATTTCTATATTACCCGAAAATTTTTGGTATCGCAACTATTTCACGTCCCCGAAATAGATCGACGGCATACAAAATTCACGCCCGATTTCTAAAGAGAAAAAAAAACGTTAAACGTTAAAACTACAACCTCTCCCTAAACCTGAATCAAATCATTAAATATATATGTTATATCCTTCCCCTAATTATGCATATATTAGATTCCTGAGCAATTAAGTATAAAAGTTTGCAAACAACACGCAAAGTACAACAAATTCGTGGGTCTACAAATCCCTCTCGGTTGGAATCACTGTACGGGTGCCAAAACGACAAACTTTGGAAACGATTTCCAGGTTCAAATTCTAGACAGAATGATGATGATAATAATAACAATAATATACCACAATTATGTAGGGTAAAAGTACGGGATCCTACAGCACTATGCTACTTTTCCTTTTGAATCCACATGCGAAGTGTGCAAGGTAGATACACGGGCTAGGGCGTATTTGACACATGTACGATCCACTTTAAGCCCCCTCATCAGCAAAAATACTTGTAGAATAGGGCGTGCCGCACCACACGCGCAATATAAACACGCCTTTACTAGCCGAGATTTCATCTCGGAAAACTCCAGCGTAGAAAACAAGGTTAAAAAACGAAAGCGACACTGAGTTGCGGAGAGTAAATAAATCTGGCGACACAGAAATAGCTCGATAATGGATTCTTCTAAGAGCGTTCCTGGCACCAACATTTTGAGTGGATTTCCATTTTAACAGTAATGTTGCGTGTTGCTAATCAAAACAGATGGATTTCTAAAGGTCGAGAAGCAATATTTAGCATTAGTTTTACCAAGGTTTCCTTTGTTTCCTAACGAAGGATGAGGATTGAAAGTCGCATATTCCTGTGCCGTATGTATTAAGAAAAGGCATATTCATTTATGATAGTAAAAATTATAAAATATTAATTGGAAATTTCCTTCGAGAGATAATGGAGATTGTGAATTTTCATGAACAAAATAAGATTAATTCATTACGATAGTGTCCATCAGATATTCTCCATAGTCTGAACTGCAGTACAAAAGAAAGAATAAGTGAAGATATTTGGGCGGCTCTTAACATAGAGGTCTTGTGAGCCGATGAAAGTGAAGCGAGGTATGGAGCGGAGCCGGAATGAAATGGCGGGGTGAAACGGGAGATCCCCGAGAAAACCCGCCGACCAGCGGCGTCGTCCGGCACGATTCCCTCACGCGAAAATCCGGGAGCGACCCCGCCGAGAATCAAATCCAGTTCGCCTAGTTGTCAGGCGAGTAGCCTAACCACTACACCACCACGGCGCCACGAAAGAAAAAAAAAGGATTCCTGTCACAGAGCAGTTAAGAATACAGAGGTGAAATACCAGCTAAAATGGCGAACTCCCGCCGCACACGCCACCAAAATGGGGTCACTGCTCGGGAAGGTGTAGGCACGCCGTTCGCCTATCAGCGCCTGACTACCCCGCTCGCTAGCCGGCAGGACAGCCAATACGGTACCATACGTAGCATGCAGTAGCCAATCAGACACGAGGCCGGTTACCAGAGCCTAGAGCAGCCAATCAGCGGATGGGCAAGTTCACATAAAAGCAACCGCCACGCCGTTTTTTCCTCTGTATACTTACCTACTCTATGTTCCTGCAATTACTTCAGACGAGAAACAAAACACGTGAAACAATCACGAATAAAAACGCGACATTGCAAACAAATGTTAATTAACACGGGTAGCTAACGATAACGTGACGAGAGCTCATTACAGACAACACTGAAAGTGTTAAGTGAACGCTGTAAATTTCTCATTATCATTGTGATTCACGAGTTAAACATACGATGAAATAGCACGAGCCCAGCTCAACAAAAACTATACACTAAAGCTGATCTGCTATGTATTCTCGGAACTAGTGAAAAGGTAATTGGCTATGTAAACAGGACTTGGAAAAAAAAAAAAATCTACCGTTTTCGTGAGACAGGAACTTCGATACAGTCATGTGAAAGCGAATAGCGCAAATTCTTCCAGGTTCGAGGCAGACTACCGCCGAGTGTCCAAACAACACTGACCCCTGGCAATCATGTCGTGATTGGTAATACTCTCAAGAACAAACGAGATGAGGAAAGTGATGAGGATAAGTAGCGGACAGAAATGAGAAAGCCCCTGGACAACGAAAAAAATTAACCATCCTAGTGGTAGCGGTTGCTCCATAACAACGACTAAGAGCCATATCACCCGCCATATTGGATTTTTTATTTATTTCTTCTTGATACAAATTTAGGAGGATTTTTTTTAATGCGACAATAGTAGCCTGATTGCCGTACCCATCATTGCAGACATAAATATGAACTACTAACGCATATTTATGCAATGTGTCTGATTGAGGTCTGCTTACGAATAACATTTAAGAAACGTTACGCGTCTGTATACGCCTTTCATTTCCCCCATTTCTATCTAAAGTATGTTTTTTTTTTTTTTGTGATAATGAAAACGTCTTGAACGGGTGTTTTCACGGCCATTTTCAGGTATGAACATTCCGGTGCAAAACATTCAAAAAGGAATAGGGACGTGCATTAAAACCATTATTTCTATTGCTACGTAATAAAATTGTAGGGTCTCCACCGAAAGTCTCATAGGGGCACGTCATCGACGGCAAGACTGCACGCCAGTTCAGTGCTTTGCACGTAGAGACGATGAGAGAGTTGATGCGCATGTCTCTGTCGCCCTTAGCGCTTCCACGCTTTCAGGTCTCAGACGTGCGAAATTCCTTTAAGTAGGTGGCCACCTTAATGACAACCAGGAAGAACCTATTAACAATTGGGTACAAAAATTTGCACATTACTACGAAATGTAATACTTCTACAGTAAAACATTTAAAGTAATGTCCCTGACTCTTCTGCTGTCACTAAAACGAATAATTTCTGTATAAAGGGCTACACAGTTTCTTAACGGCTGTTCATGATAAAGTGAGCACTTTAAAAATGAACCTTAGAAAAAAGTCACTACCTCTGCGTGCATATACCTTAACCCTTTACGAAGTCACATATTTACTGTTACTGACGACAAGGTTGAAGTGAGCTGCCTATATTCTCCACTACACCAATATCAATTGTGTTGGTTTCTGTATTTCTACTTACCTTCTTCCTATTGGCCCTGGCTACACAAGACACTCCTACTATACTCTGCTACGTTTGTTATTGACTGTCCATTGGCCAATGGAGTTGCTTGTTGACTACGTGCCAATCAATGTGTCGTGACTGCTGTAACATGTTTCACAATACACCGTGTTCATTCGAGAAATTATTAAAATTGAAATGGTGACTACTTGTAATATTTTACTTAGATTCCCATAAGTCCAGCGAAACAGTAAATGCATAGAAATGTGAGATTTGTCTTCAAGAGCAAAGAAATTTCCACATAAACGTTGTCCGAGTATATGCGTGCATACTCCTTGAAGGGTTAAAGGGCGCACTAAGTGACACTCTCCCAGTAAAGTTGATGACGATGGATGGAATGTAGTCCCATATCTTAACGTCGAATAGAGTGTTAGGAAACAATTTGTGATAACTTAAAATTATTTTCTTTCGCTTTCTGTTTTTTTTTTTATTTAACGCATCGGAGTGTAAAATAAGCACGTTTGTAAAGTATTTACTTCAGTCACAAATAAATACATAATTTTAGGTGTTGCAATAAACTATTTTTTCTTCGGAACTGTACTGATATCCACACGTCGTTTTGTCATACATGGGAACTGATCAAATTCAGTCCCGTTCTTTCTCTTGCTGGCAGCAGCGGTTTATAAGGCTACGTAATATTGTTTCTACAGCGAATTATGTTTTCCAAGCGTAAGGAAACCTTTCTCATTGGACGGCATGTTCTACTGTGTACAGTGCAGACCATTAATGCCACATCATATGCAACGTCCCAAATACAGGACACTGTGACTGAAATGGTTAATAATTTCGCAGTTATATTTGACTTGCGCATGAATAAAGTGATGAGGCACATGGCAATGTTAATTTTACATCAGGCTGAGGAATAAACAACGCGTATACATGTAGATCTTGAGCAGGGCTTTCGAAAGTGCTCATTTGACCGTGAACGGCTTATAATACTTATTCGATACGAAAATCGATGAGTGAACGGGTCGTGTTACCATCGTGCAAACACGCGGCATTTACGAATACAGACGTTAAAGCCGCACGTTCCGCGAACTCCAGCCGCACACGCCAGCAAAATGGCGTCACACGCCAGGAATGTGTCATGAGGACGCCGTCCACCTACAAAGCTCCTGGCAAACTACTCGACGGCGAGCATCCCAGCCAATGGGGAATCTTCAACAGCACAAAGCAGACAATCAGACACAAGGCCTATTCCATAGCTCCGCGCTTCGAATAAAAAAGCGGGTATAGGCCGTTCACGGTAAAGTGACCATTTTTTGAAGCTGTTTCATCAGACATAATAACTAATAAATACATTTAATTGTAGCTTCGGACTTTTCGTTTTGGGTATGGTGAATGTATACACTGTGTTTATTACTTACATGAATGGGTTTACATGAACAAGTGGTGGAAGGATACAAAAACGTTAAAAGAAAAAAGTAACTAGGGCTTCAAAAGTGCTCGCTTTACCGTGAACGGCCTATAACGCCCACGCCAACGAAAACTCGTAGCCATTTCGTCTCGGCGTACTTAACAAGTCCGTGGTTAGGCGCTGCTAATGAAACTGCCAGACAAATAGCAAGGACAATAGCAACTACGGTACGACACATGTGAGTGAGTGAAGAGATTTGGACGACTCTTAACATCGAGGTCTTGAGAGCCGATAAGGGTGATTGAGGTGAATATGGAGTAGCACCGGAATGAAAGGGCGGAGGAAACGGGAGATCCCCGAGAAAACCCGCCGACCATCGGCATCGTCCGGCACGATTCCCACCTGCGAAAATCCAGGAGTGACCCGGCCGGGGATTGAACCCGGTTAGCCTTGGTGGACAAATATGTAGATGCAAGGAAAATTCCACAGTAACCTGACTCTACGGAAGGTGGAAGGGAAGGTAGAGCCCCAAACAGTTGCCGCTACGATCGCTCGAGTGCAGACTCGGCGGCCCCGAACTTGCAGGCCGACCGTCTTCGTCGTCGTGTCGTCGTGACTAACGCGGCCTTGGACACTCGCTGGCCGCCGCCATCTTGCTTATCGTGATTCCGTGGCTTCCCGAGCGCCACGGGGCATGAGAGCGGGAGAAGGGGCTCTCGACGCCGAAGGTCGCCAATCGCGGGGCTCGTAGCATCGGCCCTCGTCGAGCGCGGGAGGGGCTCGGCCAACGGGCGGCCGCCGTCGCTGGCCAGCCCTTTCTCCGCGGAGGACGCAGCAAGGTCGCCGTCCAGACGTGCGGAATGGCACGACGGGGGAAAGACAGACGTACGTCCCACGGTTACGCGCGCATGCGGGGGGGGGGGGGGATGAATAATACTGCGCACGCATTCTGCGCAGCCGACGGTGTACGTAAAGGCTGTCCGCGATAACGTGAGCACATTTCAGTTCATTTGAGTTGAGAGATTTGGGCGGCTGTTAACATCGAGGTTTTGACAACCGACGAGGGTGAAATTAGGTGAGAACGAAGAAGCACCGGGGAAACGGGATATCCTCGAGAAAACCCACCAATCATCAGCATCGTCAGGCACTATTGCCACTTGCGAAAAACCGAAGAAAGGCGCGCAGGCTAACCACTCGGCCACCGCGGCCCTGAGTGAGCATTTGTGAAATCAACCTTATGAAAAAGTAACTTCTTCTACGTCCATATATTTAAAGCACACACTGTGTGACATGCACCCAGTAAAGTTGGTAACGATGGAAGGAAAGTAGTTCCATAACTTAACGTCGGATAAAAAACGTTAGGTAACCATTTGGATAACCTAAATTATTTATTTCCCTTCCTGTTCTTTTCTCTGTGCATCAAAATATTCACTTTTCTAATAATTTTATAGTTTTACATGGCCTACGCATGAATAAAATGATGAGGCCATGGCAATGTTAATTTTACATCAGGCGGAAGAATACACAATGTTCACACACGTAGGGTTTTCAAAAGTGCTCACTTTACCGTGAACAGTATATACGCGGGAGTCTGCCGCCTGGTATTCACGTCTCCCGCGGGCGTCGCTGTTGGGCGTGATCCCACATACCGCAGCCAGTTACCACCCCCCCCCCCCCCCACCATCGCACAACTTACCACGCTGCAGCTCCTTGGTGGCGTTCGTGATGGCCTTGGGCATCCGAAACAAGCGCGCGTAATGTCTAGCACGGAACGACGGCCACGGACGCCTTAAGATCAACTGCAAACAAAACCAGGAGCTCATCAGGACTTTCGGTTGAGGAGAGGGGGAGTGAGTGAAGCGAGTTGGTGTGGAGAGGGAGGCTCTCTTTAACATCGAGGTCTTGAGAGACGATGAGGGTGAAGCAATGTGAGTATGGAGCAGCGACGGAATGCAAGGGCGATGGAAACAGGAAATCCCTGAGAAACCCCGCCCGGCACGATGCCACACCCACCGGGAATCGAACCCGGTTCGCCCTGGTGTAAGGCGAGTAGCCTAACCACTAAACCACCTTGGCCCTGGTGCGGGGGGGGGGGGAGAGCGTTTTACCGTCGTTCAACTACAGGTCCAGCTAGATTTTCCTTCGTAAGTTACTAAAGATGCACTGTCTCCCCATAATTTTAGAAAAAAGATCACATAAATCGAATAAAATCAGTATTTTAACCCATTATATTGCTATTTCAATTAAATTTAAAAGGAATTCACAGGACAATTTTACGTTATTATAATGGCTTTCGTGGGACGGAGAAATCATGTCCCTTAGAATTTGAACACAAATAGGATTTCACGCATGTTCGTAATTTCTTTATCATAAAGAACACTGATTTGTTTATATATACATATATAAAATTACACGCTTTTTTTTTTTGCTGGAAGCTTTATGCGTAAAGCAGTTACCAAGAATAAAATGGAACTAAAACGTAAGCGGCCACGCTACTCGAAGGAATGGATCCGTGGAGCGCGCAGGCCATTTTACGCAGTAATCAATATTCGTGTCCCTACATTGGACTGTTTTTTTGCCTACAACAGTATAAAAACAAACGTGTACAGTATTTGGGATTAGAACACTGGCCACCCCAAGAAGCAGACGATGGCGATGGGGAGGAAACGGGAGCACCTCCATAATACCACATACCACTGTAATTTCCGCTACTATAAGATCCTGTGACACCCCCCTCGAAAATTTCCCCTGACGTCAAACCAGGTACTCTAGAACAGGCGAAAGCAAGAAGATTTAACCAAAGTGCCAGCTGTGCTGAGTGTCTCGCCCTCCTACTACAAACAATACAAAAACTAACCAACGGCGGTGTCCTTGTTTACATACGGAAGGTAACTAACCTGTGTGGGTAAAAAAAAAAAAAACCATTCTGTAGGGAAAGGAGGTGCCACCAACGCAGTCTATCCGAGTCGAATATTGAACTTACCAAATGCCATGCCAGCTGGATACGCTAAAGATGAACGAACACTCAATATCTGTAGCTTTTGCTACTGATCTATAGTTTTATGGGAAGCTATGTGAATAATTGGCCCATCCCTTTCCCAGTTCAATTAATTGTTGATGTAATTAACTGGTACAGCATGAGATTATTTACCGCTGGTAACGAATTTACCTTAACACAATAGCGAATTGTAATTATCCCTGACGTAATCTGGGTGAACCACCTGTGGAGTTTCATCGATAGTGCGCTTTATTAATGATAATATATGGTTCATTCCAAATACTATGTATGTATATAAGTTAGTTTAATAATCCATTTAATAAAAAAATCAATTAAATACTGTTATTCGAGTCCTGAACATCTTATACGGTATGATGATTCAGAGACTACGCATTGTAGATCACCTACATTCCATCTAACATACGTCTTCGATGTGATTTATTTGATAATCAACATCTGTTTATCACTTTTAAAAAGGAAGTAATTCAAAGTGTGTTTTAAAAAAAATCGATCCTACGTTCGTAGTTATTTTGTTGCACGTAACATCTAATATCATCTTAAAATATGTTTAAATTTATCCACTCAACTGATTATTCGCTAAAATTTAAACGAAAATGTATTTTATTTAATGTAAGACGATAAGCATTTTTATTTGCTGTTTTGTGTTTCGTCTGTGATTTTGGCTCTTTGTTTTGATTTAACTTGTGCTGTCTTCGTTGTATTGTGTCATTCTTTGTCTGACTGGAACATTATTTCTCGACACACATTCACAAACACATACATATATTCTCATACATACATGTAAGTTTTATTCTTCTAATTTTTATTCCATTTGTGTTGCGATTGTTCCCTTATTGATTCGGTACTTGTATAAATTATATAATGTCCTGTGCCACTCTTCACCAAGAGAATTGGTACTTCCTTTCTTTGGCATAACATTTTATCGCCTTTATATATATATATATATTATATATATATATATATATATATATATATATATATACACACACACACACACACGCACGCACGCACACGCACGCACACACACATATACATGATGGTGTTTGTTCAGTACATTCTCACCTAGTTGTTTTATTGCCAACTTTTTTCCTCGTGTTGTGTAGTTTTATTTAATTCTGTCCTACGTTTTAGTCAATGGGCAATGGATAGAGTTGATTGAAAATCGCATAAATTTTTCGAGCCAACATGTATTCTATAACACTCTAACTAGTTTATTCTTTTATGATTGGATGAACAAAGTTTTGACTCGGCTAAGTTGTCTGCTAACCAATCACGAACGTCCTGCCTTATAGTGCCAGAATCCTCATTGACCCAGTGAAATGGGGTAGTAGCTTCACACAAGCATGACAGCCAATAAGGAGAGAAAGCTGTCGGACATGTGTATAGTATGTTGAATCCTAGCAAACAGTAAACTTTTCCCGCGATAAACCATCATCTCTAACAATGGGTAAAGTGCAACTAATTTTGGGAATGGAAAGAAACACGTTGCGGCGCCAAATGGAAAGTAACCGGATATTCACTCGAGCGCAGACCGGGTAAAGGTCACTTTCCCGTGCGCAAGGCAGAACAAGCGAGAGACAAATTGCTTCGGCCTCGGCAGGTCCGCGATCGCCTGGAGAACTGAGCTGTTGGTATCGCAGGGACGTGGAGGGGGCGAAATGGGATGTGGGTGGAATTATCGGACCGCCCCCCCCCCTCCCCCTCGGAGAGAAGTGGAGGAATGCAGGACTGGGACCTGGGGGGGAGACAAACTGCAGGCGAGGTAAAGTGGCGACGAAAATGAAGAGGCTCCACCACGTTTCCTACAAGACACTCGCCTGGAGATAGTTCGTGTTTCCGAGTCGCGTGGGGGCGCCAGGGGTGACACTGACATGTTGTGGAACGTTCGCCAATCAGCGCCTGGTAGCTTACTCGCCAACCACCAGCCCAGGCAATAGGGAACATTTCACAGCACGGTTCCAGAGTCCCCAGTAGCCAATCAGATAGTGGGTACGCCCACATCAAAAAGAACGGACACGCCATATTATCTGTGTAATTATCTCCTTCGTTGAGCTGCGAGCGTTCTTTTTTTTTTTTTAATCGGTGGCGCTATAATTTCACAGGTTGAAAATATGTACCAAAAACCCGATCTAGTCGCCAATGCGAGTTTCACGGACAGTACATTCGATAAGTTTATTTCCAGAGCACTATGAAAACGCCGTTTACTGCTGTACTGAAGGGCTCCATAACAACGCTTACAGCGTTTGCGATACATGTTGAAAATATTGAGTAGGATATTCCATAGTGTGTTCGTTCAGAGCGCTAGCCAGTACAAAATCCTATGCTTCTTACTTCCGCCAAAACAGTGATCAATTTGTATCCATTTCTACGAAGTTAAGAAAATCAATTTGTTTGTTCGCAAAATTATTGCAAAATGGCGCGGGAAAATCGTAATTTTAATAAGCTAGTTGTGGAAACTAAACAAATTGCTAAAAGCCATTGAATGCAATAATTTTAAAGAATTGTTGTCGGAAATTATTTTACAACTCATAAGTATAGAACTGTGTTCAGATTTATTAAAATATGTATAAACTTTACTCGCCGTGATTACGTGTCAAAATAAATAATCTCACGTTTGCCACGCGGGTTATCACTAAACCACTAAGAGAAACACCTGATTATAGGCTGTTCACGGTAAAGTGAGCACTTTTAATAGCCCTCTCACTTGAATTAATAGTCAATATATATATTTTTTATTTCAGCCTTAGACGTTAACTTACGAGAGCGGAAGAATATGCACACACTGTTTATTTCTTACGTGGCAATATTTATTTAAAAAGTTGGTTAAACGATAAAAAAAGACTCAAAGGGGAAAGTAACTACGTCATCAAAAGTGCTCCCTTTACAGTGAACCGCCTGTAAATAAAGTTACAAGCAAAAACATTCTAGGCAGACTAAAGACGTGGCAGAATCAATCAAGAAAGAATTAAGAAATAGAGGCTATTTCTCTAGAAAGCAATGAATATTTTTACTAGTAGGTAATTGAAAATATCGATTCCGCTTCTATTAATATTTTTCTAAGCTTAGCGATTGATAGAGTAAGACATACCGTGTCTTTCTCAACCTAGATGAAGCTACCCACATCGGGGAATATGGTTGGTGGTAAAATATTTATGGAACTACAACTGGCTATTTTTTGTGACGAGAACTCAGTTATTTTACACTCAGTGACAAGTTAATTTACGACCACTACAAAACAGTTTTTGTGCAAAGCTGAAACAAACAGTTAAATTACGTTCTGTAAAAATATTTCGATGCCATATTTTTACGACAGGTCTAAACCTTTTTTGATATTAGGAGTGCTTAATAATTCATCCCTCTGTGGCCACGTTACGTTTCATAAGTTGTTAATTTTTTTAGTGTTGTGTTACTAAAAGCCGTGTTGGGCGGCGGTTATATATATATATATATATATATATATATATATATATATATATATATATATATATATATATATATAATAATAATAATAATAAAAAAACAGAATGTGTAGCACTCGTGAAGCGGCAGAAACATATTCATTCATAACATACTACAGATGTGTGTCATAGTTACCGGGTTACCAGCAACTACCCATTCGAAAGTCGTACACAAAAATTTGCATAATATAAAAACTAAAAACTTAACATAGTGAGAGAATACAGTGACACAAAAGTCGAGTTGTTACGTGACGACAGAGATAATCACATGGCGTATGGCTGATGAAGTACCTACAGTACATGTTTATAAGGAGAACCAGTTACAAGAAGACCCTAATCGTAAAGCGAGGACTGCAGTAAAGCCCATTGTATTCACCGAAACTAGAATGAAGATAAGAAAACGACTTCAACATAGCACTGCTCGTGCAAAGAAGTGCGTCGAAAACAATCACAATTTTACGACATTGTGTCACATGTGTGAGTTTATGGCTGTCCGCCAGACACATCGTTACTGTCGCGCGATTTTATTGCGAAATGTATGTTCTGCACTGCGATTTTTATCGGCTATCTGGTCACTTTTATTTTTTCTTACAGTCTGAGGAAACCGCTGATGGTAACAAGGATATAACTGAAGAAAGGTTAGAATGTCCACCTTCCAGTATGCAAGTACTTATAGTCACTAGAGTCCAGAGGCTGTGATGGTATACTGGTCAGACTGCACGCCTCCCACCAAGGTGAACCGCTGGTCTGTGGGTTTTCTCGGGGAACTCCCGTTTCCCCCGCCCTTCCATACCACCGCTGCTCCATCCTAGGGTCTCATTTCGCGTCTTGTTCAGGGATGACGGGCACCTACGGGTCCCGGGTGGAAAGCCCGTCACTCGGAGAGTGTTGCCTCGCCCTGGGTCCACCCCCACACGAATGTAGCAATGAGCCAGAACGCCGTACACCAACCAGACACAATTCCCAGACTCGCACAGCCAACCGACGAATGGGCACGGCCTACATCAGAGAAACCAGCCATTACGTCATTCCACTTCTGTATTCTTACCTAGTCTTAGACTGAGTCTCGGACAAGCAGCTGGACTCGCGTTTGGAAGGGCAACATGTCATAAAACACATACGCTTAGGCGTATTCTGTTCTCTCGAAACTTTTAACAGAGAAATATTTTCAGAAAAGGTACAGAACTGTCGCTATAGTTTAACCCATTCAGTCACGGTGTCCACTGCCGTGGACACATTGCATATGGACAATATTTATTACAGGTACTCTACACAGCAGGACACTAGTGCCCAGTCTTCCGTGAAGCTAATCTGATTTGTGGAGTTGTCCACGCTTCTTCGATATGTATGGTTAGTGTGGGTGTTATCGAGTACACAGAACCTTGTTCACTGGTTGTAAGATAAGTGCTCAACTCAATTACAGCGCATAGCAAAAAAAAAACACGCGACTACAACAGTTGAACTCAAGAGATTAACCCTTTCAGACACGCTTTAATTTGCGGTTTCATGAGTTGCAAACATGAAATTCTATGATGAGTGCTGTACTTATGTCGACACAGCACTTGTCTCATTGCCAGAGCCAACGAGCTGTAGGCTATATGTTTGGCTACAGTAATATGAACCGATTATGACTTAGCCCAGTAAGACGGTTCGCGAATAATTTACCCATAGGCAAGATCATTGGTTATTGAGCTACGCAGTGTGCACTACAGACCAAAAATTAACAGCACGAGCGTAATGTACACAATTGTGTACACTGGGTCTGACTGGGTTAATGTGTGACCGAATCGGCTAGAACACTGTTTTGTTTTACAAAAGAACAAATATATCCAATAAAGACAGCGCTACTTACAGCGATTTTGCTGCCTCGACACCTACAACGGCCCAACTTTATGTTTTGATAACCAAATTTTATGAATGAGCGACAAAATATCGACTTCCCTTTCTATCGTGAAGGAAAATTTACAGTGAAATATTTCGCAGGTTTTTAAAAATTAGAATAGCTACAGTTCCTTACAGTGTTAAGGACGGCCTCTTAACTGCCCACACGTATAAATCTCGTGATTTTGTCATGCCTGCATGAAGGAAAACAGTGCACGCAATTATTTACTGAAGCAAAAAAAAAAAAAACACACACTTAACTACAGTAAATAACTGCGAGGACATTTCAGTAGAAAAGCGGAAATATGACTATGAATCAACTAGAAGTGTTGTAAGATTCTTACATTTATTTTTTCTTCTAAGAGTAACTCTACTTTTAACACTAGATAGTTTGTATATCTAAATAAAATGTTGCCTCGTTTCGTTAAACTTCCAGAAATCATGGACCAAAATTTCTATAGGTACACTCCGCAAGGGTTGAAAACGGTTGACATTTCGAACACGTTTAATGGCAGAATTAATTTCCACAGTCACATTTTTCTAATTGGATTATTTTACTCACTGTAAAGTTTGACAAAACAAACATGATTGCCATTGCCATAAAGCACAAACAGCAATATACAACCAATCATTTCGAACTACCACATGAGAAACTAATTAAAAATACGAAATGAAGTTCGATTACAAATCTCGTCATAATTCAATTTCAATTTTTTTTTAAAAAGCGGCAACGACGAAACATTTTAAAGCACGGAGAGAAGAAAAATGAAGGCAAGACAATGGAAGATTTATAATTAGAGCAAGAGGCGCGGAAGTTGCACAGGAAACTTTCACAACCGGCAAACAAGGAGCGAAAAGCAGGTAGATGGATTTGCGAAATTCACCATTTTTGTTCCCCTGCGAAGTTCGACTGATTAAGGAGAGGCGCGCTGAAGTCTTTTTCTTTTTTTGTTACAGCAGCACGGGAGAAATTTCTTTTCTTTTAAGCATTGTGCTAGCATCAGAGTATCCCACGGCAACAGGAAATTAACTCAATACCACCACTCTCCTCTTGTAAGCTGGCGTATCGGAAAACCATCGAGTTACATCAACTTCGCTAGAAGAGTATCGGGACTTCCTGAATTATACTCTAAGAAACTACTCGAGAAATTACCATACCAGTATACACGCTTAGCGAGAAAGCGCGAATGGTAATTTTTTTTCCCCACAGTACATTCATGGAAATTCCCAACTTTTGTGTAGTAGCAACGCTAAACATTCCTATAACTGTAGCTTGACGTGTGGTGTTATAACCACACAGTTGAAAACTTCCACTGCAGTTTAGGAAGTTTACCAGATAAATTTTTACAGTGTACCTACGCATCGCCGTACTGTCGCAGTACAGTCGAGTGTAATCACGCGGACCAAAGTATCGCTTCGCTCTCTCAGCTGCTGCACATTTTAAAAGTGAGCGAGACCTTAACTGATGATAAACTTGTTAACTGGATTCTACATTGGGAAAAATGATCCGTTGAATCAAAACAAAGTTTGTTTGACACAACCAAATTCATTACTTGTATAAGGGCAATGAAATATTTTGTTGCTGAAACCAAATTATATTGTTGTTCGAAACTGGTTATCCTAAAATGGCATGATATAGCTGGCGTAACTGAAGATTTAGCTGTATTTAGGTGCATTAAACAATTTCGGTTAATACAATAAACAGCATATCCACATAACAGTTTCTGCCACATTTATAAGCATGTATATTACCAGAATGATCTACTTTTGTTGCAAAATACCTGTGGCCATAAAGAAATGCACAAATTTACACCGCAAGAAGTACTTGGATAGGAACGCATAACTATGGCAAAATATTTGTCCACACAGTTGACAAAATGTTCTGCCTAGGATAACCCTCTCCTAGAATTTCTTTAATGGCTGCCAGAAACCTGTCAATTCCAACTATCATGGTTAGTATTTGTTCATGACCTACGTGATCTCAAGCTATCAGGTCGTCCTGTCTATAAGGCAAGCAACCCGGCATAACCTTATGAAGTTGTCAACAGTCCCTTATTTAAACGCGCTGGTACCATTGTTAAATCTCAACGCGGATACATCCATATACTTTGATTGGATAACATACATTGCATGCCTCTACGGATAAGATTTTTTTAAAATATATATTTTAGCTAAAACTGTTCTGCTGTAAGCCCCCCCCCCCCCCAACACCCCTCACACGCACGCGCGCGCGCACACACACACACACAAACACACCAATTGTCAAGCTACGCTTATTATACAAATGATTTCGCACTATGATTTTATCATGTCCACAGATATTGTTGTAAATGCGAAATCTGCCAATATTTTTCAGTTATTCAATGCAGCTGGAGTCTGAGATCGTTGTAGGTCATTGCGGTACACAACATCTGCGGATACAGCATCCCTGAGGTATATCAATTCTCTTTATATACATCTATGAAACGAACGTCCAGAAAACTTATCACTGATGAGAATTTCCTGAAATGTGGACCAACATTCCTCCGGAGTTCACCTAGTTGCGTATCTCTATAGGCGCGATGCTCTTATCATGTTAAGAGTAACTACTGTAGCAGAACGCATTCTTACACAGTGCGTGAGGTTTTCTACTGAAATTCAGGAGCGCACACGCAAAGAAGACATCGCGATCGGAAATGCCACGTTTGTACCTATCACAATTCATGAAATATGGTGCCGCTTTGGTGGCTCGGCTGTTTTAGGTGAGCGATGTAAGCGGCGAGAGAAGAGGGCTGTCGCGGCTTTCGTCTGCAACGGAGATCTGACAGCGAAAAAGCTTTTATATCAAGACAGCAGCTTAGCTGGTGCATTAAACATTCCGAAGAGCATATATCATTCAAGATGCTGCGAAGCCAAGAAAAAATAGATTCGAACGTAATTTATAACTTATGTGTTAGAGTGCAACATATATGTCTCGGAGCTCACAAACCCAAGCGGCGCATTCTTTCTGCACAATAAGGCAGGCTACTGCATTCACTTGCAAGGAAAACATAGTTTTCTTACAGCTCTGAATCGAATCGCTGCACTATGAACACACTAAAATTAGAGGTCATGAAAGAGTGGTAATCGAAACATTTTAGGAACATACAACGCTAAATTCCTAACAACGTTTTACCAATGATTGGTGATGTGAGAAGAGGTCAACTGTAATAACTTACGGGAAAAAGGTGCAAACATTTAGAATAACTAATATTACATTTTCATTCAAACGAGGGGCCTCGGTGGTGGAGCGGTTAGCCCGCTCGCCTCTCACCAAAGCGATCCGGGTTCAATCCCCGGCATGGGAATCGTGCCGGACGATGCCGTTGGTGAGCGGGTTTTCTCGGGGGTCTCACGTTTCCCCCACCCTTTCATTCTGGAGCTGCTCCATATTCACCTCAATCACTTTCATCGGCTCTCGAGACCTCGATGTTAAAGAGCCGTCCTTGGTGGGCGAGGCTTCGAGAACGGGCATTGTGCCTAATTGGCTGCTGCACGCCGCGAAAGTTTCCCTATTAGCTGGACTGGTGCTGGTCGGTGAACTGCGTCCCAAAATGTTGCTGGCCAGTGACGTCTGTTCGCTACCGTATGCGGCAGAAGTTGGACGGTACAAGCGGCTGTTGCAGCTCTGTATTCGTGAGTGCTCTGTGGCACTAGGATTGGGCTGCATGGCGAAGTCAATACACGTAGTCACGCCGTATCCCATTCGACTAGCTTCGGAAAACTGACCACGCGTACTCGACATGAACAAAAAAGGGATTTCTGTAGCCGTCATGCGAGAAATTAACAGACTTCTTTCATCCCGTAATTGCACTTTTTTATGATTACCTTTTCACATGGTTTTTTTTTCATATCAGAGAAAGAGTTAATGGCCTACTAACTACACTGCTGGCAATATAAACTGCAACATAGGAGAAGGACGTGGGCCATTACAGCCAGATTTATTGGACAGAATACCCGTCATACACAAACATGTGACGTGAGTAGTCTTGCAGCTCAGTATGAGGTACAGAACATGGGGGAATCAGTACCGTGTGACATAGCCGCGGGCGGCAATAACCTCTGGTACACGACGCGGCATTGAGGGGTAGAGACTTTGGATGTCCATCTGGAGCATCTCCGCCTCTTTCGTTTCAATGTGTGCCCAAAGTTCATCCACGGTGGCCGCGGCCAGTGATGGTCCGACCACGGACCACACGACTTTCGATGGGCGAGAGATCCGGAGAATGCGCAGGCCAAGGAAGCGTTGTGACTTGGTTGTCATCCAGGAACCATCGGACGAAGTGTGCCACATGCGGCGTCCTACTGTCCTGTTGGTGCAGGGTCCCAGGCTGGTCCTGAAGACACGGGGGCAAACAAGAGGCTCCAACACCTCCGCGATGTAACGGTTGCTGGTCAGCACGAGCTGGACTGGAATGTGATGACACACCGTATCATAATTCTAGTTTCCGGGCCGGTATGACTGTGCATAATACAGGACTCGACCTTGCGCGCGCCCCGGATACCGCCAGACACGGATGAAAGCGTCGCGGTACTTCAAGCTGAAGATAGATTCGTCGGAGAATACGACGACACGAAATTCGTCCCTCTAGGCCTGACATTCCGCGCACCATTAAGGCCCTTGCACAATATAAAGCTTTAACTTTTGTCTTCACAATTTGACTTTACGTTTGCTTTCCGACATGTTGTTTCATATAGAACTTGACACAATGGAACTGTCACAGGTAAAGTCAAGCAATCTCGACTTTACGATTTCGAAAAGTTGAAATTTAAAGTCAAAGTCAGGCAGCCATTACGTCGAGAATCTAACAAAGGTTATGTGGAAAGTGTGTTATTTTGTTTTAAGGCGATTTTAATCTCGGTATATTAAACAGAGCTTGTCTCAAATTAAACACATGGCAAACGAATTTAAAGTGATGAGGAAATACATTAATTTACATTTTTGAATAAAGTAAACAATTAAGTTTTTGTTTTGAAATAAACTTTTAACACACATTTTAAGCCTATTTTTAAAAAGGTAGGTAAAATGCATTCCTGGATAATATGATTATTTACATAACAAGATACACATTTCTACGAAGCTCGCAAAACCGATGTTTTATTGTTTTCAACTCTGACTTTACAATTGCAGTGTGTATCGGTGGTTTCATCAAAGTAAAGGAAATGTGTAAGAAGCTTTGCAGCCCCAGACGCCTCTGGTGAGCGGTCAGTGGCAGCCGCAGTAATAACAGCATGGACAAGATACAAACGGCGAAGAACATAGTTTGATGTGTCACATACCTGAACTCCTGGGCGAGGGTGTCCGATGAGGCTGTGCCGTCAGCGGTCGCCGTGCGCACCAGATGTCTGTCCTCGCGCTCTCGTCGGTGCAACCAGCCCGTCGACTTCATGCACATCGCTCAAGCGGATATTACACGACACCTGCAGCCGTACTTGGTTCTTGTACAAGCCCTGGTATACGAGCCGGTATACCAGCCGCTATATGAGCCGCCATGGTAGATTCATATTACACGGCAGCAATTCGCGTACTAGCATTTGGCACCCTCGTTCGTAGAACTGCTACCAGTTAGTAACTTGCGTGGGCCTATAAACATACTAGCTAGCACATCTTAATATTGCTGTATTACTGTTCGCGTTTTACATAAATGATTTGCTTACTAGTATAGTTTCATTAATTTTCTTGAAAATGTCGCGAATTCACTGAGTAGGAGTCTATTTTTAATATCGACGAAAATTACTGACCGGTTGCAAAATATAGTTTTTTCTTTACGTACCGGGATATTATCCGCATGTAAAATTTAATGATAAAAAAAATTTCGGCCCGGCAGGGTTGCGAACTGACGCCAGAGAGTTTCAAGTTCATTGTGAATCCAACGACTTTACCACTGTATTATCAGTTCACTCTCAATTCCAATAGTTTATATATCTTAGATATCATACGAAAAAGAATTAATTTTTTCTTACAGTAGGTACTGTTTAAGTGTTTAGAATAATTTTAAGCAGTAAGCGAATGTTGTCATAGCCAATATTATCCATCGTCGTCGTATTTTATTCTATTTTAAAGAGTTTCAACCTCACGGATGTAAAATCAAGATGGAGGCTTACTTTTCGGTTTCTTCATCAACTCGTTTCAAGTAGTAGCCACGGGAAGCGCCCTACGCTCTGAAACTGCGATGTGATTGGCCAGGTACGAGAGCCGGTACGCAACCTGCCACGGAAAATAGGACAGGTCCAATTAACAAACATGTGATGAGATCTGGCAGCGCCAGGCGAAAAATGCTATGACGGGTGCCGTGTAGGCCGGTATAACGGCAGCTACGGCAGACCTTGCACAAGCTTCTACGAAATCTGGTAGCGTGTAATACGGCCTCCAGTCTGTCCCTCCTCGCCCCGTTTCACTGTTGTTGCATTTCTTTCAGCGCGAGAACCGATTTTACGGTAGGATAATCCACAATCCTGACAGGCCCCTATTCTCCCGCGGTCAAATGCGGTAACGTCTTCGTGCTCTTCGATGTGGCATGCGTACTCCATCTGTGCACACGAACTGTGGGGAAACACAACACTGCTACGGATCAACTGCGCCCCAGACCGCCACTTAAATGCCGCTTATAAGTGTCACCATTGGTGCATGCGCCGCGCAACTCGGCTGAACCAATCGCGTCGTCTCCGTCCCACCCTACATTACGCATTCCACCAAAGTGAGGTTCATCAAATGCTTCCTTCTCTGTGTTGTAGTTTTTTTTTTCATGGTAAGCAGTATAATTACTTTAATCCACAGTAAAAATAACAAAATCTACTTGTTTATTATAACATTATCGTGTCTCACCGCACTAGAAAATAATTAGTCACTCTCTTGCAATTATTGAAGCGCGCATATTAAAATATACAGTATTTTAATTTGCCATTGCAAAAAAAATACCCAGAAATTCTTCTAGGAAAATAAATCCTTTCGTAACAACAACTTTAGATGACAAAGTGGCTACGTGTTCAAATACCACTTCAGAAACTTAATTTGTATTGTGTTAGAAATAGAAGGCCTTTTTGGCAAAAGTATTGTATCATTATTTTAGCATAGCCACCTATGTTGACTCTTGTGATTTCATCGCCGTGCACAAGATTTGCCAGGGGACTGGTTAGGATCTGTAATACCGCGGGTACATTTTCAATCTTAAACTAAACAAAAAAATAGATTTTACTATTTGAACTGCTTGATATGGAAAGCACTACGTATACTCCCGAGTCTCGTTGACTTGTGATAAGCATGATGGAAGCCTGAAAGGAGATCTCGTTGATCCTGTGTAGTAGCTCCTTACATCATCCTATGGACAGGGACAGAAAAATAAAATAAGACCTAGCGGAAAAGATTGAAAAATAAGAGGGGGTGTAATTTATTACGGACAAATGCTGTTTGGGGCTCTAGCTGGAAAAAAAATAGTATTTTCCGGTGGTTTACGGTTGGAAAGGAAACCAAGACCTTCGCCTCGTGTTTCCTTAGTTGAATTCAATGCCGTGGCATGTGAAAAAGAAATCGTTATTAAAAGAAAATTACTTTAAAAGTGTCCTGGTTTCGAACGAACCAGCTGTCTCGAATCTAGCATGTTGTCAGGGTAATTCATTGGATTTCGCTTTACTATCATATTGTATGGGAATTTTTTTAACGTCCCCCAGTTTTATGCTTGAAAGGTTAGCAGGGGACGGTATACAGACTAACTTATAACCTAACTTACATTAATACCCATGCCTCACCCGGGTTCGAACCCAGAACCTCCCGCAACCCAGATCGGTGGCGCACCAACCGACTGCGCCATGGGAGGTCGGCATTTCGCGGTTTATACGTCACGTACTTAAGTACTTTCCAACCATTGGGGTAATTACAAGACAGCGTAGCTACAAATCCGCCATTGTTTCGGGTTGTTTTCCTGAAGCACTTTAAAAAGGACGTTTAAAAAGACAGAGAAAGTGAACTTCTGGCCGCCACGTCTGGAAGAAGTACTCGAGCCTGGAGTGGAGCTGGAGGACGGCCTCGAGATAAGACAGCGAGAGTCAGTTAGTTCCGACACTCCAGAGATAAGTTTTAATTTATTTAGCATTCCCAGTCTTCAAGACAAGATGGGAATCTGACGGACGCTCTTCAGAAAATACGTTTTGTGCGCGAGGTTTTCCTGGTACGACGACGCCACTGAATTTTACTTGGAAGGAAAGCATCGCAGGTTCAAATTCAGTGAGAGACTAAATTGTACATTTTGGTATCCCTCTTCTAACGTGATAACTCGCCTTAAAACGCTCAATAGGCATTTCATAAAACCACTCCACTGTGGAAATCACCTAGCAGCACTTGACTCATTCAACAGTTCTAATCGATGAATTAGTGAAAACGTGCTAGTTTTCCTTCACTGATTGATTCAGTGATATTTCCCACTCATTCATCAACTACTTCATTCGCTGTTTTTCAGTGATTTGTTTTTTGACTGAAATTTTTTTTTTTAATGCTAGTTTCGTCTTTTATATTACCATTTTACGAGGCAACATGAACATCCAGTCTTTCATTGCGTTTTTACATCTTTCATTTCGTTTCCACTTAATCTTCATAGCCCTCGGTTCGAAGGTTTAAGCTGCATTACATGTGGTGAAATGAGTACATCCATACATGGGTACTATTTGGTCTAACAATCATAATGTTACAAATTAAACTAAAAACGAAAATAATAGGCGGACAATTGAAATTACACATTTTCGATAAAGAAATATAATACCTATATTTTTCCCCTCTGAACACCGCGGATGATAATTACTTTTTTTTTTTTAATTACGTTAAATGCACAATAAAAAATGTGACTACGCGAATACGTTTATTTTTCGTAATGACACGCCTAAATACAATAACAAAATATTTAATTCGCCGCACGCAGTCGGCTGTCCCTTATTCGACCAGTAAATTTTTTTCACCGAAACAACCAGTGGTTTTACAAATATTCTAAGTGAAGTGAAAGCCATTTTCGCTGATTCGAGTAGTTGAACTTCACTGTGAATCAACGGTTTTCCACTGATTCGAATTTGTGCAGCTCCTTCGACAATGTTCCTCCGGCGTCGAGCAATACGGCCACGCTTGTTACGGACAAAACGTCACCATGGCAACACCGAGCTAACACTTGGAGTGCGGCACGTATGTAAAGAAATTGAAGACAAGTTAGAAGTGAGCCAGCCACCTACATCCGCTCCTTCAGAGAATACAAAGTTCTATTGGTCTCTGCATTCCCACGCACCGCCATTCTGTTGGGCATTTCACAGTACACGCGTACTGTAACACTGGAGTTACAATAACCCGACAATCTGACAAGACAGCCCAGACACCGACAAAGATTTTTCATCGGACAATCAGGAGCATGGTCTCTCCGACCAAATCTCAGCCCCGACAGCCCGGCAAAAGTATATTCTATTTCTACTTTCGTCGGGCGTCGGACCGGTCGGCCTCGCTTGGCAGCACGAAAAAAAAAAAAAATCATGGCCTTACAAAACTAAATTTTGGGCGAATTTCGCTACTGTGGTAAATTTCACACTAAAATTATATTTTACTTATGTGTAAAACCTGGTTAACTTGAAACAGAAAGCTGTTGAATTGACGAAAATAAATATTCGTGGAAAAATAACTGTTCTAAGATCCAGAAATACTTCGTTTAAAAAGTTATCAAAATTAAGTAGTGTACAATGATTTGTGATTTCTTTGCATTTCATTGCAAGTTGCTTGCCATCCTAGGATTTGCCGAAGGCCATGCAACACTTGTCGGATGGAGACTGTCGGGGTATTGTAAACAATGAACTAATTTCGGTGGCCTAAATGTCAGACTGAGAAGTCTTATCGGACTGTCGTGGCATTGTAAATCTGTTCTATTCATTTCAGTAATTTTTCATCTTCGAGTACAGCAGACGTAGAATTACGTTGCAGTGAACTTCATAATAACTGTGCCACTAATGTAAAATTGCGTCGCCAATGTGCTTAAAGAATGTGGGATGTCATAATGTAACAGCAAACGTCGTCAAACCACAGAGTAGTTGAGTTTACAGAGGTGAAACCAAAATCTATAATACGAACTACAGCAGCACATGCCAGCAAAATGTCGGAGCGAAGTTCGCCAACCAGCACCAGGTGACTTACTCGCCAGCTGGTAGCCCGGCCAATAGGGGAACTTTTCGCAGCTCGCCGTAGCCGGGGCCGCGGAGGCTTAGTGGATAGACGACTCGCTTCCCACCACGGCGAACCGGCTTCGATTCCCGGCGGGGGGGTCGCCGCCCCCGGGATTTTCGCGTGTGGGAATCCTGCCGGACGATGCAGCTGGCCGGCCGGGTTTTCTCGGAGATGCCCCGTTTCCCCCATAAATCTCCTCTCTCACTCGCTCGCTCGCTTAAGTAGGGATTTCAAAAATGTTCGATTTACCGTGAGCAGGTCATAACTGTAGTGGAGATGTTTCGAAGCGTGGCGAGAGGGCGGGGCTTGCTGTGTTTGGCTCGTCGAAGTGAGGTCGGGTCAAGGGGGGTGGCAGTAAATAGCGCTTACAATTGCGTTATTTAAAGTAAGTGCCTGTGGAAACACCAACATAGACATTTTACCACTAGAATTAATGATTTTATGGAACAGATCGATTTTGAGTCAAAACTATGAGTGTTTTGTATCTCAAACATACTGATTTAACCTACATATATTTCAGGTGCTGATTTAATAACTTACTAAAACGATTATAAATATTTAATCCGTTTTTTGCGCTGCTTGTGCAAGATTTATTCTATTCTGTTTGTCACATTTGGAAGTAACGTAAATATTTAAAAGACAGAGCTAACACAAACAGCACAGGTACATATATGTTTAATTACTGCCGAAAACAGCATTCGGCAACTAAATGGTGTTAGTCAAGTAGGTTCTAGTTAAGCAATTTTAAAATTTTGTTCTAGAACCTCTCAATAATAATGCAAGCTGTAAACATATTGTAAATGCTACCCTGGAAAAAAAATCTTTCTTGTAAATAAGCTATTTTATTAATCATTCAACACGACGTGATTATTAACTACTTAAATCAAGTGCTTATAACAAAATAATCATTAAAAACTATTATTTTTGTTTTATTATACTAGGTAATTATTTTTCGTAACTCGTCTCTGCTGTTAGTATTAATCCAGGCACCTACCACCATACCCACCACCCCTGGAAAAGACTTTAAAATAAGTGTCTGCTCTTGTCTCCTTACTTGCTCCGGGGTCGAGTTCTTCTCCCCCAGCTCCTCCTCTTCTCATCAGAGGCGGCGGCATATAGACGACCTCCCTCCCCCCCCCCCCGGTATGACGTCACGGCCCGAGGCACGCAGAGACAGCCGTGTTACGTCCGAAAGACTCCGGGGAGACCACTTCGGAATGCCATCAGAAGTCGCTAGCTCGGACGGGATTCGTGAAAGAACTCTTGGCACGATCACTAGGCACTCGCTCTCTCCGCCACTCTCTCCATCAAAACACGCCGACAAAATATGGAGGGAAAAAAAAAACCAACCACTCACTACTCTACTCCCTCGTGACGTGGCCTCTTACAAGTCTCCAGCTTAAGGTAGGTGAGTGGTTCCCAATGGGGCACGGGCTGCTGTTCAAGGTAAATGGAGCACTTCTGAAAACCCTGCTAAAGATCTACTTGTTTCACGTCGTGTGTTCTTCCACCATACGTAAAATTAACACTACAACGGGTCTCCATAATTTTATTCATGCGTTGGTGAAGTGAAAATGTAAAATTATTTGAAAAATACACATTTTACAAATCTGCTTATTTTTACACACATTTGCCATTAAAAAAATGTAAAGAGGGATTATTTCAGTATTTACAAAAGTTCACCTAACAATTTTAATTCTACATTACGACATGAAACTACTTTAACTCCGCCGTTACCAACTTTACTGGGCGCGCGCCAGCACGTGTGCCCGTTAAAATATATGCAGGTAGGAACTGTAACATTTCCAAAGGTTGATTTCAAAAGTGCTTAATTAACCAGTAATAAGTCTTTAAAAAGTAATGCACAGTCTACCAAAGTTGTCAGAAAAGTAGGCCTGATGTTCAATATGAAAGAAGAATGCGTAAGTTTTGTAACACTGTCAAATATTTTGCTAAAAAAGGACTTACTCATTTAAACGCTGAAGAAATCGATATTGAAAACCTTTTTTATAAAATCAAAATTTAAGGTTATTTCCATTCCGTATATTTAGAAAGTACAAGTTCGCATAAATAAAAAAATAAAAAAAAGGTTATTAATATAATTACTCTTGTGTGCAATTAATTTAGTAACAGTGTTTACAAATATTTTAAATAAACCATTTTATGCATATTCATTTCTGTCACGAAAGTCACATTTACAACTTTATAAATGAGATTGCAAGTTTGCTCGTTTTAGTGAATTGCAGTTGCCTACAAGTAAGTCAATTCGCATTCGCCACAAGTTTCAAGGTCAAAGCTTACTATTAAAATAGAGGTGTTTCTGGTAACAATTAATGTCGTTGTACTTACAGCATAGTGTGTTTTTTTATAGAAAGAAAACACCCAATAGGCCATCTTGTTCTGAAGCTGTGCAGCCGACCAACAATAAGATGAAGGGAAATATCGTGCTAAAGGCAACGGGAAACCACACCAGACGGGGTTAGAACAGTAGCCAATTGCACGGGCGTAACTATATATTTATAAACGGAGATCAGGCGCCTCCAGACGCCAGTATGCTTATTTTGCGTCCAGCGAGATTATTCATGCAGCGGTAACCGGTTCGAATTACGGAGTCCGCTTGCTTGAGAGATCCACCACACCCACCCAAGAGTGCGCGAGTATGTATAGGAAGCGGACTCTGCAAGCATTAAGAGTGGGAAAAGAGAGAGAGAGTTGGGGGGGGGAGGGGAAGAAAGAGACACCTTGTAATCATAATTCAATGCCCAAAACGTTGTACAAAAAAAAAGATACAAACAAAGAAAAACGCGCTGTTTTATTATCCCTGTCTTTTGTGTGTCTTAAAGCTATCCTGTACCCATCACAGTGATAGGCAACCTTACAGGCTAAGTAAGAGGAAGAGATACATCAGCGTGTGCCCCGGAGGCAGACCGGGGAAATCCCACAGCAGAAATAATGGCAAGCACACGAGCTTGAACCCACGACTTGTGAAATGCCAGCTCCCCTCGGTAGTCCAAGACCAAACACGACCAACACGACAATTTTTCCCGTGGGATATATTATCGTGGGTGCAATTTTCCTAAACACCCGCCGGTTTCTCGTGAGCCCCAAATAAATGGCACAGCGGCAAAGAAAACCAGCCTTTCCAGTCAACTGATCTCCATCATCGAACAAGTTTAATAACGTGGGTCGTTTGCCCACGTGATATGTATGGTGTGGTGCTCGGGCGTGCTGATGTAGAAGACCGGTCCCGGGTAAGTGGCTTCGCCGATGAGGTGTGATTAATAAGATAATTATCCTGATGTTTTTGATGTCTGTCGCTTTTGCACCGGCAGTAACAAACACCGAGCCGTCAGCAAAGGCAAATTGACAGAAGAGAAAGCTCAAGGAAAAATTATGCCAATAAATGGCGCTGCAGGCTATGTTTCCCCTAAAACATTGCACATTTTATAAGCTGTTCACGGTAAAGTAAGCACTTTTGAGACCATAGTTACTTTTTTTCTTTTCAGCTATTTTTTAACCTTTGACCACCTTTTAAAGTACATATTGCAATGTAAGTAATAAACACAGTGTGTATATGTCACCGCACTCGGAAGTTAACGTCTAAGGCTAAAATAAAATATATTAATTGACTATTATTCCAAACGAGGGAGCTTTCAAAAGTGCTCACTTTACAGTTAATAGCCCATAACAACTTTTACAACAGGGATATAAAAACTCCTCAACGTATGCATTCGGCAGTTTTCACTTATTCCGAAACAGGATTCAGTTTGATCTTAGTTCCAATGTAAAAATGTAGCACCAACGAAATCTCATAATTCTGGATCTCCGATTCGTCGATCTTGGTTCCAAAGTGAGAGATCGAAATTATGTACGAGAAAAATTTTACTATTGTTTCGTAATATATGACCTCATGAAGTAGGCGTATTTTCACTATATATAGAACTAGAAGTGCGATGTTTTATCTGTTTTAAGTGAATTATTACTTTACTAATTTTACTGAATAATATTCAAGTGCGTATAATGTTCTTTTAACTTCCCAATAAAACAAATCGAACGTAGTTCTATCTGTATCTGTTGGCGTATTTTCAAACTACATTTGTCGACGATGGCTGCTGATTTCGGATCGCCAATTTATGCGGTTCGAAACGAACTTCATCTCGATCCCCAGTCCAGTTCTGAACTCGAATGGTGCAACAGTTTTCGGTGTCGATGTTGGATCCGATCTCGGATCGAGTTTCGAACCACGATGGTGCAACCGGGCATTAGCCAGCCATAAAAGCAAAGTTAAATACTTGCGCGTAGCAGGCTGATACGTGACCAACCTGCAGTCGATTTATTTCTCTTGAAAACGCTTGGAGATATCAAAGACTGCGTTTGACAGTGATAAAACATGACTTCGCCTTACCTCCACTGCTTTTGGCTGTGACCGACAGTATCGTATGGCACATTTGACTTTTCAGCATGGTGAAGCTTTGCAAGGCAGCTCACTATTCAAATACGTACGGTTACCCATTTTTCGCGAATACTTAATATTCCATGGCTAGTTGTGGACCAAAACACGTTATTTCAGAACCAGTATAGCAGTTGGATGACTAACGCGTCTTAGGTGTCAGCTCACGAATAAAAGACGTACAGCATCGGAGTAACGTACTCCTGATTGGCGAGTCAACTAAGAAAATGTCTTCTCGCAGGGACACGTCACCATTAAGCACAAGAACACAGCTAATACGCCCGTGGGATACTGAGATCTATCATAAGCCAAATCTTTTCGCAAAAAACAGGTAGCTATAGAAATATGTACATGTTTGTAATCAGTCTCTGACAAAAGAATTTACTATCGCACACAAAATAATGTTGACAGTAAGTTATAAAACGTGTTAATAATAGAGCCACGATTATTTCGCGGATTGAGCTGGCAGCAAGCTAGGCTGGACGGCCCCTCTATACACTCGAGATATTATCGTTTGCTTATTGGTTGCTGCGATCAAGTGAGGTCTCTGTACAGGACTGTTAAACACTCACTCACACTACTGCTTCCTGATTTTCACTGGCTCGCAGTTAAACTGGGCGTGTCTACAGAACTGTCGTCCAATCACAACAGTAGGAGGAAAGAACAAGTATTTGGAGTCTTCCTCGCCTCCCGAGTGAATTCTCGAAATACTCGTGGCTCTACAACGTATTGCAACGTTTAAACGTTTAAATTGGTACAGTGTTTAAAAAAAATTCCCTTCATTTTACGGAAAAGTGCTGGTAGAAATTTATCCAGAAGTGTTTGTAAACTCTCCATAAAATTACGGACACACTGATTTTCAGAAACGGACTTTCCGTAAATTTCACGGAACCTCTCCATTAATTTCCAAGTTAGTTTTCCGTACTTTCGGTTTAAAATAAAAAGAGATAATGTAAATACCCTTAATTTTCAATATGTGGGTGTTCTATAACGTATAAAAAAAATTATATTAAAAGTTTTGTACTTAAGTGAGGTTTGAACTCGAGTCAAAAAAATTACCAGTCCACGACTATAACCATTAACCTACAACTCTCACTTGTAAATTGTGGTATAACTTTGATGTTTATATACAAATGACAAAAGCAAAAATTCAGTTTCCATTAAATTTAGTGTATTTTTAGTACTGGCCAATGTTACAGACACCTGATGCTATTTTTTAATGTTTGAAAGAACAGGCCATAGCCGCGTGGATAACCTAACTGCCGCAGAAACGAACATTTTCTTGTTACGGTGGCGAAGAAAGCTTCGTGTAGAATCGGCATTGTTCGTCCCCGTAACTGGAAGCCAAAGGGAATACGGAGACTTTCCGTATCTACGCTGTACATTTCCGTAATACATTCCGTAAATATACGGACTTTTTTTTAACAGTGTAGTACTTCTTTGTTTCACTTTTCAGTTATGTTTCTATCAGTATCACGGCGCCGCTTTACTTCCTCGGCGTGTTAATGCAAGTCAGTGATAATGTTTACATGTGCCGACGAACACACAGTATGCAGAAACAACTGTGCAGGGATTCCATAACCGTTCATTTGAGTTCGATCCATCTATTATAGGTCTATTATTCACAGTTATAAATACGTCCGGACTACTGACTCTTAAGGAGGATCAGGCCCCGCTATCTTGACTTTATCAATCTTTCGCCTTGACTTACACATAAGTTGGTTAAGCAGGAATTTTTCGCAATACACGGCATAAATAACAGCTTATCAAACTTTCTCGTGTTTTTACCTTTTCACTATCTTTAATAATTTTTAACTATTAAGAGAGGGGAATAATTACAAGATTTTTCCTTGTAGGCGACTACACCACTTAACTAGGCACTTTAATGAAGCAATACCGATTTCAGAAAATGTACAAAGGTTTGTCCTGTGCCCTGGTGTTCCTTAATATTCAATACACAATCTATAATGCGGGTTTCTGCGAAATTTCTAAAAATCCAAAATGGTAGGAACTTATCCCCCTTAACAGCGGAGTCTTGTAAGTTGATGAGGACGAAGTGAGGTGAGTTTGGAGCGGCACTGAATGCGAGAGCGGAAGAAAGGTTGACAGGTGTTTACGGTACTGAAGGAATATAGCCTCAACTAGCAGTAAGACTCCCCTTTTTGGATGTTGTTTTAGGCTGTGTACAGCCGAGAGCGTCAAATCCAATTCCTGTGCACCGTCCCATATATAGGGCTACATAACACTGAGACTAAAATAATGATGAGATTAAATTTTTTTCTCCGCACGCACAAACAACGCTGTACTGGAACTGCAACATTGAGCTGATCTCGTTTCGACAGCCCGAACATGCTGTAACGGGGGTGTGACAGCCGCCTCTAACAAGAATTACAGTCGCGCACGCCAGCAAAATGGCGTCACTAACCAGAAACATGTCGAAAACGCCGTTAGCCAATTAGCGCCTGGCAACCCACTCGCCAGCCCTCAGCCCAGCCAATAGGGGAACCTTTCGCAGCTTGCGGTAACTAATCAGAAGCAAACATCAAAGGGCGTGCCACGTAATTTCGTTTCTTGCGTACTTGTCTACTTTGCAATGCTGACTTGGCGCCCGGACGTCATTTCAGAGTCCGGGATAATGAGTCGTCGACTCGAACGTCATTTCAGAGTCCGGGATAGTGAGTCGTCGACTCGAACGTCATTTCAGAGTCCGGGATAATGAGTCGTCGACTCGAACGTCATTTCAGAGTCCGGGATAATGAGTCGTCGACTCGAACGTCATTTCAGAGTCCGGGATAGTGAGTCGTCGACTCGAACCATATCTGTCTAACTCATCCTGGCACCCCAACTACGCGACGATTCCCGGAAGTGATCGCTCCGGATTTTCGCGTGTCGGAATCGTGCCGGCAATGCCACTGGTCGGCGGGGTTTTCTAGGGGATCTCCCATTCCCCCGCCCTTCCATTCCGGCGCTGCTCCTTTCTCGTCTCATTTCACCCTCATCGGCTATCAAGACCATTTGGGTTGTAATAATAAACACCGTAATTCACCCAGCATGTCCATGATAGTATTGAGTGAAGGGTAATATACAGGACATTAATTCCCATTTCGATTTTGTGTAATTTTTTTTTACAAATAGTTGGCTTAATTTGAACTTATTTGGTTGTATCCAAAAATAGCTGACATAATTTTAATCATAGAAAGAAAATACTGAACGATAAATAGATTTTAAGTAAGCAGAGCCGACAAGTTTATAACAAACTTTCACTATGTTAAGTTTCATACCTTTACCGTTTATAGTTTTCGAAGAAAACCATCGTAAAATATAACATTATAACGGACATGTAGAGATTATAGAAAATCGCGAAAATTTTTTGAGCCAACATATATTCTATAACACTCTTAATTAGATTATTCTTTCATGATTGGGTGGACAAGGTTTTGACTCGGCCTTAAATTAACAGAATCCTAATTGGCCCAGTGAAATGGGGTGGCAGCGTCATACATGCATGGCAGCCAATAAGGAGAGAAAACTGTCGGACATGTGTACAGTACGTTGAATCCTAGCAAACAGTTCACTTTCCCCGCGATAATCCATCATCTCTACAGATACGAGATTGAATTTGTGACACGGCCTCTTAAGAGCCGCCCAAAAAGAAACCCACGAAAATAGGAATTGCAATTTGGCGCCAGCAGTCATTACTGATTATCCAGAGGACTCAACTGGTGCGGAAAGGTGATGACAAATTTGGTTTCCGCGCGACGCTCTGGTGCTCCCGGGGAATGACGAAAATAAAAACTCTCTTGGCGTGGTAAAGTGGGTTGAAAGCGGGGCTGGAGGTGTAGGTAGATAGGATGAGTCTGATGGGGTCACGTCCTCCCACCTGCCATACGAAGGGGAAGGTGTGTCCGCTAGGTATCAAATACCCCTGCCCCGTGACCTATATAGCGGTGGGCGTGCGGAATGGGGTCAACCGGTCTGCGCCCCGCCGTCTGGTATTGATCTCTCCACCCCCACCACCTAGCCCGTGCACCCACACGTTTCCAAGAGCTCCGGGGTACCTTGCCCTGCGGAGAGAGCGCATGATCGCCGCACTACCTGCCGTGACCCCCGATGACGTCCACCTCGGGCAAACAACACGCCAGCACACACAAATCAGCGCCATCTCTCTACTATAGGCCGTTCACGGTAAAGTGAACACTTTGAAGCCCTAGTTACTTTTTTCTTTCAACCAATTTATATCCTTCCACCACTTGTTAATGAAAACCCTGCCACATGAGTAATAAACACAGTGTATACATTCACCATACGCAAAACCAAAAGTCCGAGGCCACAATGAAATGTATTTATTGGTCATTATGTCTGATGAAACAGCTTCAGTAAGTGCTCACGTTACCGTGAATGGCCTATAGTCTTTCATCTCTACTAATAAAGCAAGAGTTCCAACCTCTGTCTACCGTTGCATTTCTGTTTAATGGATGAATAATTTTGAATTCTTTCCTGTCACTGGGTTTTTACGTTGTCTTTGGCGGTTTTTCCCAGTCTATTCTTAGTTATAGTCTTAAATATAGGTACACTCAGGATGGTAGTCATAGTCCCAATCGCAGGCCATGGCTGCCCAATCCCTCTCTGCCGCGATGCATCTCCCCTTGCGTGATTTCCTTTCCTTGTAGGCGTAAGGGATTAACCCTGAGACGCAATAAGATCCCGCCGTACCCACCGGGCTTCCACTTAACACTTAGTAATACGGTAATTAGTGAAAAAATCGCCAGCATACAGAAGCAGCGCGGCCACGCGGTAGATAAGTACACGGATACGCATGATCGCTGACTCCTCGTTTCCAAAATGCGAGCAAGTGTGCGGTTAACGGGACACATGCCACCTGCAGTTTCGCTTCTGTATATTTAATACTCTGTACATCTGACACGTGGGGCCGTGGTGGTTGAGCGCGGTTTAGCCTGCTCGCCTCCCACCAAGGCGAATCGGGTCAATCCCCGGCCGGGTCACTTCCGGATTTTCCCATGTGGGAATCGTGCCGGACGATGCCGCTGGTCGGCGGATTTTCTCGGGGATCTGCCGTTTCCGACGCCCTTTCACCCCGACGCCGCTCCAGACCTCAGTCACCCCTCATCGGCTCTCAAGACCTTACTTTTAAGAGCCGCCCAAATCTCTTCACTAACTCACTCACTCACTCTGGCAAGTCGTGTGTAGGGAATTCCGCCCGTACACACTCGACGGATCAGAGGTTACCTCGAGTTTCAACATCAACACATGTCGATGTCGACTACGCACACTTAAGTTTGACGTCGAGTTTAGAAATCGCGTTTCTACTTCAAGCGAATACATTACAGCTCCAATATTTATAGTAATATTGCATTTTTTTTCGCAATTTGAATAGCGTGTTTCTTTGCTACAATTTATTGTTTAACTCCTTTATTTATTGTTATTTTTTAACGTAATTTGGTGCGTGTTTCCACTAACTGTACTCGCTGAAAGGTGTCATTTTCTAAACAGGTGCAGTCGTATTGCTTGTCGTTAATCGTACACTGTAAAAATTATTTTATACTTTTCCAAGAAAAATCTTTGGAAATCCTGTTATCAAAAATATTTTTTAGATATGCAAAAGTACGCAAAAACGATACATTGATTGGAAAGCCTCTGAAGTACTCTACCGTTTGTTCGATGACCTTAGTTTCCTTAATCACTAAATTGTCGTGTACGGTTGATAGTGTGAGACTTAGAATCTGGTTGCGAACTGGACACCCGAAATATCGGTGGCCACTCTAACAACGTGCAAAATTGTATGAGGAGACCACATACAATCAAGCACTTATACTTAAAATTGCTGAGGTATTGTTAACGGCGCCGTTTGGCCCATGGTGATACTTAGCCTGTCCCAAGTTCTCTAAGCGCGAAAGTGTAACGGACGACCCAGGTATGCGCATAGAATGCTCAGGCGCACTTATACGCGCAAGGCAACGAGCTGGCGTTGTAGTCTTTACGTAGGTAACTTGCCTCCACGACGCGTCTAGCGATAACCTTGTAATTTTATGGCGTAATAATAAAGATAAAGGAGTTCTTCAGGTCCCCTTGCTACTTTTAATGACCTGTACAGGGAAAGAAGTACTGTTAAATGTCTTTAGTCATTGTTTTCGGGGCTGCCATTGTGTAGTGGTCTGGTAGAACCACTCGACCCCCCCCCCCCCCTTTTTTTCTCCTCCAAGACGAAATGGGTTCGGTTCGCGGCGGGGTCGATCCGGGGTTTTCGCATGTGGGAATCGTGCCAAACGATGCCGCTGGTCGGCGGGTTTTCTCGGGTATCTCACGTTTCCCCCGCCTCACTTCAACCTGGCCGGCTCTTAAGAGCTCGATGTTAAGAGCCTCCCAAATCTCTTAACTGTACGCCCATTTTTTTAAAACAAATATACTTCAGACACGAGAAAATAATAAGAAGACTAGCGTTCGGACGTGAAACGCTATTCGTAAGCAGACCGCGTCTAGAATTATGAAGCAGTTTTTTTTTATAAAACGATTTATTCTGAAGCTTTGCTCATTATGATGATATTTCTCATTTTTCTGGAATTTGGTTATCTGAGAGAGGTTTCGAAAATTGCACCCTTAATACAGTTGTTAGTTATCAAATCGGTATAGTTTTTAAAATATAACACTCAAATTCCGACACAAGATTATTATAGGCAGGTTCAAAGTGTTGAATTAGAGTCTAAGCGCGGCATACTGCATTTGGGTTACAAGCTACGAAAGGAACAAAAACAACTTTTCCTCTACAGTTTATGGTCTAAACTATTTATTAACACATTCAGGTCTGCACACATTCACTGCCACTTAAGACAAATTAGAAGCGAGTAACGTATATCCACTACTGCAAGAACACCGGTTCTCTTGGTGTCTGTGTTAGAACTCACCATCGTCCTATTGGTCCATACCACACAGGACACTACCCTGTTCTTTACAGAGTTTATTATTGGCCGGTCATCAACCAATGGAGAGCCGAGCTGATACTGACCCAATCAAATGTCCTTTATCTTATAAAAGGATTTACAATCAATCATGTCCCTTCGAGAGAACATAAAAAAAATAAATTCTACCGTTAGCAATATTATTGTTACTGCGCTCTAGTGTTCTTGTGAGGTCATGTTAAACACTAGCCGAACAAAGACTGCACATCCATGCGTGTTTTGTTCTGAACACATAAGTTTTAAAATTACCTTTGCTCGAGCTACACTCGAGCATAGTCTGCAAAGTGTTAAATGAATGCTAACAGTTTCGCTTGAATGAACAAAAATATATTTACGATAAGTCTGACCCCTATTCCCAACAAAATTCATAGTGCCAATACTCGCTCACCTGTTTACAAATCTCACTCATACTGAATCAGTATGTTCTGCACACCATACAGATTGCATTAAATGCAATTCGACTGGAAAATATATATATATCTGGGAGCAAAGCCTAGTATGCTGCAGAATTCGGGAAATTAAGATCGACAACTAATAACTGCAAGGGGGTACTTTTCGAAAACTCTTTCAGATATACAAATAAAATAAAATGTGAAATATCACCTTATGTGGCTACAATCTAACCTCAAGTTATACCTGTATCACAAAGTACTTAAGAATAGACATGAAACAGCTGCTTATACCGCGAACTGCTGGATCTCGCCCCTCACGCCTAAACACGCCTTACTTGGTCGAGTAGTGCCTGCACTTTCTTGAAGTCAACTTATTCAGATTCTTACGCCGCCACTTGGAAACATTCTTGGTGACGCCCGCGAACGGCCCGGAGCTACCAACGACGACGGTCCATCGCGCGGAACACGACGTGCTTAGTGCTCGCGGCCTTGACTAGTGGGAGGTGACCGGGTCGCTCAAGGTCACGTGGGCGGGACTGGGCGTGCGCACTTGCGTCCATCCCAGTGGCGCGTGGTGAAGTGTTGCGAGGTAAGCTGGTGCTTGCTCAGTGCTGCACACACTCGACGCACGCAGCAAGGAACAGTAACCCGAGTGGTGCCGGGAGAAACTGAAATGTATTGCGGCCACTCTCGAGAGAGCGGCGAGGCACCCATTACGCAATGTTGTGACGTCAACTGCACCACTATGTTTAAATAACCCATGTGTAAATTAGCAAACAATTAGTTATAGCACAGAGAAAAATACTGCTTACCTTGACACAGTTCACCACACGCCGCTGGTCCATCTAAAGCTTGCAGGAGCATAGCCGGGATATATATATATATATATATATGTGTGTGTGTGTGTGTATATATATGTGTGTGTGTGTGGGGGTGTGTGTGGGTGTTGCAAATCCCTCACCTTTTTTTTGCACCTGAGCCTGTAAATAATTAACCATTTAATTCTGACATTAATTTATCATTTCTAGCGTTGCAAAATTAGACATTTATATGCGTACCGTACGTAAGTAGTAAAACAACTTGTTTTGTTATCACAACCAATAAGTAGAGACCTGAAGAAAATCACGGATTCAGTTTAGGACAAGTGGACTTTACCGATTGGTCGACACGGTGATTGACACCTTCCGGAAAACGGTGGCCCAACCATCGCCTTCCACCGTGACAGCAGACATCCAATGCGCAATTTATATCGACTCATTAATACCTAAGACTGCAAAGTCTAACCCGCAGGTCACTGAACTCGCAAATTTTCCAGGCCTCTACCAATAATCTGTGGTCTTTGTGTTCGGTGGTCAGTGATGTGAACCAGTCACATCGTAGAGCAATATCACATTGTAAAAGAATTCCTGGTAAACTTCCTAAACTGTAATGGAAGTTTTCAACCTATTCAGTGTATGGAAATAACACTACATGTCAGGCTGAAAATATGTGAACGTTTAGCATATCTACTATACAAAGTTGGTAACTTTCCTATGCATTTGACTTTTTCCTGAGCAACTGTAGGAACGTTACAATGCATGTATGGGAAAATAATTTACCATACGTGCTTTATCACTGTATATATATATACATATATTGATATGGTAAATTTACAAATAATTTCTTAGAGTGCACTGTATACGAAACAGTTACTCACAGAGGTCATTAGGCCCTGAGCCTCGTAGATTACAGTACCGGACAAATATAAGCTTCATGTGAAACATGTTGACAATTGCCTACAATGGGCACGAAAGGGTTAACACTTTGAAGTCTCCACGTTTACAGATAACCGAGACAAGTTAGAAGTTAGTTGGATATATCCATGACTGCAGGGACACCGGCTCCATTGGTCTCTGCTCCTCCGCTCAACGCCCAACAACTTCCTAGTGGCTAACTTGACGAAGGACACGCCTACTGTACTCTAAAACGTTCGTTATTGGCTGGTGATCAGCCACTAGGGCGCTGAGTTGGTGTGTCCCAATTAAATGTCTTAATTTGCGCATAATGTTTTACAATTAAACTTGTCCTTTTGTGTACAAGTAACAAAACTATCTTTTAAAGTCAGGACAATTATTGTTGCTGAGCTGTAGGGTTTTTGTAAGATCCTGTTAAACGCAGGCACAGCTACGGCTACATGAAAATGCTAGTTTGTTTATCAAGGACAAAGAAATGATCAACATAGATTTGCTCGAACTACACCCGAGCATAGTCATCAAAGTGTTAATAATAGAATTATGAATAATACTTTAACTGCGATAAACTACGTAACCTCCCTTCCTTAAGAAAGTGTAACCCCTCCCATGAGATATTTCTGGCTACGATCCTGGATGCTAGTAGTAAAACAACTGATTCTACACATTTTGGGTCCAATGTCCTCTCCCCATAAACTGCTGTGCGAAGTCACCCCTTCCCAATCTATGATCTTGATATAGCGTGTATGTACACATAAAAAGATAAGCACTTACATACGCATCTACTATGGGGTTTGATATTGAATTAACATTGCAATTCAAACGTTGCTCCGTTGGTGTTTATAATGCTTTCACTTTTATTTTATTTTTTTTCGCACAGTTTAACACGCCTCCCCTGAAATCATCTCCCCCCCTTTTTTTTCGCCATGCTGAGAAACCCTACAGTAGAACATATTTCCAGCATCGTCCCCTTCGGGGAGGGGTGATTGGGGGGGGGGGGGGGGGGGGGAGAAACATGTTTTGGTTAACATTCACGAGTTTTGTAATAAACAAGCAAAGCACATAAAATTGCTCACAGCGGTAGAAGAACGCTTACTGGCTGGAAAATATCGAAATTGTACCACCACATTGTACATCTGGAATGGTCAAAATGGCTCCCTTTAAAATAACAGTGCTCACTTCAGTGCTGAATTACAATTTCTCCTATATAACAGTGAATCCCACTGCACAGACACATTAAATCCCAATCAGTCAGACTAATTTGCTTATTAGTAGCAGCTTATTGACATCCAGTGACTGGTATTTCACTTCATATCGGTTATTCAGGTTTAGAGAACAGAAATTTACAGAGTAAGTAACTATATATGTATAGGTGAAATAGCGCGGCGGTATCTCTGATATGGGCTTACCAGCTCGTTTATTAGTCGAGCGTGATTCTGGGAACGGACCTTGGATCTGTTTCATTACCGCGAGCTGCGAAAACTCCCCTGATTGGCTGGGATGACTGCTGGCGAGCAAGTTACCAGGCGCTGATTGTGGAACGCGTTCCTTCGTTTCGCTGGCCAGCGACGTCATTTTACTAGAGTGAAGAGATTAGGGTGGCTCTTAACATCGAGGTCTCCAGAGCCGATGAAGGTGAATGAGGCGAGTACAGAGCAGAACCGGAATGCAACGGGGGGGGGAAACAGGTGATCCCGACAAAACCCACCAACCAGCGGCATCGCCTTGCGCGATTCCCACACGTGAAAATCCCCGACGGGAATCGAATCTGGTTCGCCGAGGTGGTAGGCGAGTGGTCTAACCACTAAACCACCGCGGCCTCGACTCACTTGTAATTTGTCTCGAATGTTTGTAAATATACATGAGCCGCACTTCGGACGAATCAAAGGTGTTACAGCAAAATATAAGGTTAACGGATGAGTCACAGGGGCGCAGCGAGTCAGTGGAAAAATGCGAGCATACCTGATGTCTGCAGAACTTGTACCGAAGTGTGAGCGGATAGACGAGAGGGGAAATAGAGTCATCAGACTGCAGCTATGGAGCGTGGGAGACGAAGTGGGTGTACATTCGCCGTCGCTGTGTTCACACTCCTCCCAGCCACATTCTTCTCTCCCTTCTTGTTCTCCCACGATGAGCTGCCAAGGGGCGGAATGTCTGAACAAACTTAACCCTTTCAGGAGTATGCACGTATATACTCGGGCGACGTTTATTTAGAAATTCCTTTGCTCTTGAAGACAAATCTCACACTTCCATACGTTTACTGTTTCGCTGGACTTTATGGGAATCTAATGATTGGTCGACACGGTGATTGACACCTTCCGGAAAACGGTGGCCCAATCATCGACCGTGACAGCAGACATCCAATGCGCAATTGATATCGACTCATTAATACCTAAGACTGCAAAGTCTAACCCGCAGGTCACTGAACTCGCAAATTAATTTATCAAATGAACACGATGGATTGTGAAACATGTTACATCAGTCACGACACATTGATTGGCACATAGTCAACAAGCAACTCCATTGGCCGATGGACAGTCAATAATAAACGTAGCAGAATATAGTAGGCGTGTCTTGTGTAGTCAGGGCCAATAGGAAAAAGGTAAGTAGAAATAGAGACCAACACAACAATTGGTGTAGTGGAGAATATAGGCAGCCCACTTCAACCTTGTTTTCAGTGACAGTAAATCTGTGACTTCCTAAAGGGTTAATTTACGCTATGTTAGAATTTTCCCCCAAAAGTACCTACGCGTTTGTCCCGTTACCTGTTTTTTAAGGCTTGCCTACAACCGCGTTGGAGCTACAATAACGCGTCACAATAAGTCGTGAATCCTTAAAGTGTAATGGACGTGGCAACAATCGACGCTAAACGCTGAAGCGACGCGTTAAAAGGTGGCAGCCAGTTTTTGCGTTGAATGTTTAACGCCAGTCAATCAAAATCCAAGACGTCAAGGACAAGAAAAAATCACATAGTACAGACGCTTCGGAATAGATGGCATCACAATCCCCGTACATCATTACTCTGTTAACGTCGAGTGTAGACATGCGTTGGTAACGAACATCGAGATGTTCGTGTCATAGGCCACTCATTTACGTCATTTTCCGGTGAGGAAAGCCTTAGAAATCTATATACTATACGATTCCAAACAACCCCTAGGCGTTTTTCCATTGCAAACATGTTCGTCTTGCAATATGTCTACGCGGAAATAAAATGAATGGGAATGAGGAATTACTTAAACGAACGGAAATTCGAAACTGTCAGAATTTCAGTAAGCCTGACATTGGGAAGTCACTAATTACATTTTAAATCCGTGACAGCTTATACAAGATGGGGGGGGGGGGGGGGTTCAAAGAAGCTGAAGTCCAATATTCGATCCCGAAGCGCATTTACAAAACCCACAAATATCCAGTGTCGTACCTACACAACAAAACGCCACAACAACAAAAAAATACGGTGTCGAAGTAGTAGGCTATGTAGATCAATGAATTTAGTACCCTTGTCATATGCATTAATAACGCTTATTATGTTTTTCTTGTGACTGATGGAGAAACTGGCATAAACGTAGTTTTCCTGGAAGGCTTCAGCATGGCGCATTCTGTTTCTTTGCCAAAGAGACTACGCCCTAAACCTAACACGCAACTACGCCTTATGTTTGTGAAGAGTCGCCTGTTAGCTGTGTTCCTTTCCTCCGATATGACCGATATCTCCTATCGCAAGATGAGTTGTTGCCAAGCCTTCTTGGCACAATGAAGGTAAACCGTAGGTATAGAATATACAATACTTTCAGGTGGAGGAAATTGTTTGTCGCGGCGTCTGCGTCGACTGGAGAGTTTCCACCAAGTATGAAAATTATGATTATTTTGTTCTTTGCTTCCGAATTAAATAACGTGCATTTTCCCCGTGATCGTAAGCTACTGTTACTGGAACTCTCTTTAAACGTAGTTGTATTCGTGTCTCAGAGGCTACACACTAAGAGATAAATTGATTCTCATAAAACAGGCCTACAGGGACGTCATCTGTTTCTGCGATGAACATTCGTGTTATATGCTGTTCGCGGTAAAATAAGCACTTTTGAAAGCCCTGCTTAAGATATACTTTATGCACGTCATGTATTCTTGGGAAATTTCCTCTGTTACCGCACCGTTCACTGACGCCCCTTTCCCAGAAATTCTGAGTTCTTCTGGCTCTCTCTGTGAATTACACTCTCCCACAATCTTAAGTAATGTTTTTAAGGAAACTTTATTTACCTACAACGTTCTGAATCAACTTCATCCCGTGAATTCATTCATGAAGGCATCTGAAAGTTCTCTACCCCCAACTCTCAAACCAATCACCATTTTCCCGATAAGCACATCCTATGGAAGGTTCAATATAGTTTGCGCGACGAAGTGGGTGATAAGTAGAGAGAAGAACATTTCGCGAGTTCATTTCAGGACAAGATAGACGTCAAACATGTGTACACTGAAGTTGACTTTACAATTGTATCGCAGTTTGTTAGACACGCCCTGGACGACTCTAAGGCAATAGCAGACTTGCAAGGAAACACGTAGCGATTGTCATGTTGCCAGGTGTGGTGTAACACTGGTTACTTTAAGCAAGTGTATGTTTTCCAAATTTTTCCATTGGGCAATATTCAATTTGGCACGTCCTTAAATATAGCAGCGCCAATGAATACATACTTTATATAGTAGTGAGCGAATCATGTGCCGAGAAGATAGAAGAGAAGCGGCTTCACACCTGAACTGCAGAGTACTGAAGTATACATAGGCGGCACAGCAGCTTACACTGAGCTTGCTTCAGCGTCACACGCCAAAAAATGGCGTCACTTGGCAGTAAAACGTTTGAACGCATTCGCTAATCAGTTTCTGGCAAACCTGCTCACCTTTCACAGCATGAAGTAGCCAATCAGACACAAGATCCGTTTCCGTAGAGCTTCGCGAAGTCAATCAAAGGACCGCCATGGAATTTCGTCTCTGTATACTTACGTACTCTGTGTCATTAAACATACGTCGTCGGTTTCAGTAAATACAGAACTGCGAAGTCTACCTCGATGCGAAATAACGGCGTGGATTTTTCAGGCCCCTAAATAAGAACTTTCCCACACAAATGTATGTGGCTCCATAGAAGAGAATGAGAATTAATTTATGAAGTAATAATAGAGGAATCTCATTTGCATTTTTTTTTACGGTCACCCTACACTAATCTGCGACGAGTCATGCTGCTGTTGTTTCGTAGCTCGAAAAAATTAACCCAGCCTTTCTGTCGGCATCGCCTCATCAGACTCAAAGCGGCGTTTTAATAAAAATGCAAATTTCGCTCGGCCCTAACGTGCGGATACGATCGTCGATAAGGGGAACCGGGGAAATAAGAGGGGCGGGGCGTGTCGACAATTGCTTATGCCACGGCCACAGAGTAGACAAGTGCGCAGACACGCAATGATATGGCGACTCCTTTCATGTGGCCGAGACCGTTCTCTAACTGACCCCGCAGACGTTGTAAGAACGGACCTTGTGTCTGAATGGCTGCCTCATGTTGGTTCCCTATAGGCTGGACTAACGGCTGGCGAGCAGGTTACCATGCGCTGATTGATGAAACGGCGTGTTGGAATTTTGCTGTCCGGTGACGCCATTTTGCGAGTGTGTGCGACTGAAATTCGCCAAAAGAGCTGTGTGATGTGTGTGTGTCTCTCTCTCTCTCTCTCTCTCTCTCTCTCTCTCTCTCTCTCTCTTTCTCTCTCTCTCTCTCTCTCTCTCTCTCTCTCTCTCTCTTTCTCTCTCTCTCTCTCTCTCTCTATATATATATATATATATATATATATATATATAACACACACACACACACACACACACACACACTTCTTTGTTTTAAACATCACAAATGTGATATGGTTTAACATGGTAGAACAATTGCATAACACTAATAACGTGATATGTAATGTAATGTAGCGATATCAATAAAACTCACATTTGCGATATCAATATAAGCGATATTTTCAATATATAGCCATCGATTTTCAATGATCCCTTTTAGTTATATATCGCACTGATACTGATATTCTCAACATGTTTGGTAACCATACTGGAAAGTGGATATCGTTCAACCCTAAACGCGATGTTAATTTTCACGTGTGGGGGAGTCATTCACAAAAGGACAGAATATGAAACTATGGTCTGTTTACGATAGTGAGCTTTTTTTTTAACGCCGTGCTTTACTTGTAAGTTATCGTTACGCTATTTGTTAATATAAAATTTTCCATGTGACTAATAATCAGAGTTGTGAAGCTTTTATAGCTCTCAAACGACAATGTCTGAGGCTATAGCAAATTTGTTTTGTTTTTGTTTTAATTATTATGTCAGTTAGGAGGGCCTTAAAAAGTGCACAGTATTTTACCGTGAACAACCTCGACAGCGGCACTCACAGAATGGCTACCACATCTCCCTCTTTACGGCGAAAACAGAATTCTCTCTCAAGGGTGTTTATTACCTTGTTGAGACGCGGAAGTCGGACGGAAATCGCATCACAGCTGAGGCTCGGGTCACGGACTGTGTGGGAGGCGAGCCTTGAGGGGCAACCGGGCGAGACAGCGAGAGACAGAGAGAGAGAGAGAGAGAGAGAGAGAGAGAGAGAGAGAGAGAGAGAGAGAGAGAGAGAGAGAGAGAGGAATAGAATGATAAATAAAACCTCCTACCAGCCGGGTGCAGAGAAAAAAAAAACGCACCTGCTCACAGTTCATATACTTATCCCACGCAAGCGTACGAGATGCGGCAGCAGTAGGTAGGAGCATAGAGGTGAATTTGGCTTGGCCATTTGTTTTATGTGCGCGTGCCAATTCAGAGCAAGGTTCTGGGAACTTGCCTTGTGCGGAAAGGTTCCCTATTGGCTGGGCTGTCGGACGGTGAGTAGGTTCCCAGGCGCTGATTGGCGAACGGCGTTACAACATTCAGGCTGGCCAGTGACGCCATTTTGCTGGCGTGTGAGGCTGGCGTTGGCGGTGCGAGAGTATGTTTAACCTCTGTATTGATAAGTACTCTACGGCATCCCGCAGCAGGTAGGCAGGGATTAAGTTGGCTTCTAAACCAAACTCCAAACATTTTAATAGTGAAGGAGTCCTTACGTGCTTCGCGTACCTGGTGATTGAACTGCGTGCAGTGTGTTTGAAATATTTATTTATTTATTGTTTATTTATTTTATACCCATTCTGTTTAAGAGCTCGAGTGTCGCAATCGTTAAATATTTTGATGAGTGCTGTACCTGTTTCGAACGTGTCTCTCGCAAACAGTGATCAAGGTATTCCCTGTTCGCTGAAGTCAGCATTAACTATTCACAAATTATAAACGCCGGAACTTCAACAAATCAGATTACTCGAACGGAAAACGTTCAAATATTCAAATATCAGGCCACTGATTCCTTACTGTGTACAGTGCTGACCATAAATGTCCTTCATTTGCAATGTGTCCACGATATAGTCCATTCAAGGTTGAATCAAACCTTTGAAAAATCTCCCCATGTATGACGTGTTTAGTTATTTCCTAATACGCCCTGTATCACAAGCGTTTTATACTTGTGATCATAAAAGTTACTTTTATTCTGTTAAATTGAAATGTTATTCATATGTTATCAAAAAATAATAATGCTTCATTTATAAATACTCTGAATAATAATAAGGGAGGAAAAAAGGTCTGTTGGTAGCGCCTAGTGAGTAGGGAGGATTAGCCCTTATATGAAATATTATTACACTGAGCACGCACGAATGTGGTGCGTTGTCCCTCTGGTGTAATCTTCCAGACTTAGTTAAGCTTAGTTTGCACGAGGCGGAGGAATATCCTGCAAGTAGAACTTTAGCAGGGCTTCAGAAAAGGCTGAAGTAACCGTGAATGGACTATAGTGGACACTGTGACTGGAACGGGTTAAATGTGCCCGACTGGAACGGGTTAAACGAGCCCCCTGTATGGTTACCTTCGGTAAGACATCATACCCCAGACGAAACAAGAATGATACTTTAAAGTTACCACGCATGCTGCAAATATTATTTTGGAGCCTTCCTACAGTGTTAAAAACGGCTTTTTCCAGACATAATTAAAACATACTAGGCGGACACGAGTCAAACTACGATAGGAGCCTGTATTGAACTTTGCTACAGACTTTTTATCAATAAAATGTTAGGGTCACCGCTGAAAGTGCCACAGGCATACGCAGCACTATGAGAACACTGCATGCCAGTTCAGCGCCCTGTTCGTAGCGGCGATTGCACTCTTGTAGCGCGTGTCAGTGTGACCCTTATATATCCCGCGCATCTCCACCAAGAAAGGAGAGAAAACGATTCCGGCAGGCGGGAACCTTAATTATGATCACAGATGTAACAAGAGCAGACCTAACAAAACAAAAACAAATTGGGTTTTAAAAACCTTCAAAAAGTACTCTGTGCCTTAACCAGCTTACATTTTTCATACTGAATATGAAAATTAATTCTAGAGAAATATAATATCTATAGGCTGTTCACGGTTAAATGAACACTTTTGAAAGCCCTGCTTCAGATCTACTTACATGCATGTTGTGTATTCTTACGCCTTATGTAAAATTAGCATTGACATGGGCCTCATCACTTTATTAATATGTCGGTAAAGTGAAACTGCGAGGTTATTAGTAAACATTTTATAAATCTGCTAATTTGTACACGTTGAGATGTTAAAAAGTACAAAAAGAGAATAAAATAATTTAAATTTTCACAGATGGTTACCTAACCCTTTTAATTCGACGTTAAGATATGGAACTACTTTTCCTTCATTGTTGCCACCTTTACCGGGCGCGTGTCACTCAGGGCGCCCGTTAAAATACATGCAGGTAGGGGCAGTGACGTTTTTATAAGGTTGATTTTAATAAAAGTGCTCACTTTATCGTGAACAGTCTTTAGACAAGTTATCCAGAAAAACAAGCATGGGAAAAGAATCTAACATGGCCTGTATCAAACCCGGGTCCTTTCGAAACGGAGTCCAGTGAGTCAACCACCGCGCTAACTTCGCTCGATGGCAGAGCACGGATGGCGGAAGTGCACTGTCTCATCAAGATGTAACCACACATGTAATTCTAAGAGAAACTGTTACATAACTGTACTTACACCGTATGTCATTGAGCGTCATACATTTCATTTCCACGAGAATATGGATGGGCGAACGGTTCCACGCCAATCCCGATGCACATCTTTCGTGTTTGTCCGCAGATGCACACAAGTGTGTTCTGGAAAAAAAGCTTTAATTTAAGAGGGGCAAGAGATTTCTTTTTCTCTGTCTCTCGTTAAAGGCACATCAATACGGGCGAAAATAACACGCGCGGCTAACACCCCATAGCTCATACGCACACGGCGCTGAACCGGCGTGCAGTGCTTCCGTCGCCAAGCTTTCCTATGCGAACTACTTCTGTTACAGTAGACTTCATTGCACGCGATGAAAGCCCACAGATGTAACTAAAGGTTGTTCACGATAAAGTGAGCACTTTAGACATGAACCTTTAAAAAAAAAAGTCACTGTCCCTGCATGCATATATTTCAACAGGCTCACTGTGTGACATTCGCCCAGTAATGTTGATAACGATGGATGGGAAGTAGTTTCATACCTTAACGTCGAATAAAAAGTGTTAGATAACAATTTGTGAAAACTTAAAATTATTATTTCGTTTTCTGTTTTTTTTTTTATGCAACAAAGTTTAAAAATGTGTAGATTTGTAAAGTATTTACTTTCCTAATAATTTCACAGTTTCACTTAGCCGACGCATTAATAAAGTAATGAGGCCCATGCCAATATAAATTTTACATAAGGCGGAGCAATACGCAAAGAGCTATAAAGAAGATCTTAAGCAGGGTTTTCAACAGTGCTCATTTTACCGTGAACAGCCTCTACGGCTGGACAGTTCTATTTTTCTCATTTCCCTTAAGGCGAATGCGCAGGCAAGCTCTAAAAAGTAAATTTTTATAAGATTCACACGAAGTTTTCTCTTGGAATACTGTTCGTATGATAAAACTGCGTGGGTTTAGATAATTGGTTTTTATATTTCGTAGCAAAATATCACATTCCCGGGATATTTATTTGCTAGGATGTGCGTAAGTGCAAACAACGGCTGTACATAAGATCGGCTGTACATAAGATATGTCCGCATTACTAGCCCATAGGCACTGGTGACGCACTAACGAAAAAGTGATCCGTTCCAGAAACTCGGACTCGCAACCGATTGGGACACAAACACGTTTCACGTCACGCAGTAGCGCGCCTGCCTCGCATTCCAGGAAATTATAGGCTGTTCCCGGCAAAATGAGCACTTTTGCAAGCTCTGCTTAGGATCTACCTGTATGCACGTTGTGTATTCTTCCGCCTTATGTATAATTAACATTTCCAAGGGCCTTATCACTTTATTCATGCGTAGGTCACGCGAAACTGTGAAATTATTATAAAAGTAAATATTTTACAAATCTGTTCGATTTTATACGTATATTAAAATAAAAAAAAAAAACAGGAAATTAAAGTAATAATTTAAGCTATCACAAACGGTTACGTAAAACATTTTATTCAACGTTGAGATATAGAACTATTTTCCACCCATCATTACAAACTTAACTCGGCGTACGCCACTCAGTGTTTCCGTTGAAATATACGCAGGCAGGGGCAGCGACTTTTTCGTACGGTTGAATTCAAAAGCGCTCACTTTATCGTGAACAGCCTTAACAGGTTTTGTTCCGGGCTAGAGCACCGGGTGTTGTTGTTCCCGAGTTGATTTCCACTTCTGTCGCGGAAAGGAAATAATTTTAAACATTTTTAGCATATTTCATACTTTCCGTTGTGGCATGAAATGGTAACCAGAAAAAAAAGTACGAAAATCACGGAAACTGCGTTTTTAAAACTAACAAGAAGAATTAAATTAATTTTAAATTTATAGCTTCTTTTTTTTTTTTTTGTACAAATTGTAAACTTGAAAGACATTAATACGTTACGCTACAACTCAAAACCAGCGTTCATGTCAACAGAATGTAAAATTTTTTTTTTTTTTTGTTACGCGAAAGTTAATTTCTTCCCGCATAAAACCCTATGACGAATTTCAAAGAAATTACACCATGACTAGGGACCTGTAAATTTCGCGTTATTATTTTACATCGGGCTAAACTTCACGGTAAAGGAGACAGCGTCGTTTCTCCATTGGCTGCTGCATAATTGCGAAGTTACGCCCTTTTCTGACTGAACTCCACGTGATTGGGGCACACAATTGTGAAGTAAGTGTTCGTTTATTGGCGCAGGGTTGCCCAAGGGCGTGTTACATGAAACATGGTCCAATGACAAACGCATAGCGTAGATACACGTGTTTCAAGTTTAACGCGTCCCCAAATAATAACGCGAATTTATGCAGGTCCCTAAACTCTAGTTACGTCAAGAAAACTTTCGCTGTAGCTAATTTCGTGTTAAAAATATTATATATAAATTTGTACGAATTAAAATATACACAATTTTTTTTTTTTTCAAATTATTTTATAATTTTATTTAAGTTGTTGCTGATACGTTATGAAACCATAAAATCCCCACAGATCCTCGACAAATATGTTTTGGCTCATGAGCAGCTTCTACGCGAAGTTTTACAGCCCTCGTCGAATGCACTGGTCTTCAGAGTAGTCGCGTTGCCTGTAAGGAACCACGACTCACATATTCTTACTGATCTTGCCGCGCTCAGGCGAGATCATCACGTACAACAGCTGGCTCTAATTAGAATGGCCTGCCCGACCTGGAGGACACGAAGCACTCATGAGGCAAGAGATGAGACGGTGCGGAGCGAATGCAGAACGGAAACTGTGGAGGGGACGGGAGCCCCTCCGAGAGAAGCCCGAAACCGTTTCCGTACCAGCCGGCACACTCACGGGGAAAATCTTCGCCCGGAAAATTCCCGCGACAAGAAGTTACTGATATAACTAATAAGTAGAGACCTGCTATAAGTCGCGTTATTATTTGTGGACATATTAGACTTAAAAACACCTTTCCTTTGCAATACGTTTGTTATTGGGACAGTCTGGTAACTCTGCGCCAGTAAATGAAAGTTCCACGGCCGTGTGCCCCAATCACGTGCAGTTCACTCAGAAAGGGAGTGACTTAACGTCAAGGCAGCAGGCAACAGAGAAACGACGCCGGCTCGAGTATACACAGTGCTGTGCATTTTAGTTTAACTCAAAAAAATAACGCGAATTTTGCAGGTCTCTGCTAATAAGCCTACTTTCCTCAACACGGATGAAATTATTTTTTTAATAAGTTCTTAAAAGCTGAGTTGGTAAGTAGGACTTGGCTTCTCTTTGAAAGTATTAACATTATAAATAAAACCAGAGACGTATATAACATTAGTGAGACAGTCACAAATGCACACGTGCCTTATCCGGGACTTGAAGCCAGAAAACCTCGTACAATAAGCTAGAGTGCAATGCATTGCATTATGGAGGTCAGTTTCAGAGCATCGACTTCGTAATTAATCAGTCTAACGTTTCGAATTATAGGGTTTACTAACCTAAAATATTTTAAGGGCCGCCATTTTTAAAATAAGTGATGGAGCATGGCCTACTGTAGCGCTACTTGTGTGAACTATTTTGTGGGAATCGATTGTTTGGTTTGAGAGATATGCCATAAAAAACCTTATTTTCTTATTTGATGTTATCGTACACAATTTCCAAAAAAAAAGAGTGTATAAATACGATACTTCTAATATATAATGTCTACATGCCTAATTTGTTTAAATTTGGTTAAATTGTTTCATATATGTGAAAACGTACCTAAATTATTTATGATGCCACCATTTTTTAAATCGTTGCCTGACCCATTTAAATCATGTACGTTTACATGGACTTCTGTAGTATTTATGGTGTGCACAATTAGGTACAAATTATTAGAAATGTACGAGTTTAATCTTTTGTGGGAATCGATTGATTGGTCATCCAGATAACGCACAAAATCTCCATGATTTTCATATGGAGATCTCCATAAATGGAGGAAAAAAAAAAATGTACTAGCACATTTGATGATTGTAAACTGCCAATATTCAAAGTTGATTTAAAATAGATTACATAACTTCGCAGATATAATACATAAAACTAATTTTTTTATACCCGCCATTCTGAAAATAAGTGTCTCATACTGAAAAAATGCATATATTAAAATAGCCTACCACACTACATCTTCGTCAATTTTTTTTAAGAATGGGATGATTGTTTCCGATATATGAGATAAAAAATTAATTTTTTAATTGGTGGAGGTATCATACAAAATGACAGAGAAATGATGCTTCCTATAGACACATCTGATCATTGTAATACGCACTGCCAACATAAAAACTTAAGTTGGAATTTGTTTCGCTGATAAAATACACTGAGCTAAAATATTTATATAGCCACCATTTTTTAAATAAGCTACTGACCTACTTAAAACATGTCTGTTTACACCACCTGCTGCAGTACTATTTGTTTGCCAAATTTGGCAGGAATCTGTCAGTCGTTTCCCGAGATACGACACAAAAAGATTATTTATTCGCATGCAGCTATCTTATAAAATGAAGGAAAAAGATTCTCCGTGTAGACGCATTTGATACTTGTAATACCTACTGTCAGTATACAAAGTTAAGTTGGAATTGATTACATGGTTTCGACGATATACCTCTGAGCTAAAAATGGCAATATGGAAGCCATTTTGACAATAAGTGTCTGAAATGCTTAAAACAAACCACATCATCTCCCTCAGCACTACTTGTTTGCTAAGTTTGATAGGAATATCAATTGTTTCCTGATATATGACATAACAACTTTATTAATTCGCATGGCGCTAACTTACAAATTGGCGGATAAAATATGCTCGGTGTAGATACAGTTAATTGTTGTGATATCTACTACCAGCATACAATGAAAAGTTGGAAATGATTGCATGGCTTTCACGATATAGCATTTAAGATAAAAATACGTAAACGTCCGCCATTTTGAAAATAAATGCCTGCCGTATTTAAAACATGCAATTATACATTATCTGCCGCAGTACCACTTGTTTGCCAAATTGTATTGGTATTGGAGAATTGTTTTCCGAGTTATGATATAAAATTTTTATTTATTCGCATGCCACTATTTTAAAAATGGGGGATAAAATATGGTCCGTGTAGATATAAGTTGTCAAAATACAAAGTTATGTTCGATTTGATCATGATTTAAGCATATCACTTAGCATAATCTGCATCAGTAATACTGTTTTGCCAAATTTGGTAGAAATCGGTACATTTTTTACCGAGATTGACATATTAATTTTATTTATTCGTATGGCACTAACTTCCAAAATTGCTGACAAAAGTGGGTATGTGTTGGTATATATCATGCTTCTGATAATTTCAGTATATAAAATTTGGTCGAAATCGTTTAAATGGTATATCAGATATACAACAAATTAGTTTGGCCACCAATTTGAAAGTAAGTATCTAATCAAGTTCAATCACTTACGTTTATTTGGCCTATCATTGTATTACTTACCTGTAAAATTTGGTGAGAATTGGTTTAATAATTTTCACAATTTAGTGGAAAATTCTTATTTCTTCATTTGGTACAATTTTCCAAAATGGCGTACCAACAACAATAATCATACTAACATTTAATGCATACATGCCAGCATACAAAAGTTGGTTTAAATCGGTTGAATAGTTCCCGAGATATAACATATCGCCACAAATATCAAAATAGCCACCATTTCGAAAGTAAGTGCCGAAAGTGGTCGAAAACTATAAAAATCACGTGTCCTTACTAAGTACTTCATGTGTACCAAGTTTTGTGAAATTCGATTAACGCGTCCAAAAAAAAAAAAAAAAAGGAGGGGGGTCACACACACACATTCATACACACGCAGCACAAAAGGGATCTCATAAGCCTTTCTTCCTTTCTTCCTTTCTTTCGGAAAGTAGGCTAAAAAGAAGGAAAAGAAACGTTATTGTTATTATTTATTGGTTAATCCGTCACGCGATTGGATACAGAAGAGGTGAAAGCGACGAAGCTTTCTATTTCTAGAGCGAAACGAACCCCCCCCCCCCCTACCCTCCCCCGCAATCTCTTAAGCACCCCACGAGCCAAACCAACGTATTTGTTACACTTAAAAACATCTAACACATCCATGGCTCATCTCAATAGCAGCCGCCGCAAATGTCACCTGCATGTTGTACCTCACATTATTTAACAGGGTTGTTTATTTTTGTTTAAACAATTCTTAAGGCTGACGTACGATCTTACTTATATAAGACATAAGACTTAGGCTGCTAGAGGGTGGGTGGGGCGGGGGTCGAGACCGTATAGTACATATTAACAAAAATCCTTACGGCTTTCTAAATTGTTACAGGCTGATGTCTCGAAGATTCGCAAGCAGAATCTGAAGCACAGAAAATGACGCAACAACATTTAAATAACTTCAGACATATTATACGAAACTCCAAAATACAATGCACACTATTCTCGCTATTATATTGCATATCAACTTGAAAAAAGCAACGACGTGAACACCGAATAAATAATATAATAGTAGGCAGCAATTTATTTAAAGCCTAATTACCGGGAATTTGCCATTAAATCACCTTAATACATAACATATTTTAAGAAGTCATTTAAAAGCAAAGTTTGATCTCAGACAAAGTGTTTTTTAAAGTCAAAGAAATGGCATAAAGCAATTTCTTTGAAATGCAAAATTTGTCTCTACCTTTCGGTTAAACTTATGGTCATTTAAACTTGAAATTTCAATGTAAACCTTAAAATTAAACACGTTACAATTTCGAAGAAATTTACTAACACCTGTAAAGTGGTCCTAACATGATGTAATTTGACCCAACATATAACTTCAGAGATATAATGCGTTAATAACTTTCGAAGTATGTTTTTTAGACTGTTATTTGATAAAATAATTGTAACACGAAAACAATAGATAAGCTTCATGAATATGAAGTATTTTTGTGAGACGTAGAACTAACGTCAATATCTAACATGTCCTCCCAGTAAAGCTGGATTTACAATAACCCGACAGTCCGACAAAACCGCCCCGACACAGGCGAAAATTTTTTTTATCAGCCAATCAGGAGTAAGGTCACCTCGACAAACGCAGCCCTGACAAAAGTAGATTCTATTTCTATTTTCGTCGGGCGTCGGACCGGTCGGACTTGCTTGGCAGTTGAAAAAAAAAAAAAAAACATAACATTACACAAAATGTCGTGCGGATTTCACTACTGTGGTATATTTCACATTCGACATATGTTTTTTACGTGTACATCCTGGTTTTCTTGTAACAGAATGCTATTGAATTGACGAAAATAGATATTCATGGAAAAATAACTGCTCTAAAATCCAAAAATACTTCGTTTACAAAGTTATCGGAACAAAATAGTGTACAATGATCTGTGATTTCTTCACACGCCATAGCAATCTAGTGGCCATTCTGGGATTTTTCCGAAAGCCACGCAACACTTGTCGGAAGGAAACTGTCGGGGTATTGTAAACAGTGAACTAATTTTGGCGGCGGAAATGGTCGGGCTGTAACGTCGTGTCTGACTGTCGGGACGATCTCGTCGTGGCATTGTGAATCCGGCATAAAAATTGCGGGGAAAGATCAGGTAAGGGATGTACTAAAGAGTAAGGAAGGGGTCGTTGGAGGGGGTAAGGAAGTATACTAACTGCCCCACAGCGACGCAGAGATAACTAGCGCAAGAGCGTTATCAGCTGGCGACGTAGTCGGGCCGGCGTGACGCAACAGACACCGTGTTGCGGGGAGCGATGAACTTGAAAAGATAAACACGGGCGGCGGGCGCGCAGAACACTAACACGTCTCCTCGCTATTGGCGCTGCGGGGGGGGGGGGGGAGGTGACGTAACGCTAGCACATGGTTGCAGCGGCGGCGCGGAAGGGTTCCTGCCAAATGCCGCCGCCGAAAAAATCTCTCCCCCACCCCCCTCTCTCTCTCTCTCGAGGATCGGCACCACTGCGTCGCGGACGGTGGGGAAGAGGCAGACCCATGGGTACGTGTATATTTGGCTTGGCAGGGGAGGCGCTAGGTGGGGGTGGAGGGTGGGCGAGGCATGGGTGTGCAAGAGCTAAGAAGAGGTGTAGAGAAAGGGGGGGGGGACCATCACAGAGGCTGTTCACCCATAACACTGACGTCGCGAGGAAGTTGGAACATCAGACCTACCCGGGGCCTCTTCACGCGACGATCCGGCCAGAACAGGTGACACCTGCCCACGACAACACACTCGGGGCACGTTGGAGCGAAGACTCATTCTCTTGTTACACTTGCAGAAAGACCAACTTCACGGTTTCTTCGGCCTTTTTAAATCAAACCTTTGAAAAATCTCCCCATGTATGACGTGTTTAGTTATCTCCTAAATACGCCATGTATCACAAGCGTTTTATACTTGTGTTCATAAAAGTTACTTTTTTTTTTCTGTTAAATTGAAATGTTATTCATATTTTATCTATAAATAATCTGAATAAAAATCAAGGAGAAAATAGGTATGTTGGTAGCGCCTAGTGAAGGATAGTCCTTATATAAAATACTGTTACACTCAGTGGGCACGAATGTGGTGCGTTGTCCCCCTGGTGTAATTCTCCAGGAATAGTTAAGCTTAGTTTGCACGAAGCGGAGGAATATACTGGAAGTAGAACTTTAGCAGGGCTTCAGGAAAGGCTGAAGAAGCCGTGAATGGACTATACGTAGGTGTCGAGAGCCGGGCGTGGCGGAGCTGAAGATATCGTGACTAAAGGCTGTTCACGATAAAGTGAGCACTTTAGAAATGAACGTTAGAAAAAAAACTCACTGTCTCTGCCGGCATATATTTTAATGGGCGCACCGAGTGACATGCGCCCAGTACAGTTGATAACGATGGGTGTAAATTAGTTCCGTATCTTAACGTCGAATAAAAAGTGTTATGTGACCATTTGTGATAACTTAAATTATTTCTTTCACTTTCTGTTTTTTTTTTAATGCATCGAAGTTTATGAGCAGATTTGTAAAAGTATTTATTTTCTTAATAATTTCACAGTTTCATTTTACTGACGCATGAAAAAAGTGATGAGGCCCATAGCAATGTTAATTTGACATAAAACAGAGGACTACACAACTTATATACAAGTAGATCTTCAGCAGAGCTTTCAGAAGTGCTCATTTTACCGTGAACAACCTATACTACACTTCGTGTAGATATGCAAGAAGAGTTAAATTCATTCTCCTCTGTTTTCCTCTCGATGTGTACCTTTTAACATACCCGAAAGGAGTAATTATGTTTGTTAAGTTGGTGGATCAAATGTTTATATTGGCCAATATGTTTGCGCTTGTGTGTGTGTTGCGTGTAACAGCATGTTCTTATCAGTAGCGAAATTTATGGAGTTTCCTTAGGGAAGTCGCCTAGGTGTAGTGGCAACTACACCTAGCTTGTTTCCACGTCAGTCGGCTCCCTTAGGGTGACCAGACGTTCTGGTTTTCGCAGAACAGTACTTTTATTTACAGCATTATCCTGCTGGTTGCGAAAGGTCAAGTAAAGTCATGAAATGACCTTCCTTTAACCAAGTGTCCCGCGAAAAGTCCTGCTGTTTACACATTAACTATCACTACACATTTATAGGTAATATTTACACATGCAGTGACTTTTATGAACCGATTTTGAAAAAATAACCCTTTGCTGCATGCCATTCATTCAAATAACAAATATATCTCAAAGAAATACAAATGTGAAGCTTATCTACCGAGGTTGAATGAATTTCGTTTTACACACAGATATTTATTACGTGTATTCGTCGCAATATTTCAATCGTATCAGCCTGTATTTACAGTACTGCCATGCTTGGAAGTTAATTGTACTTAATTTATTATTAGATTTCTTACGAAAAGTGTCTTACTTTTCGTACCAGAAAACCTGGTCACTCTAGTATAACCGGGAAAGCGAGTGAAAAACGTTCACCTGAGCACCAAGTTGGGCTGCGGCCCGTGGTTCGTAGCCCGGACACTTACTGGGAAGGCCGCATGCAGCGATTAACCGCCGATATCCCCCGAGGTCTTTGATTCGACCCTTAGCATCGGGACGGATTACAGTCTGCAAGAACTTCTTGGGGCGCTTCTTTTTCCTACACTTTCTTCGCTCCGACGACCCCTTTGCTTCGTCTCATACCACGAATTCGTTCGGTATGCCAGAATGAAAATCTTGCTCAACGGGTACACTAAAAATAAAAAATAATAAAAAAAGACTGCCAGAAAGTGTCTTGATAATATCTACCCTGCAACCTTTTTTTTTTGTGGTGAACACAAAATTTTTTACATACAGTACCAAAAAAATAACAGGATGAATACCAACAAAAAATTCATGGCCAACAATTTTTTTTTCCGATGTAGCGAGCTCTACCAAGCGTCATCGCTGTCGCACCCAGGTACGAGGGTAAAACAGCCACCTCTTATTCCGCGAAATTAATCAAATATGGAAACACTGACCAGCATCATGTCGGCGCCTGGCAACATACTCGGCAGCCCAGCTAACAGGGAAGCTTTCGCAGCACGCACAGGCCAATCACACACAATGTCCGTTACTTAAGTGTTGTTATTCTTTATACTGTTCATTGTACGGTTTTTCTGTCAAACTATAAAAACTATTTTTAAATGGTATTTCAATAATTAATTAGGTAGGGTTTAAAAATTTCGTCGACAACGTAGCAAGGTTCTCTGTGAAGCAGTAGAAGGGGGAGGGGGTTGTAATTGGTCGTGTACTGTAGTCATTAACCATCCCAGCATTCGCGTGAAGTTATTTCGGGAAACCATGGAAAATTTAAATCAAGATGGCCTGGCAGGGAATCGAACCCGTGTTCTCCCGAAAGCGAGTCCAATGGTTAACCACTGCGCCACTTTACACAGTTTATTACGACCTAAAATACAACCAGAACAATTTTGTTACTTACAACGGTATCTTGTTTGTGGTACCCTGAAAACCGACAAAACTCTTTTGTAAATATTTATAATTATGATTAATTTTTAACTATTGGTTGGACTGGGCCGACGTCATCACTGTTATAACTGTTGTGTTGTCAACTGAGCCCGTCAGAGAGCTCTGCTCCATATATCCTGTATATCTGCCAAAATTACTGCCTCGCACCATAAACGTAATTCATGTGTCTAATACCTGTGTAATATAATAAATATAATTCTAATGCTTAACCGAGACGTCAGTTCACGACGTACTAGCCTAATGTGCAATTATTCGTCAATTAAATACAGCAGTTTGAGAGAAATGTTCAAATTTATGCCCCCCCCCCCCCCCCTTCTCTCTATATATTGTGCCTGTGTCTCTAAAAACCAAGAGACGAACAAACTAAACTCTCAGTTTTGAAAATTCCACATTGGGATGTCGGGAAAAAATGTAAACGTCCTCAAGCCTGCTTAACCTTTACACCGTACAGCTAGATGCAAAAATATATCAGGGGCCTGTTGTTAGATAAACATGCAACATTGTTACTTGTTAATGATAACACCCGAGGCACTTCGAATTTTTTTCTGCAACAACGTTACTTGAAAACGGCACACATTAAAAAGGAAGACGTACAACGAGTAGGCTGCACTTCCATTTAAGAGACGCTATTTAAAAATGCGTGTAAAAAAAATTCCGTCACTGTGAAGGTTTTAACCGCCAAACCCGTAAAAGAGATGGCGACAAGTGCGCGAGAAAAAAGCATCAGCTCGACGTCCTTGTCCGTGCAATGAATATTAACGGCAGGCAGGTGGTTCAAAACACTGCTGTTACATTACGTCCACCATGACGCTGTCACACTGACACAGTTGGCAGCACTGAAGCCACGAGACGCCATTACGTTCGGCGAATGATATTAAGGCTGCCCGTTATCTTTGTTGATAATGACTCGAAGCGCGATGTTCTACAGCTTGTCAACTTGGACGTGGCGCGCGGCCAGTCAGGCTGTGGCAGAGGATACGACAGAACGGCAAATCGCCTGACTGCCAAGGTGAGAACTGCACTCATCTACGGAAAAATTCCACGACACTGCCCCCGAGGATTACCGAACGGTGTGAGGTAGCCTGTTTAAAGTCCCGACTTGCAGTGTGACACACGGGGACCTGGGTGTACACATGGTACAGATGTTGCACACTGCTCACAAAAAGTTTAGCATATTCCCCGCTGGGATCCAAAGAATGAAATGGCCAGCTTATTCGGCTGACGTGAACTGCTTGGAGAACGTGTGGGCACGACGCCCACCAATGACCATTCAGACCTTACAAACAGCCACAATTGTGGAAGGATAATTTGCTTCTTGCTTTTGGCATGCAACGCCAGATACAAGCGTGCCACAGGAATCGTGAGAGTCCTGCACGTTATTGCAGTTTACCCATACATCTGAGAAGAACTTTTGCTTGAAATTGAAACTGATGAAATTCCTTTGTTTACATTGTTATTCATTTTATGCTTTGGTTTGTGTCATACAGGTATGATGGAAACGGTTGTTGTCTTTTTTCCCCCTTTATGTGCTATTAGGTGTGCATCTAATATAAACTACTTTTATTCAAATTAGTTAGGCATTGTTTGCACACGGCGGAGGACGAATATACTGTAAGTAGATTTTTCGCAAGGCTTTAGAAATGACGGAATTACAGTAAATCGACTATACAACGTGAATGTGTCGAAAAGCTTACCCCGATAGCAAAATCAGCTTGATTTAAGCTTGTCATGACATGCCTGTAAGCTTACGCAGCAAGCCTGTTGTGCAAGCCAGAAAGCTTGATGTGCCAGCTAGAAAGCTTGAATCAAGCTAACCAGTCTCCATGTGTCAAGCTTGCTAAGTTACATTTACTGAAAGGTAGCCTCGACCAGCTGCAAGTATAAATCAAGTTCTGCAAGCTTGCCAATTGTAAGTATGTACCAGTCGTGGGAAATTAGGATTTGAATCAAGCTTGTATTACTCACGATACGTCAAATGACTAGCTTATATGTTATGGGTAGAGACCTGCAAAATTCGCGGTTTTTATTTAAGGACATTTAAAACTTTAAACACTTTTCCTTTGGAATACGTATGTCATTGGCCCATTCTTTATTTGACACTCCGCGGGTAACTCTGCGCAAATAAATGAACACTTCTCAATCGTGTGCCTCAATCACGTGCATTTCACTCAGCATGAGAGTGACTTAACATCTCAGCAGCAGCCAATGGAAAAAAAGACGTTGGCTCGAGTGTATACAGTACTGTGGCATTTAGCTTGACGCCAAAAATAACGCAAAATTTCGCAGGTCCCTAATTATGGGTATGCTCGAATTTGACGTTGATCAAAGAGATGCGCCTAGCAAACAATTAAACTAGTAAGGTAGCTAAGAATTACTTAAATGTTAGGCGATTGCATGCAATACTAGCAATGATATGTTGTATTTATATAAAACTTCTGCTACACACGTTAGTTGAGTTGAGCTGTATTGAGAGATTTGGGCCGCTCTTAAAACCGAAGTCTTGAGAGCCGTTTTCATACGTTATCTTGTTGATAACAAAAGGCAGTTTGGAATGTTCCCAAACCATAGTTTAGAAGATATCAAATGAAGAAGGAAGTTTAATATCAGAATGCTGTTACTGAATTTGATAAACCTAGGAAATACCTTTTTACATCACAAGCAAATCAATTAATGAAGAACACGCTGATAAAGTGTAAAATACTTTATCAGTGATACTCGCATACGAACAAATGCAACAGATTTTAACTGATTACAAAAGGGCCACGTCAATCAACCCATATTTTCAATCAAAACTAACGTTTCATTCGATTTGTTGTAGCCTGGGGGTGAAGCAAACTAGGAAATTGGTTTAGCGCTAATGGCGGGGAAGGGGGGGGGGGGGCGCCCTGCATGTGTCGTCAGATGTGCCTGAAGCGACGGCAGCCAGATGGCAGCACTATCAGCAGAATCAAATAAACGCACACGTCCAGGGTTGCCAGATTAGGCGATTTGTTACCATTTGGCCAAATTTGTGACCAAAATATCCGAAAATGCGACTATCGCAATTCGGGCGATTTTTCTAATGAATTTGCGATTTTTGGACTATTTGGAATAATTTACATAGTATTGATATATTTTATGATTGTAAGCAAAATAATCGATTCTCATAAGTAATATTTTTTTTTGTTTTTTTGTTTTTTTTTTTGTAACGGCGATCACCGTTGACACATTGGAAGAGGGACACACCACAGACTTGTTACTCGCTACGTGAATAAAAACTGGGCGACAAATATTGGCTATTTAGACAATCTGGCAACCCTGTGGTCGTATGGCAAAGAGCATCCGTGCACGGGGTTTTGCGAGTCTCGTATTGAAGCGACGGCCTTTGGACCCTGAAAGCCGCCCGTGAACTCGAGACGAGACGAGACGAAACGAGTTGACACACTCGATGAAGCGAGAAACCTAACTCGTTCAGCGGCATTTACTATCGAGACGCGGATCTGCCGGCGATAAAAACCCCGGACGGTAGCCGTATTTGGTCGATGCGTTAGCCAAGAAGACAATTACTGTGGCCCTCGCAGAAAAAGTAATGAAAACACTAGCGCAACAAGTAATTTATGACCTGATTACGTGCAAGCACATGAGGGGAGTAAAAAAATATATCATAAGGTTTTTTTTAAATTTAATTTGAGAAGTAATCTCAGCATGTAATAAAATTTCTAAACGAAAACTGCAACGAACAATTTTTGACTTGACTTTTAAACGTGTACTATATTATGATTTTTGTTTTACTTAAACATGTCACATACATTAATGCGCACAAAACGCACATATTGCATCAATATAATTAATAAATTACTGAAACTGAAAATTATAGGTAGGGATAGGAAAATTTCGCGAGTTCAATGACCTGTAGGCTAGACTCCTCAGTCCTCTGCATACTGGAGCCTTCAGCCCACACCTGGAAGCAATGGGATTTGCAATCTCTACTTGTTTCCTTGCAAGTCTGCTATTGGCTCAGAGACGCGTAGGGCGGGTCTAATAAACTGTGCTCCAATTGCGAAGGTGACTTCACTATATATGTGTTTGACGTCCATCTTGTCCCGAAATGAATTCGCGAAATTTTCATATCCCTAATTACAAGTGGCTGAGTGGTTGGCGATTCGTGTTCGATACCGAAGTTTTTTTTTTTTTTGCATGCGGGCATCGCTGTTACGAAGAGCCTTTTTGACATACTGTAACTATTTTTTCGGTAGCGTCGTTCCCTAAACGAATATATTCAACTCCTTGTTTCATCCTACAGCCCCATACAATGGCTGACAGGAACCTACGGATTCAAGTTCAGACGTAATTACAGTCTGATGAGAGTATACCCCATTCCCAACCGGACCACAGGGCGAAAGCTTAAAAAAGTTATCTCGGAACTGAAGAATACTGCGGACAATTAACATGATTCATCATCCAATCTTTGAGACGTCACTATTCAGTAAAGAAATAAAGCGACCGCAATGAAGGATAACTGCTTGCGGTTACTACTAATGCTGGAATCACAATAACGCGACGGGCACGATGCGACAAGAAAAATTCGCTTTATTGTGAACACAAGTTTTATCGCCTCGCGAAAAACAACGCAAAAATATTATACGTAAATCGTTTCTTGCCACTAGCTGCTAGTCTCTCGTGCGGCAGCCATTAATGTTTACATTTGTTTAAAAGGTGTTGTTGGACAACACTTTATTTTCATGTTTACTGATTTTGCATAAAATATAAATATGTGGTCGTATTAACGTGAGCTACGCATCATAAATACGTATGCTCGAAAATGCAACAGTATTCGGGATGTTACTTATGTCTTAATGAAATTAATAAACACAACAGTGATGTGACTAATTCCCCACTACCACTATCATTCGAGCACCAGATTCTCACATGGATTTTCCAATTTGTCACGCCCGCGACACGACGAAATTAGAAATATTTTCTATTCTGAAAACCTGTCGCGTCCGCCATTCTTTTCGCGCTGACGTCACAGATGTCTCAAAACTGATTGGCTGAACATTTATTTTATTCGTGTGGCGCTATTGTGATTCCAGCATAATTATCCGAGGAAGGAGCGTCTTTAACACGTTTCTAAATCGCATGAGTTTCCAAGAAGTTCTGTGGTCGGCAGCAGGCGTGCATGTGCGAGCGACTATGCTGGGATGTTACATGGACAAGTGTGCCCCCCCCCCTCCCGGGCCGAAACAAATCCTCGCGCGCGCGCGCACACACACACACAACATCCAAACGAAGGCCCGCAAACTATAGGCCCTTACACAATTGAAAACTTTAATATCTGACTTTACGTTTGCTCTCCATGTTATTTCTTATGGAGCTTGATACAATGGAAATTTCGAAGTAAAGCAGCCATTTTGCCGAGAATCTGACAGAGGTTATGTGGAAATTTTATTGTAAGGCGACTTTAATTCCGATATACTAAACAAAGCTCGTCTTAAATTAAATAAATGGCAAACAAATATAATGTGAAGAGGAAATAAACGAAATGACATATTTAAAAAAAATTCTTTTTAATGAGATTCTTTCTTTTGAAATTAACTTTTAATATAAATCTTAAGCCTGTTTTTTTTTTTTTTTTAAGGTATGTAAAATGTATTCCTGGATAATATAAAAATTATTTACATAACACAATACACATTTTTACAAAACTCTGACTTTACAATTGTATTGTGTATTGGTTGTTTCGTCAGAGGAAAGGAAACGTAAATTCAAAAGTTAAAGTTCTCTATTGTGTAATAAGCTTATCTCGTGTCGTTAGGAGGCTGGTGACACAGAGTACGTAAGATTATAGAGGCGAAACAGTCGCTTATCCCGCGAACTCCAGCCTCTCACGCCAGTTAGGACGCCGTGCCGGTTCGCCAATCAGCGCATGGTAACCTACTCGCCAGTTGGCAGCGTAGTCAATATGGAACCTTTCACAGCACGCAGTAGACAATCAGACACAAGGCCCGTTCTCCGAGTCTCGCGCAACCAATCAGACGTTAGAAAACCGGCACGCCCACCTCTAAGTAACATCCACGCGTCTTTGTGCCTCCACCAAAAAAAAAAAAAAAACCAGCCAAGGTTATTCTCTGAACTACAACTGACCCAAGATACCGAATTAGTTTTAGTTTTCCCGGATTCGGTTACTTACAATAAATGCTAAAACAAAAGACAGTTAATGCCTTCTCCTAATGCCAGCGCACGAACTGCGAAGGAAGTCCTTGGCTCCAAACCAATTCGCGTAGTTTGTCAGTTGTCCGATAATCGTGCTCATTATAAACTTCACATTCCGTTCGGTTTGAAATCACGTGGTCAATGGACAGCGGATTCCGGAAGTTGTCTTCCGGAATAATAGCGCTGAGTTGCATTTTCCATACTCCCTACTGCTGCCCACATGCAAACGAATATAACGCCGGGTAGTAAAAAAAAAACTTAAAATTGTTCCCGTTCATTTCTCGCCTTACGTTTTGCCGAAAGCAATTATAAAAAAACAAACGTTCACGAGATAGTCTCTGCTGGAACAGAGTAAATTACCGAATATGCAACCACAACATCAGAGTAAACACTTAATCCCATACACCGTATTTGCCCATGCAAACAGATCCACTAGATCATACAAAATAACACAAAAGCAAATGTAACAATTTAGTACCTCATTAATACCACTAAGCTGACTCCATACGTACACAAACTCCAGTAAGACTGTACATATACGGTTCCGGTAGGAGAGAGGATATATCTGGTGAACATCTAGCTACCAAAGTAGTGTTAATTCCGTAATGTCCGAAAGCCAAATTTATGTACCATATCTCTTCACATTGTTTAGAATTGCAAGCCTTGTCTTAACAAGTTGCCTTAAAAGGGTATACTGCTAATATCACACTCTCACTACACGGAAGAATGAATAAAAAAAAACGCCATAACGGATCAGGACTTCGTGTTTATTACATGCACAGTAGCATCACAGATAAAGGCTGTTCACGATAAAGTGAGCACTTTTGAAATAAACCTTAGAAAAAAGTCGTTACCTCTACCTGCATATGTTTTAACGGGAGCAATGAGTGACACGAGTCCAGTAAAGTTGGTAACGATGGAGGGGAAAGTAGTTCCATATATACTAACGCCAAACAAAATGTGTTAGGTGACCATTTGTGATAACTTAAATTATTTCTATCGCTTTCTGTATTTTTTAATTAATGCATTGAAGCGTAAAAATGAGCAGATTTATAGAATATTTACTTTTCTAATAATTTCATAGTTTCACTTGGCCGACACATGAATAAAGTGATGAGGCCCATGGCAATGTTAATGTTACATACGGTGGAAGAACACACAAGGTGTATACAAGTAGATCTTAAGCAGGGCTTTCAAATGTGCTCATTTTACCGTGAAGTTGTAGTTTCATCACGGATTACAATTGCCTCCGGAATTACCTCTCTGTGACACCAGACGGGGCAAAACACTACAACACAACATACACGCCCCAAAGGTTAATGTGTTCTTTGTCCATTCACAAAGGTCAGCTTTATCGTCCGTGGCCATCAAAACAAGCAAGCGCGTACTTGGTTCTTCGCACGCGCGCAACGCACATGATGCTATATATAGGTCAATCACAGTAAAGTGAACACTTTTGAAAGCCCTCTCATTTGGAACAATAGTCTATAACTATATTTTATTTTAGCCTTGCACGTTAACTCCGAGTGCGGTGGAATATACACACTGTTTATTGATATCTATTTTAAAAGGTGGTTCAAGGACAAGAAATTGCTGGAAGGAAAAAGTAACCATCCAGGGTCTCAAAAGTGCTCACTTTAGAGAGAGCATCCTATATCTGACGGTTCTATATGTGCAAGCCTAGCCCTCAGGTGGTTTATCGAGAAGAAAAAAGTTCTCAATACTACTGTTGCTTATTCATACTGTTATCGTGAATTATACCTTTTTTTACATTACTATTTTCACTGCGAGGGTATCACAGAAGTTCAACCAAGTTGAAAGACCAAATATCTTCTCACAGCACTGACGCCACAGAGCACTTCATAATAGAGGCGAAACAGGCGCTTACATGGACTCTCCCGGATTTTCGCATCTGGGAATCGTGCCTGACGAAGCCGCTGGTCGGCGGGTTTTCTCGGGGCTCTACGGTTTTCCACGCCCTTTCATTCCAAAGCTTCTCCATACTCACCTCACTTCACCCTCATCGGCTCTCAAGAACTTGATGTTAAGAGCCGTTCAAATCTCTCCACTCCGTTTTGACAGAATAAAGTAAAAAAGTAAGATAAGTTTTTTTAGTCGCTATTGTGTCACTTGAGTTTTGTAAGCCTTATGCTTAATAGTTACTGCATATGTTTCTCATTATGTAAACGATTCCCACATGCGAAAATCTGAGGGGAGTCGAACTTGATTCGCCTAGGTGGGAGGCAAGTAGTCTGACCACCACCACGGCCCCAACAAAATGGAAACAGTTGTTTAGTTATCTATATTTTTATTTCCGGCGATTGTTATTTTTAAGCATGCCAGTATAAATTGCTATTGGAGTTCATAATTAGAAGTAATTTTTATTATGTTTGTTTTAAGAAAAGATTTTCCGTGACTGGCTGAACATTGACTCCCAACCCAAATATTTCCACTCCAGTAACCAGCAGCAGCCCCGTCGTGTTGCACTAGGTTTGAGCCAATGCGCTGGAAATTTTCTACAGCTTACTTCTTATTGATTGGCAACATTTTTTGTTGCGAAAATCCCTTGAAGCACGACATGGTTACAGTCAATTCACGGTTAGTTCCAACTTTTCCGAAGACCTGCTAAAGTTTTAGTTCCAAGATATTCCTCCGCCTCATGCAAACAAAGCCTAACCAAGCCTAGAAAATTACACAGAAGGGACAACGCACCGCATTCGTGCGCACCCAGTGTAATAACATCTTGCATAAAAACTATTTTTTACTAGGCATTGCCAACACATTTTTTTCTCACGGTTTTTATTTATATTAATTATAAATGAAATATTATAATCTATGGACAGAATAAAAGCGAAAGTTCAATTTAACCAAAAATAAAACAGTTTTATTTTAACATAAGTATAAAATGCTCGTGATACGTGGCATACATAGAATGAAGTGGAGTGTAGAGATTTGGGCGGCTCTTGGCATCGAGGTCTTTACAGCCGATGAGGGTGATTGAGGTGAGTATGGAGCAGCGCGGGGGAAAACGGGAGATCCCCGAGAAAACCCGCCGACCAACGGCATCGTTCGGCACGATTTCCACATGCGAAAATCCGAAGTGACCCAGCCGGGGATTGAACCCGGATAAGTCTAACCGCTCGGCCACCGTGGCCCCGACATACATAGAAATTAACCAAACACTTCTTATCGGGACCGTTTTTTAAATGTCCGATTCGAAAAGTGCAAAGAAACCGCGAATAGACTACGCCATGGTTCCAAGGGGTCATTGCGACGGTGAATTGCCCCCCCCCCCCTTTTTTTTTTTTGGCCGGTCTTCCAGCCTCGCTGTGATTCACGACAGGACGTCGGGCCCGGACAGTAATGCCCCCAAGCCGCGGGCGCTGTTAAAACGTTTACGATCTCCTCCCTCCCTTCTCCAGCGACGACGTCACCCCCGATGTGGTCAACGCAGAACTGCTCGAGACATCCTCCGGAAGCGACGAGGGAAATTGCAAGGCGGTGGCCGCCCCGCCACCTGATACGCGGTATTATTTGGAACCTCGTTAAGAGCCTTCAGGACATAAACGAACGCTGGGGTAACTTTATCGCTTTCTATCGCGAGCCAATACCTACGGGTGAAACACGAAACGTCGGTCTTGCGCAGGAAAAATAACCAAGTGTACGGAGAGAAAAAGAAAAAAAAAAAAAAAAAAGCTTTCCACAATTTCGAAGACAGAAATTGTAATAACATCTCCCAGGACCTGAATGGAGAAATAATGTAAATAATCGGCGAGTATGTCAGCAAATAAGAGTAGGCAGTGCTATAAGGACAGCTTTATTGCTCACAATATTTCCTTGCACAAGTATTTTTTTAAAAATTAAATAAGGAAATTTATTACAATTTTGCGCACATTTTCATTTTTGAAAGCCCTGCTTAAAATCTACTCGTATGCATGTAGTGTATTCTTCCGCCTTAATGTGACATTAATATTGCCATGTGTCTCATCACTTTATTGGTTATGTGAAACTGTGAAATTATTATAAAAGTAAATATTTTACAAATCTGCTCTTTTTTTACACTTCGATGCATCAAAAAGATAGAAAGTTAAAAAAATAATAACAATAATTTGAATTATCACAAACTTTAAAGTATGGAACTACTTTCAATCCATCTTACCATCTTTTCCAGACGCATGTCACTCAGTCGGTTGAAGTATATGCAGACAAGGGCGGTGACTTTTTTCTAAAGTTGATTTCAAAAGTGCTCATTTTATCGTGAACAGCCTTTATACAAGTATATGACCTTGTGAACCCGTACAGAGGTGAAGCAGCCGCTTTCTCCTGCGAACTTCAGTTGCACACGCTAGCAAAGTGGCGTCATTGGCCGACAACATTTTGAAAAGTCGTTCGCATTTCAGCGCCCGGTAACCAACTTGCCAGCCGTCGGCCCAGCCAATATGGGGAGCTTCCGCAGCGTGCAGTAGTAGCCAGTTAGTTACAAGGTAGGTTTCCCAGAGCCTCGAGTGGCCAATCAGAAAATGGCAACGCCCACATCAAGGCCAATCAGAAAATGGCAACGCCCACATCAATGGAACCACCACGCCACGTCGTCTCGCCTGCCTACTCTGTGGAATAATACTGCTTCAGCAGACTTCCCGCCTGCTGATATGAACAAAACGCAGCCACGTGTTTTACGAATGTAGCGCGTACAACTTCTTGCACGGTCTCCATCACGGTAGGTATACTCCATTCGTGGCTACTTCATACTTTTCTGAAGACCTGCTAAGGTTCTACTTCCGTGATGTTCCTCCGCCACATATGCAAACCAAATCTAGAAAATTACACTAAAAGGACGACGCACCGAATTCGTGCGCACTCAGTTGTAATGATAGTTTGCGTGGGAACTATTTCTTACTAGGCGCTACCAACTCACAATTTTCTTACGGTTTTCCTTCGTATTTATTTTACATGAATTAATAAAATTTATAAATAAAATGCAGGTAAAACTTCAATTGAAGGAAAAATAAGATACTTTAAAGTTAACAGACAGACAAAACGCTTGTGATACATGGCATATTTGGGAAATAACTAAACACGTCATACATGAGGTGATTTTTCAAAGGTTTGATTCAAAAAAGTGCGAAGAAACCGCGAACAGACTATTTTCACCGAATAGCCACAAAATATGCCCAGGTATACTAGGCTCGTGTTATTTATGACCACCGTGTTCAAAAATACCTACAAAGGATGCGCGGCGGCTAATCCAATTAAACGAACGTACAACCTGCCGTTAGAACTGGACCCAAGCCAGCATGCAATCTTCGAATCATTTATGAGCACGATTCAACTGGAATCTACTAGCATATTGTCTTCTAAGTCACACTAACGTTGCATCCCAATGTTAAATGTTTTACATTATATGTTTTAAAGAAAATCATTTACCAATACAAAATATATTATTAAGTTTGCAAGCGCGTCCACTACAGGAGAAAATATCAAGACGTGTGAACTAAGGTTTCTGAACGAAATTCACAAGTAGGCCTATGTGCTACAGTCGTCAGTAATTTTAATATTTCTGCTAATGCTAAATTCTTAAACAATTCTCCAGATTCCCGAATATCAAATATATTTTCGTCGTTATCATGCACAATAATAAACGTTAATTGTAACACGCTACATATATATATATAACTCAATGCCTGTTTACAATAAGAAATTAGTAAGCATTTTCGAATGGACATGCTTCACTTTTGCGCTGCCGTGCTCCTAACTGGAGGCATTTCCGGGAGGAATTGTTGTCGGGGGGAATGGCCCCACCGAAGGAAAAGTCGTGACTTTTCTATGAATTGGGCCGTAACAGCAGAATGCTTCAAACGACAGTCTTGAGTGAAGAAAATTACTTACGGAGCGCCAAAAAATAACCAGTTTTCTTGTCTTCACGTATTCAAGAAAGGACAGGATACTGCGAATATCCCACTCGCGAAGAAACAGCGATTTTGAAAGAACAGTTTTGGAATACTACCATCTTACTGTAGAACTGATAAAAACTTGTTGCAATCACGAATAGAAATTGCTCCAGTTTTATTTTTAATATTAGAAACAATACTGCAAGAACCACTGCGGAATAATTTCTTGACAAAATTACTCAAGCGGACTGTTATTACTTTAATGTAGGTGCAATGAGCTATTTATAGTCCTGTAGTTGGGAATATTGTGCGAAAACCAATATGCATTATACCACACGATATAACTGTGATAAAACATATTTACAAAAAATTGTTAGACCTAATTACACGTTAAAAAAAAATACGGGCCCCCAGTTTTAAAGGAGTTGTCACCAGTCTTGTCAGCATACTCAACGCAAAAATAGATAACTTTTAATTTTAAAACTTTTTAATTTCCTATACCAACCATTACAGAACATACAACGCAAATACCTTGGCAGGTTGGAAAAAAAATCATGGGCGTTAACCAAAAGTTATCCAATTAAGAAATAGCCTATATTCTTAAAAAAAAAAAAAAAAAGTTTTGAAAATTATATTTAACTACATTGTGGCTAACTCAGGAATGTTGGTTACCACTGTTGACTGAAACTAATGAACTTCTAGTTCTTGGTTGTAAAAGTTGATTGCTACCTTCGGATTAAGTACTGATTTTACTTCTTCGCGTTGCACGTATTTTCCATAAAATTATTAGCTTCATATTCATTTTAAAAGAAGGAACTCATAAGCAAGAATAAATTTATATTTTCCTACGGCCGAATCGATTAGGTGACACTGCAAATTAACTGAGGCTTTTAATCACTGATAATATAGCGAATTACTAACGGCAAACTTCACAAAGATCCGCGCACAGAGTTATTCTTGCTCACTACATGGGATTTTTATTTGTTCATTATGCTTAAGTGGTGCGCAATATTAACCATGCGTTGCTGTACGTAACTGGTCCAAGCTGAAAATCTACAGACATCAAAGGAGCTCACTATACGTGTGAATTTGTTTTCTGATAGCTCCACACTTTTTTTTCCTTTACTGCATTGCTTGTTCTCACAGGGCGAACACTCTCGATAGCAAAGCCACTGGGTTGGGTATTATTAATTACTGAGATCAAGAAAGTTTCCATTGTTTTAGCGTGTTACTGACGTCTCATTATAGCCAACTCAGGGCTTAGAATTAAATAATCGTTCCTTGTTATTCGCCTTCGCGAAAGTGTTAGTAAATTCAATTCCATTGTGCACACGCCAATACAGAATTAATGTAATCTCCCAGAACCTGCAAAATACACTCTACTCTGAATCTCACAAAAAAAAACCCTATAACTTCCATACTTGTCAAAACATTCAGTATGCTATAGCTGCATGAGGTTAAGACAGTACATGATTAGCCAACTACACAGCAAATAAATTTACTGTGTGGATTTGCTAGCCACTGAGACTGAACAAAATAACTTCATTTCATCCAAGCAAAAAAAAAAATCACCTGTCTATTTATTAAAGTTAGAATAAAATGACAACAATGTAAACAAAACCAACATACTTTTATACCTACCAAAAAATAAAAAATAAATAAAACGACAGTTTATATCTAATTTAATTTGCAATCGTTTATGTAGGGCATGTTCTTGAACTGATAACTCCTGGTGGAAACTATCCGTGGTTAAACACCAACACCAATTGCAGATATACCTAACCTTTCTTCGGTTAACGAATCAGAGTTGCAACCTTTTCCTCATCTGAAAATTCCCTGACTTTTCTCTGATTTTCAGGTTACCATTTTAGCAACATGCCACAAGCCAACCAGGTAGCAACAGACCAGCTAGCCATCCTGCCAAAGTAGCCACGTAAAGTTAATAACTGACATGTACCAGAAAATCACTTGCATTATAAAAAATAACATTTTTGCATTGTATACACGTTCCATAGTCATATGTATATGATTAATGATAAAACAGCCAAATACAGCTTTTATAACACAGAACTCCCTGGCATTTAACTTCTGTTCCAAATTACCTGATTGTTAATAAAACGTACACCTGTTTACACGACATTGAAGCAGGTGCACGAAAAACATAACAGGTTGTTCACTGTTCAATTAGCACTTTTGAAAGCCCTGTTTGTGATCTGCTTTCCTCCTCATTTCGTATCCTTCCGCCATATGTAGAATTTACTTTGCCGTTGACCTATTTGCTTTATTCATGCTCCAGTCAAGTGAAAGTATGAACTTTTTTAGAACTTAAATATGACATTTTGTACCTAAATGTGAATAAAGGGGAAAAAATAACTTTATGTAATATTTTTTTTAAACAAAACTTCAAGACTTTGAACCATTTCTCTTAACTTACTGCTACCTAAACTGGAAGTTTGCATGCCTGTGATAACGGTATAGTCCATTCACGGCTAATTCCGACTTTTCTGAAGCCCTGCTAAAGTTCTACTTCCAGTATATTCCTCCGCCTCATGCAAACAACGCCTTTACATAATATTGCGCACAAGAACAATTTCTTACTAGGCATTACCAACATACCTATTTTCTATTGTTGTTCATGTTAGTTGTACATGATATATAATTTCGGGATAGAATATAAGTAAATATTAAATTTGACACAAACCAACTGTACCACGGGAGGTCGGTATTTCGCGTCCTACATGGGGTATTTTTTTAAAAGTAGATTCACCAAGTGTGAAGAAACCGCGAGCAGGCTACAGCATACGTGCAGTTAAAGTGCGGTGAATTTTTTCAGGGTAAATTTCAAAAGTGCTCGATTAAACCGTGAACAGCCTTTACCTGTGACGTCGACAGCGACGAAGTGACAGGAGTGCACGCGCACACACTTCTAAGCGGCCAGCCAGTCTCCCGGACTTCACATACCTGCAACAAAAAATGGGAGGTAATGGCGTCATAAACGCTGCTCACTACACGCCGAGATATCCTGGGAAAAAAAAAAAAAAAAAAAAAAAAAAAACAACATTGTCTCCCTTGGTTTTACGGCAAGAGGATTCCACGCATGCGCTTTAGAGCCGGAGCGGGCCGTAAACCCAAACTGGCGGGTATTTCGCCCCCCGGGGTACGAGAGAATCGCATAGTCCCCAGGACGGTCGTCAAATTCCCCTGCCCCATTTTACCCCGACCCGTCGGTCCCCGGGTCACCTTGGACAAAGTCGAAACAGCCGGGATCATGGGCAGCTACACTCGCTACTGCCGGTTAGTTTGTGAGATGCTGATCTAGGGACTGGAGAAATGTCGCGATTAGTTTTACGACAAGCTAGTCCTCAGACACATTCACGTTTCTGTTGTATTTGGAGTTGGACCACGCAGTTCATTAGACACGCTCAGGTGAACTCTTTAACAGATCTGAAGAAAGCAAACACCGAATCACGTGACACTTGATGTGAGGGAGACAATGTTATTTCTTCCAGGATATCTCGTCACTGTACATTATGTGCGTACAAACCCCATGCTAACCAGTAAGCGTGTTATAAAGCGAATAAGATTATCTTAATATTTGATAAAACTGCATGTTACTATACTAAGTATGCGTATTTAAAATTCTTGGTTTCAAGAATAATCTCACATTATTCAGTGTAATATACATCTCTAAGGAAGGGGCTCAAACCCCTACACCCCCCTCCCTTCCCACTCAATGAATTTTCCCGTGTCTACAGTTGAACATGACATCCCTTTGCTGAACGCAAGACCAACTGACGTTCTAACCCCTATATTTCCAAAGTCATTAATTACTACCTACCCACTTTTCGTAACTTGTTTACATGCAGATACAGAATAGGCAAGTGTACAGAGATGAAACAGCGAACTCAAGCTGCACACGCCACCACAATGGCGTCACTGATCAGCGACACGTTGGAACGTCGTTTGCCAATCAGCGCACGGTGACGTATGGGTCGTTCAAAACTCCAAATTTCCCTGTCCCTATGTATTGGCTACTGGCAAATTATGGGTCAGTTAACCTGTGTGAACGGTTTCCTGGTAGTTAGTTGCTCTGCCCCTGAGCCTTTACTATTGGTTAAAAGCGCCCCTGGGACTTACCTCACAAGTTTTCAGTTTGTGTCACAAACCGAAATTAGTAAACATGATCTTGCAATTTAGTCTGCAGAAACACTATTTATTACGCGATTTTCACAAATCCCAAGTACAGGAGTACAATTTTAGCAAGCCCTGTTTTCACCGAATTGCGTATCCTTTTAGAACTGTCAATTGCCGTGTCAAAAATGGCTACGAGACCATTATTTAGGTTACTAAATCGACCACGTGACCAAGTCTAGGCCCTAAATATTTGGCGATTTAGGGTTGAAATTTGCTGAGTTGAAGTAGCACACTAAATCCCCAAATAGGTTCGTAAAATCGTCTACCGTTGTTTATTTACGTTTTATTTTCCGAGTTGTAGTGGAAACGTTAGTATTTACTGTCCTTGAAACGCTGCACGACACATGCACGTGAAAAATGGAAAATCAATTATTTTAAAATAAAGTTCGTATGTTGTAAAATTGCCATAAAAAAAAAGAAAAGAAAAAAGACAATGCGATCGGCTGTTATTTGCAATAGGATGTTGATTGCAGGGAGCGAAGAAATAACGAGAAGGTTGATATCGGCTAGAAAGAAATATGATCAGTTATTCACAAAACAACAGGGTTACGTGAAAATGCTTGGGAGTAAGTAATTTATTGATATGGTGACAAACAAAATATCGTCGAAATTCCACAAGCCTGTAGCGCTCTTACAAGCCGTCCGAAACCATCCTCCCTGAATTCCTAAACCCTAATTTCCCAAATTGACCGTTTATAATACCACAAATGAGTCTCAAAGATTTAAAGAGTCTTCTCATACGCAGCCAGAAATAAGGCTGGTTAAAAAATGTGATTACCAATAATTTACATTATGCAGTGGACCCCACAGCTTCTTTATGGAGACACAGCGCATAACAGTATTTCGGTTCCGCAAGTACAACGTATAAAAATTCCATTGCCGTGAACCTATAGGCTGTTCACTGTGAAGTAGGCATTTTAAAGGCACTTTTAAATTCTTGCTTTCACCCAATATAAGTATTGCAATGTGGCCAGTAAACACAGTGTTATACATTTCACCACTCTCGAAAGTTAACGCCTAAGAATGCAATAAGATATATTTATTAGTGGTTAATACCTGTTGGGAGGGCCTTAAAATGTGCTTACTTTACCGTGAATAGACTATACGAACTAGTACAGGCCTACATGTGCTAAGACGATGATCAATAGCGGATACGTTGACTGCTTCGTTGGTTTCTGCCACGGAACTAACGTACCAGTATTTCTTAAGAAGTGTCACACAGAATCCTTTTGCTTGAATAAAGGTTATATTTAAAAGTGATGCTCTGAGAATTAATTTCTTTGTCGTTGGTTCTCCATTATGGCTGACATCCCCAAAAATTCTAAAAATATCGAAACCGCTAAAACTGCTCCGAATCAGCGGATTTAACTTATGCATTTAAATTTAAAAAGTTTATATTTAAAGAATTTTTCCCGGTGTTACAGGCACAATCACTATTCAAGAATAGTATTTTAATTTTCAGTTTCAATTAGGTTTCAACTCTGTATTAACCGCTTTGAGTTTAACTATGTCTAGAGCCGCCTCATTTTAGATCTTCAATGTCATTGTAAAGAAAATTACAGCGTTAACGCGACAATAGTTACGTATTCAGCGATTAAAGAAAACACGTTTAGATTCACAGCATGTGTTCAAATGCCTCATACGTAAATAACCCTTAGGAAAACATTGTTGGCCTCTGCCGAATATTACCGCTCAAGAAAAACGAACGTCATGATCTCTTTTTCGCCATTATAAACATATAATTCACTGTAGAATCTGTGCGAAATACACACAAAAGTATAGGTACGCACGATACTTCGGGCAATCTTGGCAAAAAGTCGGGTTTTCCATTACCGATGCATAGGGACCTGCGAAATTCGCGTTAGTATTTAACATCAGGCTAAACTTCACAGTACTGTACGCAAAGGAGACAGCGTCGTTCCTCCATTGGCTGCTGCATAGTTGTAAAGTCACTCCCTTCTTGACTGAATCTCACGTGATTGGGGCACACAACTGTGAAGTGTTCATTTATTGGCTCAGAGTTAACCAGGGCGTGTCACATGAAGTATGGTCCAATGACAAACGTATAGCATAGATACACGTGTTTCAAGTTTAACGTGTTCCCAACACACGACGCGAATTTTGCAGGTCCCTACCGATCCACCATGGAAAAGCCCGCTAAACCCTTTGCGACAGTGAGCTCTACGCTGAAATCGGCTGCCGCAGATATGAAGTTTGTAAAGCTACCCAATATCCTGTTTTCACACGCAGGCTTTGCTCTGTTCGTTCCAAACGGTCCATGCCCAGTTCAGATAGCGTGTGAAACCGGCTTTGGTGGATAGCAATGAGCGCTTTGGAAACGCCAGCTGCGAAACATCGCCAGCACAGTAGGGCGCCTCGTTCAAAAACACGCAGACAATCCGGCGCGCTTAACGCTAAACCCAGGGGCGTTTAAATCATTGGAGTTCGGAAGATGGAAACGATACCGAGTTTCAAAAAACAAATGCAGTATTTGGCAATTCACAAATTAAAAACTAAGCATACTACAGTTTGCTTACTAACACTCAGCACAGCAACGTGTTTAACCACGAAGCCATGCTGAAGCAACCGTAAATTTCACTTTTAGAAATATATTGCCAAGCCCGAGTTACGTGCCCTTCACTAATGCAGTTGCTAGGAAAAACCGTACGATGCTATTCCGTCAAGGCCAGACTTCACCATGAATGGGCGTATAGAGAATTAAATGCTAAATTCGGTAAAAAAGAAAATCCCTCAGTCATTTTTTTGTGGTAGCATCTTCAACTAAATATGTTTTTTTGTTAAAGATTGAACGCTTCTAAGATTTGTGAAAATTCAAATTTTAATTTTGTAATTTTAAATGCACTTTTTTTTTTTTTTTTTTTTTTTTACTATTTATAAAATGTAACAATTTTATACATAATAAGAAGTTCTTTAGTTGAAAATACTACCACAAAGAATGACGGAGATCTTTGTCTGAATTTAGCATTTAATTTCCTATACGCCCACGCATGGTGAAGCATTGCCTCATGAGTGCACAAGGCAACCGAAGAACAAACGTGTGCCATTTCGCCATTGGTCGAAAATACAGACGGAGAGTGCACAGCTTGTAAACAAACTTCCCACGCCTTTTCCTTACTTTGCATACTTAAAATTTTAATGTACTTTGTATACGTAACGTAGTTGGATTATGTACATTATGTCCCACTAATTAATGGCACCTCTGAAGATATCTTTGTACTAGGGACACGGAAATTTTCGCGGATTCATCTGAGGATAAGTTAAACTGCATTCACGTGTACATATGTGTTTGAGCTTCCATTGCCTAGTTTGTTCGACACGCCCCGAACTACTTTCAACCAATAAAGAACCTGCAAGGGAAATAATAACCGAATCCTGTGGTAACTGGTCTGGGGTTAAACTGGAGCAACAGCCAATGAACAACTGATGTTCCGATGCACAAAGGATTGTGGAGTGTAGCTTGTAGCCGAATTAATCCACAAAATTTTCGGGTCTTTATTTTTCATCCTAACTTTAGGCACGTTCCCGCCAGTAATTAGCACTAACGTGACGTCAGCGAACGAAGCATTCGAGCTCCCAGACGACATGCAGTGACTGAGCGAGGTTTGCCAAGAGAAATATGACGTATGACGTACACAGATGCACTTCTAGACAAGTATAGGAACAACATGTTTGCGAATTTTGCGTGTTTCAGAGGTAACGAAGTACGAACCAACACACCTCCACAGCCCACACAGCTACACTGTTGTGTCACGACATACTAAGACATGTTGGTATAGGCTGCTCACAGTCAAATGAGCACTTTTAAAAGCCCTGCTTAAGATCTACTTGTATACAGGTTGTGTGTTATTTCCCCTTGTGTAAAGTTAACATTGTCATTGGCCTTACCACTTTATTCATGAGTCGGTCAGGTGAAACTGTGAAATTATTAGAACAGTAAATATTGTACAAATATGCTCTTTTTACACTTCGATGCATTAAAATAAACAGCAAACGAGAGCAATAATTTATGTTATCAAAAATGGTTACCTAACACATTTTGTTCGACGTTAATGTATGGAACTACTTTCCCCACCATCGTTGCCAACTTTACTGGACACATGTCACTCATTGCGCCCGTTAAAATATATGCAGGTAGGGACAGTGACTATTTTCTAAGGTTGATTTCAAAAGTGCTCACTTTATCGTGAACAGCCTTTAATTAATTGTAGCACCACTATTTGGGTTTATAAATTGGTATCTAAACTTTCTGTCCGATTTTACACGAGAAGAAGGGAATACCTCTGCACCAAGTAAAACCACGCCAAAATACGTAGGGACACTTTCCGTTCAGTGTACAGTCAGTAGCGGATCCAGAGACCCATTAAGGGCGCCGTCTACCTGTCACTTGAATAGCGTTGCAGAATGTTTTTAATCCGCTTTTTTTTTTTTACGAAACCATTAAACGTGTCCCTACTACACAAATGTACGAAAAGAAAACACTTCAGACAAGGTACGTATAATACTCTCAATACATAGCGCACATTACGAATTCTATTCCCAAGTCCTTCAACATGGCTACGGCTTGTTCACAGTGCCCTGTTCCATAATATACTGGCTGGGAACATGGGGAAATATTATAAGGACCTGCAATGAACTTTGGTGCAGACTTCCCACCAATAAAATTATAGTGTCACCGATTGAAGACTCACAGGTACACACAGCACGACGGTAACACTGCACCCCAGTTCAAAGCCTTGCGCGTAGGAGTGATGGGGCACTAGGTATGCGCGTCAGTATCACCCTTATCGCTCCCGCGCTTTCCTGCATCGAACGCGTTAAAAACCACCGAGTATGCGGCGCCCATAAGATACAGGCTACTTGAAGTCTGGATCACTGTGTATTAAGTACAAACCCCATGCTAACGAATAAGCGTGTTATACAGTGAATTAGCTTATTTTAACACTTGTTAAAACCGCATGGTACTATACTAAGTACGTGCACTTAAAGTTATTGATGTCGAGAATAACCTCACTTTATTCAGTGTAATATCAAGATCAAAGGATGGGGCTGAAAACTCTCTACCCAACCCCTCTCGGGCCAATGAATCCGCCCGTGTCTACAGTTGGCCATGCTATTCCTTTGCTGAACGCAAGACCAACTGACATGCAAACACCTACATTTTTACGTCATTAATTATGACTTACCCACTTTTCGTAACCAACGCCAAACTTAACTGGTTTGCATTTAGATACAGAATAGGCAAGTATACAGAGATGACACAGCGAACTCAAGCTGCACACGCCACCAAAATGGCACCATAGGCCAGCGACACGTCGAAACGCTATTCGCCAATCAGCGCACGGTAACGTACTCGACCACCGTCATGACAACCAATAGAGAACTTCTCGCAGCATGCAGCAGCCAATCAGAGAATAGGTACACAAATTTAAAAAAAAAAAAATCGTCACGCCATTTTTTCTCTGTGTACGTACATATTCCTCGGCCGGACATTCTGCGAGATCGTGCGAGAGATTGGTTCCACGAGATGTTGGTCTGCTTGCCAAGCATGGAAGTGCTAATGGACTCGGAAACATGAGAGTCCCTTGTGTCAACTCACCAACACCCACGTAGAAATTCGCCCATTTCTTCTTCTCAAGAACCCAAGTCTCCGAATATTCGAGTTCGGATCTCATCGATATCACGCTAGTAACTCGTTTTATTTAAACTCCGCGAACTGTTATAAAAATGTTTTACCTGTTGATACGCTATAGGCTGTTCACGGGAAAGTGAGCACTTTTAAGGCCCTAGTTACTTTTTCCTTCCTGGCATATTCTATCATTAAAACAAATGTTGCCATGTACGTAATAAACACAGTGTGTATATTGCACCGCACTCAGAAGTTAACATTTAAGGCTAGAATAAAATATACTTATTGACTATTATTCCAAATGAGAGGGATTTCAAAATTGCTCACTTTACCGTAGACAGCCTATATGTAGTTTTTTTGTATTTCTTCAAGGAATTCTTTAGACACTAGTTGACAAAAATTTTTATAGCAATAGAAATAAATTAAAGTAAATTTCACAAAACCTCACTGTGAAATGTGTAAAACTAATGTTGTATTTTAACAAGAAAGTGTTGCAGACTTCAAGTTTATAATAAACATTGAGCTACATAAATAATGTAGTATGATTACTTAAGTAATGTCTTTAAGACATGCAATACTTCAGCTTCAGAGAGACAAGAACATTTTAGCAACAGAGTTTCCAAATAGGTAATAATTGTTTGATCGTGAACATCCTGTTGTTAACACTTTGAAGTTTGCACACGTTTACAAACAACCAAGACAAGTTAGAAGTGAGTTGGATATATCCATGAATGCAGGAACACCGGCTCCATTGGTCTCTGCTCCCCCGCTCAACACCTTCCTAGTGGCTAACTTGACGAAGGACACGCCTACTGTACTCTAAAACGTTCGTTATTGGCTGGTGATCAGCCACTAGGGCGCTGAGTTGGTGTGTCCCAATTAAATGTCTTAATTTGCGCATAATGTTTTACAATTAAACTTGTCCTTTTGTGTACAAGTAACAAAACTATCTTTTAAAGTCAGGACAATTATTGTTGCTGAGCTGTAGGGTTTTTGTAAGATCCTGTTAAACACAGGCACAGCTACGGCTACATGAAAATGCTAGTTTGTTTATCAAGGACAAAGAAATTATCAACATAGATTTGCTCGAACTACACCCGAGCATTGTCATCGAAGTGTTATGAATAGAGAGGCAGAATACCCACTCAAAGTGCGGACTCCTGCCGCACACACTAGCGAAATGTTGGAACGACGTTCGCCAATCAGCTTCTGTTATATAGGTGATTCCCGATTACTTCCAACTTTTCTGAAGCCGTGCTTAAGTTCTAATTTAAGATTATTTCTCCGCCAGGTATTAAAAAAAAAATGTTTTCCAATATTATAGTTTGTCAAGTTCACGTGAATTGTTACTAACTAACCAGACACCTCATACATTGGGTGATTTTTTAAAGGCTCGATTCAAAAAGTACGAAGAAACTGCGAATAGACTATAACAAGAAACCCGGAAATTTCGCGGATTCACTTGGCAACAAGTTAGATTCCACGACGCTATTTGTGCTCGAGCTTCAGTTATGTCCGGTTGAACCAACATCTTCTCCGATCCAGGATCAAATGATCCTAGTTCCGAACTGGGATCCAGTTTGATCTTGGTTCCAATGTAAAAGTGTTGCACCAACGAAATTTCATGATTCTGGATCTCCGATTCGTCGATCTTGGTTCCAAAGTGAGAGATCGAGATTAAGTATGAGACAAATTTTACTATTGGTTCGATATATATGACGTCATGGAAGTAGGCGTATTTTTCATAATAGATAAGAACTAGATGTACTATCTTGTATCTGTTTTAACTGAATTATTGTTGTACGAATTTTACTGAATAATATTCAAATACGTACAAAGTAGTTTTAATTTCCCAAGAAAACAATCGAACGTAGTTATATCTGTTGGCGTATTTCCAAACTACATTTGTCGATGATGGCTGCTGATTTCGGAAGGAGATTTCGAAACGCTAATTTCCGCGGTTCGAAAGGAACTTAATCTCGATCTCCAGTCCAGCTCTGAACTCGAATGGTGCAACAGTTTTCAGCGTCGATCTTAGACACGATCTCAGATCGAGTTTCGAACACCGATCATGCAACAGGGCCTAAGTCGTTCATCGGCTGTTGCACCAGATTAACCCTCAGACCAGGTAGCACGTTATTCGGTCACTTTTTCCCTTGCAGGTTCGTTATTGCCTGAGAGCCGTCCGGGGCGTGTCTTACGGCGCTGTGGTCCAATGAGAACAGGAACTGAAATGCACATGTGATTGAAGTTTAACTTGTCGTCCAATGAATTCGCGGAATTTCCTGACTCGCCACTCGCACAGTGGGCAAACTATCACAGTACGCAGTTGCTAATCAGGCACAGGGTCCCTTTACAAAGGCTCGCGCAGCCAGTCACAGAATGTGTAGGTCTACACCCACATAATTCCTTCTTATGTGTACTTTACAAAGGCTCGCGCAGCCAGTCACAGAATGTGTAGGTCTGCACCCACATAATTCCTTCTTATGTGTACTTTACAAAGGCTCGAGCAGCCAGTCACAGAATGTGTAAGTCTACACCCACATAATTCCTTCTTATGTGTACTTTACAAAGGCTCGAGCAGCCAGTCACAGAATGTGTAGGTCTACACCCACATAATTCCTTCTTATGTGTATTTTACAAAGGCTCGAGCAGCCAGTCACAGAATGTGTAGGTCTACACCCACATAATTCCTTCTTATGTGTACTTGTGCACAGTGTGGAAGTGGAGTGCCGGCGTTCACCGCAGGTTATTATTTTTTCATAACCTACCTAAGTTAGTGGCGTTTATTCCATAGACGCAAGGTAAGCAGTACTTACCCTATACATATTGGAAATGTTACACCTTTTATAGTTTTAGCATTAACTTTAAATTTAAAAACATTTAATTCTGAGTTTCCCGTTTCCGATTCGAGAAAAAGAATTTTCGTAAATCCCGTACTGTACACGCATTGTGCTGCTATCTATAGACTGTTCGCGGTAAAGTGAGCACTTTTTAAGACCCTTGCAAATGACTTTAACCACTAATAAATATTTTTTGTGGCTACTTCAGACGTTGACTTTTGTGAATTGCGAAATGTATAGATTGTTTTTATTAGTCACATGGTAGTTTTTATATTAAACTATGGTAAAATTTAGAAATTTACTTACAGCAAAAAGTTAGCAGAGCCTTAAAAAGTGATCATTTTTACTGTGAATAGACTATAGTATATATTTCCACGAACGGGAGCGACTAGCGATGAATCGAACTCGCAAGCGAGTTACCTTGCCGCGTTCCTTCGGCAGGGTAAGGCAGTCGTTCTGTTTGCTTCCTTGTAAAGTGGATGGAAGTGTTCGGAAGAACGGGAGTTTTCTTATAATTTGTAATATGCTCTCTAAATAATATTCAGTTTAATTGTTATTACATTCATTTCGTTTCCGTTTTTATAACAAATGTTAGGTATTATAAAACGGCAAATACACGTGGAGGGTAAGCAAAGATGGAAGTTGGCTGTTGTAAGTAGAAACTGAAAATGGAACCACAGCCCGGCACTAGCAAATGTTATCTAAAACACCCAACTATGTGGGGCTATTATACTGCTTACCCTGTAAAAATCTCACTACACGTCACTGCTCTGAATGTTAGATGTGCGTCCGAGGTAGGGACTGGAGCTCGGTGCGTCTCAGGGCTGAGCCCCTTAACGCCTACTGGGGAGGGAATCCATGCAAGGGGAGATGTATCGCGGCAGAGAGGGATTGGGTAGCCATGGCAACGTTTGAGGCCATGATTACCTGCTAAGTGTATAGTTAGGGACAGGCGTATTTCGTGAAAATACTTATGGCCATGCTAGACTTCAATAACCTACGTCCGCAGCCAAGAGACTTCCTTTGGTTATTGGTCGCGGGTCTACGTGAGAAGACATGTTCTTATTTGACTAGGCCAATCGTAATAAAGTACTCCGGTATTGAACGTCCACGAATAGCGGATAGACATTTGAGGCACGTGACATTTAAAATCATCCAACCACGGAAGTGCATATGAACAAAAGTGCTTTTGAGTACAACTGGTCTTCATATCTTATCGCGAAAAAAAAAACATCAGTCCCTACCTATATAGGCTGTTCAAGGTAAAACGAGCACTTTTGAAAGCCCTGCTTAGGATCTATTTGTATGCACGCTGTGTAGTCTTCCGCCTTTATTCACTCTTTATTCATACGTCGGTTAAGTGAAACAGTGAAATTAATAGAAAAAGAGAATGTTTAATCTGATCATTTTTACACTCCAAGTATTTGGAGAAAAAAAAAACAGAAAGCAAAAGAAATCATTCAAGTCATTATAAATGAGTACCTTACACCTTTTATTCGACGTTAAGATATGGGACTACTTTCCCTCCTTCGGCACCAACTTTACTGGGCACGTGTCACTCAATGCGTCCGTTAAAACATATAACTAAAAAGAGACAGGGAAAAAGCGGTATAGGCACCATAAAAACTCTTTCGACAGAAAAGAATTCAAAATAATTGCAGGCATTAGCGTCGACCACGGTCGGTTATCCCATTGTTGCACGGCACAGCGGTGCCCTCCCCCGTGGATTCCCCTTCCTCGGCCCGGGGCGTCGTTCTTCTTGGAGTGTCTCGGCGGCCGCCTCCGCTATCCGCCGACTCACGGTTGAAGAGAACAAGGCGGAGGGAGACAACCACCGCAGTGCTTTTAATAATGCAAACAAGCGCCGTCCTCCGCCTCTCGCGAGACCGGCGAGGGCACTTGTCGCACAGGTGCGCGCTCCTGCGGATGGACCGCCAAACACGCCTTATACTCTCTTCTACGGGCTGTTCACGATCAAGTGAGCACGTTTAAGAAAACAACCTTAGAAAAAAGGCATTGCCCTGCTTGCATATATTCTAACGGGCGCACTGAGTGACATGCGCCCAGTAAAGTTGGTAATAATGGATGGAAAATAGTCCCATATCTTAACGCCAAATAAATAATGTAACGTAACCATTTCTACAAACTGAAATTATTTACTTCCTTTTTTTTTTAAATGTGGCTCAGTATAGGATTCAGCAGATTCGTAACATATTTACTTCTCTAATAATTCCACAGTTTCACTTGACCAACGCACGAATAAAGTGATGAGGCCCACGCAATGTTAATTTTATACACGGCGGAGGGATACACTACGTGTGTACTAGTAGATCTTAAGCAGGGCTTTCGAAAGTGCTCGTTTTACCGTGAATATCCCACACCGTGTTTCGTTTACGGAGGCCGTTTCCCGACACGCAGAACCTCCAATTTTGCAACGGTGTCGCAACAAGTTACTCCATTTGCAAGTACCCGCGATCAGCTGGTTCGAAACATGTCTGTGTTATGTGTTCACGTTGGCAACACTAGCTGAAAATAGTGCGCACAAAATAAATCAGCAAACTTAATGTTCCCGTCAAAAGTTGACGAACGTATTGCATTTCCGGTAACACGATCGGTTTTTAAATTATTTTGTCGTTGCTACACCGTACGTTTAACAGTTTCGACTTCATGAATTATTAATGAGGAGGCGGGCAGTCCTCTGGCAAACGCCTTCGCACCGTCGTGAGTGAGATTTCCAACGAACTCCGCGCATGACCGACCCCACGATGTTTGCTCCGTGGTTACATACAACGTTTTCACGATAGAATGTATACGTTTCGCGTTTTATTCCTTTAAACCTTGTTTACACCGTGACTCAATGAAACGGATTATTATACTACTTATTTTGCAGTGCCGTTTTCGTCACCTTATTTACATCTCATTATTTTCTCGCGACAGCAGTGGCCCAGCAACGTGTGTCTTCCCGTCGTGAGCGGAGATGTATATTTGTGATGCGATGGAAGTTCCTGTATGAATCGCCTACAGAATGTTCGCACACAAACACACACACACACACATATCTACACATCAAAAAGTTTTTTTACCTGTTACTGAAGTGAAGTTACTTGAAGCGTGTAAAAAGTTTGGCGTATTTTCGAGACCAATATCACATTTCAAATAACGTAATGTAACGCCTCGAATAACCGCTACTTATTAGTCCTGTAGAGCCGGGCAAACTTCAAAACCATCCCGATTTCTGCTTCCCATGGTTTCCCTAAACCACTGTCTGTTGGAGACTCTAGGAAAGGGGCCTTTTGTCGGACTGCTGCGGAAGGGCCTCTCATGGCTGGGCTGCCAGTTCGCGAGTAGCTTACCAGGAGTTGGCAGTCGAACGAACGACTTCCGGGACTTTGGTGGTCGGTGACTGCATTTTGACGACGTGTGTGTTGCTGCGGTTCATGGAGCAAGCGGCTATTCCCTCTGTACTCTTTCAACTACTCTGCGGCAGGACCACTGACGAAGCTCGCGGAAGGATACTGTAAGAGACGGAGGCGATAGATTAAATATGAGGTGGACCGATCTCCGTCTCCCGTGCATGTTAACAGTGACTCACCCATCGCCAGTTCAACTATAGGCTATTCACGATAAAGTGAGCGTTTTTAAGGCCCTCCCAACAAGCATTAACCACTAATAAATATATCTTGTTGCAGCCTTAGGTGTTAAATTCCGAGAGTAGTGAAATGAACACACTGTGTTTATTGGCCATATTGCAAGTTTTATATTAAAAAGCAGCAGGAAGATGTATTTCGAGAGAAAGGAAAAATTAAGAAGGGCCTTAAAAAGTGGTCAGTTTACCGTGAACTGCCTATATGAAAGTCACGTGGTCAACAGAGATGAAATCGTTTATTTACTTTTGAACCTGCAATATAATCGCATTTTTACGTGAATAAAATACTTTGACGAACTTGAATATCATCTTATTGCATTAGAATTCGGTTAGAAGAGGTGTACTACTCGACCGAGGCAAATATGTGGACCACCCAAGGTTACATCGTTCTGCCTTAGTTCTTCTCTCACTCGCCCCTTCCACCTTACAGGAAAAGACAAAGTGCTCGACTGCAGGTGACGGGTGTCTCAGTGTCCATAAATTGTGGCAGAGCATTGGATAATTCGCGTTGCTGCTTTAATACTTCAGTGGAGTGGTGTCTAGAAGTTGCTTAAATTATTGTCGACTAGTGTACACGCGCTTGTGCAGACAACTATTCTCTAAAACTGAATCAGTGAGAGTTTCACTGTTTAAATTAGTTAACAGCGCCTCATTGATTCAACAGTCACTTTAGTGAATTTAAGTGACTAATTAGTGCAGAATGCCGGTTTTCCATCACTTGTTGGTATAGTGACATTTTCCACTGCTTCTTTAACCATTTTACTCACTGTTTTTCACTGATTTGATTTTTTGACTGGTCGATCAGTTAAACAATATGTAAAATGGCAGTTGAACAACGTGTATCAAATGAAATAACAACCTATAGACTAATCACATCAATAAAATCACTTTCTAAAATGTGATATTCTTCTTTCATAATGCCATTTTATGAGGCAACATGAACATTCAGTCATTCATTACGTTTTTACGTCTTTCATTTCGTTTCCAAGTAATCACCACGGCGTTCAGTTTGAAGGTTTGAACTCCACTGAAAGTAGTGAAGTGAATGCACTCACAAGAATTATTTGCTTTAACAATCCTAACGTTACCAATTAAACTATAAACGAAAAAAAAAGGGCATACAATTTAAGTACATACTTTCGTTAAAGAAATATAATATACATATTTTTCCCGGCCTTGCCAATGTGTGCTTGGTATCTCCGATGGCAAGGTAACGGTCTAAAAGCGGAGTGGGGATTGTGTGTGTTCAATCCTGACCACCCACAATAATTTTTTTCTACTTATTTAAATTACGGGAAATGGCCTAATATAAATACTGACTATTGGAAATAAGTTTATTTCTCGTAATTATTTGACTAGATTCAATAAAAACAAAATCTAATTCGTAGGGACATGCGAAATTCGCGTTATTATTTGGCATTAAACTGAACTTCACAGTACTGTATGTCTCGTTTCTCTATTGGCTGCTGCATAGATACGAACTAAACGTGATTGTGACACACAATTGTGAAGTGTTCCTTTATTGGTGCACAGTCACCCAGGGTGTGTCACACAAAGTATGGTCTAATTACGAACGTATTGCAAAGGTATATGTGTTTCAAGATTAACATGTCCCACTTATTCAATCAGTGAAATTGTTTTTCCGAAGCAACCAGTGGTTTTCAACATGAATCCAAGTAGAGCAATTTTCATGATTCGACTGGTTGAATTTCACTGAGAATCAGTGGTTTTCCACAGAGTGTAGCGGTATTGAATTCCCCGTACTGGCCATTCTTCATCGTCTCTCAACAGCTACACTAGCGCCCTAGTCTCACCATTCCTCGTCTGCTTGCTTGACTTCGTCGAGCAGTAGAAACATTTAAAAATCACCTTCTCATAACTTATGAACAGAGTTGTAACCTGACATCCCAAGCACGTTGCTTCTGATAGCGCCACTGGTAGAACCCCGAGTATTTAGCGGATTGATGTGGCAACAGGCTACGCTTTATAGTCCTATATACACTCGAGACACTATCGTCTGCTTATTGGTCGCGGCGTCCCTGCTTATTACTGGCTCACAGTTGAACGGGGCGTGTACAAACAACTGCTGTCCGATCCGGTGGCGTGTAGTGAGTTTTTTTTACAGGGTAAGCAATTTCTACTAACAAACGCAACTTCCAACTTTGCTTACCCTCCACGTGTATTTACCGTTTTATAATAACTAACGTCAGTTAGAAAAACGGAAACGAAATGAATGTAATAATAACTAAACTGGATATTATTTAGAGAGCACGTTACAAATTATAAGAAAACGCACGTATTCCCGTAACTATTTCGTCCACTTTCCAAGGAAAAATGTAGGACTGGAGGACGCAAACAGAACGACTGCTTGCCCTGCCGAAGAAACGCGGCGGCGTGTTGTTGCTTGCGAGTTCGATTAATAGATTTATCACTAGTCGCTCCCTTTTGTGGAAATTAATACTAGATAAGAGAACTATGCGTGTACAGTGCGGGAGTCACGAAAACTCTGTTTCTCAATTCGGAAACGGGAAACTCAGAATTAAATGTGTTTATAGTTACGTCGAAAAATACAAAGAGTCAAACATTTCCAATATGTGTAGGATAAGCATTGCTTACCTTGAGTGTATGGAGTAAACGTCACTGGTCCAATCACAGTAGCGGGAGAAAATAACGAGTGTCCGAAGTGTACCTCGTAACAGAAGGAATTCGCGAAATACTCGGGAGCTCTAACTATTGGCAGAAAAGCGCGGTCCAAAGTTGGAACACGGAGCTGCTCGTACGTGGTGTGCCTTACCCATTCCCCCTGTGCGGCGGAGGTTGTTGTAGAGCAGAAAGGTCTCCACGGCGGTAGCAGGTCAGTCCGCTCCAGACAACATTGACCCAGTTTCAGGCGGGACGCTGGCCCGTAGCGGCGCCGCGGCGCGGGTTGGAGGGACGCGCAAACAACCTGCCCCCGACGCCGTTTCGAACCCCCCTCCCCCTCCATAACTAGTTTACGACTTGTTTTCCTCGCGGGCCAGAGGACGCAGCAAACTGCTTCCCGAGTGCCCGTCGATAGCCCCCGTGGCGCCATCCCACACCCTCTCGCCCGTCATTGCCAAGTTTGTCAAATATTCATGTATATGTAAAACCCTTCTCGTGACGCAAGGCCGCGAGTCGGGATTTGTGTTCAGTGCGGCTGTTCAAAAAACCTGCCACCATAGATGCCGCACTACGCTCGCTTCTTCTTAGTTTCCAGTGCTCATCGTCCCTGTTGTACAAGAACTCCCTGCACCGCCACGAGAAGTTCTCTGCAACAGTAACAACAGTACTTTGTAACTAGGTCGGTCGCCGTTGGGAAGTGCCTATGGGTCCAAACAACGTCGGGTTTTCACGCCCATGGAATAACTTAAGTCAAATTAATTATTTTTAGTTGGACAGAACTTGGATTTCACATATCATAAACGGACAATATTGATTTTCCGAACGAGACAAACGTGGTACACTAAAGGTAACGTCACTTCCGCGATCTCCCGCCGCACACGCCAGTAAGATTGCGTCACTGGCAGCCCAGCCAATAGGAAACATTTCGTAGAATGTAGCTACCAATCAGACATAATGCTCATCCCCAGAGCCTCGCGTAGTCATTCACCCACATCAATGGAACTACCGACCATGCCATTTCGCCTCTGTGCACGTATTTACCCTGCGTCCTGATGCCGTCCACGTCTGGAGTTTACGTAACACGGCCGTGACTCGGCGACTGGGCGACAACTGGGATCATCCTGGTTCGATGAGGGATACTTGGCGGATGTTGCCGAAGCCCGGTGGGGTTTTCTAGAGGTACTCCCGTTTACTCCGCCACTATACTCCGCCACCAACTTAGAATCTCCCATTTTTTCCAGGCAGACTAGACGGCAGGCGTGTAGCTCGGGCAGGACAGCTGGTGTGGAGGCGCATGTTATATCAAGAGCGCCAGTCCCTCCTATCACCTGTGTTTTACCTGTTAGAAGGATGCAATAATTTTTTTATTCGTAGCCAAACAAAGGTCGGTCATGCTGTTTCTTATCACATCCGCACCGGTGCCCTTTCAAGGTGATGCGGGAGCTTAGGATGTTAATGTATTCAATTATATTTTATTTATGATTAATTTTTCTACTACCTCCTTTGTGATCTACATCTCAACATAATATTGCAAACTAGCTACACCACATTTCTCGGAAGGTGAGAGTAGCGCGGATTTCTTCCATTCCATCCTGACTCCCCTAGCAGCTTAATTAGGGGCCCATTTCTAGACATTATATTCTTCTGATGATTATATTATGCCTATACAGCGGCACTACACTATTACTACCTGGATTATATATATATATATATATATTTCAATTCCATCTATCAGTGTTGGAACCGCCTTCTGGTAAGGGGGAGGGGCAGAAGGCCGTGGTAGACAATAACTTGCTGACATTTACGTTTCTTGGGGCCACAGTGGAAGTAGTGGGGCAACTCGCACGGAGGAAACGTGGTAGACGTTGCCATCGGCAGGCGGGTTTTCTCGGGGTCTTCCCGTTTTTCCCCGCCTGTGCATTCCAACACTGTTTCATTTTCACGTCAATTCACCCTTACCTGCGCTCAAGGCATAGTTCTCAAGCGCCCACAAACCCTTCCCCCAACCCCATTTAACATCTCTCTCTCTCTCTCTCTCTCTCTCTCTCTCTCTCTCTCTCTCTCTCTCTCTCTCTCTCCCCTCTTTCTCTATCAACTTTTCTATTTTTCTTTAGCTGTGAATATCCATCACATTCCGTGTAAACCCGTACAATAATCTTTCCTTAGAGTATAATTCGGTTCCTTTAAATGAGGGGAATTTATCTTAAGAAGCAAATAATAGAGTGACACGCTCATTTTAAATGTTTGAATTGAGAAACCTATTTTCCATTTTAAACACGTCTTGCTTATCAGTTAAATGTATTACATGGCTAGTAAAACCTCCAGGCCCTATGAATGATTTCACCACTGACTGTTACGAGAATCATTTTTCAAAAAAATGAACATAAAAGCGATCAGTGTGAGTGGTAAAGGTCATATGGAGTATTATGGAATTTGTTTGTAGAACAATTTTTTTTCATGACGTCAACAAAATACGCAACAGTTATCTCGACAAAATAATACAGCTGAACGTGGAGGGATTCAGTCGACCAAACTCTAAATTTGGTTAGCAGAACAAATAAAAATTAAAATGTCCGCCTTGTTTCGTTCAGTCAAGAATACATTTGGTAATGCCAGGTGCGCACTATGCTGGCACTGTTTAGGTAAATAATGATTTTCTTGGCACGAACAACTCTTAATCTCAGTGCGTCAAGTACAAAACGGATATCTTTATCTGTCTGATTTTTCAGTACAGGTGGTATTTGAAAGGCCAAATAAAGAATTATTATTTTTTTTTACATTATATGCTTTGCAGGTTTCCAGTCTAGAAAATATTATTTCCTATTACTAGTAATGTCACGTGATATTTTAACTTCACATATGCGCGAATTAAAAAAAAAAGAGAGATTCACGTAAGCTATTTGCTTCAACTTGGCATGCCATAAATGGCCTATTAAATTGTCTCTAATATGTCCCCAGCAGTAACAGTTGGCATAGCGTAAATGTCCCGTAAGCTAGCTGCTAATGTATCCTCTGTAGTAAGCCACAGTTGGTATGCCACAAGTGGCCTACCAGCTTACTGCTAATATGTTCCCGGTAGAAACAGTTTGCATGCTATTAATGTCCAATAAAATTGCTGCTAATATTTTTACAGCCCTTTCTCTCCGGGAATGAAAAAAAAGGGGCGCGGGAAAAACCTACGTGAAATTTACGAATCTAGGCAAGTCAATACAAGTATCGTGAATGTATTAGTTTGTCTGTTATATGCTACTAGTATTTATGATGCTCCCTCTTTTTTAGCAGGAAATTTTCAAAAGGGGGAGGGGGTGCGACGGGTTTCCACTGACTGGAGTACAGGGAGGGATGCTATACACTGTTCACAGTATCATCACACTTACCGAGTCAAACCTTTGAAAAATCACCCCATGTTTGACGTGAATGGTTGCTTCCTAAATATGTCCTGCATCACTAGCGTTTTGTGCTTCTGTCAATGTGAATTTCGTCTCATTTTTGGTTAAATTGATCTTTTATTATATTTCATGGATCAATTATAATATTCCATTTAGAATCAATTCGAACAAAAAAAGAGAGAAAGTGTGTTTGTTGGTAATGACTAGCAAGAAATAGTTATCGTGCAAAATATCATCAAAACGAGTGCACACTAATGCGGTGCGTTGTCTTTAGGTGTAATTTTATAGACTTGGTTAAGCTTTGTTTTCATGAGGCGGAGGGATATCCTGTAAGTAGAACTTCAGCAGGGCTTCAGAAAAGTTGGAAGTAAGCGTGAATGGATATTAGCGATGCTGGCGCACGCGTCAATTCATATGCACCGACACATTGTTTCCAGAAGGGGGTACGACTTCCAGAACGGTACCCAAGTGCCCCCCCCCCCTTTCTTTCTTCTCGCAAAATGTGCGTTGAATGCATGCAGTTTTATTAATACTGCTGTTTTCAGATACGTAAAGTCCTATAAACAAGATACATCTTGAAAATAATTAAGCAACTAGTCTACGAAAGGTTGTAGATACTTACTACAAAATTAAGTTTTGGCAGTCCGCTGTTTCTTCAGCCCGTTGAAAAGGGGAGAGGGGGAAGGGGAGACAACCCTGCTAGCTGAAAAAGGGAGGGGCGACCTCCCCATTGCCCCCCTCCCCCAATACTCGGTACCTATGTGTTAATCAGGACCAATACTAGGAGGAAAATTACTTGGTAATATATTATTATGCATTGTAGTTTAAATCAATTTTATATATTTTTTAACTTTTAAAGTAATATCAATGATTTTAATACAAACTGTTGGCAAACTTCCGAGACTATGCCTCTGAGTGAAATTTCATTGACACAAAATACTCACAAATACAGAAGTGAAACAGAGGCTTATACCACGAACTCTAGCTACAAAGCACACACGTCAGTAGAATTACGTCACTGGCCAACAACATGGTGGGATGACTTTCACCAGTTAGCGCCTGGTGACCAACTCGTCAGCCGGCGGCCCAGCCAATAGGGGAAGCTTTCGGAGCATGCAACTGGGCCTATCAGATGCGAGACACGTGCCCGGAGCCTCGCGCAGCCAATCAGAATGGGCACACGCCCACATCAAACGAACCGCCAACGCCATTCCGTCTCTGCGTATTTCGAGCTCTGTACCCACGGCCTGCTGATCCAAAAGAAAAAAGTGAGGTAGTGTAGGTAATGGATGCCGTGCACGGCCTTGTCCCAGATGAGACTGGAGGGTGCGGGGAGAACCCGCGAGCTGAAGATGGCCTGCTGCTGCTGCTGGAACCCGCGGCATCCACATACCCGACCCGTCAAGCGGGACTGACCACTTTCGCCGCTACACCACTGGCTGCGCCGGAGGAGACGAGGCTAGAGCGAGGCTGTGCGAGGGTTGGTTCACTATCGAACACCATAGGCGCAGCATATTACATAGCAGCCGGGCACACTCACGACCTGAAACCTTGTGTGAAGTTTATTTACAATATTAACCATTTTATTTAAGTTTTATTTTTAGCCGATGAAATTTTTCGACGATTCTCACGTTAGCTGGCAGTGCGGGTAAGCGTTGGTAAATAATTTTTAAGTTTTGATAGTCTTTAAACACGCACGCTGTATTTCAGTAACATAATAATGTGATACTGTGAAGAAATAAACAGTTCTTTAAAATAATTGACATTTTTGTTATACTTTATATTGTTTGTTTTCGCGGGAGTAAATACGTACTGTACATACAGGAGAGCAGGAATTTTAAGAGGGGGGAGGGGGAGCAGAGGACTACTGCCCCCTACTGATAATCAGATGGGACCAGGGCAGTTTGGGTGGAAAGGAGCAAGATTCAGATATTAGAACTATCATTTGAAATGCCAATATTTTCACTTATTTAATGTTACACGCCTGTTTCTGAGAAAAAGCAGAAATAGATCACAACGCGCTGATTGTGGAACGGGAGCGTATGAGGCTGGAGTTGGGGATATATAGACTATTCACAGTAAAGTGAGCATCTTTGAAAGCCCTCTAATTTGGAATAACAGTAAATACATTTATTTTATTGTAACCTTAGACGTTAACTTCCGAGTGCCGTGCCCTGCGTTTATTACTTACATGGCAATATTTATTTAAAAAGGTGGTTTATTGATAAAATATTACTGAAAGAAAAAAATTGGGGCCTCAAAAATGGTCACTTACCGTGAACAGCCTGCAAGTTATTTCACATCTGTATTCTTAAGAATAATGTGATCAAAGCTTTACATTTTTAGATTTACCAATCTTTTATCACAATTTCAATTCCAAAAGTTCTACCGAAATTTTGAGCAGTGCAAGCCATACATCATACAGTATTTTACCAGGATTTTTTAAAGCGTTTCACAGTCGCATTGCTGTTTACCGACTTGCAACTGGCGAAAAGAAAGAAATGATAACGTTGTACGAACAACGCCGATACCAGCAGCAGCCGATAAACAGTGGCGGACTCATGGCCTGTTTTAGGTGAAGTGGCGCCCTTGTGCAAGACTGGCCTTGGGCGCCCCCCTTATTCATTCTTGTTAAAAGTGTAAAAGGTGGGAGATGATGACGTCAAATATTACCACGCAAAGGACAGTATTCTGGCTATTTTTTTAAATGTTAATTTATGAAATTTTTAGTTCATATTTTACTCCTGGATATAACTAGTAATATGAATAAAATGGAAAATGTATCAAATTTACTGATTTTATCTTTTTTCGAATATTAGTTTTCAACTTTCAAATATTGGCTTTCATGCAATTTATTATTTGTTAACCTAGGAGTTTTCTCTTATTAAAACACAAAGAAAACTTTTCCAAGTGTTAAATATATTTCGCGCAACGAATAAAAAGAGACATTAAATCCTGCTATCCAACATAAATTCTAGTTACAAAATCAATATTAACAAGCCATGAACGGAAGCTGTTGCTGAGAATGAGTCTCGTCCAGCTGTTAGCCACTAGCACTATAGTAGTTGGTTTCTAACTTTACTCCACCATGACGATATAGTCTGTTTCACAAGATTCTTAGTTTCGCCATTAGATTTGCTACACATTGTCATTCGGTACAACTACATATGTCATGGTCATTAAAATAATACTTTCGTAATTTGGACACACATTTCAGCGCCCCTGTTTATTCGGTGCCAAGTGCGGTTGCAAATGTACGGAGTTGAAAAAAATTGCACAATCGAGTTGCAGTGGAAAACCACCAAGATCAAAAATCCGTCTTGGGAGGACGTGTGTTGTGCGCAGCTCCTGCGATTGCGAAGAAAAAGCACCACACAAACCACGCCCCTTACGGGGGGAGGGGAGGGTTATCTCGGGGACACAACGAGCCGGCATGAATGGCGGCACATACCCTCCACCCCACCCCGCCCCCTCGCAGCACCAAGTGCAATAGTAGCGAGGGCAGGCAAGCCGAGCTGCGAGTCGAGTCACTCTCTCTAGCGCGCATCATAGCGCATTACAGCACGCGCTCGAGCCCACGCACACACATGCACTCTGTGTTCCCCCTCCCCGATCCAGCTTCCTTCCTTGACACTCTAGTGACCTCGTTATGCTCGCCCGCTGGGTACACTCCCGTCAACAAGCGCCCTGCGTGAGGCAGGCGCCGCTTGCTATTCCATACTTATGCCTGGTTCACACGTACGCCGAACAAATGGAGGGGGCAACTAGAACAAACACAAACAGTCCTCGTTTCCCGTACCAGTCATACCGAAAAGTTGAGCTCACACGGAAATTTCTGCTGCTGCGGAAAGAGCAGAGTCAGTTGGTCACATATTTTACGCTACGATTTGATTGATATCAACGTGTATTGATGTAATATTACACAAGTTCAATGTATGTATTTATAATAATAAAATAAGTTAACACAAACATTATTTCATTTAAATTCAACACTCGTATTAAATAAATGTGGTTTGGAAATGCACCCATAGATAGCACTAAAGTATAAAGTATTTTTGGAAGTACAGGATAATAATAATACAGTCCATGAAACATTAAAAAACTTCGGTACACGTTAATGGTTGAAAAATATTTAACAACTGATACACTACGTAAAAGACAAACTCTCATAGTTTTTTATAACGTGGCGCCGGAGGGGTAGTTGTGAAAACCGCCGACAGGGGCGCCAGTAACCGTAGTTGCTGTAATGGCGGCTAACCATGTAGAGAAAGCATTTTGTTTGCTAGAATTTGCTCGTTGCCAATCGGTAGTGCGCGTGTAAAGAGCTTTCCATGCCAAGTACCAAAAAAAAAAAAATCGCCAGTTTACAACAGCATAGTGAGTGAAGTGGTACAAGAAATTCGAGGAGGATGGTTGTTTGTGAGATGCAAAACGTTCGGGCTGGCCTGGCGTGTCGGAACAGACGGTGTACCGTGTGAGGGACGTGATGCAGTGTTGTCCCAGAAAGTCAATCTACCGAGCTAGTGGGGAATTGAACATCCCTCAGCCAACAGTGTGGCAAATCCTTGGTAAATGGGTAAGAGTGAAGTCTTACGAATTGCAGCTCCTACAAGCCATAAACAACGACATCAAATTGCTCTCTGACTGCAGTTCTGCATTGGTATGCAGAACCATCTGGCAGATGACGACTTCCGAAACAATTTTATCTTCAGTGACGAAGCAACTTTCCATCTTTCAGGAAAGGTCAAACGACACTACACATGCGTATAGGGTATCCCCATGCAACTCACGTGCACGTTCGGGAATAGCTGAAAGTTAACGTGTTCTATGCCATGCCCAACAAGCCCCTTCTTCTTCGCTGGGAGAACTGCCAACGGCGTGACCTATCTCGACATGCTGCAACTGGAAGCTGATAGCAGAGAATTCATCTTCCAACAAGCTGGCGCCCCTTCGCAATTCCACAGTTTTGTACGAGGTCACCTGAATGGGGCACTGCCGCATCGCTGGATAGGCCGTGTGACGGCCGCTGACCAGGCGCTACTCCGGACTTGACGACCTGCGATTTTTTCTTGTGGGGATACGTCAAGGATCAAGTTTATGTTCCACCTTTACCACATAACCTCGATGACTTGCGACACCGCATCACCACAGCTGTTCTTGCCGTCACTTCTGATATGCTGCAACGGGTATGGGCAGAAATGTACTACAGATTATATGTGTGCAGGATGGACACATAGAACATTTATGAAGACTGCAAGACAAACTCTCTGAAAGTTTATCTTTAACATAGTGTGTCAGTTATTACATCTTTCTGAACCATTTACAAGTATCGATTTTTTTAAATGTTTCATGAACTTTATAATTATCCTGTATAAAACAAACTTAAAGTATCTTGCAGATAATTTAAGGAAAATTAGTATCACAATGGAATTAATAAAATTAATAGAAACATGAAAACGTCTAGTTGGTTGTATGTCGCTCATTTTCAAATTTTTTGTATTAAACTAACGAACGAAACAGCGTGGTCGTAAACAGCCTGTAAACGAACGTCAAACCAGCTTATATGTGAACAACCATAGATTCTGTCCGTTCTCTTCGTTTAGCGTGACAGGTGGCGATGTGAATCGAGTTTTAAGATGCGGCACTTTGCTTCCTGTTTTATTTGAAGACTTCAATGTTCAACATTTAACTCTAGTGACACACCTGCAATCATCTTCAAAAGTGTGCATTATTCCTTTTATAATTATTATAATAAGTAAGCAAAATATCCGGCGAGTTACGTTTTGTCTATACAAAGAAAGAAAATGTGATACCTCTGCAACGGGCGTGGTGCACAAAAAAAATACACACATTTGAAATTGATGTCGTGTTTTGCCTAGGTATACTTCACTGCGTATAGTTCTCTGAAAAAATATATTCGAACGAATGCATTCTAATGATAATTCCTACGTCTTAATATTTTTTTTGTTGTTTTGTAATCTGTGTTCACAGACAATGGTTACCTATCCGTTTGCAGTATCGTGAGTACTAACGTCCGCATCTGTAGCCGCAGACCTTTAGTATTAAACGAAGAAACAGCCAAACATAAACCATGGATATGAGCACAAGTCACTGTCAGTGGCTATGAACTTCTCGCATCTATGCTCCCATCTATGTGGTTGTGCGTATATGCAATTTAGAGTATATTTCTTTCCCATACGAGTGTCCCACTTCACTTCGTAGTCTGGTCAAACTAGAGTAAATAACACAATCCCTATCTCACCCCCTTTTAACAAACACACACAGAGAGGAGAGAGAGAGAGAGAGAGAGAGAGAGAGAGAGAGAGAGAGAGAGAGAGAGAGAGAGAGAGAAAGGAAAACTCATTAATTAAGGAAACTGTCCCAACCACAACTAGGTCCTACACAAAGCCTTGAGACAATTAGGACATGTTCAACGGCTTATTTTCTACGCCATCTGCCACGCAAATAAGGGATATATAAGGGCTAAACTACAAAAAACGACTGAGAGATCTTTGTCCGAATTTAGCCTTTGATTTTCTATACGCCCATGTATGGTGAAGTCTGGCCTTAACCCATTCGGACCCAGTGAGCACAATTGTGTACATTACACACGTATAGATAATTTTTTACTTGTACTGCACACTGCGAAGCTTAATGACCAATGACCTAACCTTTGGGTAAATGATTCGCAAACCGTCTTACTGGTGTAGGTCATATTTTGTTCATATAACTGTAGCCGAACATGTAGCTTACAGCTCATTGTCTGTGTTTACGACAAAAGTGTTGTGTGGACTTAGGTACAGGACGCATCATAATTTTTTTTTGTTTGCAACACCTGAAACCGTAAATTAAAGTGGGTCTGAAAAGGTTAAGCAGACATAAGAATAGAAAGATACTGTAGACAATGATGACAAGAACAAAATAAAATCGCAAAAAAGCAATGGACACAGCTGAGAGACTATTTTCACACTTTTTGGAGTACATTCAGAATACCTACTTACATAGCAGCAACAAAACAGTATACAGAATATTTCTCGTGTTATAACACAAAATAAATGACAATAACAATTCAATTTTCAATTTCGATGGTTACGCTGAAATATGGTTCTACGTATTCGCAAAATCTTTCCACTTTATGAGGAAATCTTGTACGTTAAGTCAATTCTATATCACATCATAAATGTTCACTTTTTTCGTGTGTCACAACTGTTTTCTACGAACATCACCTGTTGTCGTCTAGGATGCAACGGACATTACTTATCCTGAAAAATAATATGACTTCGTAAGATACTTCCCGAGTATTCCTTGTGTAACTACCAACGCACAGTTTACTCAAAGCAATTACTTTCGCTATTGTAAACACATCCTAGAGTTTTCTGTGAAGTCATCATCGGAAGGTTTAAAGATGGGAAGGAGAGAAGCACCTAACAACAAAACAGAAACATAATTCCTAAACTACACCTGTAACTATTTTCGGCATTTGAGGCCGAGAAGAACGAGAGCGATAAGGGCAACTCTGCTACGCGCATCAAGTGCGCTATCGCCGCTAAGCGCATGGCTCTGAACTGGTGTGTAGTGTTCTCGTCTTGCTGCGTGTGCCTGCGGGCAGTTTCAGCGTTGACTCTTTATCATTTTATTGGTGGAAAGTCTATGGAAAGGTTCTATGCGGGTTCGTTAAGTACTTTTGTATGTATATGAAGCGTAGTTTTTTGCTGTTGGAGTTAGGGAAGTGAGAAGAGATTTGGGCGGCTCTTAACATCGACGTATTGAGAGCCAATGAGGGTGAAGCGAGGTATGATGCATCGTCGGAATGCAAGAACGGGGGGAACGGGATATCCCCGAGAAAACCCGCCGACCAGCGGCATCGTCCGGCATGATTCCCACACGCGAAAAGCCGGGGGAAGGGGGTGGGGGTGAGGGTCACCTCGCCGGGTATCGAATCCAGCTTGCCTGGGGAGGGAGGCGAGTAGTCTAACCACTACACCACCGCGGCCTCTTTACGGCGCAACGAGTCATGGCACGTGATGCTAGTGACATAAGGGAGGAAGCTGACCAGAGCCAACATCCAGGGCAGTGTGGCGTCGGGGCTTTTCCCGCCAGCCAGCAGCTGATAACACCGCACACGGCCCGACACGTCATCGCGCAAGTAGGTCACAGCTCAGACGACGCCTGCGCACTGGCGGCTTGTGACACGACACACTTGGCCAGCTGCAGCCGAGTTCCCCACCGAGTGTCTGCCCAACACGTCTCTGTTCACTTGGAGATTTGAAATTCCGGTACATATGCTATAGTTAGAGACCTGAAGAATTCGCGGATTTATATTCGGACAAGCTAGAATTCAAAACACGTGTGTTTGAGTAACTGTAACCATTGGTTCACACGGCGTTTGAGACCTCCTGGTAAACGCTGGCCCAATCGTCGCCTTCCACTGTGACAGCAGACAACCAATGCGCAGTTGATGTCGGCATATTAGTACATAAGACCGCAAATTCTAACCCGCAGGTCATTGAACTCGCGAATTTTTTAGGTCTCCAACTATAGTCCATTCACAGTTACCTGCGACTATTCTGAAGTCCTGCTGTAGTTCTACTTTCAAGCTACGCCTCGTGCAAACAAAGCTTTACTACATCTAGAAAATGGCACCAAAGGGACAACGCACCATATTCGTGCGCACAGTGTAATATTTTGTATGAGAACTATTTCTCACTAAGAATTACCAACACACCTATTTTCTCATCGCTTTTATTCTTATTAATTATAAACTAATTATAATATTTTATAGATAAAATACAGGTAGTATTTCCATTCAACCAAAAAACAAGATACTTTTATGTTAACTGTGTATTACAAGCCCACGGTGGATGATATTTTGGGAAACCAACAAACGCGTTATACTTGGAGTAATTTTTCAAAAGTTATATTCAAAAGTGTGAATAAAACCGTGTATAGACTACACCGCGAACTCGGACCGCACACTGACCAGCAAAATGGCGTCGCTGGCCAGTAACCGGTCGTTCGTCAATCAGCGTCTGACGACCTGCTTGCCATCCGGCGGCCCAGCCAACCAGAAACATCTCGCTGCACGCAAGTAGCCAATCAGACAAAAACGTCCGTCCCCAGAGCCTCGGGCGGCCAATCAGAGAACGGGTAATCCCATATCAAAGGAACCACCACGCCACGTCGTGTGGTATGCCTCATGCGCTGGCAACGCTGAATACAAAGAGCAGATCGTGGATTAGCCAATTAGAACACATCCTCATTTTCCCACGCGAGCTTAGCTAGAAGATCGCAAACCTCGTATGCCCGTAGTCACATGAAGTAAAAGGCGTTCACGATAAAGTGAGCACTTTTGAAATCAACCTTAGAAAAATTTCTTCACTGCCCCCGGCCTGCTTATATTTTATCGGTGCGCCCGGTAAAGTTGGTAACGGTGGATAGAAAGTAGTTCTATATGTTAATGTCGAATAAAAAGTGTTAGGTAACCATTTGTGGTCATTTAAATTATAGATCTTTCGCTTTCTGTTTTTTTTTTTTAACGCCTTAGTGTGTAAAACTCAGCAGATTTATAAAATGTTTACTTTTCTAATAATTTCACAGTTTCACTTGCCCGACGCTAGAATAAAGTGAAGAGGCCCATAGCAACGTTAATTTAACAAAAGGTGGAAGAATACACATCGTGCATACAAGTAGATCATATGCAGGGCTTTCAAAAGTAATGATATCACCGTGAACAGCCTATATCAAACTATATGACGTAAGTCACGAAACCGTACGCAAAGCATGAGTTTAATTTCATTCAATTAGCTTCAGTTACACATTCCAGCAGATTTAACGTGGACCAGTAAGGTGCACAAATTCTAGTAAGGCTGACCTTATCAAAGTACTTTCGAAACATCTGCTGTGCCTGGTCTGTCTCGGTGGCGCGGTGTTAAATTACGGACGTAGACACAGGGTCGTGAATTGTGCTCCGAACCGAGAAGCAGAACAGTGATGCGAGAAATATGCAGGCGTGTGCACAGCCAGGTTCCGTCCGCCGTACAGTTTCGCCACAAGGCATGCTCGTCAACCTGGTAGCGGTATGGTTTACATTTGTTTCAGGAACGCAGACTGGTGTTTAGAAACAGTTTAGTTATTCTCAGCGCAAAATGCCTCATTCTTTTCTTTAAAAACGAACAAAATTTTTTGATCTGGACTGTACTATCAGTAAAACGCTTTGCCAAATTCCGGACCAATAAAACCGTGATTGCGTTTGATATTATTGGCAGCAGGTGTTTATTAGAATTCGCAATACAATCTCGACAACGAATTATGTTTCACACCACGTGAGGGATTTAACATTATTGGATAACGTTTTTTCTGCTGTGTACGGTGTACGTGATTGAATCCACTTCCCATGCAACGTCCAATATATATTTCCATTCCTCGTGTTATCTGCAAACAAAGTGTATTCTTCAGAGCGCAAAAAAAATCGGGAAAGCAAGTAATTTTTGGATGGTTATGTAATACAAAAATTCAAGGACTAAACGTTTGTGTAGCACACATCTACACCATTACAGTAAAGGGTATTCTCAATTGCACTCTTCCGCATGTGGGAATCGTGCCAGACGATGCCGTTGGCCGGAGGGTTTTGTCGGGGATCTCCAGTTTCCCCCGCCCTTTTATCCTCCGGCGCTGCTCCATTCTCACCTCAATCACCCTCATTGGCTCTCAGGACCTCGATGTTAAGAGCCACCCTAATCTCTTCACTTACTCAATTGCGTTGATGAGCGGAGACCTGGAAATGCCACGGATTCATTCGGCAACAAGCTGGACTCCACAGTGTTTTGTGTAGTTGAGCCTCAGTTAGTTGTTCACTGGCTGTTTCTCCAGTTCAGCCACTGACCAGGTAGCACGGGATTCGGTCCTAACGTTTAACTTGTTCTTAAATGAACTCGCACAATTTCCGGGTCTCTCCTCGTGAGCTAGTTGTACCGTTTCCGCCAACTTCGCTCACGCTCGATAACTCAAGTAATCAACTATTATTATCTATTGTTGGCAATTTAGTTCAACTGTGAATAAACGATGAATCTAAAATAAACTTTACTGTGTGTCATACAAATTCAAGGTTTTTACTCCCCTCCTCTCAAAGAATTTCAGTTTAAACTTGTTTTCGTTTGTATACTGCAAACCTACTCGTAACGTAGGTATATTTTGCTGGACAGGAAAAATAAAAGTAAAATCAGAATAAAATGCACTATCTATAAAACTATTTGGACCAAAAATTCGCACAAATAAGTTGGCTTTTCAAGACACAGATTTCTGTAAATCGTGAAGTGAAGTGAAGAGATTTGGGCGGCTCTTAACATCGTGGTCTTCAGAGCCGATGAGGGTGGTTGAAGTGAATATGGAGCGGCTCCGGAATGAAGGGACAGGGGAAACACGAGATCCCCGAAAAAAAACCCTACCAGCCGCATCATCTGGCACGATTCCCACGTGCTAAATCCCTGGAGCAACCCTGTCGGGAATCGAACGCGCGTCGCCTTGATGGTAGGCGATCGCTCTAGCCACTTCTCCACCGCGGTTCCTGTCAATGTAAGACGATTTCTAACAGTGTTTGGAACCACAGGCCACCCACTTTCAGCGTCGTTCTGTCTACATAACTATATAGACGGTTCGCTTTCTAAATTTGACCATCGAATCTGCTCTTATCAGCAACAACAGAAAATTGCAAAACAATTGTTTGAGTCAAAATATCCTCGATAACACTCTAGCTAGTTATTTTTTTATGATTGGATGAACAAGGTTTTGTATCGGCTAAGTTGTCTGCATACAAATCACGAACGTTCTGCCTTGTAGATATAGTATCAGAATCCTCATTGGCCCAGTGAAATTGGGTAGTAGATTCGTACATGAATGACAGCCAATAAGAAAAGAAAACTGTCGGAAGTGTACATTACGTTGTATTCTAGTAAACAATCAACTTTTCCCGCGATAAACCATCACCTCTAGCTATTATGTTACTTACATAAGCAAGAAAACCCGACAGAGGACACTGAATCGCGCCAGTGGTAGAAACGTCTGCTTCCTGATGACAGTGCTTCAAATATCGGTCTTCGCTAATCAGTTTTTCAGCAGTTGTACCTAATGGTGGAGGACACGAGATCTGAATTTAAAGCTTTTTATTGCGATTTCGGTTCCTCACCAGTAATATACACTTCTTGCCCGATCAGTAGAGTCTAATTAGTTCGGAAAGGCTGTTCGCTGTAAAATGAGCACTTTTGAAAGCCCTACTTGTATGTACGTTGTGTATTCCTCCGCCTTGGGTAAAATTAGCATTGCCACTGGCCTCATCATTTTATTCAAGTGTCGGTCAAGTGAAACTGTGAAGTTATAAAAAATAGCATCTTTTTACAGTTAAATGAATGAAAAAAAAACCATAAAGTGAAATAAATAATTTAAGCTATCACAAATTTTTACCTAATTTTTTTTTGGACGTTAACATATGGAACTACTTTCCCTCCATCGTTACCAACTTTACTGGGCGCATGTCACTCAGTGCACCAGTTAAAAATATGCATGCAGGAGCAGTGACATTTTTCTAAGGTTGATTTCAAAAGTGCTCACTTTATCGAGAACAGTCTTTAAATAATATTCCCCTTTGGGTTTTAGCCAGAAAACTGTTATAGCAGTGAATAGTTTGGTACTAATAAAACAGCTCAGTATATGATGTAAAACGGTTATCTTTGCTCTGTGTGTTTCCTACATGAAGGACAGTGGTCTAATTTGCCCGGCCGCTATTCTTGTTTTCCCTTCAGGTCCTTTAATTAAGCCGAACTACCGCTGAATGTCCAGAACAAAATTAATTAATTACGCCTTCATTACCGGCTTCAAAGAAGGTTCACGGTAGCTGGACTGTGATCTTATCTAAAGCAGCTCCCGGAGTTTGCAGCATCCCGACGACACGTGTCGCTTCAACCAACTCCCAGGCCACGGATTTCAAACAAACTAATATGTTGGACACCTCAGGCATCGCTGACAAAGTTTTGTTCAGTACACGAACACAAGCTCTAAGCCGTACCTGAACCCACGGAATATGAAACAAAAAACAACTGAAATTTTAATTACTCTGCACGCAGGAACAATACCATGAAAGTTATTTTCCATCAAGAGGGATTTATGGAAATTAAGGGCTGTGTGCCTGCTAGTCCAAAGCCGCGGAGATTAAATGAGGAATCAGTGCTACAAAAAATCACTCCTTCAATGCGTCAGTTACGTCAGTTTTAAAGATAATCCGTTTAAAAAACCAAAGAATGTTCATTGACATCCTCAGAGAATACTGCCAGAGTGATAAATAAATAAATAAATAAATTAATTAAAATTTATTTATTCATTATTATTTGGTAAAATGCAAGCTATAATGTTAGATTTTTAAAAATTATATATATCTTAAGGTGCCAATATTCTTTAAGAAAGTCACCTGGAATTCTTTTCGTTTCAAAACTATTATCTTTATATCTTTCTTTTCTTTAACAATAGTCCTCATTTAAACTATTAAACACTTTCTTTCTCCGGCTAATCAAGACGAGGCATGTATCATCGAACAAAACATAATTGCAAACACTGAACAAGAGACAGACATCAGTAACATTGCAAATATCCTAACCTGGAACCCGCAGCCTGACGGTTAACGCATTAGCGATCTGGCGCAAGGGGATAGCCAAGGTTAAGTCACAGAGTAGGAATTATACAGAGACGAAATGTCGTGCTGATTCCTATGATGTACGGGCGTACCCATACGCGTTGATTGGCTGATGCGTGAGACTCTGCGACCGGGCCTTGTACTCTGATTGGCTACTGCATGCTGCGGAAGGTTTCCTATTAGATGGGCAGCTGCCTGATGAGTAGGTTACCAGGCGCTGATTGGCGAACGGTATTTCGACGTGTTGCTTGGTCGGTGACGCCATTTTTCACTTATGTGTACTTAACTTCTATGGTTAAGAGGAGATGGTAAATCAAGACGAACAGAACCGAAACTCCAACAAACGTTTAATTTTTATTATTCGTTTACGTAAAATATCTTCGCACAGTGAGATTACAGTCAAAACGACACTTATTACCGAGAAAGAAAACTGGTTTTATTTTTATCTCTTCTACAACCTCTGTTAGAATCTATTTGGCCACTTGACAGCTGACCCTATTCGACAACGCGCGGGACTTAGAAACCTTGCTCTACATCATCCTCGCGTTTGTTTATTACTAATAAAACACAAATTGGAGAACTTGAGGGGGGGAGGGGGTACGGGAAGGGAGAAATCCACACAGCTGGGCAAACTAACATCAAATTTGTGCCTGATCCTTGCGTCTACAAACAAAATAAGGAAGGAGTTATTCTCCGTCGGGGTGTACGTGTGAAATCATAAAAGGGTCGACTTCACACGTGAATCAAATGCTCTCTTTCCGTTATGAACTGCCAGCTACAGTTTCCAAGCTGCCACAAAACCAAATAAATATGCAGTAGGATTTCACGCGGTAACCTTAACTAAATGCTTTAAAAAAATATTTTGGACCAAAAAAACTAAGAAAATCTTACGCCACACAGGCAAGGCACGGAATTTGATTTTCAGTTGCAGGGCATAAAAATTTGGAGTTACTGTGTCAAATATGGTGTTCTCTAACAAGCTCGCTTAATTAGAGCGTGGCAAGCGGAAATTGACCTTAAAGCTTGTTCTCCCGAACGCAGAAATATATTGTCCAATGTATGTCATTATATTAATTATTGCTGACGAATTTAAAGAGTATTATAACGAACTACATTTTATTTTCATGTCGTTGGACATTACTTCATTTTTGACCTTCACTTTCAATTTCCTATAGTGGAAAATTAGTTAAATAACAAAATCATAACAATTGTGATTGTGTTTTCGCAGCCTCTCATATTCACGACTTTCAACCGTTGTCAGATACTGAGCATAAAAAAAAAGCCATGACAGTTTAATCTTTAAAGTTGCACAAATCACTGAAGTATTCAACATACCGGCGAATTAACGCTGGAGATTACTAGATGGCGAGGAAATTAATAGTTTCCATGCCATATTTGCGCAAATTACCGTAACGGTAACAACGATTATGGCAAGTGTACGAGAGCATGAACGCTAAGAAATTATTTGGAAATTTACCACACCAGTGTTTCCGATTAGTGAGAAAGTGGAAATGGTAATTTTCCCCCCTATACATTCATTGTAGCGTTCCAACACTTGCTCAGGAGACAGTCAAATACGCACACTCTAAATTTGAAATAGTGAGTAATCAGCCAGATTCGAGAAAAATAAATGAAAATTAAGCGATTGACATTCAGTGCCAGATAACTAATTGGCAAGGTGGCTTAATTGCAATAGTTTATTTGCGATTCCTACTGAATGTCAAGAGTTCTACTGCCATTACTCACTTGTTTCCAGTTAATTTGCTTGAATCGCCAGTTAGCAACAGCGTATCAACTGACTTTCAGCGAATGCTATTTCGCTGAGTGATATCACTGATTCGGGCATAGAGCGTAGGGAAGTTCCCAACTTTGTATAGTAGCGACACTAAACATTCTGTAGTTTGATGTGTGGTATTATAACCACACAGTGTGTAGGATAAAAACTTCCATTACAGTTTAGGAAGTTCAGTAGAAAATGTTTTACAGTGAGCTACGGACGTGCATTACGGCCCGTCGTACCAAAATCGCCTTCCGTAGTGCGCTGCAACACGACAAAGCAAACCAGGCACTGTTAAATACGAATTGATATCCAGAAAACAATCGGCGTTAGTCAATAATAATACTAGGTTTCTGTCCTCTTGTGTAAATAAATAGACCTTCCATACTCACCGTTAATACACCCAGAGAGCGTCTTTTTTCTTTTGCGATATCGTGACTATCTGCAGAGTAAGTTTAGGTTAGTAGCTTGGTTTGTGAGCCAGCCCGTATTTATGCCTTCTGCAGAGCTGCCACCAACCTTAGAACAAAAGTCCTTGATCCAGCTCCCCAAAATCCTTACATATCCTTAAAACTAGAATATGTATGCCCATTAAAAAAAAAAAAAAATGGTGGCATAATTCGCGATATAATTGTGCACGTGAAATATTGAACGTTACGAACATGCTTACTATAGTTCAGTTTGTTAAAATAAAATTGGCAAACAAACACCACCACAAATAGGAAAGTAAGAGAATTTTCCATTATTTACAATTTACGCCAGAAAATTATATTTGCACGATTATATTAAGCACTAACTTGTGAGTAGAATGTATTTTTCTTTTGTAAATGGGAATGCTGTTAACAGCCAATAATTTCATACAATGGCCACGTCTTTTTTTGGTTTTGGGACAAAAGTACTGGTAAATATAACTTTTGTTACAAAATATTTCGGAGAAGGTATATGCTTTGTTTCAAACTAAATTTGCAAATTTTATATAAGTGCTCCAAAATAAAATCAGAATTTAATTCACAAAATTTATACTTAAAACTACAACACAGGACACTGAAATACAGGTCGTCACAATACCTGCTTGTGAAGTCACTTTAGTTCCTAAGTTTACATTTCACTAGGTTTACCGTTTCATTTACAGTCACATAATACGTACAGGGTCTATGGTAGAGCAGTTTTTCTTTTTTGTTCGTGGCAGTAATTACGTGGCAGTAATTACATCTGCTTTCCACGAATTGCAAATGTGTTGACTTCAAAATCGCGCGGCGTAATCATAACCTTATTACATGGGCAAGTTATGAGCATAACACCCGACTACTTTTCTCGCAAACATAATTATTGATACTTTACGCAACAAAAAGTGCCAAAGAGTGATTTTTTTCATGTGCCGTGTAAAATTTCCTCACCATTCGGAATTTTTAAATGTCACGGCGACAAAGAAACACAACTTGGTGGGTTAATGAACGCACATTCCTTTCAATAAATACAGCAATTTTTCTGGTGTTACGAATCGGTTATAAGATAACCATATATTAAAATAACCAGAATTAGATATCACGTAAATGGCAGAACACTCGGACTCAAATAATGATAAGAAATATTAGTAGCCGCATTCTTGCGACGTGTATTTATTTGCGAGCGTATTGTTTTTAGGTTACGTACGTATGCACGACATATAATATCCAAACTTGTCAACTAATCGATACTCGATATACACGATGCCGCATATGCGGATACACATTTTGCGTAAATTTTATTTAAGCGGAACTTGCAATACACGTCCGCTTGATTAATTACTTTTTTTTCCTCGCCAGGTGGAGGCAAATATTTTATTCCTACTGTCTGTCATATATACATGGGCATCGCTAACTTTCCATTATTGGGGGGACACATACTTTTTTATAGGAAGTCAATTGCTACTATTTATTATTTTACAATAAAAACAGCCATAGCTTGATCTGATCTGGCTGCTATAGTATTCTGTATACATACATTCATATTTTCAGAAGCATGCATTTTATTTATTGCAGTATGGTTTACTTGACCTTGGAAGGGAGAAGGCTTAATGGCAGTGTTTGCGTCCGGGTCTTTGGTAAGTGAAGTGAAGAGATTTCGGCGGCTCTTAACAGCGAGAGTGATCGAGATGAGTATGGAGCAGCAGCGCAATAAAAGAGAGGGGGGAACGGGAGATCACCGAGGAAACCCGACCAGCGGCATCGTCCGTCACGATCCCCACGTGCGAAAATCCGGGGGTGACGCGTCCGGGGATCGAACCCGATTCGCAGTGGTGTGGGAGGCGAGCAGGCTAACCGTTCAGCCACCGTGGGGACCTTTCGGTTTGTAGTTACGCGACTGTAAGTCTGCGCACTATGTGGCATCTAAAGCCGACGGACGTTGTGTTTACATTGGGGTCCGAACCACGTGGTGGCAAGTGTACAACCATGGCCGCCAACGAAGGATGCCGCCAGCATCCAGCCGTGATGGCGGGCGTCGTCGGCGGAACACGTATCGACTGGCACAGAAAGACGCCGCGGAGGCGACTTCTCGACTCCCCGTGACGTAAGCGCTGACCTTCGCGGGGCGCTGGCCCCTGGCCGCCATTGTTTATTCACGATCTGTCTCCGGAAACGCGGCTCGATACGTCCAGTCGATAGGCGCGAACGAGATTTTATTTTACAGAATCGCAGCATCGCCGCACGGGGTAAATATTTTGTAGAAAAGTCACCTTACCAAAATTATTAGTATTTTATATATATATATATATATATATATATATATATATATATATATATATATATATATATATATATATATTTTAGTGGCTAGTTTAATGTTGACAAATAATTTTGTGTTCACCACAAAAAAAGTGGTCTGTCATTGACGACGAGAATGGCGTCCTTTGAACATGGTGTGATTTAGTTCTAATTATCTTCACCCAAAAATACCGCGACATTATCTAAGGTCAGGGTTAGTTGCTGTAGCTAAGGGAGGAGGTCGAATCTTCCCCAAGTTGTACAGACAACTCCAGAATTCCCACCCACAGACTACAGCAATCGAATTTTAGATGGAAATGGAGATGAGTATCTTAGGGTATCCATTTCATGAAATTGAACCTGTACAGTATTTTCACAGCGTATCCGATCACTTCACTTCTTTGCAGTAAACACCTTAAAGTGTCGTCACAGATCAGGATGAAGTGAATTTTTTTTAAAAATTGAGAAGTAATTTGCAAATGGCTTGAAAATCAAAAAGAAATCGATAAAATTGCTTAAATAAAAAACAGTTGAGCGAGCCTTGAACCGGGATCGCATAAGCAGTGCTTGATGAGGGCTGCGGTGTGGTGGAGAAGAGAGATATCTCGCCTCTCACGAAAACGAACTGGGTTCGATTCCAGTCGCGTTTGGGAAACGTGCTCCCGTTTTCCTCCGCCCTTGCATTCCGTCGGTGTACCGTGCTCACATTTTCTGTGAAATCGTTTTGCGCGCAAAAGCGCATCTCGGTAAATAAAAGTAATCGAAATACGACTTTTTGAAAGAAAGGATAACAAGCTATTGTCTATATCCCTATCGTTTTAATTTTGTCATATTTAGTGTATTTTTGGAGAAAAATTAGTGAAAGTGGTGGCATTTTTAAAGCAGTTTCCTGAAGCGGCAAGAGAAAAGTACAACGATACGGACGTAGTTTAATCTGTGGTCTTTCATCGCGTGTATTATAACCCCACTGTTAGAGATCTAATTCGCACGGTACAGCGCCACGGCGGAAACACTGCACGCCTTGCGCGTAGGAGCGATGAGGCGCTAGAAGTGCGTGTTAGAGTAAACCGTATCGCTCCCTCGCTTCTTGACATTGGACGCGCAGGTACATAATACCCTTGACTCAACCCCCAGCAACGCCTAGCAGTCTAAACTCTGACCGGTCGGCAAATCCAGTGCTGTAAGAGAAGACGTTTGGAAAACTTTCTATTCACCATGCTAATTGTCAGCAAATTTTTATGAACCGGAAGAATATAGTATCAACAAATAATAATGTCTCCCATCCAGTGGCGTAGTCAGGCGGGCCGCGTGAGGGAGTTGTTACGTCATTGATAAAGCGGCGGCGCCTATGCAGATTTTTTGAGCTGAAGAACAACACTAGAAGCAGAACTGAAAAGTGTTAAGGATGCTAATCACCACCATAGTGCCATTAACCCGTTCATACCCAGCGTACACGTTTGCGTACATTACACACACACACACACACACACACACACACACACACACACACACACACACACACAGATATATATATATATATATATATATATATATATATATATATATATATATATATATATATATATATATATATAGGCTATTCACGGTAAAATTAGCACTTTTGAAAGCCCTGCTTAAGATCTTCTTCTATACACGCTGTGTATTCCTCCGCCTAACGTAAAATAAACATTGCCATGGACCTCGTCACTTTATTCACGCGTCGGTCAAATTAAACTGTGAAGTTATTAAGAAAGTAAATACTTAACAAATCTGCTCATTTTTACACTTCGATGCATCACAAAAAAAAAAAAAAAAAAAAGCGAAAGAAATCATTTTAAGTTATCACAAATTGTTACCTAGCACTTTTTATCCGACGTTAAGATCCATCGTTACCAACTTTAGTGGGCAAATATCACTCAGTGCACCCATTAAAATATATGCATGCAAAGCAGTCACTTTTTTCTAAGGTTCATTTCTAAAGTACTCACTTTATCGTGAACAGCCTTTAGGTAATTTTTGGTCTGTACTGCACACTGCGAAACTCAACGTCCAATGATCTTACGTGTGAGTAAATTATTCACAAACCGTCTTACTGGTCTGGACCATAATTGGTTCATTTTACTGTAGCCGAACATGTAGCCTACAGCTTATAGGTTATGCCAAAGAAACAAGTGTAGTGTCTACTTAACATTTATCGCTATTATACTTGTACGCGTGTGACATGGGAGTCATGGTCGGTCCTGTGCAAGTCCAGAATCCAGAGGCTATTCACGGTAAAATTAGCACTTTTGAAAACCATGCTTACGATCTTCTCGTATGCACGTTGTATATGTAAAATTAGCATTGCCATGAGCCTCATCACTTTATTCATACACCGGTAAAGTAAAACTGTGGAATTATTAGGAAAGTAAACATTTTACAAAGATGCTCATTTTTACACTTCGATGGATTAAAAAAAAAAAAAAAAAAAAAAAAAAAACAGAAAGGAAAGTAAACAAATTAAAAGTTATCACAAATGGTTACCTAACACTTTTTATACCATGTTAGGATATGGAACTACTTTCCCACCATCGTTACCAACTTTACTGCGCGAATGTCACTCAGTGCACCCGTTAAAATATATGCAGGCAGGGGCAGTGACTTTATTCAAAGGTTCATTTCCAAAGTGCTCAGTTTATCGCGAACAGCCTTTAGCACCAATACAAACATCGCCTTTCCCTGGGCAATGCTATTGGTCGCTGCTCTCACGCCAACAATCTATAATTGGTTGCTCCCTGAGCCATGAATCTACTGAAACACTTTCCGTAGGTTCCAAAGCGTGAGTTGTTATAAGAAATTCGTAAGTACGTCTCACACTAGAAATTTCTTCTTTTGCAACAGGTGAAAAAAAAAGTTAATGTGTAACTTAGGGCCACAGAGTCCTCTATAGGGGACGTTGCATATGACATGACTTTAATGGTCTGCACTGTACACAATGGAACATACCGTACAAACCGCACTGTTAACATTTTCCGTATATTTACGGAAATTTTTACGAAAATGCACAGTAAATATACAGAAACTCAATCCATAATGACGAAAGACGGAGTTAAGTGTGTAATTACCAAATACGGAAAATTTCCGTATTTCCTAAAACTTCGAGTTTCGGGCACGAACAATGCCTATAGTCTACACGAAACATCCTTCTCCACTGTAGCCCGAAAATGATCGTTTTTGCGGCAGTTAAAGTTATCCATGCGTATGTAACACTTAGGAACACTTAAAATACTCTAACCTTAACAGAAACTACAAAGGTTGCTTATGTGACTAATATATCAATTTAAAAAATTATACCAGGTTCACCATGTGAGTGTTGCAGGTAAGTGGTTAGGGTCGTGAGCTTGAGAGGTTAACATTCTGGTTCAAATTTTGCTTAAGTATAAAAATTTTTAACTTTTTTTAAATGTATTTTATACGCAGTAGGACACCCACATAATGAAAATTAAAATTGAACAGATATTAAAAATTATTTAAACCAGATGTACAGAGTAGTATACTAACTCGGGAATTGATAGAGAGGTTCCGTGAATTTTATGTAAAGTCCGTATTTGAAAATCAATGTGTCCGTACTTTTATGGACACCTCTGGATAAATTTTTACAAGCATTTCCCCCCCCCCCCCCCGTAAAATGAAGGAAACTTATTTTAACGGTGCGTTGCTGTCGGCAGGGGAAAGGACGGGCAGATTTTTATTGGCGCCAATGTACGACGAAACGTCGTCTCGATATCAGTACTGTTCCCAACAAAATATTTGTTTGTTGCAGCGACAGATTTAGCTGTGTCTTAAGGGGTTTTTGGGTTAAGTACAGCACGTATCGTGCATATTTTGATTGCAACACCTGAAACAGCAAATTAAAGTGGGTTTGTAAGGGTTAAGAAACTCGGAGAACAACAGCAGCAGTGGTTACTATAGGCTGCTCACTATAAAGTGAGCATTTTTGAAGTCAACCTTGGAAATAAGTCACTGCCCCTGCCTGCATATATTTAGACAGGCCCACTGAGTGACATACGCCCAGTAGAGTTGGTAACGAAGGGTGGAAAATAGTTCCATATCTTAACGTGGAATGAAAAAGTGTTAGGTAAATTTGAGATACTTAAATTATTTCTTTCGTTTTCAATTTTTTTTTTCTATGTAGAGACGTATAAAAACGGGCAGATTTGTAAAATATATAGTTTTATAATAATTTTTCAGTTTCGCTTGACCGACGCATGAATAAAGTGACGAAGCCCATGGCAATGTTAATTTTACATACGGCGGAAGAATACATAATGTGCACACAAGTATATCTTAAGCAGGGCTTTCAAAAGTGCTCATTTTACCGTGAACAGCCTATATGTGGTAACGTGGACTACGTAAGGTCGTACGTAATTCTCGCGCGCGCGCCGACAGACAGGAAGACAGGCCAGTGGCCGTACGACTTCCAACATGGCGGCCGCTGGCAAAGCTCGCCGCCGCCCACCGGCCAGGCGTTGTGGTTGGCAACGCTGCCAGGCGGCGGGCCAAGCAACTAAACTATCCGGCAAGGGGAGACATGCACGCGCGCGCTGCGAGCCTCTGCTGCCTGGTAAAAATAGGAAGATAGTCGGGGAGAGCGAGAGAGAACGAGATACAGCTAGAAGAAAAAAAGGGGGGGGGGTGTCTGTCAAGGTCAGCCAGACACTGGGACAGTCAGCAGACATCGGACCCGCGCGCGCGCTGTCTATAGTCCATTCTCGGTTTCTTCGGCCTTTTTGAATCAAACATTTGAAAAATCTCCTCATGTATGACGTGTTTAGTTATTTCCTAAATACTTCATACTTATAATGCTTCACTTATAAATAATTTGAATAAAAATCGGGGAGAAAATAGGTATGTTGGTAGCGCCTAGTGAGAAATGGTCCTTATACAAAATACTGTTACACTCAGTGGCCACGAATATGGTGCGTTGTCCCCCTGGTGTAATTCTCCAAGATTAGTTAAGCTTAGTTTGCACGAGGCGGAGGAATATTCTGGAAGTAGAACATTAGCAGGGCTTCAGGAAAGGCTGAAGTAACCATGAATGGGCTATAGCTAACCGCCAGAGCAACGCCGCCGCCCTGCTGAGTATATTCCATTCACGGTTACATCAAACTTTTCTGAAACCCTGCTATTGTAATACTTCCAGGATATCCCTCCGCCTCGAGCAAACAAAGTTTAACCGAGTACAGAGAACTACAGCAACGGAACACCGCACCGCTTTCACGGGCACTCAGTTTCATATTTCCCATAAGAACTATTTCTTGCTGGGAATTATCAACACACCCATTTTCTCACTGTTCTAAACTGGACTCACAAACATCCGTTTCATCCGTCCGACCGTCGGTCACGTGATCTTCAACCAATCGCAGGGCAACTTTTCCACCCGTCAACCCGTCAAATATATCTCATAAAACTTGGCTCACAACCATCCGTCGTTTCCGTCAGTCGCCCGTCCGTCAGCCAGTCATCCGTCGGGCCAGAAAATTTTCAGTGTCACTACCCAACAACACTAACATTCTCGCTCAGAGACAAGAGTTTTTTATGAATGTATATAAATACATTCTCTTTCCTAACATGATTTGTCAGCATTTCCTATGAAAATCTAAAAGTCCTCTTCAGTTTAATTCAAAGGTTAAACGCAAAAAAGTCAACAACTTCACTGCCTTGTGTATTTAAAAACGAAAATATCCAGACAATAAACAAGTAGCTGTTTTCCGACAGCCATGTTCAAGGAACAATATTGCAAAGAGGTGGCCCATCCGTCGGTCCTTCGAAAGTTAAAGTTTGAGATACACTTGACGGACGGAGGGAAACAAAAGTTGCCTTGCGATTGGTTGAAGGTCACGTGACCGACTGTCGGACGGGCGACTGATTGAAGCGACGGATGGTTGTGAGCCAAGCTCTATTCCTATCAATTATAAATTTAAATATTACCATTCATGGATAAAATATAAATAAAATTTCAATCTAACCAAAACGAAGGCACTTTTAAATTGGCACAATTATAAAGCGCTTGTGATACACAACACAATCACTAAACAACCAGACACGTCATATATGGGGTGATTTTTCTAACGCTTGATTTAAAAAATGTGAAGAAAACGCGAATAGTCTGTACTGCGAACGTGTGATTATTGAATGAGTAGTGAAATGAGGGTGAATGACTGGATGGAGATTTTTGGACATTCGCCATTGCAATGCAGATGTCTGTCATGGGAAAACAAGACGGTACGGAAAAAATACTTAAATATAACAAGCAACCGAGAAAATAAATATGTGTATACAACACTGGAAAATCCCAAGAGGTAATAGTCATAAAACAGAACAGCAACTAATTACGAAAAAATTATGTATATATATATATATATACACACACATTACCAACAGATAACACATAGAAACCTACACAGGCAAGAAACCTGCTTGAAAAGGTTAGGACAATACTGACAAAATTAGTACGAACAAAATAGTACAAACACAACAAAGAAACGCACTAAATAACAGTAATTTTACAAAACACGACAGAATACAAGCCATTTATACTGTAGTCAAGAATATACACGCACAAGGCCAGAAAACGCCATGAACGAATCGAGTCAAATAAAAGAGGGCACCAAGCTAAATGCGGAAAACGAATTTACTATATATGTATACCCAAAAAAAATATACGACCAACGGACAACACACCGAAGACGACACAGGCTAGTTATCTACTTGCGCAAATAAAACAAACACACCGAAGAAGCTCGCACAAACACGAACAGTAGTTTTTCTAAGACTGACAGAAAACGATGTGACTGCTTTCTGGTGGCCAGTGTGCGGCATGTTAAATTACTATTTCCGAGCGAATTGCAGTTGTTTAGAGATACTTATTTCTAAACTAGAACTGTGCGTAGCTTTCCTGACAATATACCTGTAGAAGAAACATAAATTCTCAACTTCTGTCGCGTAATTAAAACGTAGTTAAGCATCATTTTAAATTAATCAGTGGATCCTTACAGTTTCGCAGATAACAAACGGATAAAATTTGGCGACTACATTGGAGCGCATATGCGAAACGTCGCTGCAATAAGAACTATCCAGTTATTTAATTGAAAAGAAAGTTACGGCACGTAAATTAAAAAAATTAAAAAATTTCTAAACGGCGGGTGAGACAGTGCCTTAAAGCTCGGGCCACGAGTAAAAAAGGGCGAGCACAACGAACGTGTACGTCAGTGTTGATGACGTAGCATACGCGAAGATAACGAACTGCGCTCGTCTTCGCTTGCGTACGCGTTTGTTTTTTCATCGCGAATCGAGCTTTACTTGTGTATTTTCAAACACTCTTGTGTGAAGGCCAGACGGAGCGGCGGGCGCGTGGAAGTCCCCACGGCGCCGCCCGACAGCCCTTGTGGTGTGTGGTGTGGTAGGAATGTGTTGTTAGTACTCCCTCCCCGCCCTCAGCAAGCCCATATACCGCCCGCCAGCACGCGTGCATTTGCGCTCGCCGAGTGTCCGCCCCGCCCGCCGAGTGAAGCTAGTGGTTGCTCGTGTGTTGGCCTCGTGTATGTTGTCGGAGGGGGGGGGGGGGGGCGAGGGTTTGGCTCGCCGCCAGGAGGGGGCAGTGCACACCGCGCGCAACAAGTTTGCATCCCGCGGGGGCGTGTGCAACGACCTGTTACTCCTACATGCCAATATACAGTTTGTCGTCCTCGCTGCAGGTGACTGGCTGGCCCAGACAGCGGGTCGCGACTGCACAGCACGCTACGAGCCCTACTTATAGTCTGTTTCACGAACGAGTGCACTTCTCCGACATTTCTGTACGTAGTCATATGTACAGTTATTTCCATGGGAAAATATTTCGTCTTGACATACTGGGCGGGTTGACAGTCAACTGAGTGTGGTTATATAAACATAATCTATGATGGGTAGGAGGGATGAGGGGGGGGGGGGGGGAGTGGAGTGAGTGAAGAGATTTGGACGGCTCTTAACAGCGTGATCTTGTGAGTCGATTAGGGTGATTGAGGCGAGAATGAAGCAGCGCCGGAATGAAAGGGCGGGGGAAACTGGATATCCCAGAGGAAACCTGCCGACCAGTGGCATCATCCATTACGATTCACACATGCAAATATCCGGGAATTTGGGGGGGGGGGGGGTTGAGACATCGCCGTAACCATGGGAACAGCTGTAAACAGGACTATCAAAAAAAGTGCACACGTTCGTAAGACATACTACAGCATCTGTTTTTCCTCCCTTTTTATATATCCTTCCGTCACATGTAAAATTAACATTGCCATGGGCCTTCTCGCTTTCTTCATGCGCTATTCCAAGTGAAACTGCACAATTGCTACGAATGTGGAAGTGTTACTAATATGAAGATATATACGCTGAACGAGAAACACCAACTTTGATGACCGGGCATTTAAACATTACCCTTGCAGTACAATTATTTATATTAACTCGTTGGCGAATGAACTGAGATCCTGCATTCATGCCAGTTCTTACAGTAGCATATATCTACCGAAGACCAGTGATTTTTTTTTTTTTTCAACGGTTGATTTAAGAAGGAGGTAAAAATCTCAATTTACACTTTACCACAGTGGTGTAACCAGGAATTTCTTACGAGAGAAAAAAAGGTTCGAGGTATTACACTGACTGAAGTGAAGGGAGGAAGGAAAATTAGGACAAATTCAAGGAGAAAAATACATTACAGTTTAATAAAATGCATTCAAGTGAACGGCAATTTGCAAAATTTTACAATTAAAGGATTATTAATCATTTTAATGCTATTGTTGTCAACCTAATGGGAAAATGGGGAGGGGGAGGGGGTACAACCCTCAAAAAATACTTCTGGCCACGCCCCTGCTCTACCGTGAACAACCTTCACAAAATTAGTAGCGAGTGAAATGGCTTTATGATTATTTTGAAGTTGCAGTACGCGGTGGCTTATTAGATGCACTGGGGTGTCTTTTTCTCTATTGCCGAATGATGTTCCGCCATGTTGAGGGCCAGTTAAGCTGCATTTTGCGCGATTAACGTACTAGTATTTCGCTTGTGTAATTTTTATGTATTCTCAATCACAAGTGAGCACTTGATTTATTTATTATTTATTATTAGCGTAACGGTCGAGTCCAATACAAATGTTTTCGAATTTGGTGTTATTGGCAGCAGGTGTTTATGACACTGCGGAACATAATCTCGGATAAGAATGATGTCCCTCATCATGTGAATACTGTTTTCTGCTGTATATACTTCCTGTGCAGCATCCTACATGTATGAGGAAACTGTGACTGAAAGAGCAAATACCATTTATTTATTTCTTTTATGCCAGGGTTGGCGTTTTTACACATTCTGTTATCATCAAACACGGATTTAAAGGCAAAATCACGGATTTTTTTTTTCATACCATTGCTGGCATTTTGTTCACAAAGGAAAGGCAGGAGTTCATAGATCCGTATTCAATATTGACGCCAGTAATGGAATTTCCGACGTGCAATAAGCACCCAAGAGGTAATGCTTTGAACTGCACTACACTCAAGATCTGTCAACTATGAGCAGTTGGTAACATGTGTACAGAATAAGAAAAAGGGTGCTTTGAAAATGTTGAGTATACAGTAGCCAAAACGAACAAAAATCGACAAGGTTCGATTGCTGATTTTTGCGTTCCACAATATTGAAAAATCGTTACTTATTTTAAAATGTTTTGTTTTATATATGCATGGGCATCCTTTTGAGGAGGGGAGGGGGGCACACGTCCTCCTCCTTCACTCCTCCCATCAAATGATTTGGCTTGTACCATATATTAATTTTAACAGTTATAAACCATATATTAATTTTAACAGTTATAATAAAAAAATGAAATAAAATAACATATACTAAATTACCATAAAACGAGATTAGGATAATCGCATACATACACTTCAAACAATAAACCTTTCTCTTATCTCAACCAAGAGTTATTTAAAACTGCTTCATTGACAAGAACTGGATTTCCCTTCCAGTGCTGTATTGCGGTGAAGTATATGCCTGCTTATCTGTTGAACTCTTACAAATGCGAGAGAGTCGATATTCACCAGGCGACAGGCGACGCAGCTGGCAGTGGTGGCATCCTCTCCCTCCCAGGGAAAAGTACGTGAGAAAAGCCAGAACACGGGAACGATAACAAAATCGAAACAATACAAGGTTGCATAAGCCACGACTTATTGAAGGCGGCTTGTTTCTTAAATACAAAGAGGATAAAATAAAAAATAAAAAAACTACACAACCTGTGAAGATAGATAAACCGTGTTATATACATGAGCTTCCTCTGTATCTCTTCCCATTTGCGTCTACTTAGTGTAAGTGACTTGTTGATATGTGCGTATTTCCTTACTGCTCAGTGTAAAAGATGTGCGTATGTTTTAAAACTAATTATATTTTATTTTAATGAATGTTAAATAAATATAATCTGTATAAACGCTGACAGTGACAATAAAATGGATAAATTTTTGATTAAAAATAAACGGGCCGTAGCAAGTACGACGTCCTCTGAGCATGGCTAAAGGCTTTTTCCGCCCTCCAGAGAAGAAATCGGCAGGCTCTAGTGATGGTGGTGCAAATATGAGCACTGAACTGCAACTTACTGAGAGTGCTTTTTCTAGTTCTTATTCTCCATCATCAAGCCAGCGCCAGTCGACGATTTGACATCTAGAAGACGATAGTACCACTCTCCCTTAGGTGAGTGTTTCTCTCGATTGTAACCAGCCAATTGCGGTGCCTGATGGATTTCCAACTCTAAAACGTTAAGGCCGCAGCCTTACATTTCAAACAAGTTGGTATAGAGAAGACTTCAAATGGTTGCATGTAATAAATGCCGCTGATGGAATTTGCTATTTCTTTTGTCATCGACATGCTCATTCGCGCCCAGAAAAGAATTTAACGACGAAAATGGACAAAAAAAAAAAATTGCGAAGTTTAAAACTCATCAAAAGTCTTTATCACATAGCCAGGCTGTTTTGAGTTTTCGACAGATAAAAGAGTTCTTAGAAAAACAATTAACACACCGAGCAGCTGAGCAAAAAATAGCTTCTGAATGTTTGCTAGTAATTCTAAGTTCATTGAAATACCTTGTTAGTAGACAGGGATTGGTTGTGAGACGTCACTTTAATAATGAAGGAAATTTTATGGAGCTCTTAAAACTAAGAAGTCTAGATGTTCCCCACGTGACTGATTGGCTGTAGCAAGATAGATGGAAAATGACGCACCCAAAAATACAGAATGAAGTTCTTAAAATATTTGGACACGAAATAGTCAAAATTTTGTGTGGAAGAATCAAATAAGATGATACCTTAATGTTTTCCGTCATATGTGATGGTACACGGGATGTATCAGGACTTGAACAAGAAAGTGTTTGTGTGTGCTGGGTGAATGAAAATTTCGAGCCTCAAGAAAGCTTTCTAGGTTTTTATCAGGCATCATCAACAACTGGTGTAGCGATCTCGTGCCACATACAGGACATTTTATTGAGACTAAAGTTGCCTCTTGCTGACAGAGCAGGAAATATGAGTGGTTCCCAGAAAGGCGCTCAAGCACTTACCTCAGAGATTCAACCATTGGCGCCGTCTGTGTATTGTGGTGCACACTATCTTAATTTGGTTATGATGGATTGTTGTGAAGCATCAAAAACAGTGAATCGTTCATTGAATAGGGCCATGAAGTTGGTAAATTAATCAGTAAATCAATAAAAGCGAAATCAGCATTTACCCACATTGCAGAGCAGTCTTTAGACTTGGATCCTCCCATAAAGAACATTGGAGTTAAAATAAAACCTTTGTGCCCTACTCGCTGGATCCACACGAAGTCACAAATAGATGAGATAGCAAATATGATCTGCTGCTGAGGACTTTAGATGAATTATCTGCTCAAAAAATGGAAAAGGCAATTGGACTTTTATATACATTTCAAGATGGGCCCACCTACTTAGAATTCGTTTTGACGAGATAAGTAATTGCTCACCTGAGTTGCTCAACAAAACCTTTCAAGATAAACAATAAACTGTACGAGGACTAATGAAGTCTATCGAAATCGTGTTGAATGATATTCAGGAAATGTAAACAAACGATTATTTCAAGAACTTGTATACATGTTGTAAAGAAAAAAGATTGAACAACTTAATCTGCAACCTCCCTCATGTCGAAGACCAGTAAAGACACCTGCACGATTCACAGGACCTGCATCACATCATGTACCTTCATCTAAGGAAGACCATTTCAGGACAAAGTACTTTCAAATTATAGATACTGGGGTCTGTCAGCTAAAAAATCGGTTCGATTAACCCGGCATAAAAAATCACCTTAAACTTGAACAAGTATTACTGACTGGAGAAAACTGTTCCAATTTGAGTGAATGAATAAACGGAAATAGACACATCGTCAATGCAAGTGGAACTGCAGATGTTTTTGAAAAACAACGGTATCTGTTGCGTGGAAGATGCTGTGGAGAGTTTTAAACAAATGACATCAGAAGTACGACTCTTGTTTTCAAATGTGGAGCATCTTGTTAGATTGCTCCTGGTTTTAACCAGCTCATCGTTAAGGAAGAGAGAAGTTTTAGCTCTCTCAGACGGTCGAAGACATACTTGCGTTCCACAATGACTCAAAAAAGACTGAACCATGTTGCCCTTTGCCATGTCCACAATTATACCTTGGACTCGGTTTAAGTTAGAAGAGCTGCTGCAATATTTGTCTCCGAATCTGAATCAAGAAAAAATACTTTTGGACCAATATTTTATTTTAATATTAATTTTTGTCCTTTTTTTTGTTTCTATGTAATATCATCAGATTATTGACGTAGTATTTGTTAATTTATGGGTTTTTAGTACAATAATTTTTACTTACTGTATTATGATCAAATGTTACATGCATTACATGCTTTAGCCTATGAAATATAAACAAGAGCATGTAAGGTTTTTAAATTACATATTATTTCTTTGCATCTTTATTCTTTACATATCCCCCTTTTTCCCCCCTCCTTTTGCGACTTCATGAGAGCAAAGTGTCACCTTCGCTGGTGACCAGAGCCCCTACTAAGGAGCCGGACCAATGCCTGGTAGTAGCTGCATCTCCTGCGTTGCCACAGTTATACCACTGCATACACACATAAGAGAAATTGCGTGGCTGTTTCTTCGATACTGACGTCTTCGCTTGGTTATTAGCTAGACGAGGCTTTAGAAATGGATCACTGGACAATATTATACCGGTACCCTATTGGTGAAAGTGTCATCAGTCAAGATGGTCACAAGGAAATGGATGGCAAATGTTTTTACATCGCAGTATCAGTGAAGAGCGATGTCGCATTGTTGAAACCAGTTCGCTATACACGCGATTATTTTGTCTCTGTATTCGTAGAGAATGTCTTGGAGAGATTCTCCCTCTTAAAGAAAGACTGGACTGTACTTGTGAATCAGGTTCGGGATTTGGTCCCATGTTGTTAGCAATAAACCTGTCGCTCATCTCCACATATATGGGCGTGTACCATCCTTAGGAAGCGAATTACGGTATAGGCTGTTTAGGGCTTAAATGACCTTAGCATCTTGATGCATGTCGGGTATGATGTCTATGTTATGCATTTGATGACCATAACATGAATGGTTCGGAAATTATGAGTAAGTATGGTTATAAAAGAACTTAACTCGAAATTGCCCTTGTCAGAAAGGCCATAGCGTTTAAATGCTCTTACCACCATGACGGATATCGGATACAGTGTCTATGTTATAAAATTGATCCTTATAGTATCAACGGTTAGGAAATTATGAGTATATTTACAATAGGGCATAACTCAACTTAAACTTTTGCCGGAAAGGGTTTAGGGTCTAAATGATATTACCATTATGTTGTATGTAGGGCACGGTGTCTATGTTATGAATCTGATAAGCATAGCATCAATGGTTCAGAAATTATGTGTACATTTATAAAAAGGGCTTAACTCAAAATTGACCTTGTCAGAAAGTCCATAGGGCTTAAATGCTCTTACCACCATGATGGATATCGGATACGGTGTCTATGAAATTGATTCGTATAGTATCAACGGTTCCGAAATTATGAATATATTTACTAAAGGGCTTAAATTCATAATTGACCTTGCCAGAACAGGCATAAGTCCAAAAAATGCCCTGTTGTAAGGTAGGCGATGCATTGTGTTTGATGGTCGGAGTGGTTACATAATTATTTTAAAAATAAAATAAAGATTGCTTCTATGGTTACTAAAATTCAAGATGGCCACAGTTATGTTTGTTTTGTAAAAACTAATAAATATATTTTAAATTTAAACCCATAATTTTTCTTAAACATTATGATGATCCTAACCCCAAAATGACCGAATCTAACTTCACTTTTTAGGTGATAGTCAATAGGGGCGAACAAAGTTAATTCCCTACACCAACCTCACTTCTGACACTCTCTTCCCAGGTTAAACCTTATGGGGCTACGCATAGCGATGTCGATAAGTCAGAGAAAACTCTTGGAATAAAAAAGAGGTAAGCAGAACGATAGCACGTGAAAAAATCAACTTGGAATGAAAGAGCGTGAAAAAACATCTTGGAATAATAGAGCATGACAAATGATGTACTGGCCACCAAATGTATTTCAAAATTGCGACATACTGGCTACCAACATGGCCGCCGGGAGCAAAGGAAATTATGAGGGGGAAAGGGAGATTTTTGGGGGAAAGGGAAATCCAAGATGGCGGACCCGGACCCTCCCCCAACCCTCTGTACCCCTGGTGCAGGACCGACTATATTATCCTACTGAAGTGTTTCGTAAATCCAACTGCAAATTGTTTAGAGACGTATGATACAACTTGAAAACTTCTTCCACCACACCGTGGACGATGTTTCGCTATTTTCGAGCGAACAATAGTTTTATTTCTTTCTTGTTCATAAAAACAAACTTCAAGTAGTTATAGTCCATTCATAATTACTTCTAACTTCCCTGAAGTCACGCTTATGCTCTACATTGAAACTATTATTCCGCTTCATGACAACAATACTCTACAAAGTCTACAAAAATTCACCAAACACTCAGTGTATTAATATTTTGAGTAAGAACTGTTTCTTACTAGACATTACCAACACGCCTATTTTCTCTTTATTTTTATTAATATTAATTAGAAATAAAATATTATAATTGATGGGGAAAAAAAGTAAAAGTTTAATTCAGCCGAAACAAGTATACTTTTAACTATAGGCTGGTCACGGTAAAATGAGCGCTTTTGAAAGCCCTGCTGAAGATCTACTTGCATGAACGTTGTTCTTCTTCCGCGTTATGTAAAATTAACATTACCATAAGCCTCGTCACTTTATTCTTGTGTCGGTCAAGCGAAAATATGAAATGATTACAAAAGTAATTTTTCTTTTTTTGCAAATCTGCTCATTTCTACACTTCGATACATTAAAACACAAAAAAAAAATTGAAAGAAATAGTTTACGTTATCAAAGGATGGTTACGTAACACTTTTTATACGACGTTAAGATATGGAACTACTTTCCATTCATCGTTACCAACTTTACCGGGCGCATATCACTCAGCTCACCCGTTAAAATATATACAGGCAGGGGCAGTGACATTTTTCTAATGTTGATTTCAAAAGTGCTCACTTTATCGTGAACAGCCTTTAACAACGGCATAAAACGATTGTGATGAATAGCATTTTTAGAATAGAATCAAACCCACCATATAAGGGTTAATTTTTTCAAATTCCTGATCCAAAAAGCGTGAAGACACTGTTAACAGGCTATACAAATTTTTATATATTTTTGTTGCTCGTGTTCAACGGGCGCACACTACAAAATCGCTGTAAGTGTTTCAGCAAGAGAAATTAAAAACCTTGAACCTCAAACCTTGCATGACACGACGACATCGGTTCCAAAATTGTCGTTCAGAGTTTAAAAATTTCCCCAAAACTAAAAAATAATTGCTCTCTAAATGTCATACCGACACTGTCTATATACACATACACGCATACATACAAATCTTTACACGCTAATTGATCTCGTAAACGGTTCCTTGTTATTGAAAAAAAAAAATCTAGATTTTGAAGCACAAGTTCTCTCTTTCATTAGTGCCGAATGCACAAATTTCGTTCACCGCAGAATAATGCACCAACTGGCCCAATGTAGACAAAGTAATAAAATTAAAATAATTTGATTAAACTCGGTGGTGGGAGGGGGGGGAGGGATGTTGCGATTCCACGGTATTTTTATTTCTTGCCTGTTCTAGTTACCGTCTACCATTAACCGTTCCCTCTCTGTTTCAGACACATTCGACCAATCAACCCTAATTGGTTCGGAAGCACTTGGCTTAATTATTTTCAATTCGAAATGCGCAGCAACTGTGCTCAGACAGAGGTTTTTCCAGCGATGCTGGAGAACCTCGAAGGAATCATCGCGATAGAGAGGATGAGATAGTGACGAGGAAGTGGTGGGGGGGGGGGAAGAAGAGGAAGGCGAGAGACAATAAAGCAGGGCGGGTTAAAGCAATCGAATCCGACGTCAGGCATGGCCAGCGGCGCTGAATAAAACGAAAAGGAAATTAGATTGAGCAGACGGAGGAATGTGTAGGGCGGGGGGGGGGGGGTGGTGAAGGGGTCCGCGGCTGGGAAATGGATCTCCAGACAGCCGCGAGCTTAAACTAAAGGATCGCCAGAGAAGCGACGACGGATCGACAGCACGTCCACGGAAATGAAAATATGCACGTTGGGTTTCCCGCCCGCGGCGGAACTGCAGTGATCCCCCCCTCCTCTTCATTGTGTCTGTTGTAGGCTTTCCTCACAGTCGTCTGGGTTAATATAAATATGTGTATGTGTGCACCCGGTAAAGGTGAGGTGAATTAACATCCACCTGGACAAAGGTTGTTCACGATAAAGTGAACACTTTTGAAATCAACCTTTCAAAAATGTCACTAGCCTTGCCTGCATGTATTTTAACGGGCACACAGAGTGCCATGCGCTCAGTAAAGTTGGCAACGACGAAGGTAATGTAGTTCCATGTTTCAACGCTGAATTAATTTTAAAATGTTTGGAAAAATCCAAGAATAACAAAATTATTTGCTTTCCTTTATGTACTTTTTAGTGCATTTTACTATACGAATTAGCAATATGGTAAAATATTTACTTTTATAATAATTTCACAATTTTACTCGACCGACGCATGAATAAAGGGACCTGGCCCATGACAATGTTAATTTTACATATGGCGGAAGAATACGTAACGTACGTATAAGTAGATCTTTACAGGGCTTTTAAAAGTGCTCACTTTACCATGAAGCGCCTTTAATAGTGTTGCAAATATCCAGGGGCGCATTCGAGTTCGTAGGGGATGGAAGTCATATAACCATAAAAGAACGAAATACGCACAGCTATTATTTACACCATTAAACTACCTATCTCAAGTAATAACTGCCTGTTCATGGCTACAGTGCTTTAATTCAGACTTATTATTTATGCATATCCAACCCAACTAGTGCCATCATTCGAGATGTCTGCCACTCACGCATCCAGTTCGCACTCTTCACTGCACCGATGCTCGCAGTCGCAGACCTCACTCCAACTGGCCACTCTCGTCGCTTCGCTGTCTTCGCACAGCTGGTTCTCAAGTCCGTGTAATGCTCCAAACTCTAGACGAACGACTCGGATGCCCGTCGCGGCTCAAATAGACCATCTGGCCCGACCCAGAAGGTCCAACGCACCCCGAATTTCACTGCAGGAGACTAGGGCGATGCCCAGAACATTCTCGCAACGATAATCCCAGACATTAAGTCGCCTCAAGAACAGGAGGCGGCAAGAGTCCCGATAGGCTTACTTCAGTAGCGGCACGCTCGGCGCCACCGCTTTGTAAATATCCACGCACTCCTCGGGTTACCGGTAACGCCCTTGACACGCACTAATTTGGAGAACAGGAGCATTCCGGGGCAAGGTAGGGGATACAGAGTGGCAAAAAGTAACGATAGGCTTGTGTGGCAAGCTGCTATGTTCTCGCCGTCACTGAAGGCTGGTCAGAACAGAACAAAATTAAATTGTATCAGTACCCGGCTGTTGGCCATTGCTGATCTTAACTATGTATATTTAAATAAATAAAAATTAAATTAACTTTACTACTTAATGAAACTGATGAAATGGATTTACAATTTTGATGAGAATGATCTATCGTTTCTTTTGGGCCTGGGGATTTCTAAGGGTCCCACACTCGTATGTTATGAGTGTGGGAAGGCGGCTGTTAGTCTGGAGACCAGTATTTTTAGATCTAATACGATTTCTACTCAGTTATACCTCAACCATTTCTCTCTTAGAGAGAAAGATGAGCTATTCCGATTACTCCGTATGGCTTTCTTGAATATATCTGGAATCCAGACGGATCACCAGTCCACCACACCAAGTGCCAGGAGCCAGGGACGGGTCCTTCCCGATGGGCGACCCCCCACCCCACAGCCCCGGCACAGCTGGTAAGAACAGAGTCCCTAAAATGAAAGCGAAGGAATGCATTTATGTTAGAAGTGGGAGAACTCCGATAAAGTCCCCACTAGCCACAACCAACGTCCGCCACAGTCCCACGTGAGTTTTTACATGAGCTGATCGCTGACACTGGTATCGGGCCTTTCGGATGACGAGGAAAATATTTATGGACAATCTTTCCCCGTGAAACATTTCCCAAGCTACAACAATCATAAATTCGTACTAATCTGCACACTGCTTCTGCATCAAAGGACAGTAAACGTGGATAAGAAAGGACAAGGCTGTTATTTACGGCCAGCGACCTTGTCTGGCTGACCGGGACGATTGAACGAGACGCGGTGACACATGAGGTGCAGTGGTAGCGGTGAAATGAACACACTAAGGCAATGAAAACATTCCGAGAAACACCCAGCATCATAGTATAAATAAGCAGGAATCAGAGACAAACTATGATGGGCTTTCAAATGAAAACACCAACGCCGATGGCATCTCTCTGAGCAAGCATCTAGTTCTCATGGGAAATGAGCGTCCGCTGTGGCGAAAATTTCACCCGACGCTTATGTTACACGTATGAACGTACATAAAAACTACAGGGAGATTTTTGTTGCATTCATTCATCGCGGAAGACAGCAAGTCACAGAGAAACTTAGTTTTAACTATGATGACTTTATTTTTACTAAAATTATAGGAGGACTACTTCAAATTCGAATCGAAAATTTCATTTCCACTTTGCACACTCATGCAGGAATGCTTTGTGAGTCTTCTAGAAGGGTAATCTGATTTGTAAAATTTACCACACTTGTCTTTTACCAATGGCTGGTGGTAACGTCTTCGAGCAGGCAGTAAGTTGTTCACTGGTTGCAAAAAGTACACTAGACGCAAGTGCGATGCAAACCGAAACATTTACACATTTGCAACACTTCGGCTCACGTAATGCGCGACTAGAAGGGTCAATAGCATATACCGTTAAAGCTGTTGGGATTGCAGAATCACTAAGTATAACGCTCTTTCGTACGTCGGGGCCAATAAAAATGCGTTGGATGTTATTGACATCAGCTGTTCATGAGACTGCGAATAATAGTGAGGGAGTGAAGATATTTGGGCGGCTCTTAACAGCGAGGTCTTGGAGAGCCGATGACGGTGAAGCGAGTTGAGGATAGAGCAGCGCAGGAATGCAAGGGTGGGGGAACGGAAGATCCCCGAGAAAACCCGCCGACCAGAGGCATCGCCCGGTACTCTTCCCACGTGTGAGAATCCGGGAGCAATCCCCATCAGGAAACAAACCCGGTTCACCTACTATGTGGGAGGCGAGCAGTCTAACCGCTCAGCCACGGCGGCCCCGATATATAAGGTATAGATCACTAAATCAACTATAGGCCGTTCACAGTAAAATGAGCACTTTTGAAAGCCCTGCTCGAGATCTACTTGTAAACACGTCGTGTATTCCTCCACCTAATGTAAAATTAACATTGCCATGGACCTCATTACTTTATTCATGAGTCGGTCAAGTGAAATTGTGAACTTATTAGAAAATATCTGATGATTTTTACACTTCAGTGCATTAAAAAAATAAAAAGCGAAATAAATAATTTGAAGTTATCACAAATGGATACCTAAGACTTTTTAATTCGACGTTAAGAAGTGGAACTACTCTTCACCCATCGTTACCAACTTTACTGGGCGAATGTCACTCAGTGAGGCTGTTAAGATATATGCGTGCAGGGGCAGTGAATCTTTTTTCTAAGGTTCATTTCTAAAGTGCTCACTTCATCGTGAACAGCCTTTACCTGTGTAACACCCCATGTTCAGGGCACTGTGGCTAAACGGGCAGGAGGTGCTGATGCTACTAGTCGACTTCCAATATCCCCTCCAACCCCTTATATCGGGGTAGAGGAGGGTCAATCGGGCAGCGGTGGCACGCGGTCAAGTGGCACGACGGGACACAATCTTCCCCAATCAAGGCCCCGGGGAGACGTCTGGCACGCGACCTTGAGACGCCACCGCGAGGAGGAAAAAAAAAAGAAAAGAAAGCAAACGAGAGGCAAAAGACGCCGCTGGGAAAGAAAGAGAGCGAGAGAGACAGAGAGAGAGCTTGTTCCGTCCGAGCAGGCGTCCGCTCAACTGCCTCGCTGGACGAGTAAAGGCTCCTCTTGGTAAACCGAGCACCTTTTGAAAACCCTGCTGATGATCTATTTGTATGCACTTTTCAAGATCACCGTAGTAATCCTTCGAAATTGTTAACCCATCTATTCCTGTAGTAATGTTCACTTGGGAGTGGTTTCTAGAATTATTTTCCTTATTGAAATGTAATCACTAACCAAAGCAATACCTACCAATATAATAATTGTTATCAGTATAATTTTCTAAACTAAATTAATAAATGTTCCTCTTGAGCCCTCACTAACAATACATCACATTTCATTAGGGCCTATAAACAGTAAAATAATCTCGTACATTGATGTCGCTCGACTCACGAAGACAGATACACACAAGAACAAATAAACTAAAGGAATAACATCTACACTGTACAACACCCTACACAAACAACATTACACTGACACCACCACAAACAGACACAAACATCAAACACACGACGGACGCCTCACGAAACGACAACAGCCGGCCACTCTGTCTTCGGAGAGGATGGCGGGGTGGGGGTTAAAGGGTGGAGGCAGAGGAATTTTAACTTTTGACATTTTAAAATTATAACGTAACTTTTTTCTTTAATATTATAGCAAAATGTAATTTTAAAACTCTGTAATTTTAAAATTTAATATTTATTATTATTTTATATATATATATATACTCCTTTCAGATCCCCCTCCCCTGTAGTCCGGTACTTTAGTTTGGAACCTTGTCATAACATGAATCTTTGTCCTTATACATTACCCAAGTCCTCAGCGTCCTGATTCGTTTCCTGTTTATTTGCCTTGGTCATGGCTATTCCGAATATCTATGGAGGAGTATCATTCACGAACTCTTGTGGATTTTCTCGAATCCAGTCTTCGAATTCTTCCAGACGATTGCTTATCTTTCTTGCAAACTCTTCCATTGTCTTAGCAGTTTTTTTTCTGAGCGATTAGCCTGCTCGCCTCCCATCAAGGCGAACCGGGTTCAATCCCCGGCCGGGTCACTCCGGATTTTCGTACGTGGGAATCGTGCCGGACGATACCGGCGGGCGGTCGGCGTGTTTTCTCGAGGATCTCCCGTTCACCCCGCACTTTCATTCCGGCGCTCCTCCATACTCACATCACTTCACCCTCATCGGCCGTCAAGAACTCGCTGTTAAGAGCCGCCAAAATCTCTTCACTCAGTCGCACAATTTTCACTTTTTTTTTCCACTGTCTCCGCTCAGTCATTGTTTCAGGTTTTGAGTGCACACTATCAAACCCTCATTAGTGTGGGGACAGTCCAGCCTGCTGACCTACCCTCCAGTCACTCTTTCCCGTTCTCATTCAGTTTGCTTTCCGGCGACTTTCTTAGGTTTAAGTTCTTTTCTTAAGGGGGAAGTATCCTTGTTATCTTGGATTTACGTATTTTCCTCATTAACTTAATTTTCGGAGTCAATATTTAAAAACAAACCTAGTTATGGCATAGGGAACATTTTAACAATTATATCTAAATCCCACTTAGTTTTCTTACATAATTAGTGTCACTTCTGTAACTGTAATCAAACATTATCTAATTATTTAATAATTTCAGTTCCACATTTGATAATACAGGTATATTTGAAACTCTACAAATTAAAAAAAAAATCGTTAAGTAGTCGTTCATGTCATATCTAGTTTTTATTTCTTATTTCTGATCATACATTTTCATTACAAAGATTTGTAAAGAAAATTCGAAGATGGGGTGGATACTACTCCTTTAAGGGGGTTTTGGTTAGTTTCCCCCTTGTTCCTTACCACCCGTTTGTCGTCCCTTTTTCTCATTGTTGTTCTCCCTTACTTTTCCTTCTCCACAGAAGAGTTACTATGCTGGTATGTGGAAATTGTACAACCCTTCCTGTTTATGTTTACACATTTGTCATTGTTCTATTAAATTATTCAAACAAACAAACAAACAAACCGGTCTGTAGAGACTGCGCGGATGGAAGCTATAATCCTCGCCCCCTGGTCAGCAGAGAAGAGAGCCTCGGAGGAGACGACCTGTTTATCGAAGGGCACTCCAAGGTTATGACGCAAGACGACGGGCGCTAGTGAAGTCGGCGCGGCGCGACCTTCACTTCGTTATAAATAGTAGGCCGGGCTCCGGCAGGGCAGGACACCGGTGAGTCAGTACGAGTGGTTGCTAGCTGGCACTTGGGGTTTTTTTTTTTTTTTTTTTTTTTTTTTAAGGCTTGTTTCGTCGCGCCTCCCCTACTACCAACAGGGAGGAATAACTCAAGATGCCTGCGCGCTCCCCCTGGTGCAAGGCGTCCAGATGCTTTGGGCGGCGGTTCACACTTGCAGTCGGTCGGCCGCTGCCCTCCGGGACCAGTATGACTTTCTTTGCGTCGGGAGGAAAGATGATCGCTACAGATTACCCACCGACACTTCCGTCGTATAGGTTGTTCACGGTAAGATGAGCACTTTTGAAAGCCCTGCTTAAGATGCACGTTGTGTATTCTTCCGTCTTATGTAAAATTAACATTACCAAGGCCCTCATCACTTTATTCATGCGTCGGTCAAGTGAAACTGTGAGAATGTTAAGACAGGAAATATTTTTCCAAATGTGTTCATTTTTGCATTTCGATGCATAAAAAAAAAACCCGAAAGAAATAATTTAAATTATCACAAATGTTTACCTAGCACTTTTTATTCGACGTTAAGATACGGAACTGCTTGCTCTTCATCGTTACCAACTTTACTGGGCGCACGTCACTCAGTGTACCAGTTAAAATATAGCCAGGTAGTAGAAGTAACTTTTTTCTAAGGTTGAGTTCAAAAGTGCTCACTTTATCGTGAACAGCCTTTAAACGCCCGTCTACAATCGCGTTGACGCTACAATAACGCGTTACAATAAGTCTTGAATCCGTGAATAGTATACGCTCTGGCTACAACCGACGTTTAATGTTGCCATAACGCTAAACGTAAAACGCAACGCGGTAGAAGTTGGCCAACTTTCAAGTCTTTGCGTTTTACACCAGCCAATCAGAATTCAAGACGTCATAAACAAGTGAAAACAAATAGTTTCAGACCATTGGGAACAGATAGCACCACTATCGCCGTACGTATTTAATTTGTTAATGTATGCGAAATCAATATATAAGTAACGCAAAATGCATTAAAAAATAATTGAGTGTAACTATTAAGTCAACGGAATATTTTTTTTACGAAAGGTTTTTTTTTTAAATTCCAAACACAAACAAACATATTTGTATACATACACTAAATTTTTTTATTCCTGTTAACGTTTTCTTATGGCGACGTTTAGCGTCTAACGTTTTGTGTCAACGCGATTGTAGACGGGCCTTAAGGCGTACGTGAGTGAGTCGAGAAATTTGGGCGACTCTGAACAATGAGGTCTTGAGAGCCGAGGAGGGTGAAGCGAAGTGAGTATGGGAGATCCCCAAGAAAACCTCCCGACCAGCGGTATAGTCCGGCGCGATTCCCACATGCGGAAATCCGGGCGCGACCTCCGCCGGGAATCGAACTCGGATAGCCTAGGTGGGAGGTGGGTAGTCTGACTACATCACCGTGGCCCCGCCTCACGTTAGAGTATGACAGCTCAGCACCGGTAGGCCACCAGAGACACGAGGATTGAGACACACTCGACCAGCGTAGAGGAGCAGCTCCAAGCCCCGAACCGACATAACGATGCGCTGTCCTCTACCTTCCTCGAGCACCTGGGACCCTCACAACCAGAAGAACCCGTGGACTGGCCGAGGCACAACCGAAAGTCTACTGTCTCTTCAGGACAGTGTTGGAGCTGTGTGGACACCCGCTGCGTCCACTCTTCTCCTTCACACAGAGTAGACGAATATACAGCGACGAAATGGCGATTCGGTTCCTCTGATGTCGGCGTGCCCGCTCTCTGATTGGCTGCGCGAGGCTCTGGGGATGGGACCCTATGTCTGACTGGCCACATCACGCTGCGAGAGGTACCTACCATACTGGCGAGCAGGTTACCCAACATGTTGGTGGGCGGTGACGCCATTTTTCTATCGTGTGCGCTTGAGGTTCGCTGCACAAAGCTGGACTCACAACCATCCGTCAGTCGCCCGTCCGTCAAGCGGTAACTTGACCTTCAACCAATCGCAGGGAAACTTTTTTTTCTATCCGTAATTTCGTAAAATATTTCTCAAACTTTAACTTTCGACGGACCAATGGATAGACCACCGCCTTTTGAAATAGAATGCAAGGCGGTGGATCTGTGTTTATTTATCTTTGGTGGTGAATCCCGGAACTTAAAAAATAAAAACAAAGAAATTCAGTACAAATTCTTACCACGTAAAAACCTCCTTTCCCCAAAATTTTTTTCTCTTGAAAATGTATTTTCAACGAAAATATTCATCAAACGAAAGGAATATGGCGATGTTAAGTTGTCATACTGAAATTGCGCGGAGTAGAAGTATAGTCTACCTTACGGGGGAATGGTGCGTGAAAGCAGTATATTTACTCGATTTTTGATATAAGTCGTTTGCCAAAGGGTTTATCGAAATTTTTGGCTCGACAAGACTTAAATAATATTTCTCAACACTTGTTTACGTTGTTAGATTTTCACCGCCTTCATTATTTTCGGAACACTGATGGAAGAAAAGAAAGGAATTTCTTTTTCTTATCTTCAATCAGAGCTCCGAGAATAACGAACGCAGAGAATCTTTAACCATGCAATAAATAAGGTGTTCAAAATTGTTATTTACGTCTTGTCGAACGAAAAATTCCCAAGAAATCCTCTGTAAGATAAATTGTGATAAAAATTACAGAAACGTTATATTTTCGTGCATCATTCCCCTTAAGCTGCCGTTTCAGAGCTATAATGTCGATAGTGGGCTGGTAAAACATTACCCGAACATTTCCTTGTGGCACAAGAACTACAAGGTTTGGACAGCTGAAGAGGTCGCTGGCACTGAGCCCGCCTACGGGGAACGTGAAGGGTGATTGGAGGGGGGAGGGGGTGCACGAACACACCCGACGTCAGCCGACTGTTCCCGAACGCGCATAAATTTTTAATCGGGGACCCTCTCCCTGTTCATTCGTCGGCGGCCCAGACGTACTGCGAAATTTGTTGAGGTGCCAAAAAGGGCACGCTCTCTTTCTTTTGGGCCGCTTCTATTTCCGACCGACGCCTTCGGCCCTCGATGCAAGTTGGCGTCGAGACGCGGGGCGTCGCTCGGCGTCGTCCCCAACTGGGGCAGACGGCCTCTCGCCGACACCTAACACAACACACCCGCGGCGCGAAAATAACACCAGGGGCGTGGTTTAAGTATGACTCGCCTCCTAAAATACACTCATAATGAAAGCACACTCGCATTTTCCGTTTGTAAAGGGCACTCGCTGCCTAGCTGTAGAATAAGCAGTTCTGAAACTAACGTTTGGAAAAAAATTCGCTGTTCATAACTACGTAAATACTACATGGCAAAATGGCAACGTGTGAACAGAACATATTAAAATGGCACCAGTACCCAGCTGAAGGCCATAACTGGTTTTAGTTACTTAAATTTAAAATAAAACTGGAAAATAGTAGAAACATATAATTTGTTACATTATAAAAGGCAAAAAGAAAAGTTAAATTTTAAAATTACAGAGGATTAGAACTATATTTTGTTATAATCTTAAAGGAAAAGGTTACTTTATAATTTTAACATGCCAAATGTTAAAATTCCTCTGCACTCCACCCTTGAACACTCACCCCGCCATCCTCTCCAGAGACAGAGGGGCCGACGGTTGTGTCGTTTTCGAGAGGTATCCGTCGCGTGTTTGAAGTTTGCGTCTGTGTTGCGATGGTATCAGTGTAATGTTGTTTGTGTAGGGTGTTGTACAGTGTAGGTATTGTTCCTTTAGTTCATATGTTCTTGTGTGTATGTGTAATACTGATGTCTTTGTGAGTCGGACATCAATATACGAGATTACGTTATTGTTTATAATTATATGTGATGTATTGTTAGTGAGGGCTCAAGAGGAACATTTATTAATTTAGTTTCGAAAATTATACAAAGAACAATTATTATACTGGTAGGTATTGCTTTGATTAGTGATTACATTTCACCACAGAGTACGCAAGCATACAGACGCGAAACAGCCGCCTTGTATAGTAAACTCCAGCCATACAAGCCAGCAATATGGCGGAGTATTGGCGCGCCGTTCGCCAATCAGCGCCTGGTAAACTACTCGCCAGCCGGTAGCTCGGCCAATAGGGAACGTTCCGCAGCACGCGGCAGCCAATGAGACTCAAAACCAGGTACCAGAGCCTCGCGCGGCCAATCACAGAATGGGTAGGCCTAAATCAAATGAATCGCCATGCCAATTCTTCTCTGTGTAGGCCTACTTATCTACAATGTGGTTTAACTTGGTCGGAGCATGAACAAAGTAAGCAGGACCATGACAAAGTTAATTATACACGTGGCAGAAGGATAAAAATGGATAATTAAAAGTAGAAGTGAAGAGGACACTCTAAACTTGAGTCAGTGACAGATAAATAATTAATTTAGTGGTTGAATTTCACGGAGGTTGAAATTAAACAAAATCATGAGAAAGCGTATGTGTTTCGGACGAAATAGCCTATATTAAGGGGGGTCAAGAATGTTGACAGTGCAAGGGCGCGTTGTAGACGCATGAAGGGAGAGAAAGAAAGAGAAGGCGTTGTTACGGTGAGAACGGGGGGGGGGGGGGGGCGCAGTTTGCACAAGGGGGCGGAGCCAGTCGAGGATACTGACGTCTCCTGCCATGTAATCCAATACTCACCCTCCCAGCCGCTCCGCGGAGAAAAAAAAAAGAGAGAAGAGAGAGCAGTGCACGCCTAAAACCTGTCCCATCGGGTCGCAACTTCTTACGTACGGGCCCGCCGGTGACCTTGACCTGGCGACCTACACATGCACACGGCGCCGGCAATCATCTTCCCCCAGGGCCTCATCCACACATCCAACTTCCTGTCTTTTTTTTTTTTTTTTTTAACATCTCGTGAATGAACTCTGATGGCATCGTCGTGGATGAATGATTAAAACTCGCAACCTAAATTTGATTTTTGCGCTTCGCGTATAAAGAGTAATGCACGGCCCGTAACTACATGTTCCGGAGAAAGGGGTATAATCCATTCACGGTTACTTCAGCCTTTTATGAAGTCCTGCTAAAGTCCTACTTCCAGGACATTCCTCCGCCTCGTGCAAACTAAGCTTAACTAGACCTGGAGAATTACACCACAGGGACAACGCACCGCATTCTTGCGCACTAAGTGTAACAGTATTTTGTATAAGAACTATTTCTCGTTAGGCATTACCAACATACCTATTTTCTCCCTATTTTAATTCAAATTATTTATAAATTAAGCATTATAATTTACAGACAAAATATGAATAACATTTAAATTTAACAGGAAAAAAAAGTAACTTTTATGAACATGAAACGCTTGTGATACAGGGAGTATTTAGGAAATAAGTAAACACGTCATACATGGGAAGATTTTTCAACGGTTTGATTCAAAAAGGCCGAAGAAACCGTGAATGGGCTATAGGACGAACGGTTTATGTTAGATTTTCCAACATAACTCTCGTTTAATATAAAAAAAATGTTTAAAGTAATTCTAGTATATTCTAATAGTATTAAAACAAGGAAACAGGAAAAATACAAACATTTCAAAGAAATGACTCACTTAAAAAGTGTTCCAATATGAAATGTTTTCCACGTTGGTTTTTTTTTGGCAGAAACAAGCAATCCAAAGTTGGAACACGGAGGGTAGCTACTGCGCAACTCGCATGCGTATTCTACCACACACATCCCCTACGTAAGTAGTCGGTATAGACGATGGCTGACTGCGGAAAACGTTAAGTATTTGCTAGGATTTGAGGTGCTGTAAACACGTCTGACAGTTTTCTCGAGTTACTGGCTGTCGAGCATGCGATGAAGCTGTTGTCCCATTTCATTGGGCCAATTCCGATACTCTGAAGCATATAAGTGTAAGAATGAGCAAATTTGTTAACTATTTACTTTCCTATTAATTCACAGTATCGCTTGACTTGGCAATGAATAATGTGATCAGGTCCATGGCAATGTTAATTTTACATATGGCGGAAGAATACACAATGAACATAGAGGTATATATTAAGCAGGGCTTTTAAAAGTGCTCGGTTTACCGTGTGAAGAGCCTATAGTTTACTGTAAAGCGCACGATGCAAGATGTATTTCGCGCAAGATTTCGTACGAAATTTGTCGTACGAGAATGCCAACTAAATTTCGTGCCAAATGAGTTCACACGCACATAAATAAGATTAATACAGTCTCGCATTAAAATTAGTTGATGGCCCTGGTCAGTACCAAGGAGCCATGATATCATAGTACAAATATGAAGTTGCTTACATCAACAAGGTATTTGTTTCAAAACTATCCCTCCAAAATATAGTTGTTTTCATTACATTCTCAGCAAACTGTTTGAACTCCAATTTGCGTTTTAAAGTTATTTTCCAGCAATGTTTTATTTCCCCGTATTCCTCTTCGCGCACCTCAGATTATGATTTTCTTTTACTCTATGGTTGATGTTACGACAGGTCACATGACCAGCACGTAAGGACCAATAGGAACTTGCATCGCCTTGCACGGAAAAAAAAAAAGAAAAAAAAAAAAAGGACCTGCTCTACGTCCTCATTTCGTGCAAGAGATGTGTCTTGCACACAAACTTGTGGAAGAAATTTTCGTGCAAGGTCGGCATCTCGCGCAAGTTTGACACTCATTTTGCATCGTGTGAAACCTGCTTAAGGTTGAAGTAAAGCAACTGCCTATGGAGCACTGCATCCGACTATACAATGTTAAGAACACAGAAAAGTGTGATTTATGCTGCATATGAAAGAATGAGCTGTACGTGCGCTTTCCTGGCAATTCACGTACAGGAAACACCGTTCTCACTCCCCTCCCCCCCTTTTTTTCTTCACTTCTCACCTCATCCCAACATTCGGTTCTCTTCGACTCGCAACATCTCGCAGCGGAACCGAGAGGGTCGTTAAAAAGGAGTTTTTATAGCCTTCGAGACAGAAGAAGGAGCAAAACCGAATGAAGATAGATAAAATGGAAAATGTGGGAAGGTTAACCGGCGCAGAGCAACTTAGCAGTAAAAATTTTCATTGCGGCACTAACCTAGCCCAACTGATTCCGACTTCGCCCCTTTCCCGCGATTGTTGTGTGGACTCGCCCGCATGACTCGCCGTACTGTTGGCCCGATACACTCGTTTCCACTTGTTCTCCTCCCAACCAGTTATACTCAAAATGTCTCCCGAGGTCTGATAAATTTATGGAATTCCGCCCTTTTTACTATTTTGTTTAGAAACAAATTGTTAGGAAGACAAACACAATGGAGCTAGTACAGCTGAAGTCAAGGCACCTGCAATACACGACTTCTCAAACTGTAATTCGATAGGCAACCAGTTTGCGAGGTGAAAAGTGAAAATTAACGTATAAATTACAGTTTTAGAGTACCCGAATCTTCACAGCAACCTCCGTGGATTCTTTGTGCTTCAGTTTCGCGCACAGGGGATTGGGGTGCGCAGATTTGGGATTCGTTTAGAATGTAAGGGCATCTTCCCCATTCGATCAACAAACACGTGTAAACGGGAACGTAAATAAACGACAATAACTGTAACTAACTATTAGTTTGAGACAAAATATTGTATTGTAAAGGATTTATTAATGTCCCCCGGTGTTATGCCTGATGGGTAATTAGCGGACGGTTTACAAACTAACTTATAACCTAACTTAAATTAACAGCCACGTCTTAACTGGGATTCGAACCCAGAACCTCCCGCACCCCAGACCAGCGGCACACCAACCCGACTGCGCCACGAGAGGTCGGCGAGACAAAACATGACGGCTATGAAGTTCTGCTTTACAACAAGGTATGCTAATGACAAGCATCGATCCGGGAAATGGTGTGAGCGAGGAGATTTGGACGGCTCTTAAGCGCGAGGTCTTGAGAGGCGATGTGGGTGATATGGAGCGGCGCCGGAATGAAGGGGCGGGGGAAACGGGAGGTCCCCGAAAAAACCTACCGACCAACGGCATCGTCCAGCAAGATTCAGTGACCCAGCCGAGGATTGAACCCGGTTCGCCTTGGTGGGGGCGAGCGTGCTAATCGCTAACACATTATATTTACCCGTTAAGACGCGTAACTAATTTCCCTTCGCCGTTACTAACTTTGCTGGGCGTATGCAGTCAGCGTGTCCGTTAAAATATTTGCAGATGGGAATAGTGGCATTTTTCAAAAGTTGATTTTAAAAAAGCTGAACTAATCGTGAACAGCCTAAACGATTAAACGAGTTATTTTGTGTTGCAAAGAAACATAAATTTTCCATGCAGTAAAACTACTGTTGCTAGACTGTGTTCTTGTAAGATCCTGTTAAAACACTGGCGAAATGATAAATCTATACCGATAGGAGTTTTGTTTCCCAAGACAAATTAATTTAAGCACAATTGCCTGGAAAGTGGGAATCTACATGTTCAGAAAACAAGGCAAGAGTAATACATAGTACAAAATTTTCAAAAAGGTATTCGCAGGTATAAATGCTATTACAGTGGTTATTACGCCTGCGCAGTCATTTAAGACATACTAAGTACGAAGGTTTTAATGTAAAGGAAAATGTTATTGGAACGGAATGCAGCCGACAAAAGAATTATTGGGACATAAAAACACGTCAATAGTATTCTGCCAGGATCGCCTGTTGCCGAATCATCCCCAGAATTTATTTCTGCTGGCAACAGCCGCGAACAACGCGGCAGCAGCGTCAAAACATGTTCCATGAGCATTTAAACAGTGTTCTGGCGGCTAATAAACAAATGACAACGGCTAAACATACGACGGAATGTGAAGTCCTAGCCTACGGGTCATCGAACTCGCGAATTATTTTGGGCTGCAGTTGTTGGTAAATAAGCAACAGTTTCTTGTTATAAGCTGTTCAAGGTAGATCGCGCTTTTGAAATCAAACTTTGAAAAATTCTACTGCCCCTACCTGCGACACACACTGAGTGACATGCTCCCAGTAAAGTTGGTGAATGAGTGAAGAGATTTGGGCGGCTCTCAACTTCGAGGTCTTGAGAGCCGATGAGGGTGAGGTATGGAGCAGTGCTGGAACGAAAGAGCGGGGGAAACCGGGAGATCCCCAAGAAAACCCATCGACCAGCGGCATCGTCCGGTAATACTCTTACTTGCGAAAATCCGGAGTGAACCGGTCTGGGATTGAATCCAGTTCGCCTTGGTGGGAGGCGAGTATACTAACCGCTCATCCACCGCCACCCCTCATATGGCGGAAGACTACACAACGTGCATACAAGTAGGTCTTAAGCAGTGCTCGATTAAGCGCGAACAGTCTGTATCAATCAATTCGTACAGAGGCGCCGCGTACACGAGAGGGTGGTCGGCCACTAATTCAGTTTGTATAGGCTTTTCACGATAAAGTGAGCACTTCTTAAGGTTCTGTCAACAGGCATTAACCACTAATAAATATATCTCATTGCAGCCTCAGACATTAAATTTAGAAGGTGATCAAATATATACACTGTGTTTATTGGTCACGTTGCAATGTCTATATAAAAAAGCTGCAGGAAGATGGGAATTGGATGAAAGGAAAGATTTATAAGGGCCTTAGAAATGCTCACTTCACCGTGAACAGCATATAACAAGTATACTTCATGGTGAACGACTTGTCCCATTCCTTTTCAAATACCGCATTTTAATGTGCTGTATTTTAATGTTATATTTTATCTTTTCGTAATAATTTTAATATCTGATTCAGAATGTTCAGTTTTTAGGGCGCTTTTATAATTTACATTGTCACTGCAAGAAAAATTTCAACACTGTGTTCTTTTTAATATTTGTAACTCGTTTAGCTTAAAACCGCGCCATACGTGAAAAATAAGTATTAACTTTCATGCGTAAGACTGAAATGAAGATGCGTGTAGTTACAGTAAGTTTGTGACTTGTAGTCCCTCTGAATATAGTCTATCCGCGGTAACTTCACATTTTTTAAATCTAACCTTTGAAAAATCACACAATGCATGACGTGTTTAGTTGTTTCCTAAATATGTATTTCTGTCATTCATCACAAGCGTTTTATACTTGTGTTAATATCAAATTAACTATTGTTGGTTAAATTGATCGTTCGCTTGTATTTTATTTATAAATTATAATATTTCATTTATAATTAACACGAATAAAAGCAGAGAGAAAATGCGTGTGTTGGTAATACCTAGTAATAAATAGTTCTTATTCAAAATATAAAACAGAGTGCGCACGATTGCGGAGCGTTGTCCGTAAGTGGAATTTCCCTAGACTTGGTTTAATGCCACGATCCTTCATTTCTACAGCTCTTGCGAGAATTAATTTGTTTGTACCCAAACGGGAGCCGATATTGTGAAATCCTCTTACAATTTTGTTACAAATTGTTTTTATTGTGTAGAATAATTTTTCCAACACAAAAAAAAAAGCGTATACTTCAATCCAATTAATTAGTTAACGAAAATTTTGTTTATTTAGCAATTAGTTAAAATTATACCATTTTTTGTTGAGAAAAATTGGATTACATAATCAAAGAAATTTGTATCAAATTTGTAAGAGGATTTTACAATATAAGCTCCCATTTAGGTAAAAAAAAAAAAAAAAAAAAAATTATTCTTGCAAACGTTGTAGAAATGAAGGATCGTGGCCTTAAGCTTTGTTTGCATGAGGCGAAGGAATACCCTGAAAGTAAAACTTTGGCAGGGCGTCAGAAAAGTTTGAAGTAATCGCGAATGGATTGAACAAAATGTCGGCGCGTACCAACTCGTGTGTTCTCAGCTTCCTGTCCGAGAGTGCCCATGAAGACTCGAGTCAGATTCGCGACCTGCAATACAGCAGCCCCGCGTTTGGCACTGGGTCACCGCCCGCTAGGGAGGTCAATAGTTGCCCTCACCCATCCTCTTCTTCGCACTACACACACACCCTAGCACCGCGACAAAATGGGCAAATGGCAAGGCGCGGCACTGCCAAAAACGCCCCCCCCCCCCCACCCATGGCCGTTTTCCCCGTTTTGACAAACATGCATGCATCCCAGCTTCCCACCCAGCTCTCTCTCTCTATCTATCTCTCTCTCTCTCTCTCTCTCCCATCTCCGCATTCGCAACTATTCGCGCGGGCTCCGCCCCCCTCCTCTAACCAATTTGTGCAGCGTACGATTGCGGAAATACCCCCCTCACACTTGAACGGGTGACCTTGACTAAGAGCGAGGCGATTATTTGGAAACTGGCACTAAATGAAGGAAGGGGCACGGGGAAAGGAGGAATGGCCAGCAGAACATTGTTCGTAGTTCCCGTCAGCTCCACCAAGCCGGGTCAGAACGACGATAATGAGCGAGTGAAGGTAGTATATAGGCTGTTCACGGTAAAATGAACACTTTGGAAAGCCCTGCTTAAAATCTGCTTGTATTCATGTTGTGTATTCCTCCGCCTTATGTAAAATTAACATTGCTATGGACCTCATCACTTTATTCACGCGTCGGTCAAATTAAACTGTGAAATTATTAAGAAGGTAAATACTTCACAAATCTGCTCATTTTTACACTTCGGTGCATTAAAAAACAGAAAGTGATAGGATGAATTTGAAGTTATCACAAATGGTTACCTAACACGTTTTATTCGACGTTAAGATGCGGAACTACTTTCCATAGATCGTTACCAACTTTACTGGGCGAATGTCACTCAGTGCTCTCATTAAAATATATGCATGCATGGGCAGTGACATTTTTACAATGTTCATTTCTGAAGTGCTCACTTTACCGTGAACAGCCTTTACAAAAGTTAACTACGCGTTTTACAAATATAACGACTGCTGAAACTTGGGAGAAGTCAGTTCATACCTGACGCTTTCCAACGTCAAACCGCCTAGGCAGGAGGGAATAGACACATTATTTACTTTTTACTAAAGCACAACAGCTACCTTACTAAAGACTGTTCACGATAAAGTGAGCACTTTTGAATTCAACCTTAGAAAAAAGTCACTGCACCTTCCTGCATATATTTTAACGGGTGCCCTGAGTGACATGCACCCGGGAAATTTGGTAACGATGGATGGGATGTAGTTTCTTATCTTAACGTCGAATAAAAATTGTTAGGTAACCATTTGTCATAACTTAAATGATTTTTTTTTTACTTTCTGTCTTTTTATTTAATGCATCGAAGCGATTTTTTTTTAATATTTGCTTTTCTATAATTTCACAGATTCACTCCACCGAGCCACGAATAAAGTGATGAAACCCGTAACAATGTTACTCTTACATAAGGCGGAAGTATACACATCGTGAATACAAGTAGATCTTAAGCAGGGCTTTCAAAAGTGCTCATTTTACCGTAAATAGCCTCTATACTACATTCACGCTTACTTCCAACTTTTCTGAAGCCCTGCTAAAGTTCTACTTCCAGGATACTCCTCCGCTTTATGCAAACAAAGCATAGAAAATCCCACCATAAGACCAACGCACCGCATTTGTGCGCACTCACTTTAATAATATTTTGCATCTGGACTATTACTTACTGGCCATTGCCAACACACACGTTGCATACTTAGTGAACAACCAAACACGTCATATATTGGGTGATTTTCTTTACCAAAGGTTCGATACAAGAAGTGTGAGAAACCGCAAATAGACTATGACGAGTTGCCAAAAGCTGTTTACTATCTCCCCTTGTGTTAACGCTAACTTTCTTCCCTCCGCGGCAAGCGCAAAACTTGCAACAGTTCTGGGGAAATATTGAGGGAAAGTAATGTCACTATGTGGCCACAGAGTAATTAACAATACAGAGGTGAAACATGTGCTCACACTGGGAACTCAAAACCGCACACGTCACTAGCCAGCAACAGTAACTCCGTTCGTCAATCAGCGCCTAGTGACTTACTTGCCAGCCTGCAGCGCAACCAATAGGGTGCCTTTCGCAGCACGCGATAGCCAATAACGCACAAGGATCGTTCCCTGATCGCCGTCGCGCAGCCAATCGGAGAATGGGTTCGTCTACATGAATAGCCACGGCATTTCGTCTTTGTGTCATTTACTCTGTGATGTGGCCATGGTTTTAGCTTTCTCAAAGAAGTGCATACCGTCATTATAGAAAGTGAACTTATCTGCCAGCGAATAGAGACGAGTTTGGAACCGCAGTCTGGCGACCTTTCTATAGGCTGTTCACGGTAAACTGAGCACTTTTGAAAAACCCGCTAGCGAACCACTTCTCGGATTACATTGTATCATTCCACCATATGTAAATTTAACATTGCCATGGGCCTCATCACTTTATTCGTGCGTAGGTCACGTAAAACTGTAAAAATATTATAAACATAAATGTTTTAAGAATTTCCTAGTTCTCATAATAAAATCATTAAAAACAGGGGAAAAAAAAAAGAAATCATTTCAGTATCAACAAATGTTTACTTGTCACTTTTTATTCAACTTTACTGGGAGCATGCCAGACAATGCGTCAGATAAAATATAGGCCTAAATGTTTGTGGGTAAGGGAAGTGGCATTTTTCAAAGGTTTATTTCAAAAGTTCTCAATCACCCGTCGACAGCCTTTATGAAAGCAACTCGTACAAATTTGCCAATAATCGTTTGTGGCATTTTATCCGTTAAACTTCTTCACATATTTCCGGCATCATCGCGTGTCCATGGGCGAAGCCAGGAGGGGTACAGGATGATGGCAAAAAAAAAAAAAAAGGGGGGCGGGCAGCATCTGCCACCCTCCAAACTAAGTTAAAGTAAATAAAATAATCTCCACTAATGCTACAATAGTTGCACAGTGCAAGATTTAAATTTTTTTTTTTTTTGGTAACACGATTTTTATAGATTTTTCTGAGGATTTTAAATTAAATTAAACAGAAATTTAAGACAATTGTTGAGGCATTTTGTTCTGAATTTACTACAAAGCGTCCCGGTGAGTGTGTAAGCTAAAACTCCTTTCCCACTCACAAACCTTGCCTCCCTCCCCCCTTAAATCCTGGCTACGCCCCTGCCCGTGTCCACGGTTAATCTCACAGATGAAATATATTCCTCGCAGGATTCTCCCAAATTGGGAACGTGAACGATGCGATCGCAAACAACGTCGTCTACTGTTCTCGAAACGTATTTGCAGAGAAATTTCGCGTTACCTCTCAGCTCTGTCAAGTTGCTCCCAACACGGCTCGTGATGGCACGCGCGCACCTTACGGACGTCACCAATGGTTTCTGGTGGCACGTCGCACGAGTAGATTCGGAAAAGCTTCATTTCCCCCCCCCCCCCCCAGCGGGTACGACTGCGCTGATTCCTGAAGACGCACTACGCCTTTAACACACCGTGTCGCGAGTTGTTACTATATATCCGACTACACTAACAGTGGGACTTCTTACCACAGGGACAATGAGTAACACAGCCTCGTGGCATTGCGACAGAGCTCACCAACCTGTCAGGTCGTTTATCGCTTATGACGCAAGGCAACTGGACGCTTGTCGCTGCCTGGCGGGCAATAACCTTGAAGCGACCAATGAGACGGAGGCGTGTGGACGGAAGAACACCACAGTTGATCAAGCACGCAGTTGGTGATGTAACCACATAATGGCGTGGCTGTTCATTTGATGTAGGTGTACTCTCTGATTGGCTGCACGAGGCTCTGGGAACAGGTTTTTTTTTTTCTGGATGGTTACTCCTTGCTGCAAAATATTCACTATTCGCTGGGCTACCGACTGGGAAGTAAGTTGCCAGACGGTGATTGGCGAATATTTTGTTGGAGCGTCTTGAGAGCCGATGAGAGTGAAATGAGGGTGACGATGGAGCAGCGCCGGAATGCAAGGGCGGGGTGAACGGGAGATCCTCGAGAAAACCCGCCGACCAGTGGCATATCCACGCACGACTCCCACAAGCGAAAATCCAGAACAGCGATCCCGCCGGGAATCGAACCCGGTTCGCACAGGTGGGAAGCGAGTAGTCTAACCACTTAACCACCGCGGCCCCGCGTGCGGGCGCAATTCGCGGTGTGACTGTTTCACTTTGATTTTTTTTACGACATCGGGACGAATAATCGGACACGACGGAATGCCAACAATCTCGCTGCCAGAACGAATTTGTTCTAGGTAGTTTAATTAATCAGGTCTTGTCTTTGCATCTGTGCTACGGTGCCACTGAAGACAGGTACAATGAAAGCTTATGGCATGTCCAGAAAAAGACAAGATAGTGCGCACTGACTTCAATAAAATATTGCGTAAGAGCTATTTCTTATACGCTGTTCACGGTAAAGTGAACACTTTTTAAGGTCCTTCCAACAGCATTTAACCTCTACTAAATATATATTATTGCAGCTTCGGCATTGAATTTTGATGGTGGTGAAATGTATACACTGTGTTTGTTGGTCACATTGCAATGTTTATATTAAAAAGCAGTAGGAAGCGGGAAGTTGGATGAAAGGAAAAATTTAGAAGGGCATTAAAGTGCTCACTTTACAGTGAACAGTCTATACTTAGTATTACCAACACACTAATTTTTCCTTTGTCCTTAATCATGATAATTATAAATTATATATTATAAATATAATTTATAGATAATCTTATAAGTAGAAGTTCATTTTATACAAAAAAAGGGGGGGGGGGTACATGATACATGACATATTTAAGAATCAACCAAGCACGTAAAACACGGGGCGATTTTTCCAAGGTTTGATTCGAAAAGTGCGAAGAAACCGCGAATAGACTATAGCTAATCATCATCAATGCGAATTTGCGGAGAAGAGATCACGGCCGACGGATTCTATATAAAAAAAAAAAACTAGGATTACGAACGCACATCTGGAGTCGCTCTTGAAACTGATTTGTTGCTAGGCTATGGTCGTTCACAATATAAACAGCACTTTTGAAAGCCCTGCTTAAGATCTACTTGCAGGCACGTTGTGTATTCTTCATTCGTATGTAAGATTAACATTGCCAAGGGCCTTATCACTTTATTCACGTGTAGGTCAAGTGAAACTGTGAAATTCTTAGAAAAGAAAACATTCAACAGATCTGCTCATTTTTACATTTTGATGCATTAAAAAAAAAAAAAAAGAGAAAGAAATATATTTAAGTTATCACAAATGGTTACCTAACACCTGTTATTCGAAGTTCAGATATGGAACTACTTTCTCTCCAATGTTGCCAACTTTACTGGGCGCATGTCGCTATCTGCGCCCGTCAAAATATGTGCAAGCAGGAGCAATGGCCTTTTTCCAAGGTTGATTTCAAAAGTGCTCACTTTACCGTGAACAGCCTTTATAGGCTGTTCACGGTAAAGTAAGCACTTTTGAGGCTCTAGTTACTTTTTCCTTTCAGCAATTGTTCGACGTTTCACTGTCTTTTTAAATAAATGTTGCTATGTAAGTAATAAACAAAGTGTGTATATTCCGATGCATTATGAAACTAACGCCTAAGGCTAAAATGAAATATATTTATTGACTATTATTCCACATGAGACGGCTTGCAAAAGTGCTCACTTTATCGTGAACCTCGAGCGACACCGAACTTCGCCGAGTGAGGTCTACCAGCCGTAGACGAGCCTCGGGGCGCGTGTGACAGAGACAGCGACAGACGTGAGGGAAAAGTTATTAGCGTTGCTGGCGAGTTGAAAATAGCGATGACGCACTCCGGCGTGTGAATGATGGAAGAGGGAGGGGGAGGAGGAGGAATTGGAAGTGGAGAACCAGAGAGACAGAGAGGCGAAAGGAAGAGAGGGGTTAGAAAGAGAAAGGGGGAGTAAGACCGGCCCACAGTAGCTGGACGGACTGTGCTTTGTGGGCGAGGGCCTCGCGACCGGCCGTGCGCCCGCGAGACACTTGTAAACAGGTTAGGAGCGGCGTTCCGTTTCCTCAACGCCGCGCACCGTGCTACATGAAAGTTGTACCGATGCCTCTGTCACGCGCATCGGCTTACGTTCGTCATTCTACACATGGCTGATCTTGCGCAGTTACCGCGCACGAGGTCTGGAGAACACATTATTCTTGCGTTGGGCGTCATATTAGTTTTGAAACGTGCTGAACTTTTCTGTTAGCGCGGTAAAAATCTTCAAAGATAAGTTTTCCTAAGACGTCGCTCAAGGTGTAAATAGAACAAATCCAGCTGATAATGTGGGCTGAAGCTCAGAATGTTGTCTTGTTCCCGAGTTTGTTTACAAGCACTCTTCAACCTCTCGAACAGCATTTCGACCTACTTCGTCCAGGGGACCTAACCTCGAACTGCACTAGTATACGAAATCTTCGAATTGCGGTCGTAACTAGCACGATTTTAGAAAACGGTAAGATCGAACCATACGAGAGCCATCGTATACGTCTCGACCGTGCGAGTGGCCACTCTCTCGATCATCGCCTTGCGAGATGTGGAGTCGTAGACGAGCAGCGCATCAAAACAAACAAAATATTAGACATAAGATGACTGTTGACGCTGTGTGAATTCAATTTACACATCATTTATGCTGTGCCGAATGCATAATCGTACGCAAATTAAGAACTTGTTGAATGGACAAGAAGTAAAATTTGTGTTGAGAGTGCAAATGAGGTTATGAGTAAAAGTGTAATTTACATAAGCCTACAATTGACGTTCAATATTGTTCAGTGACTCGTAGTTGGGTGGTTAGACGTCATAAGTTATTATTACTACACAAACTTTCACTTTTACAGAAACTTCTACCCACAACCGGCTGGCATCCTTGGCTGTCCAGTCAGCTGTCAGTTTGCCTTGGGCATGTTTCTTGTTCCCTACAATTTTTTTAACAGTGTAAATTTATTAAATTCACTAGCACTTCAGACTACTAGCTGAAAACTACAGCCCACTACCCAAAATAACTGATACATTTAATCTACGTCTGCAGTGTTATTACACTAAAAGTATCTATGGACTTCACAGTTGCTCTTACTCAAACACGACGTCTAGCAAAGTGCCATTTACCTGCAAATATTCTCCAAACGATGGGCAACTTATCATATACATTCACATTTTATTATTTATAATGCAATGTAAACATTATGGCAATGTATGATACACAACTGTGTTCTCTTAATTAAATTTTATGTAATTTCCACAGGGAAGAATCTTCTGACCAATCCCTGCCACGTAAACTATTTGAAAGACAAAAAACAAATCTGCTGTTCCGAGTAACATTTAATATCCATATTATTAGCTGTAAGGCATATAAATATTGCATCAAGTCATGCCACTAACAAAGACTTAATTTCGTTGGTATTTCCAACGTACGTAGAGGTTAAGTAATGACAACATGAGATTTTATTTTCACAATTAATTCTCTGTAAACATCATAGATGAACGGTACAACACCATATATTCAATTACGTAACCTTCTACGAATCCGAAAAGAATAAACTTCTGCTCATTGGTTATTTTGGTAATATTAGTCATTTGCTTATTCAACCGTGTACAGTTTAAATAAACAAACGCACGCGATACAAGTGCCGCTTCTTATTGGCTGAGTTCCGCTAATATTTGTTCCCGTCTCGCGGCAGGTTCACCAACATGACAACATTTCACTCGTATACGCTTGACTGGCACTCGCCTCGCACACTGAAAACGTATGCGAATTTCAGGGGTTGGAGCTTACAACAATTGTCTCGTATACTAACTACTCGAACGATCTCGAGTTAGGCCCCCAGGACAATTATGCGCGGGTAGGACAACGGAACACGAGTTGGGATACCAGTTAACTACCCTCACTACCAACCTTCCTTAAGGCCCCCGCCTGCCTGGAGCTTTATTCCGCATTTGAGACCGGGAAGCGCGGGAGGGATAAAGGCGAAACTGCCACGTGCATCAAGTGCGCCATCGCCGCTAAGCGCATGGCTCTCAACTGGCGTGCAGTGTTCTCGTTGTGCTGCGTGTACATATGGAACTTTCAGCGGTAACCATACCATTATATTGATGGAAGGTCTAGGAAGGTTCAATGCAGGGCCCTACAGTAGTTTTGATTCTATCTGACCCCGCGTATATTTCGAGATACATCTCTTTGGAAAAAACTGTTTTCAGCCATTTTTGAGTAATGTGAAATAGTGTTTTTTCGTATGCTTGACGCCTTGAAAGCACTCAACAGCTCTCATCCGAAGTGTTTGCTCTTTTCGTAGATCAGCACATTCCACATTGGAATCCCGTTTAATAGTTTCAGGCAGCAGAGCGAGAGAGAGAGAGGGGGGGAGGAAGGGAAAGAGATAGAGAGAGAGAGAGAGATTTGATATTGGCGTTACGAGGTTTTGGACCCATACAATGAACAAGAACTTTATTATCACACAGTGTTTATTTGTTTACCATACTGCATGCATGCGAATTAATTAAGTCACTGATAAATTACTGATAACCTGCGGAGGATGACTATGATAAAGATTAATCGTTTCTAAAATATAATCAAATCGTGTTCTATGCCCAAAGTGAGTTGCATTTTCGAAAAGATAAATTTTTAAGTTAGTAAAAACAAACAATTGGTAAATTCAATATGACGTTCAACTCTCCACGTTAAGCTCCGGTCGGTTTGCTTCGCCCAACTCGCCTTACCTGATACCCACTTTCCACTAGGTTCTGCTATGCCTGTAGGTATAACAATGGCCGCACAGTAAAAATTATGGCCGCTGTGAAGTATGACGCTCGGCGTCTTTTCCCTTGCGCTCTCCACTCGTTATGCCGAGAACCTTCTGGGCCACAACAGCTGAGCTATATACGCCGCGGGTTGCGTCTATGTCGAGAGTCTGGAGTATCACACAGTCGTTAGCACCAGGTGTGGCGGGTTGTGTCTATGTCGAGAGTCTGGAGTATCACACAGTCGTTAGCACCAGGTGTGGCGGGTTGCGTCTATGTCGAGAGTCTGGAGTATCACACAGTCGTTAGCACCAGGTGTGGCGGGTTGTGTCTATGTCGAGAGTCTGGAGTATCACACAGTCGTTAGCACCAGGTGTGGCGGGTTGTGTCTATGTCGAGAGTCTGGAGTATCACACAGTCGTTAGCACCAGGTGTGGCGGGTTGCGTCTATGTCGAGAGTCTGGAGTATCACACAGTCGTTAGCACCAGGTGTGGCGGGTTGTGTCTATGTCGAGAGTCTGGAGTATCACACAGTCGTTAGCACCAGGTGTGTGTGTGCCATCGGAGCGACAGGCAACAACGCAGAGAAATCTGCGAGCAAAGGGAGAGTAGAGAGCGAACGCTAACCGGGTGAACGTTGGGAAGTGGGAGCTCGATGTGAGTGGCAGACATTTATAATGAAGTTAATGTACGGTAATCGACATTTTGGATCGTATGTGTGTACACAATATGTGAAGATTAAGTGGCATTAGGTATTATAAAGGCGGTGATAAGGACTTTCATTATAAAGGCTGTTCACGATAAAGTGAGCACGTTTTGAATCAACCTTAGAACAAGGTCACTGCCCCTACATGCATGTATTTTAACGGGCGCACTGAGTGACATTCGCCCAGTAAAGTTGATAACGATGTATGGGAGGTAGTTCCGTATCTTAACGTCGAATAAAATAGTGTTAAGTAACCATTTCTGATAATTTAAATTATTTCTTTAGCTTTTTGGTTTTTTTTTTTATGTATCGAAGCGTAAACATGAGCAGATTTGTAAAATTTTTCTTTTCTAATAATTTCATCATTTCACTTAACCGACGCAAGAATAAAGTGAAGAGACCCATGACAATGTTAACATTACATAAGGCGGAAAAATACACAACGTGCATACAAGTAGATCTTACGCAGGGCTTTCAAAAGTGCTCATTTTACCGTGAACAGTTTATATAGGCTGTTCAAGGTAAAGTGTTTATTGGTAAAGTTGCAATGTTTATATTAAAAAAACAGCAGGAAGATGGAAATTGGATGAAAGGAACATTTTATAAGGGCCTTAAAAAGTGCTCACTTTATCGTGAACAGACTATAGTAGGGATTTGCATTTAATACTACGCTCACTAGACAGGAATAGTAGGTCGCTATGAGACGCCTAAGCACAGCATTTATTTTAATTTGACTGGCATACATAATGTAAAGTAAAATACGGTACGGGACAATGCAGATATTTAAGCAATAGCACTGATTTATAACTGCAAACACACACAAGATGTACTCAAGTCCTTATACTAACGCAAACGCATTAACATGAAAAAATCCAACTTTAATAGCACAGAGAAAGTTATTATCAAACCTACGCCTTACGTAAGTGGTCTGTACGTCTGTGAAGCACTGTGCGTATTAGGCCTGCGCATTCTACACGAATCAAGTGCTTCAAAAAAGAGAGAGAACATCGCCTCACTAATGAATCGTACTTCCTCGCGTCTTATTTTTACACCGTCGCAGCACGAAAAACCAAGCGGAAAGCATGACAAATGCGTGCGTGCGGGTCACAGGAAGCAAAAACCCCGGCAGTATAATTAGACATAGGGATATGTAGATGAATATCTCAAGCTAAACAGTGACTTAGGCGCAGAGACGATGTTCCTCGCTGGTCGTGATCGAGACCTGGCTAAATAACATCTTAGCATTGCTTTATCTTTAAAATTTAATTTTTCACTTTTGCCGCTCCAGTTTTTATGCCGGGGTGCTAATCACTAGTTGACTCACTTATTTTACTGAACTTACGTCCATGGCTTACCAGTGATTAGAATCTGAAGCTGTGCCTTAACAGTTTTGACTGCAGAAGTCACACTGAGAATTTGAATACCAAGTCGGAACCGAGTACCATAGAAAATGAACAAGTAATTTCAAGAGGCAAGACGCCGCGTTGAGAATTCAGTTTTAACCCACTAATGAATTGCGATTAGATAAGATTCGCTGAGAGTTAGGCCCGGTAAAACAAATCTAATGTAAATCACAAGGTCACTGGCTAGTCACTGTCGAGGCGGTGTCTACGTTAAATAAATTAATAGAATGAAAACCACGCTTAGTGGACGGATCAGCTAAATTTTTGCTGTAAATAATAGTTTTTTTTTTCTTTCTTAGGCCAACCTTACATATTTTGAACACAAAACGAAATTCCCCTTCCCTAAACACAGTGGACAATGCAGCTGTCTCTTAACTGTCGGACTGGACAAGCATGTATGCTAATTCACAAGCCATAAAATTCGAGTTTTTAAATAAGTGTTCCGTATGTGTTAGTTATAAGCTTAACCCAAAACTGTTATCTCACATTGTATAAATGTGAAGACCCCTTTTAAGACTCACTTAACATAGCCTTAGCATCAATGATAAAATACTTAAATGAGTAAATCTACACCTACGAAAAAATATCTCTAATAATATTTATATATGGGCCAAACCAGCTTTGGTTCTATTGGAATTACAAGTACGTAAAGCAGGTTAACAATAAAGTAAGCACTTTTGAAATCTACCTTAGAAAAAAGTCACTGCTCCTACCTGCATGTATTTTAACGGGCGTACTGAGTGACACGCACCCAGCAAAGTTGGTAACGATGGAGGGTAAGTAGTTCCATATCTTAACGTTAAATAAAACGTGTTAGGTAACCAATTGTGATAGGTTAACTTAAATTATTTATTTAGTTTTCTGTTATTCGTTAGTGCACCGAAATGGGAAAAGTGAGCAGATTTGTAAAATATTTACTTTCGTAAGAATTTCAGTTTAACTTGACCGACGGATGAATAAAGTGATAAGACCCAAAGCGATGTTAATTTTACATTATGCGGAAGAGTACACAACGTGCATATAAGTAGATCTTAATCAGGGCTTTCAAAAGTGCACACTTTACCGTGAACAGGCTATATACCTGCTGCGTGTGGCTTTGGCTGTTTAAACATTTATGTCAGCATCTGAGGTCTCGTGCGGTTATGAATTCAAGTTTTATTTCCTTTGGTCTGCTGCATCAATTGCCACGCTTTGGATTACACCCACGGGCTAAGTTAGTAATATTGTAAGACGGCGTTACAGTGTATTCGGGGTTTCTTCTCACTTGTTGAATCAAACCTTCGAAGAAAAAAAAACCCCTTGTACATTTTTGGCTGTTTCCTAAATATTACATGTAAAGCAAACGTATTATACCAGCATTAAATTAATAGTGCCTTATTTTGAGTTTAATTGAACTTTAACGTATATTTTATCTATAAGTTACAATACTACATTTACAACTAATATTAATAAAATATAACGAAAATAGGTGTATGATGATGTCCAGTAAGAAATATATTTACTGCAAAATATTATTAGAGTGCGCACGAAATACGGTGCGTCGTCCATTTGGTGTAATTTTCTAGACTTGGTTGATGAGCTTTGTTTGCACGAGGCGTAGGAATATCCTGAAAGTGTAACTTCAGAAAAGTTTGAAGTAACCGCTAATGTACTATAGAATGCCAGCCAGCCTCGTCCCATCGGATCCACAACGATTTCGCCTCGGGTGCGCATGCGTGCGTGATAAAGGGTAAACAATTTCGTGATCTTGAAAATTTCGCTCTGGCACGAAAGGGAAGAGACCGCCCAATGGCGGGGCGAGGCGTTCCCGCATGCTAATATCACGTGACTGATGCGTGCGGTAAACTGGCCTGCTATGTGGGGGCGAAAAAAACTTTCAGATCCAGGAATTTCATTAACCCTTTCAGATCAGTGGCGTTTATTCCATAGACGCGAGGTAAGCGATGCTTACCTCATACATATTGGAAATGTCTGATCAATTATAGTTTTCGCCTTAACTTTAAACACATTTAATTCTGAGTTTCCCGTTTCCGATTCGAGAAACAGAGCTTTCGTAGCTCACGTACTGTACACTCATAGTGCTGCTATCTAGTATGTATTTACACAAACGGGAGGGCTATCGATGAATCGAACTCGCAAGCAACAACACGCCACATGCTCGACCGTGTTCCTTCGGCAGGGTAAGCAGTCGTTCTGTTTGAGTCCTCCAGTCCAACATATTTCCTTAGAAAGTCGATGAAAGTGTTCGGGAAAACGGGAATTTTCTTATAATTTGTATTATACTCTCTACATAATATTTATTTTAATTATTAATTACATTAATTTCGTTTCCGTTTTATACCTAATATTAGGTATTATAACACGGTAAATATATGTGGAGGGTAAGCAAAGTTGGAAGTTGCGTTTATTAGTAGAAATTGCTTACCCTGTAAAAAAAACTCACTACTCGCCATTATTTCAGACCCACTTTAATTTAAGTTTTCAAGCATTCTAGACAAAAAAAATATATGATGCATGCTGTAGGGCCTACTGAAGTCATCACAACACTTGAGTCGTTGTCGCAGTCAGTGAGCTGTAGGCTATAATGTTCGGCTGTAGTAATATGAAACAATTATGCCTTAGACCAGTACGACGATGCGCGAATCATTTACCCGCAGGTAAGATTATTGGTCATTGAGCTTCGCACTGTGCAGTACAAACTAAGAATTACGTACACGTGCGTAATACAAACAATTGTGTTAGCTGGATCCGAATGGATTCCAACATAAACGCTGTAAACATTCAGCATCGACGCATCGTGTACAAACGACGAGCGTCCCGTTTGTGACTGGCATATTATGTGAAACGACGGCTTACGTCCAGAGCTTCTATTGCCACGACGATAGTAAAGAACACTTGCAGTCGTCGTGTTGCACCCCGAAACCTAGTATCAAAGCAAGTACAATTCAAAGCATACTTCGATGTCGTTCGACCTGTTTTTTTTTCCTCGATATATCGATGGTTATCGACTCACATGGGTTCACGTACGATGCGGTAGACACGGTGATTCCTATACCCACCGTCCATTCTGTGAACAATTCAATATCATAAATCTAAAAAGGAAGTGATTGTTTGATTTCCTGCACTAGTATTTCAAACTTACTTACACGTGGTTAAAAGCTGTTCACGATACAGTGAACACTATTGAAATCTACCTTAGAAAAACGTCACTGCCCCTACCTGCATATATTTTAACGGACGCACCAAGTGACATGCACCCAGTAAAGTTGGCATGATCAATGGAAAGTAGTTCCACATCTTAAAGTCGAATAAAAAGTGTTAGGTAATCATTTTCTATGATCGAAATTACTTATTCTGCTTCCTGTTTTTTTAATCCACGAAACTATAAAAATGACTAGTTTTGTATAATAATTACTTATTTTACATAAGGCGGAAGAATACACAAAACTTAGACACGTAGATCTTGTGCAGGGCTTTCAAAAGTGCTGATTTTACCGTGAATAGCTTATACCTTAATCAAGGTTGCCGTAACAAAATATATTGTTGATCAAACAAAATTTGAAAAGCAACAAAATAACTTCTGTTCGTCTAACAAAATATATGTATGAATAAACAAAATATCTGTGTTGGGCCAAAAAAAAACTAGACTGTCAACTAAGTATTTTGTTGAATCAACTGTATATACTTGTTTGGCCACTCATTTGACGTTTTTCCTTCGGAAATACAGCTCGAGAGTTTGTTTGTATTTTTTTGTGGCAATTAGGTTAGTAACCGTGTTTGTTAGTGCATGTATTTATGCTTAACAATCGTATAAACACATTAATAAAACAATGCAACAAGAAACTGACAAGTAAAGCTGTAAAAATTTTTAATATTTGTTTGCACATGATACCCAGTATTTGCAGTATATCTATTTAAAAGCTTTCCGGCGTCACCAGTTGACACATTAGCTGGGATTACTAAGGCATAGAGCTCGGACGCAGGTGATCTAGGTTCGAAACTCGGTCGAGTTTGTCAAATTATTTGATCGGCCCTGACAGTTTAATGCACGTGTAGCTAGACAAAGCTTTAGTTTAGTTGCACCAACCAATTCTTACAGTTTAGGGAAACCACATGAAAACCACAAAATAATTTGGTTTCAGCAAAAAAAAAAAAAAAAAAATAATTGCCCCTATACAAGCAAATAATTTGGCTGCACCAAACAAATCTTGTTTGATAAAAAAAAAAAAACATTCTCGGTGTACTCCACCCTCATCGGCTCTCAAAACCTCGATGTTAAAGAGCCGGCCAAATCTCTGCACGCCACTCCACAACAGCAAACCGCCGCGGGCCTCCCAGCGCGCAAGAAAGCGAACTGACGTCACTGGCCGGCGACTCCGTACATTTTCGCAGCCGTTATCTCACGAGCATGCGCGAACAACTACAGCGGGAGGTCCGACACGATAAATGCTAATGGTTCCGAGGTCCAGCAGATATGATCGATATCTCCAACATCATGCTCGAATGTGAGCTTTTTTTTTTTTTTTTTTAATACATCAGAGAGAAAATATAACTAGCCACATCAACGCCACCACTAGGTATATCCACAGCAAGTAGTAACGTACTAGATTTTTTTTTGTCCTGTTTCAATACTACGTAACGAAAAAGGCTCAAAACATCGTGCTCGCTTATTGGCGGAAATGGCTTAAAATACCATTCCCGGAGAAATAACGATAGATAAAGGCTGTAGACGATGAAATTAACCTTTGAAAAAAGTCAGTGCCCCTACTTGCATACATTTTAACTGGCGCCCTGGGTGACATGCGCCCAGTAAAGTTGGTAAGGATGGATGGGAAGTAGTTCCGTATCCTAACGACGAATACAAAAAATTAGGTAAGGTAACCATTTCTGTTAAATTAAATGATTTCTTTCGCTTTCTGTATGTTTTGTAATTCATCGAAGTGAAAAAATAAGCAGATTTCTAAAATATTTACTTCCCTAATAATTTCATTTGACCCACGCATGACAAAAGTGATGAGGCCCATGACAATGTTAATTTACATAAGGTGGAATAATACACAACGTGCATACAAGTAGATCTTAAGCAGGGCTTTCAAAAGTGCTCATTTTACCGTGAACAGCTTATACATTGTATGCTTAAGCTAAATACGGAATACATACCAATAATGGCTTCAAAAATTAATACGACGCTATGTGAAGAGGTGTTGAATGCAGGCTAAGGTAAAGTGAGGTGAAGATGGAGTAGCGGCGGAATACAAGGGTGGGGGAAATGAGAGTACCCCGAGAAACCCCCCCTCCCCCCCCCGGGTCAACAGCAACGTCCACCACGTTTCCCCCACAAGCGAAAATCCCAGGTCACCCCGCCGGGAATCGAACCCGATCCGTCTTTGTAAGAGGCGAGTAATCTGACTACCATACCACCGAGGTTCTAAAATACGACGCAAATAAGCCAATTTTCCGTAATTAAAAAATATATATGTCAAAATGCTATCTTTGCAGCAATTTCAGTACAACTAGGTTCGGTTTGAATCCCGGACAAGCCATATAGTGCTGGCACGGATGTACAGATTGGTACACAGTACGGCATGTAATATATCCTCCTGTTAGTTAACCAGAATACACACGAAATAATCTAACTGCAGAAAGACATGAAAATATAAAATACTTTCTACGGTATGTTTCATTACTACACGCTTCCACAGATTAGGTCAGTACTGGGACAAAATGGCGTGTCGGTTCTTATGACGTGACGTGGACGTACCAACCATTCTCTGATTGACCGCGCGAAGCTGTAGGAACTGTATGACTGGCTACTGCATGCTGCGAAAAGTTCCCTATTGGCTGGGCTGCGGGTGGTGACTATGCGCTGATTGGCAAGCGGCGATGCGACATTTTCGTTGTCGCGTGGTTTCTGGAGTTCGCAGTACGAGGGCTTTGTTAAGTAGCCTGTGACAATGCAGTGGGTAATCTCGAGGCGCTTTCTCCTCCTCTCCCGTCTCAATTCCGCACATGCTACAAACCGGCATCGTCTATGTGGACCCTCCCGAAGACTGTGACAACACGAGGATGGTTTCTTGCAGTCCATTCTCGGTTTCTTCACACTTCCCCAATCAAACCTTTTATTTAAAAAAAAAAAATCCCATGTACGACGTGTTATCATACATTACCTTATTTTTAATTAAACTGAACCTTCACTTATATTTTATCTATAAATTTAATATTCCGTTTGAATTTAATACGAATACAAACAGGGAGAAAATAGGTGTGTTGGCAACGCCTAGTAAGAAATAGTTGTTAAGCAAAATATTACTACACTGAGTGCGCACGAATGCGGCGCGTCGTCCCGTCCGTGTAATTTTCCTAAACTCGATTAAGCTTTGTTTACACGAGGCGGACGAATATCCTGGAAGCAGAACTTTGGCAGGTCTTCAGGAAAGAATAATGGAATATACTGCAGTAACTTTTATCGAAACAGAAGAACGGTGAATGTACTCGGATTAAATAACCTTGTACTCGCTGAACGGTCTATCACTTCTTCTATTGCTGTACTACATGTTTTGAGAGAATGCAAGTCACTTAAATTTGAATTATCGACCTTCGACTGGCGTCCACAGTTTACCTGAGGACATGTAAGGCAGAAAACCCACCGGCGCTAACGAACGTCTGTTAAAATGAACAGCCCCACTAATTAAAATTAACTACTGATGCTTGGTCTTGGAACTTACGTACTTTATCACGTGCCATCCCCTAAGTCGTGGCAGCGTTTACAACCACCAGTACAGTAAATTACTTTCACATTTTATCTTCGAAAAAAGAAGTTCCTTGAAGGAAGGAAATGCTTGTTTCTATATAGCGCCTCGCAGCGTTGTTCTTGTATCCGTTTTGGTTGTTTATAAATTTTCTGGTAAAACCAAACACACTGCCACATCTTTCGTCCATAAACAACTTTTGGAGGAGAAAGCTTCAGTTAGTCGTACTTTTTAAACAAGCCAAATATTCTTCTCTGAACACTAGCCACTAGCAACGAAAAAAAGTTAATTAACTCAGACTTGTATAAAACAGTAAAGCCAAATAAAGGGCAAAATATCATATTACATGATTTTTTTTTCCTTTCCCGTTTATTGTTTTTTTAATGAAGGTCGCAGTTTAAGTGAAGCCCCGAGAGAGCAGGAATTTCAAAAATTCTGTCTCCACGTGGTTTCTGCCTCACGATTCCTGTTTAGCGCCAGCGTGTCTCAATTAATTTTATTATATCGACGTACTATTTCGTATTAGGGACTCAAGAGTTATTAATGCTGTGTTAGAATAAAGTAACTTGTCATTTCTTGTTTGAATTTTATTATGATTCGATTCTGGTATTATTCGCGATTACCTATTACTAAGGAAGGGAAAATTTTGCGAGTTCAATGACCTGAATGCTAGACTCCACAATCCTTTGTCTATTCGAACTCCTGATGTTTGTTCATTAGCTGTTGTCCCAGTGTTACCCTACATTTGACAGTATGGGATTCGCTTCTTGTTCTCTGGCAAGTCGGCTATTGGCGCGGAGTCGTCCAGGGCGTGCCTGATAAACTCTTATCCTATTGAAAATGTGACGTCAGTGTACACGCGTTTGAAGTCTATCTTGTCCTGAAATGAAGTCGCGAATTTTTCCTAATACGCATGGTCCACAACACGACTCTGGAACAGCAACTAAACAGTGAAATATAAAGTAAAAACTGCAGAGTAAATATTTATGTGCGCGAAAGTAATTTCGAATGCAATCACAGAAACACCACAAATAAAACAACATTAAATAATACCTAGAAGGAATAAAAGTTTCTTTTTAAATACTATATTAATAACTTAAACCAATGTAATGTAGTGTGTAATGTAACATGAAATTGTAATATATAATATTCGTACGTGTTGTCTGCCCGGCTTACACTGCAGAATATATGAGAAATACAAACCAACAGATATGTGACCACCGATAAACTTACCAAATTTAATTTCTGTTTCTATAACACCACCAGGCAGATCCTTACTAAAACGTGTCACCATCCGAAAGACAACATGCTAAATAGAAAAATACAACACCTAACTACAAACGAACTACGGTAAATGAGGACAGCGTCAGCTCTGATTCTTTCAAAATTTTAATAGGATGTAAGAAGCCAAGTTTGCACACATTGTGATGAGCGGGCAGATGAGAAATTAAAATAGAACTGTGCATTAAAAAGTATACTTTCAATCACCAAGGTATTAGAGTATTATTAAAACTACTAATTCACAACACCACAACACTCAAATGATAGATATTGCGGCCGATACTAGCTAGCCAGCATTTATATGCCTGAGCATGTCTCGTTCTTACAGCATCTTCGTGGCTAAAAATCTGTGCAAACTGAATAAAAAAATCTAAAAATTGTGGTGCAGGATAAAAAGAGCTGCACGCTGTTTAAGCTGGTTCAGACTACACTGAGAATTAAAACGGTGGCAGTAGACAGCAGCTAGCCGAAGAAGTAATGTAAAAATTTCATTGTACACATTCCCGCAGCTGTAGTATTTCCTCTTTTACGTCGAGCTCTTCCCTAAAGATTAAGCTCGCGGGCTTAAATGTGCGTAAATACAGTCCTTGCACATTCACATTACAAGATCGTGGAAGGCGAAACACATTTAATATTTGACACGTTTGTCGTCCGAACTCAGACCTCTTCTTTGCTTGACAATACATTATCATGCCTTCGTACCATCGTACTCGCCTGGTTTGATAGATATTCGGACTCGTGTGAGAATAAATTAATGCAAATTCCTAGCTGCGACAACACCTCAGATCACCACAGCTCTAGCGAAGAATCCAATATGGCCTAAAAATTTCCAAAAACAATTTGAAACGTTCGTAGAGAGAGCAAAAATTCTCAAAATTCTTATTTTAAAATAAACAAATTCTCTCATAGGCTAGCTAGTATAGCCCCACACAGTTATAACGTAAAATATTCGCATATTACAAAATGTTGCCGACCTCCCGTGGCGCAGTCGGTTGGTGCGCCAGCGATCTGGGATGCGGGAGGCTCTGGGTTCTAGTCCTGGGCAAGGCGTGGGCGTTAATTTAAGTTATAAGTCTGTAAGCCGTCCCCTGCCAAGCCTTGAAGCATAAAACCGGAGGACGTTAAAAAAACCCTTTACAATACAATACAAAATGTTGACAAATTTCTTTCTAAAGGAGAAATTAAATTCTTTACCATTTCTGATTTTAACAAAATAATTTTCTATTTAATGTAAACAAACGAGATTGACAGTACAGCTGACTTATAAAATTCTAACCTTCGTGGAAAACAATGTCAAAAGAAATAAATAATTCGCACGGCATTAAATTACGGTTGCTAGGTTAGTTAAAGAATTTTATATTCTTAAATTATATACGTCTGTTATCTCAAACCGACATAATCAAAATAATTAAAATAATAATTAAAATTCCACGTGTTACACCAAATTCAAAAGCGTCCTGAACAGGTGTCTACAAGTCTAACTAATTAACCACAACCACATGTCGCATTAAGAAGGTTAAAAAAAAAATCGCTGCTTAGTAATTTCGTATTTGTGAAACTCTGTAAGACTGAACATGCCGAAACACAAACTCGTAAAATAGGCTAGACCATCAGCCGTGCACATAAGAATGCGCCATGTCAGTTATTACAACAGAAGTCAAGATTGATCATTTTAACAACATTTTAAATCCACATCCATACCTAACTGTGTCTAACGTTGCGGAGGTGACCAGAATCGCAACAGTGCTATTCCCAGTAAAGTTGAATGGAATGCTTTTGGTCGACGCTTTGACAAATAACTATTAAGCACCAGCGAAGATGGAAAGGAGTAGCGATGGAGCAGCGGCCAAATGAAAGGGCGAGGTAACAGTGGGAGAGCCCTGAAACCTCCCCCCCCCCCCTCCCCCGAACTACGGGAACATCCGATACGTTTCTGCAAAAACGGAAACCCGGTTCACGCCGCCGCGAAATGACACCGGTTCGCCTTGGTGGGAGGCAGGTTTTTCTTGCCTTAATAGAATTTCCAGTCGCACGCGGGCTTTCCGGGGAAAACGTGTCCACACAAACGAAAACCCGGTTGACGCCGCCGCGAATTGACCCCGGTTCGCCTTGGTGGGAGGCAGGTTTTTCTTGCCTTAATAGAATTTCCAGTCGCACGCGGGCTTTCCGGGGAAAACGTGTCCACACAAACGAAAACATGTAATAAACACAGCTATAGGCTGTTCACAGTAAAATGAGCACTTTCGAAAGCCCGGCTTAAGATCTACTTGTGTGCACGCTGTGTGTTCTTCCGCCTTATGTAAAATTAACATTGCCATGGGCCTCGTCACTTTATTCATGCGTCTGTCAAATTAAACTGTGAAATTATTAGAAAAGTAAATATTGTACAAATCTACCCATTTCTACATTTCGATGCATTAAAAAAATACAGAAAGCGAGAGAAATAATTTAAATTATCACAAATTACTACCTAACAAATTTTGTTCGACGATAATATATGGAACTACTTTCCCCGCCATCATTACCAACTTTATTGCGCGCATGTCACTCACTGCGCCCGTTAACATATATGTAGGTAGGGGTGGTGACATTTTCCTAAGGTTGATTTCAAAAGTGCTCAATTTATCGTACACAGCCATTAATCGCCATTGACTCACGTGAGCTGCCCGTCTTACCTTTGAATTTCCAACCGCTGAGAACCAACATTCGCGAAAGTACAAAAAAAAAAAAGCAGATAATAACAATAATAAAGAGGTGGCGAAGGACGACGAAGAGCGAATAGTTCAACGTCCTGCACCTCGGAAGACTGGGAGATGGCGAGATAACGGCGGTGTGGCTGTTATCAGCGGGAGAGATAACAACGGGCGACGTAACACAGGCATCTATCTCCCCCACCTACGTCGTCACGCGCCATATGGCTGTGGTCGGCGACCGTCCTTCGCGAACTGCTTCCGCGTCACGTGGTGTGGCGACGAGCAGCGCGGAGTCGCTCTCGAGTCTTCCGCGCCTCCTCAAGGTCAGGTGCACTCGACGGCATCGCGACTCGGCCACAGACCAAAGACGAGGTAGACAGACAGCTTATCCCCGGTTGCGCCATCGTGGATCGAAATTCGATCCGATATCGGATCTAAGATCGACACAGAAAATTGTTGCGCCATTCCGAGTTCAGAGCTGGACTGGAGATCGAGATGAAGTTCATTTCGAACCGCCGAAACTTAGGGTTCGAAATCTCGATCCGAGATCAGCAACCATCATCGACTAATGTAGTTTGAAAATACGCCAACAGATAGAACTACTTTCGATTGTTTTCTTGGGAAATTAAAACATTACATGCACTTGAATATTATTCAGTAAAATTCGTACAACAATAACTAACTTAAAATAGATAAAACATCGCACATCTAGTTCTATATATAGTGACAAATACGCCTACATCCATGGCGTCATTTATTATCAATATCAAAATTTGTCTCATACTTAATCTCGATATCTCACTTTGGAACCAAGATCGACAAATCGAAGATCCAGAATAATGAACTTTCGTTGGTGCAACACTTTTGTATTGGAGCCAAGATCAAACTGGAACCTGGTTCGGAACTAGGATCATTCGGTCTCGGATCTGGCAAGATGTTGGTGCACTCAGGCATTATTCGTCTTCTGCGCATGTACCCAACACTGACCTACACCAAACCAACACGACTGTCAAAGCCACGTGGTCAACAGTGATGAATGTGTTTATCTTAATTTTTAAATGACAAGCATTTGTTATACTAAACCGTTCGGTCACACATTAATTTGTGACCCGAAGTGTTGCAATCGTGTGATATTTTGATGTGTCCTGTACTTGTGTCTTAAGGCTGTTCACGATAAAGTGAGCACTTTTGAAATCAACCTTAGAAAAATGTCACTACTCCCTCCTGCAAATATTTTAACGGGTTCACTGCGTGACATGCACCCAGTAAGTTGGTAAGGGAAAGTAGTTTCATATCGTAACATCGAATAAAATGTGTTAGGGAACCATTTGTAACAACATAAATTATTTCTTTCGCTTTCTGTCTTTTTTATGTTTTTCATGCAGCGAAGTGTGAAAATTAGCAGATTTGTAAAATATATACTTTTCTAATAATTCCACAGCTCTACTCGACCGATGCATGAACAAAGTGTTAATTTTACACTAAGACGGAGAAATACACAGCGCGTATACAAGCAAATCTTAAGCGGGGCTATCAAAAGTGCTCATGTTACCGTGAACAGCCTACACACACACACACACACGCACACACACATACATAAACATACATACACATATACATAATAAGACTGATGACCTTAACGCATACACACAGTAAAATATTTTCTTGTAAACCTCCTAAACTGTAATGGAAGTTTTTAAACTATACACAGTGACAAACTATTACCATGTATCGGGCTGCAAATATATGAATGTTTAGCACCGCTACAATACATAATTGGTAACTTTATTATTCGTTTCACTGTTTCCTGAGCAAACGTAATAAAGCCCCCACGGATGTACGTGAAAAAACATTACCATCCACTGTTCCTCACTGCAGTGTATACATACGTATACACTGGTTTCGTATCTTTGCGAACAATTCCTTAGAGTGCAGAGGAGCAAACCTTTTTCACGCGAAGTGGCCATTTTTTTTTTTCGGGGTGCATATGTATGGTTGGATGTGCATCATCGTAAATCGTATTTAACTGTAATAAACTATTCGCATGTAAAGCGTTTTATTTCTCAAATATTTTGCTCATGTTTCGATATATTTATGAGAAGGAAAAAAACCTTCCATTTGACCTGAGGGGGATCATAGAGCTCAAGCGGTAATATAATTCTAAAGTACATGAACCTACTACACTCTGGTATTTTATGTCTAAAATACAGCTTTTATCTTTCCGCAGCCGACTGGTGCACATAGCACGTACAAAGAAAATTATTTTAAATTTCAAAATGAAAGCGTACCTGTAAAATCCTGAGATGTGTTCGTAGATGTGTGGTTTCGTTTACGTACATATCGACTCGAACTTAACAGCTTACAACCAAAAATGAATAATAGTTTAATGAAGGGTCGAGAAACTTGGCTACATAAAAAAAAAATTCCATCGCGATAACGTGGCTGTATAACCTAAAATCAGTGAAGGCCCTTGAATCAGACTATGTGCAGAAAAACGCCAAGAAAATTACACTCGCACTGCATAATTACACATTTAAGAACTCTGAAGGAGACAATAAAACAGTTCTGACTAAGGAAAGTACAAACATGTGTAACAATATTATAATAAATTATTTAAAATATATAAATTTTCTTACCTGATTAAAAGAGTCAAAATTAGGATAAAACATTTTCAGCTTTTCCATTTATGATTCTGGCACTTTTCTGACTTGTCCACCTTACCTGAAACAAAAAAAAAAAAAAAATATCAATTATATTTTCTGTTGGTCTACAAGGAAGTTCTACGTGAGCAGTTCAAGAACGCAATCGTTACAATAACATTCAGGAAACAACACTAAAATGGACCTATAGGCTGTTCACGGTAAAGTGAGCACTTTACAAATTATCCTTAAAAAATGTCACTGCCCCTGAATGCATATATTTTAATAGGCGCAGTGAGTGACATTTGCCCAGTACAGTTGGTAACGATGGGTGGAAAATAATTCCGTATCATAACATCGAATAAAAAGTGTTAGGTAACAATTTGTGATAACTTAAATTATTACTTTCGCTTTCTATTTTTTTTTTATGCATCGAAGTGCAAAAATGAGCATATTTGTATAATATTTACTTTCATAATAATTTCGAATTTTACTTGACCGATGCATGCATAAAGTTATGAGGCCGATGGCACTGTTAATTTTACGTAAACCGAAAGAATAAACAACGTGCATTCAAGTAGATCTTTAGCAGGGCTTTGAAAAGTGCTCACTTTACCGTGAATAGCTTATAGGTAAAGTTCATTCTACTCAGGTTAGCAACAAAACGTGATTTCTTATGGGAAAGTTTCGCATAGGGAAAATTTCAGTAATTAGGTGCGTACTGTTCCGAAAAATAACTTTTAGTTGAAATTTTCAGCTACGTGAATAATGAAAGAAAAGTATTTTACTTAGTTAGGAAGTTATTTTTTATTTTATTTACGATCATTACAATTAGCATGTTTTTTAACGTAGAAAAAAGAGAAAACATGGTACACATGCGATACTGGCGCTTGCCTAGTGGCGAAAATGTTTTGTTGGCAAAACTTTTAACGTTGATCCTCCCAGCCTGAGTAGAAATAGCCTTGACCTAGGTAACAATGTTCAGAGATGGGAAACTTAATAAGATGCAATATCTTCACAGTTTCAAGGTATGTCCGTTTGAACATTTTGGATGGGTGACTTTCCGAATGTGATAGATTAGCTTAGCTGCAGAGGATTTAAAAACGAAAAAAGTATAAACAGTAACGTACAAAAGCGCATACATTTTGTCACGAGAAAGATTGACCATTGACCACTACAAATCTAAAAACTGCTGAAGAATTTTTTTTTTTATTTTTTTTTTTTTAAGACGTGATTTACTACTAAATATTTGGTTATAGTCTGTTCACGGTAAAGTGAGCATATTTGAAAGCCCTCTCATCTGAAATAAGTAAAAAAATATATTTTATTTTAGCGTTAGACTTTAACTTCCGAGCACGGTGGAATATACATAGGCCTACTGAGTTTATTACATATTAATTTTAAAAGATGGTTAAAGGATTAAAAATGGCTGAAAGGAAAAAGTAACTAGGGCCTCGAAAGTGCTCACTTTACTGCGTACAGCCTATAGTAAGGAATTTTACAAGAGGGGAATTGATACTCACTGGGAAAAACTGTACCAGGGGAATTTAACGCCTTGATATAAATTGTGTGATGAAATACACACTCTGAACATAATTGGTTACTGCATTGCTCTGAGCACACAAATGATTTTCCACCGTTCCCGAGTGCAAATTTTGCAACACGACGGAAATTAAATCGTGGGTTCAGTGCCTTAAACTCCGAGGCAATCGTGTATTTTGATGGACACGCCAAGGTTGTAACATAGCACGCTCTTTCTTCTATGCTCCTGTTAAAGTTTTATTACATTTATCAAGCTTTTTTTTTTTTTTTTTTTTTTCGAATACAGGGGCAGGACCGTTACAACCTGGGTTTATTAAAAAATTACAGATCCGCCCTGTCTCCTCGCAATTAAAATACCAGCGACGTGCTCACACAATTGTGGCAACTGCGAAAAATTCTCGACTCCCGTCATGTGTAGCACTACACTGAGAAAAAAAGGTTTTTGTTGAATCAAACAAGATTTGTTTGGTGCAACAGAATTATTTGTTTGTATAGGGGCAATGCAATATTTTGTTTCTGAAACCAAATTATTACGTTGTTCTCCTTTGTCTGCCCCCGAACTGTAAGATTTGGTTGGCGCAACTAGAGATTTGTTTGGCTACACGTCCATTAAACAGTTTGGGACGATATAAAAATTGTTTACCAGTTCGAGCGAGTTTCGAATCTAGATCACCTGCGTCCGAGCGCTAATGTGAAAATTGACAACGCCGGAAAGCTTTTAAGTAGATATATTGCAAATATTGGGCAAACGTGAGCAAAGAAATATTTCAAGTTTTTGCAGCTTCACTTGTCAGTTTACTGTCGCGTTGTTTTGTTAATGTGTTCATATGATTGTTAAGCATCAATAGATGCACTAACAAACACGGTTGCTATCCTAATTGTCACAAAAAAAAATACAAACAAACTCTCGAGCTGTATTTTCGAACGAAAACCGTCATATGAGTGGCCAAACCAATATATACAGTTGATTCAACAAAATATTTAGTTGACAGTTTAATTTTTTGATTGGCCCAGCACAGAGATTTTGTTTACTCAAACATATATTTTGTTAGACGAACAAAAGTAATTTTGTGGCTTTTCAAATCTTGTTCGCTCAGCAATATATTTTGTCAATGATACTACATATATATTTGACCCTATACAAACAAATAATTTGTTCGATTTTCTCTCAGTATAGCTCAACACCACCCGAACTGAAAACTTGGACAGGACACAATTTTTTTTTTTCCACTTAGACGGGCTGAAAGTCAACAAACATCCCCAACCGATTCTCCTAACCCCCCCCCCCCCCCCCCCGGCACAATTTCCCGTCGCAGCATGTGTTGCTGACGTGAAGTTTACAGAGCTATGATAAGAAAAAGGAGGGGGGGGGAGAGGGGAGTAGAGAGGACCGGAAGCTCAGGGACGATGTGAAAAAAGAGAACACGGTAAATTAAGAATGGCACAGCGTAAAAAAAACCGGCAGGAAGAGATCGGGACGAGGCAAGTTAACCTCTTATTATCCCGAGCATACTCGTTCACGTAAAACATGTTGTAAATAAGGCGAAATCATGGTCGCTGCTGTACAAGTCGAGAAGTTTGCACCAATACAGACATCGTTTTTCCCTGGGCAAAGGCCGTTCACTGTAAAGTTAAAGCTCTCTCATTTGGAATAATATTCAATAAATATATTTTATTTTACCCCTGGACTTTAATTTCCGAGTGCGGTTGAATATACGTACAATGTGTTTGTTGTTTACATCGCATCATTTATTGTAAAAAGGTGGTTAAAGGATAAGGAATGGCTGGAAGAAAAAAGGTAACTAGGGCCTCAAAAGTGCTCACTTTACCGCGAACAGCATATAATGCTAGTGGTTGTTATTTTATAATTGGTTCCTTCTTGTGTCATGAATATACTGAAACCGTTTCCGTACGTTCCGAAGTGTCAAGTTATACGACAGTCGTAAGTACTTCTCACACCAAAATCTTCTCCTTTTGTAACACCTGAACAGAAATATTAATATGTACAAGGGGTTACGTAAACCGAAGTGGCGTACAATTAACATGAAACGCATTGTGAAATGTGAATAGCATCAGAAAGGAGACATCACAAAACATCTAACTTATATATAGGGATAGGAAAATTTCGCGAGTTCAATAACCCGTACGCTAGACTCCTCAGTCCTCTGCATACTGGAGCCTCAGCTGTGTGTTCATTGGCTGTTGCCCCGGGACCTGGCAGTTACGGGGTTCTCAAGGTGTTCCCTTGCAAGTCTGCTATTGGCTCAGAGGCGTGCAGGGCAACTCTGATAAACTGAGAGCCAATTGTGAAGGTGACTTCACTGTATATGAGTTTGACTTCTATCTTGTCCCGAAATGAATTCACGAAATTATCCTATCCCTACTTACATAGTGAGTGAATGAAGAGGTTTGGGCTGTTCTAACATCGACATCTTGAGAGCTGATGAGGGTGAACGAGGTGAGCCTGGAGCAGCGCCTGAATGTAAGGGAGGGAAAACACGGGAGACCCCCGAGAAAGCCCGCCGACCAGTGCCATCGTCCGGCACGGTTCCCACCTGCAAAAATCCGGGAGCGACCCCGCCGAGAATCGAGTACGCTAACCACTACACCACCACTGCCCCGCATATATAGTTAGTTAGAGTTAGTTCAACCCTTTCCGGACCCAAGATTTATGACTTCATGTGCTGCGAATAAGAAAATATTTTATTCGCGTTGTATTTCAGCCGATGCAGCACTTATTCCGTTATCACGCCCAATGAGCTGTGATTCGTGTTCTGCTACAGTAATATGAACCGTTCACAGCTTCGACCAAAAGCACAATTTACGAATCAGTTATCCATAGGGATGATTCTTGGGAACTAAGCTTGACAGTGTACCGTATTTGCCTAAAAAAAATAACCTTCCTGTGTGTTGGCCCTGAATGTGTTAAATAAGTGCTTGTCCAATATTTCACGAAACACTACATTTTATAACGGGAACGTTTTGAAATTTATTCCTATCAACACTCGTCTACCTAAGTAAATCACGACGATTGTTCTTAAGGGGAATGGTGCACGCAAATAGTATATTTATATAATTTTTGTCATAACATGTAATACAGCGGATTTTTCCAAAATTTTTGCTCGGCAAGACGTACATAACATTTATGAGCACCTTCTTACATTGTTACAAATTCACTGTATTCGTTATTCTCGGAGCACTGATCGAAGCTAAGAAAACCAAAATTATTTCTTTTCTTCCATCAGTGCTGCGAGAATAATGAAGGTCGTGAATATCTAACAATGTAAAAAGGTGTTGAAAATAATTATCTGCGTCATGCCGAGTCAAACATTTCTATAAACACTTTGGAAAACGACTTATATCGAAAATCCGGTAAATATATTGCTTTCGTGCACCACTGCCCAACTACATTTAGGCCCGAACATGTAGATAATTAAATTTGATATGATTATATCCATTACATGTCCTTACCCCACTGATACTCCAATCAGAACCGACTTCGAGACCAATACTTAACACCAGAATATCAAAAACAACACTTTCTCCAGCGTTATAGTTCCAGAGATGACAAATCTAGACTGAAATCGCGAAGTAATGGTACAATTTAAAACAGCTGGTGACTGTATACACCCCGCTGAACAGTTTCATTCATTCATTGATAAACACGTAAAACTGAGTAATTCAAGCAGCTGAGTTGTAGACACCGCTCGCCCACTGACTGTATACACCCCGCTTAACAGTTTCATTCATTCATTGATAAACAAGTAAAACTGAGTAATTCAAGCAACTGAGTTGTAGACACCGCTCGCCCACTACTAAAAACGTCGACCACTATGGCAGCTGCAAGATAGTAGATGTCCAGGATACGCCGTGAGAGAATAATAAGAGAGAAGCACGGCACATTTGAAGAAAATTAGCAATCTTGAGCGGGCATTGTCATTATGGTAAGTAGTTACCACAACGTTGCCGAAGGAGAACATGCAAGCCAGTCGAGCACGTTGACCGTAAAGGCGACGAGGCAAGTGGAGAGTGGGTGAGAGTCGGCCTTACAGCTAACGCGTTTCGAGGCCTCGAATGTGCTAAATAAATGCAACCAGCGGGGCCCTCAAGAGACACGACCATTTCCGCGAATTCATTCACAGGCGAGGTAGACTCCAAACACTTGTTGTTTCTCCTAATGCTGTGATTGGACGACAGCTGTTTAGACACGCCCCGTTTAACTGCGCGCCAGCAATAAGCAGGACGCAGTAGTGTGAGTGTGTGTGTGTTTTACAGTCCTGTACACAGGTCTCACTTGATCACAGCAAACAATAAGCAAACTATATTGTCTCGAGTGTATAGAAGCTGTCCAGCCTCGCTTGCTGGCAACTCAATCAGCGAGATACTCGGGGCACTACCTATAAAAGATGTTCACGATAGTGCGCACTTTGGAAATCAGCTTTAGAAATATGTCACTGACCCTGACTGCATGTATTTTAACGGGCGCCCTGAGTGACATGCGTCCGGCTAAAGTTGGTAACGATGGATAGAAAATAATTCCGTATGCTAATGTCGAATAAAAATGTAAAAATTAGCAGATTTATAAAATGTTTACTTTTCTAATAATTTCACAGTTTCACTTGACCGACGCATGAATAAAGTGGTGAGGCCTATGAAAATGTTAATTTTTCATAACGCGGAAGAATATACAACGTGCATACAGGTAGATCTTAAGCAGGGCTTTCAAAAAGTGCTCATTTTACTGTGAACAGCCTTTAGAAAAGTTAAAATGAGAAATGTAGGGGAGGGCTCACTCTAGCGCTCGCCGCTGGGCTGCAAATCACGTGACACTGCTCAGTGCGCTGGCTAACTTACGTTTTTTTTTTCCCCCAACAGACAGGCAATACGCACACGCGGAGCAGCCCTCGCCCAACTGCACTCGGCCGCTGTCACTACTGAACTGAACAACCCCGCCCCTTCGTGCAACACCAATGGACTCGCCCGACGCGTTTCGAACACCTGCGCATTATTTTCTCATTTAGATTCCACTCCTACCTACGTAGTTGTCTATGTGAAAAAGTATTGATAACAGCCGGAGTTATCTGCCAGCATGAAGGTGGGTATGTTCACAACTGCAACTTACCCTTCCTGAGGGTTGGACGTGTCAAGCCGTCGTAATGCGGCAGGGACCTTGAGGGACTTATCAGCTGGTCGCGCAATCGGGTTTCACAGCCGGCAGCCGGGGCTCGCTGCGCCGATGTCGCCTGCCTTTATTGGCACGCCCTCGCACGTTAGGAAGACTCCCTAGTACAATATTGTGTTGTAAAAGCAGGAATAGGACTTGTTTATCCGGAAAGACATAAAAAAAAAGCTATTACTGCAAGCACCACAAGTGCCGGCGGCTAACTTCCAAAGATGCCTGCGCTTGGTCCGTCGGCACGGCCCGGCCAGCGGCAGCTGATATTAGTGACGGCCCGGCTGTGTACAAACTGTTAGAAAAGTATTCGGCGCGCATTGATAAACGCGAAGGTGATTATATGGAGACTAACGTCTTAAGCAAGGCGGCATCACGCTGCGGCGGGCTGCGCGCGCAGCTACCTCTCCCCTCGCCGCACGCTCCCCGTAAATTCGACATCCGACAGCTGCGGCGCTAACAGTATATACAGCCACCACTTTTTTACTTTTATCACATTACAAATATTCAAAGAGAAAAAAGCAGTGAACATAGTTAAAAGACATTGTTTTTATGCCTTTACGTTTCCTTAACCCATTCAGACCCAGTGTACACAGTTGTGTATATTACGCACTTGTAGGTAACGCTTGGTCAATACTGCACACTGCAAAGCTAAATTACCAGTGATCTTATAGGCTGTTCACATTAAAGTGAGCACTTTTTAAGGCCCTCCCAATAGGCTTTAACCACTAATAAATATTTCTTATTGGAGCATCAGGCATTAAATTTTGAGGGTGGTGAAATGTATACACTGTGTTTATTCATCACAAAGCAATGTTTATATTGAAAAGCAGCAGGAAGATGGAAATAGGATGAAAGGAAACATTTAGACGGGCATTAAAAAGTGCTCACTTTACCGTGAACAGACTATACCTGTGGGTGAATGATTCGCAAACCGTCTTATTAGTCTAGGTCATAATTGGTTCATATAACTGCAGCCGAAGATAGGTATATCCTACAACAACTCATTGGCTGTGGCAACGAAACAAGTGTTGTGCCAACTTAAGTACAACTCGAATCATAAAAAATTCTGTTTGCAACACCTGAAACCGTAAATTAAAATGAGATCGGAAAACGTTAAATGTAAGAAAATCATAGTAATAACGTATCATATCAATTTTGTAATCAACTTTATTTACGTCAAATTCAGTCGTAAATGTTTATAACAAATGGATGCACATAAAATCAATTATACAAATTATTTCCTATATTATTATTACATTTTCCTTACTCACGAGCACAGTTACCATTATGACGATCTTTCTTTTAAGAAGATTTTCTTGCAAATTCTGCATTCCGAAACATTCAGAACGAAAATGCGCTTAAATTCTGCTACAATTCGGACTCTCTATCTTTTTTTTTTTTTTTTTTTTACATTTGAAAAGTATATTTTAGTAAAATACTTTATAATGTTGCAAAATATATGCAATGTTCTTTCATATACAGCATAAATCGCACTTACTGACAATCTTCATGGCGTTAGTACTACTCTTTTTATTGAGTTCTACGAATTATATAGTCGGGTGCAGTGCTCCATACGCAGTTGATTTACTTCAACCTTCGTGTATCCAAATGAGTAAAGGCTTTCGATTTCTTAGCGAGTCTTTCGCGTCGTCGCCGCTCCGAACGAATCACAGTTCATAAATATTGAGTCCATGATTAACGCACCGGTGTATTCATAAAACAGCCACGTACACCCCGGTATTTATTACGACGGCACGTCTGCCCGTCCGGTAACACGCGGGCGGGTCCCAGTTTCGCCATCCCGCAGAGCGTACGCGCAACTGGGCCCCGCAGTAATCCTGCCCTGTGGGAATCATCCCGACCGAGTAACGCGATGGAACGCCGCAGCGCCCACCTTTCGACGGCGGGATGAAGAATCCTCTCGGCTTTGACAGTAGCGCACGTTGAACGGGTAGCAAGGCTACGCGTCACCATGAAGCGGTATTCACAATACAGCGTCGCGATGCCGTCCGACGCTCGCCGCCAGCGACGAACGTTATTCCCGTCTTCACAATGGAGCTATGTTCTGACGCCGGCCCCCGCGCCGGCGACACAGACTGTGTTGCCATCTGTTATCCTTCAAGGAAGCTTGAAATGAAATGCTAATAGCGGACGAAATTCAATGTATTTGTTTGCCATTTAGTTAATAAAATTATTTTGTAGTAATATGCACTTTTCTTTAATAAAAAGTATTATATTAAAATTCGAAATGATGTAGAATATGAACGACTTTTCAGGTATCGGAAAAGAAAAAATTACTTTTGTTTCCTAAAGGTAAATAAAATTGTTATAAATTTGCACTCCAATTAGTAGATATTTCTACAAACTGCTTGTTATGTACATTTAAATTGTTTTTTTTTTTTTTTATCTCAGCTTCTCGCCAGTTTATCTATTATGAAGTAAAGAAATGTTATTCTTCTTATTCCCCGACGCTGGCGAGGAGCGTCAAAACCAATGTTCGTAGCTCGAGCAAAGTCCTCGACGCCGGCTTCAAAATGGCTGATGCTCGACGCGTCGCTCTATTGTGAATACCTCTTAAAGATGCGATGCGGAAAGAAATAGCAGTAGCAATAACGCCTCAGACACACGCATACAGGCTGTTCACGGATAAACTGCGCACTTCTCAGAGTCCCGCGTCCATGATCTGGGACATGTTGCACGCGGAAGATACTTATGGTCGGTTCTGTACACAAGGAATCAGTTGCCCGTGTCCTGAGCATCTTCTTCGTGAGGAATCTCTTTTGTTGAGGTTTCTGCGTGTCTCATTTGGGAATGGTTTATAATACGTTCACTTTTCTGTTCTGAAGCACTGTTAAAGTTCTACTTCCGGGGTATTCTTCCGCCTCGAGTAAACAAAGCTTAACTAACTCTAAAAAATTACAGCAAAGGACAACGCACCGAATTCGTGCGCACTCAGTTGTAATAATATTTTTCATGGGAACTATTTCCTACTAGGCGCTATCAAACCAGATGTTTTCTCACTGATTTTATTCATATTTGTTATAAATGAAATAATATTATAAATTTAATGTAGGTAAAACATCAATTTAACAACAAATAATATACATGTATGTTAACAGAGGTATAAAACACTTGTGATACATGAAATACTTAGGAAATAACGAAACACGTCATACATAGTGTATATGTAGGGAAAGGAAAAATTCGCGAGTTCAATGACTTGTAGGCTAGATTCCATAGCCACGTGTATACTCGAGCCTCAAATATTTGTTCATTGGCTGCTGGCCCATAGAGTAACCAGTGTTACACCACACCTGGCAGTATGATAATCGTTACTCGTTTCCTTGCAAGTCTGCTATTGGCTCAGAGTCGTCCAGGGCGTGTCTAATAAACTGCGATCCAATTGCAGAGTCAACTTCAGTGTACACATGTTTGACGTCTATCTTGTACTGAAATGAACTCCAGAAATGTTCCTATCCCTATGTATATAAGATGATTTTTCAAAGGTTCGCTTAAAAAAAGTGCGAAGAAACCGCGAATCGATTATAGTAGTGATATCAACGAGCACTTAGTGCATTGTTGCACGAAAAACGCTCGACGCAAAACAGCGTACATAAAAAAAATTACAAGATGGCAACGCTTGAGCATGTGAATGAATTCCGGACTGAACGGATGAAGGGAATTCATAAATTGGCAACATAACATCGATTTTCATTTCTGTCCTGGAAAAAAAGCTTGCCATGAAATATTCCATACTTGATTAAAAATCAGAATGAACATAACTGCTTGCAATGAGACCCACATGACAATATACGCCGTGTATTCTTTCGCTATATGTACTGTTAACATAGACACGGGACTGAACACTTTATTCTTGCGTCGTGTCACTAAAAAAAGAACTTAATATTTTACTGTTTAGCTAATTCGTACGATTATGTACATACATTTAAAAAATAGAAAGCAAAATAAATAATTCCAGTACTCACGAATGTTTACCCGACACTTGTAATTCAACGTGAAGACATGGAACTAATTGCCCTTCGTCTATACAGGCCGTTTACGGTAAAGTGAGTACTTTTTGAGGCCCTTCCAAATTTTTATTTTAAGCGAGTTTTTTTAAATCAAAGCCATTTTTTAATATCAGCATTGCCACGAGAATAATAAATACGACGTATACTTTCACCACTCTCAAAAGTTAATGTCCGAGGCTGCAACAAGACATATTTACTAGTGGTGAATGCCTGTTGGGAGGGCCTTAAAAAGTGCTCACTTTATCGTGAACAGCCTATACCAAAATTACCGGGTGCCCGTTAAGATACACGCAGATGGGAGGAAGTGACATTTTTCAAAGGTTGACTTCAAAAGTGCTCAAACTCACCGCGAACAGCACATAGTGGTAGTAATAATAATGCCTCACAGACACACGTATGAATACCTACAGAGGAGAGTCGTCGCGAATATGGTTGGGAGAGGGGAGGGGGGATGGTGGACTTATTTTCTTCTTTTTCAGAGAAGAGAGATTCCGCGAGGGTAAATTGTATGCGGGCGGTACCTCCCTCCGCCTTTCCTGGTGTTCCCTTCGCTCGCCCGGGCTCTTTGACGAGCAGAAATGAAGCAGGAAATGAAGAATAGAAACGGCCAAGGGGGGAGGGGGGTGGGGGAGAAGACGTCATCATCTGGAATGTAAGAAGACATAAAGAAAAAAAATATTTCCAGATGCAAATTGAAAAAAAAAATGGGGGAGGGGGGGATTTAAAAGGGTAAAATTCTCGACTTGCGTAAAAAGAACACTGTGTCCGCGAACAAAAAAAAAAAAAAAAGAATAAAGTACAAGCATGCCCCGTGCATTTTAAATACAAACCATCGATTTCTCTTAGTTTCGGGATCGAGGAGTAGCGGGAAAAATTAGTACCCGTGGTCGCAGTATAACTGGTAATTTTCAGAGGGTTCAATCAATCTGCACGCGCATGAAAAAGAAAAACATACTTCACGATTCCAACACACGACGCGGAGCTCGAACAAGAGACGAATTCCGCAAGCGTGGAAAACAATAATCAATTTAAGAGTCTAATCACGTAGGTATTATGCGGAAACTTGAGCGTGGCGAAGAAGTTCATAAACAAACCGTCTCCCCCCCACGTGCTTCATTTGTGAATTCCATCAGGGTGTTATTATATTTGCCGCGCTCTGGTTTGATCAAACACACACAAACAATCGCGCAGCATGCGAAGGCGAATGACTGCACTGACGAAAACTACGATGCGGCTGGTGGAGAATTTCACAATACGTAGGCGAAGGGGGGAGGCTTGGATTTCGTGTATTATTATCATCTGCGTTCGTGATAAAAGTTAAGGATGGTTCTGTAAGTCGCAAAATACTCTCACTGCCAAATGTAGATCACGAATCACTGGAGGAAATATTGCATTTTTTCTGGAAATAAAATTCCCCGAGGGATGACCGTAAGAAAAAGTGTAATACATAAAAACTGATGTTTGGCTTTACCATTCATTGTTATTCACACGAAGGAAAAATACGGTCGCCATTAACCAATCATTCGCAGCAATTTTGACTGCATCCACCCCCAGAAGGGCTCGCAAAGGGTGATGGCCACTATATGATAGGTCATTATTAATTAACCACTTTTGAAATCAACCTTTGAAAAATGTCACTGCCCCCTACCTGCTTAGCAGGGGCCGCGGTGGTTTAACGGTTAGACTGCTCGCCTCCCACCAAGGCGAACCAGGTTCGATTTTCAACGGGTTTTCTGGAGAATCTCACTATTCCCCCGCCTTTGCATTCCGGCGCCACTCCATTCTCACCTAATCTTATCCTCATCGGCTCTCGAGACGACGTTGTTAAGAGCCGCCCAAATCTCTCAACCTACAAAGGTGGAGATATTCAGCAACAAGCGAACATTATTTCTCGGGGAGCAGTAACCCCTCTTTACTCTAATCCCCGCTTGCACCGCTTGGCGTTCATGTACGCTGGTATAGGCTGTTCACGGTTAAATGAGCACTTTTGAAAGCTTTGATTAAGATCTACTTGTATGCTCGTTTTGTATTCTCCCGCCTTATGTAAAACTAACTTTGCCGTGGGACTCATTGCTTTATTTATGCGTAGGTCAAGTAAAACTGATAAATTATTAGAAAAGTAAATATTGTACAAATATGCTTATTTTCACACTTCAATGGCTAAAAAAAATAAGAAAGCGAAAGAAATAATTTAAGTAGACACAAATCATTACCTAAAACTACTATATCCACTGTTACCAACTTAACTGTGCTAATGTCACTCGGTGCAACCATTTTAATATAAGCGTTCAGGGGCAGTGGCTTTTTGTTCATTTCAAAAGTGCTCACGTTATCGTGAACAGCCTTTGGCTGACGGTCCTGAGACCAAACCGAAGACCGGCGAAGTGTTTTGGCACAGAGCAGGAAAGTTCACATAGACGTGTGATGTGGGCATACCCACTTTCTGATTGTCTGCGCGAGTCTCTGGGAAAAGGACCTCACGTCTGCCAAAGCTCACTACCGGCTGAGAGGCCGGCGACTCCCATTTCGCTGTCAAGCGCGGGCGCAGTGGTTGTTTCACCTGCAGCAGGCCGCGCGGGGCGATGCAGACAGAATGTTTGCGTGAGGTAGCTGCTGTCGTAATACCAGCACCGCTATCGGACCGCCGCGCCTCGGCGAAAAGCGACCGGCTGGCAGGACAGAAGTGGGTTATCTGTGGCGGGCGAGGAGAGTGATAAAAACACCCGGCAACAGGCTGGCGCAAGCCCGACACACACACACACACACACGTACGTCCAGCCGGCTGGCCAACCGCCGCGGTGCGGGAACCGGGTCAAGTGAAATCCAGTTGGCAGCACTGCCACGGACTCAACTGCGCTTGCCCGCGCCCCGCTTAAAGACTGTTCACGATAAAGTGGGCAATTTTGAAATAAACCTTAGAAAAAAGTCACTGCCCGTACCTGCGTGTATTTCAACGGGCGCGATGAGGGACGCGTGCCCAGTAAAGTTGGTAACGGTGGAGGGGAAACTAGTTCCATATATTAACGTCGAACAAAAAGTGTTACGTAAACATTATTTCTCTCACTTTCTGTATTTTTTTTAATGCAGCGAAGTGTATAAATGAGCAGATTCGTTCGATATATACTTTCTTAATAATTTCACAGTTTCACTTGACCGACGCATGAATAAAGTGATGCCCGTGACAATATTAATTTTCCATAAGGCGGAAGAACACACAACGTGTATACAAGTAGATCTTAAGCAGGGCTTTCAAAGTCATCATTTTCCCATGAACAGCCTTTAACAAAAAAAAAAAAAAAAAAAAAAAAAAAAAAAACTCCTCACACGTACCGAGCGTGCAGAATAACTACATATCAAGAGTTGAAAGTACAGGACCTTCCACCGGCATTTCGGTTTATCTGTATTTACAGCCTGCTTATATTTTTGTAAGATAATTCCGAACGTATAGTGAAATCCAAATGAGAAAATAATGCGCAGATGTCCAAAATCCGTCGGGCGAGTCCATCACCGTTGCACAAAGGGGTGGGGGTGGGGGTGTTCAGTTCAGTAGTGACAGCAGCTGAGAGCGGTTGGGCGGAAGTTGTTCCGCGCGTGCTTACTACCAGTCGAAAAAAAAAAAAGGGGGGGGGGGACGTACGTTGGGCCAGTGCAGTATTTAACAGCGACGTCACCAGATTGAAATGCATAGCACCGGTAGTGTTACGTGATTCCCCTCCCTGCAACGGCGAGCGTTCCGGAGAGCCCCGCCCCTACACTGCCACCCCTACGTCCCCTCCCTTAGAGCGGCGCGAAGGTTATTTTCTCATTTGAACTTTACCATGCCTCTATACGCAACTCACACAGCAGGACAGACAAGACAAGAGAACTGCGGACTCATTAATTACTGTCCAAGTAGCAGCAGAGCCTTTATCAATCTGTCGCACGGGGACAAATAAAAATATCTTTGATGTCACTGGCATCATAGCCTTTTAACGGTTTCTTCATACTTCTTGAATAGAACCTCTGAAAAATAAACACCCCATGGATGACGTGTTTGATGGTTTCCTAAGTATGTAATATATCTGAAGCGTTTAATACTTCTGTTAACATAAAAGTATCTTATTTTTCGTTAAAGTGAACACTTTTGAAATCAATCTTAGAAAAAAGCTACTGGCCCTCCAGTGAAGTTGATGATAATAGATGGAAAATAGTTACATAACTTAACGTCGAATAAAAAGCGTTAGGTAACCATTTGTGATAATTTAAATAATTTATTTTGCTTTCTGTTTGTTTAATGCACCAAGGAGTAAAAATTACCGTATTTGTAACATATTTCCTTTTCTAATAATTTTACAGTTTCACCTGACCGACGCGTGAATGAAGTTATGAGGCACATGGCAATGTTAATTTTACATAAGGCGGAGGAATACACAACGTACATACAAATAGATCTTAAGCAGGGCTTCCAAAAGTGCTCATTTTACCGTGAACAGCCTATAAAATATAATCAATACGAATCAAAACAGACAAAAGATAGGTGTGTTGGTAATGCCCCACTAATATATAGTTCGTATGCGAAATACTATTAAACCGAGTGAGCATGAATGTGGAGCGTTGTCCCGTTGCTGTAATTTCCCAGACTTAGCTATGCTTTGTTTGCATGAGGAGGGAGGAATAGTCTCGAAAGTAGAACTTTAGCAGGGGAGTCAGAAAAGTTGTAAGTTACCATGAATCGATTGTAGCAGTTTGTGAGACAGCGGGACATGGGTAATCTTCAACAACGAATCATGTATTTCACCGGGTGAAACACTTTCCTTGTTGGATGTTGTTTTCTGCTGTGTACGATGTACTTTCTGTGCACACCCCTTATATAGGACACTGAGACTGGAAGGGTGAAACAATTCTTAACTCTGTAAACTTCGACACTACGTAAATCTCTTTACTCAAATGTGTCTCAGGAAGTGGCAAAGATATTTACGCATACACATGTTTACATAGAGATGCTTTGAGATAGTTTTCAGAAAGTATATAAATATATGAAGAATGTATCTTATTCAATATATCTGTATTTTATAGAATGGCTTCTAATATCTCACGCAAATTACATAACGCTAAATTTAAACTTCAAAACCTCCCACAAAAAAACCCAGTACTAGAAAAGTGAGAGGAAACCAAATTGTTAACGCTTTTTATGCTTTTCCAGGTAATCAAAAAATTAAAAAAATGACGGATAGTACGTTTTCAAAAAAAAAATACACCAGGGGGGGGGGGGAGGTAGACTACTAACAATCTAAAAATGTAATCCTTCAAGTCGTAAAGTGACATTAAGAGATGATAAGCAGAATAGAAGACGGTCAAAATGTTATTTTTAAAAAAATTCCAGCAGGTGCTTTGTTCTCAAGGTCAACAGGATGCTGAGATTATGGACCAATCTAGCTGCCGGTTAAAATAAAATAACACGACGGTCTGTTTGAAGGTTGGGGAACTTCCATACGGGTAAGAATGTTGAAAATGCCGCAACAATTTTTAATAACATTACGTTTTTGGAGACAGTGAAATATTGGGAATACTGAATTTCCATCAACACTTTTCAACATGCTGACGTTTCACATAATGTAATTTAAGTGATAAGAACATTTACTGCGAGAATTCTTTTTATGTAGTTATACCCCAAAATCGAAATTTCACTATTTTCCATGAGACAACGAACCCTACTGACAAAATCAAATCACTGGAGAGGCTGACACACCTAAAATTATTTACCTACTTGCAGGGTGTCAATACACTGTGTATACCTCCACATTTGTTCCTCTTGCTGCACGAGAGATTATAGACTGTTCACGGTAAAGTGAGCACTTTTGAAAAGTCCACTCATTTGGAATAACAGTCAATAAATATTTTTTATTTTATCCGTAGACATAAGTATCCGGGTGCAGTGAAATATACACGCTGAGTTTATTAGTTACACAGCAATATTTATTTAAAAAGGTGTTTAAATTAATAAAAAATGGCTGAAAGGAAAAAAGTAACTAGGGGCTGTAAAGGACTCATTTATCGTGAACAGCCTATACCTTCCATATTTGATAGGAAGAATAGAATTCGACTGCGCTAATTCTGCACGTCTGTATGCAAACGTACGAGCCAGCTAAAATATAGATAATATTATTGTGAGCAAAAGAAACTACATAAAAAAAAAAAAAAAAAAATCCGCAATAGAAAATTTTTTTTATGAACTGTGGCGGGTTGGCACAGACAACTTCACGGGACAGATACAGCATACGGACAAAAGAAAAAGTATCAAGAGTACGGGAGTGGGATAGATATAAAGAGGAGAGGCGAAAGACATGCACACATGCGTAGAGTAAAATAAAAAGTACTAACCTCGTCTTAAAATGAGTTAGCACAATAATTCCATTTTGTAGCTTGCCGTGACACGAAAGTTACGTTTGCGCGACCAGAGATTACAAGGCATATACTTAACGAGTTCTAACGCTTCGTTTGTAAACCCACGTAACGTCTCCAGGCAGCATCACTGCGCCACAGAATACTTAGAATGCAGGGGCCAAAAAACCGCGAGGTCCAGCAGCGCTAACCAGCAACCTGGCGTCACTAGCCAATCAGCGCCTAGTAACCTACTCGCCAGCCAGCGGCAAGCATAAGCCAATCAGACACAAGGGCAGTTCCCAGAGCCTCGCACAGCCAAACAGATAATGAGTACGTCTACATCAAAGTAGCACTACGCCATTTCGTCTCTACGTACGAAATTCGTCGTTTTCACGTCACAATTTGAGTTCCAGAGGTATTACTGGAACTGGTTGCCGTTGTTCAATACATTTGTATCTAATTTTCACCGTGTGTTATTTCCTGCTTGCAAAAAAGGCAGGAACTTAATTGATACAATATAGAAACGTTCTCGACATTTTTTAGAACAAGTCAATAAGACACAATTAAAATTACGCACAAAAATAATAAACTACTAATAACATGTAAATTTTATATAATTGTAGATAGTCAGTAATTACTATGAAGGCGAAATTACGACGCGAAAACGAAGTGACACCGCGGACACATGAGGGAGGGTTCTTTGAGGAGGGGGGGGGGAGGGTTGGGGCTGTCCACGAGAAGAGGGGTGGGGTTGCAAGCCACCCTCCCCCTCGTGCGTGTTTTCACTAGCATCAACCCTCTAGCGAGCTTACTCCTGTCCCTTGTCACTAGGTTGGTAACGTGATCATGGGGTTTCCCCAAGGTCCCACGAGACGCCGCCTCCAGCCGAGATAGGGCCTGGGAGCCCTTGTTCCTTGCGGCAAAGCAAGCCAAGGGGTGGCTTTTGGACGTACCATCACCCCCGATCCAGGTCACCACAACGATGTCACAGAAACAGCCGCTTATACCTCAGACTCTAGCCGCTCACGGGGCCGCGGTGGTGTAGTGGTTAGAAAACTCCCCCTCCCCCGGCGAATCTGGTTCGATTCCCGGCGGGGTCGCTCCCGGATTTCCGCAGGAAGGAACCGCGCCGGACGATGCCGCTGGTCGGCACGTTTTCTCGGTGATCTCCCGTTTCTCACCGCCCTATCATTCCAGCGCTGCTCCATAACCACCTCGCACTATGTTGCTGCGCGTCCAAGGTCAAGAAGCGGGGGATCGATACGGGCGACAGTTACATGCACGCCTAGCGCCTCATCGCTCCTACGCGCAAGGCGTGCATTGTTTCCGTTGCAACGCTGTACTCTGTAAATTAGATTTATAACATAGGGGTTTTATTACACGCGATGAAAGCCCACAGATTAAACTACGTCCGTATCTTTGTAATTTTCTCTTGCCGCTTAAGTAAACTGCATAGGCATGTTTTAAAAATGCGATATTTGACCATTTTCACTTAAGTTGAAATCTGTTGATATAGGCTGTTCACGGTTGGGCACTTCTGAGACCCCAATTACTTTTTTCCTACCAGCAATTTTTCTATCCTTCCACCACTTCTTAAAACAAATATTAGCAAGTAATAAATAAAGTGTTAGTATTTCACTGGAGTCGAAAGTGAACGTGTATATTTATTGACTGATATTCCAAACGAGAGGTCTTCAGAACCTGCTCAGTTTACCATGAATAGCCTACAGTCACTTGTTTATCAAGATGGTTTTGAGAAAAGTTGTAGTCTGCAAAATTTTTAAACTGAATAAACTAATATTTATACGAAGAAACGTATGTACACAGTTAAGTTTTTGGTCACGTTCACATTCAAAAATATTATACATTCCACAACATGTTACTAGAATTAAATTCTTTCATACAGTTACTCTACTTGCACAAATGTATTTAATTACATAGATCTGCCGGAAAACATACAATGTATACGTACAGTATAAAGCTACCTACGCAGTTTTCTTTGCCGGATCAGATTCAAAATAATTTTTTTTTTAGCGATTTTTGATTTAGTAAATTAGCTTTTAGTAAGTTTCGTTATATACGCGATCACTTTAGTATACTGAATCGTGACTACTGTATTTATTTAGTATGTAAGCTAAAACTGCAAGCTGGAACACACGCCTCGTCCAGCAAGAAACAAGTTCAGTTTTACAGGCGTCCCATGTTCCGAGACACGTTTTGCAGTAAGGAAAGACGATCCTCTGTGCGCTGGAGATTTAGGGATCTCTCAGCCACGAGGTTCCGCGTTCAAATCCCTCTGCTAAGCCATACTTAAGTCCTTTCATGTTAGCGGCCTGCTCCTTCTGGCATAAAAGCGGCGAAGTCATTGTCTAGTCACGATATCTTCACACTTTCTCAATAAAACATTCCAAAAATAACCTCCAAAGTATAACACGTTTGATTACTTATTAAATAATTCCTAAGTCACAACTGTTTTACTGTTCTAACGTGCCTTTAAATACAATTTTCATTTATGTTTTTGTATACAATTTGTAGATAGGCCTATACAGTGAGAAGCCCGAAAGTAAAACTTTAGCAGGGATGCAGAAACCACGAACAGAATAAAAATCGCAGAACTGAATAAGTTTCATCTCAGAAAATCCATTACCCTTACGCTACGCCATAGTTTCTAAGATATCTTATTTGTACATCTTGTAAGTCCTCGCATCGGGACACATCAAACATTGCTGCCTTCAGCTCCTTCGCCATGGCAACTCTTGAGTTATTGGCTTACTAATTACAGACACATCACAAGTAAGCACATTCAGTGTGGATTGTGTCATCGCCTATAATTTTGTGCGTTGGTCGCATGGATTTATAACAAGATTTTTTTTTTTCGTAGAGGGAGTTTTTCTCCTTTCATTAGTTATAGCTTCAAACTTGAAACTGACACTAGAATGCGGAAATAATTTAGTTAATGCAAACCAATGACGAGTTTACTGTAAACCTACAAAGTTCCATTAAAAAAAAAATATCAACTACATGGGATTTCCTTCTTCTTACGAGCACATTATGTGGAAATAGCTGTTAATAAATAAACTATTAGGTTCACCATTATCTCAGGAAGCAATATTTTTCATATGAACTACTCGAGGAAAAAATTATTAAGGCTATTTTGTGCATATATTATACGGTATGAAATATTGTTCACAAGAAATACAGATGAACGAGTTTCACAAGTTTGTACTTTGATTAATTCTAAATGCTGAGATCACTTTTAGTTCATTTGTAACAATTTTCCAGAGGAAAAAAAAATTGCTTTTACGCATGTTGTAATGCAATGATGCCATTTTGTCTCCATTTTCGACAAGTGTACAGCGTGGTTCTTTGTAACTCTACAAAATTAATAACTACAAAATATAAACGCGAGCAAGTCGTTGCACAGCGTTTGTATGTAAAAAAACAATATCGTGTTTCGCAATTAAATGAAAATATGAAAGCAGCACAGCTTACTCTATATCTGCAATTCTCCGCGCAAGCATTACCGTCATTTTACTGTTCAGAGTATACGCTCTTTATCAGTCCACACTCACACTCACTATGGCGACAATGTAATTCCCTCTACATACACTGAGGGAAAAAAAAATTGGTTGTGGGGACCTAGTTTCTTAGCCGTAACCCGTCGGGACAACAATCAGACAGGTTGTCAGTACCATTTAAATATTGCCATCATAGATAGTAATAGCAACGGAACTGTTTGATGTGGTCATATCTGTGATTACTAGGGACCTCCGAAATTCGCGTTATATTTTTAGCTTCAAGATAAAATTCACAGTACTGTATACGCTCTAGCCGGTGTTGTTCCCTCATTGGCTACTGCCCTAACGTGAAGTCACGCCCTTTCTCAGTGAACTGTACGTGATTGGGCACACGACTGGGAAGTGTTCATTTATTGGCGCAGAGATAACCGGGGCGTGTCGAATAAAGCATTGTCCAATGACAAATGTACTGTAAAGGTATGTGTTTTAAGTTTAAATTGTCCTCAAATAATAATGCGAATGTTGCAAGTCTCTAGTCATTACATATGCAATTATACGTGCAGTTCCTATGGCAGAGCACTATTCTCCTACAGGAGAACTGACAGTTTCTTTACAGAACTTCAGCAATATTTAGAATGTTTCCACGACAAGCTGGACCATGATAAACTAATAGAACATCTGATCCCAATAACAAAGTTTTGCTGCTGCTGCTGACGCCATCAAACTCCATTACAGAACTGTTCTGTTGTCATTTGGCTGCAGATTTTTTTCTTTCTGTGTACATACTACGGCATAATCAGATACGCTACCCACACCAAACGTAATCAGCTACAGATTAGATAATTAATATTCAGATTGCTACGTACATAAAATACCTGTTCAGGTAAGAATTTATCAGTATAAATATAGTACAATAATTGCAGATTTAGGTATTGCCAGCATCACCAAATGTTCTATTTTTACCACAGAGCGTGTATTAACAGCCAACTAAAATTGCCAATTTAAAAAAAATTTGAAACAAAAATAGGCGAGAAAGAATTAATACTTCAGCTAAATATTAATGACTGTTTCAAAATTATGTATCATAGCTTAAAATATATTTACTTCAATTTTTTTTTAAATTCATATTTTTATCCTACAGCTTGTAACTGAATGATCTATTCACACAACTATTCATACTTCCAAGCGTTCCATACTTGGGGGGCATTTTTATGTAACCACAATAAGTAGGTCTGTGAAAAGTACGCAACGATAACATTTCGACCTGTTATGTTCGTCATCAGCCCATGATACCGCTACTAATGCTGCCTGTTAGCGGACAACACCATATAACAAAAGCAAGTTGTTTGTCGGTGTGTGTCGCGGAAGCAAAATCGGAGTCCATGAAGTAAGTGAGTGAAAATATTTGCGCGGTTCTCAACATAAGAAGTCTTGAGAGCCAATGGGGGGTGAAGTGAGGTGATCATGGAGCTGCGCCGGGATGATGGGGCGGAACAAACTGGAGATCCTCGAGGAAAACCCACCGGCCAGCCGCATCGCCCGGCACGATTCCCAAATGTTCGCCAAGGTGGGAAGCGAATAATCTGACCACTGCACCACGGCGGCCCCACGGACCACTTGAAGTTAACACACAACGCCACCGCAGAATAGGCGAATATACAGAAACTAAATAGCGTGGCGGTGCTTTTGATATAGGCGTGTCCAATCTCTGATCGGTTGCACAAGGCTGGGACGGGCATGGTGTACGAATGGCTCCCGCGTGCTACGAAAGTCCCCCAAACATTTATACGCTATTCACTGTAAAGTGAGCACTTTTGAGGCCCTAGTTACTTTTTTATTTCAGCTATATTTGATCCTTTAACCACCTTTTAAAATAATTATTGCTAGGTAAGTAATAAACACAGTCTGCTCCACTGCACTCTGAAGATAACGCGTAGGGATCAAATAAAATATGTTTATTGACTATTATTGCAAATGAGAGGACTTTCAAAAGTGCTCACTTCACCGTTAAACAGCCTATAATATGTTTATTACTTACATGGCAATATTTATTTTAAAAACTGGTGGAAGAATAAAAAATGGCTGATAGGAAAATGTAACTAGGGCCTCGAAAGTGCTCACTTTACCGTGAACAGCCTGTAAAAAGAGCACTCTGCACGTTGCCAAACATACTACGTGGATTGCAATTACAACACAGAGAAAAAAATCAAATGCGCACTAAACAATGTGGCATCAAACTATGGCGTAATTAAATCGTGTGTTAAAATGTTCAAAAAACGAACCGGTGAAGGGGCCGCGGTGGTTTAGTGGCTAGACTACTGGCCTCCCACCAAGACGAATCGGGTTTGATTCCGAAGTGGGAATCGTGCCGGACAATGCCGCTGTTCAGAGGGTTTTCTCGGGGATCTCCCATTTCCCCCGCCCATACATTCCGGCACTGCTGCATAGGTCGAAACACATCGCTTCACCCTCATTGGCTGTATCAAGACCTCGGTGTTAAGAGACATACAAATCTCTTCACTCACTCACGTACGTGCGATTACCGTATCATATACCTTCCCGCACGTGAAACGAGTTAAAAATTATAACACAGGAGACTAACCAACGTGCGATAAAGGACCGTAGTGTAAACAGCCAGCCATGAAATTACCAATACAGAATGTCCTACGTCTCGTAACAAGTAGCTAATAGAAAAAAAAAAACTACTAAAAATCAATTAAAATATCTGTAGTAAAAACGAGGATTTGTTTTAAAAACAATAGGGGCAGTGTGTACAAGGTGTTTACATTTAACAAGCTCCTTATCGTAGGTCAACACTGCAGTGTGACAACACGAAAGCAATGTACATACTTGGGCGTATAGATGTCCAACGTATACTGACCCTGGTTCACTATTCCGCACCACACAAAAGTAACACGCTGTTTCCAAATTGCGCCGTTCATTTGCATTTCAAAGAATACAAAACCAAATAATACGTTACATCTATAGTCGGTTCAAGACTGGAACAGACTCCTGAACAACACCTTAGTCGTCAGCTGCATGCACCGTTACCACAGACAGGGACTGGCATGTGTACAGTTAGTTTGGCAGCACGGGGAGAGAATATAGTTTGCATGTTTAAACGTACTTATTTTTATCTATTGCTTAAATATGGGAGTGGAAAAGATTCCGAGAAAGTCTGTTCCAGTCCTGAACGGAATATTGCTAGAGGCGGGAATCCGGGCAGCAATGACACGACATAATTTGAAGTTAAAAGGAAACAAAATTTTGGCTGATGGTTCCGAAAAATACATTTTTAATTTCGTATAGTAAAGACCTTTAAAAGCACAACAGATCTATCAGCATGTGTCTAACTCCACCGTCATTTACAAAGAACTAAGTTCCATACATTTCGAAATGACGGAATACAACACCACTCGACCTACCTTAAAAATCGGCGCTGCCGGCAACAGTCAAGAAAATGAGGCTGGCAATTAAGTTACCACGTGCTGACTGACGAACGGCATCCCGCCACGTTGCTGGCCAGTGACGCCATTTTGTGGGCGCGCGGGACTGGAGTTCGCGGCACAAGCGACTCTTCACTTCTGTAATGTTAGGTATTCTGTGGCGCCACTATGAGGTGCCAGGCGAGAATGGATATCACTACACGAATCGCCAGCGTCGTTACCATAAGGCTGTTCACGGTAAAGTGAGCACTTTTGAAAACACTTTGATTTGGAATAATAGTCAATAAATATATTTTATATTAGCCTCAGGCGTTAAAATTTGTGTCCGGTGGAAAATACACACTTTGTTTATTTCTTACATGGCAATATTTACTTAAAAACGATGGTTAAGGGATACTAAATGACTGAAAGGAAAAACTAACTAGGACGTCAAAAGTGCTCACTTTACCGTGAACAGTCTATACCCAAGCTCATTTATTACTTGGTGAGAACCGACGTATGCAGCTCGCGCATCGACTGGGTGCATAAAAAAACGAACCGTGGAGAAAAAAAAAAGTGACAAGCGAAATGTCAAATTCGGTGGTTGGTCTCTCCCGATGACGTCTCATCCTGCGAATAAGGCAGGCATCGCTGTAGGGCACTTACTCGTGTAAACAAACTTGGGGCACCGTCAACTCCAAATTCAGCTACTAGCGGTTACCGCCAAGCTACACTTGACTTACTGTCCTCCCAGGGTAGCTATTTCCAACGATGCCAACTATAAGGAGATGGAGAACGAACATCCTGATGCTGCATAAATGTTACAAAAAGCCTTGCTTACTTTCTTTCTGCCCTTTGTGTATCGTTACGTAATACGAAAAATAACGATGTTACGGACTTATCACGTGGCCGCGGTTATTCGAGCACTTTAAAATGGGCATTTAGAAAGAAAACATTGATTTTTAACTGTAATACAGCCACCAATTTTAACACCACACATTTATTAAGAAGTTAAGACACACAACTGATTATCCTAATTCTCTGTTGACATTGTTCAGTATTACAGACCGTGTTTGAGTTAGAACATGTAGAGGTTTTTGTTTTTCAAGGATCTGTTTAAACGTGCTCCGTTAAATGTGAACAACTTACACTTTTAAGTAGTACCCGTTGTTAATGGTGTTTTATAACGTTGAATGAGTTATTTAAGGCCAGGCTTCACCATGCATGGGCATATAGGGAATCACAGGCTAAATTCGGACAAAGATCTCTCAGTCGTTTTTTGTGATAGTATTTTCAACTAAAGATTTTTTGTTACAGACTGAACTCATCTACATTTGTAAACCTTCCACACTTCAATTTTTTTAATTTCAAATGTACTTTTTAATTATTTATATAATTGCGACATTTTAAAAGTTATTAAAAAGTGCATTTAAAATTAAGAAATTAAAATTTGAATTGCTTACAAATGTAGATACATTCAATCTTAAACAAAAAAAAAAAAACCTTAGTTGAAAATACTTTCACGATGAATGACTGAGAGATCTTTGTCCGAATCTAGCCTTTGATTCCCTATACGCCCATGCATGGCGAAGCCTGGCCTTAAAGCAATGAAATACTGGCCACTAAAAATTCAGGCTTTTGGATCTATAGTCTATTCGCGGTTTCTTCACACTTTTTTGATAAAAACTTTGAATAATCACTCCATGTATGACGTGTTTAGTTCTTTCCTAAATATGCCATGTATCAAGAGTTTTATACCTCTGTTATCATAAAAGTATCATATTTTCGTTACATTAAAGTTTTGCCTAAATTTTATGTATAAATTACAGTATTTCATTTATAATAAATACGAATAAAAACACTGAGAAAACACGTGCGTTGGTAGCGCTTAGTAGGAAATAGTTCTCATGCAAAACATTATTGGAAATGAGCACGCGCAAATTTGGTGTGTTGTCCTTTGGTGTAATTTTCTAGACTTAGTTAAGCTTAGTTTGCACACGGCGGAGGAATATCCTGGAAATAGAACTTAAGCAGGGCTCCAGAAAAGAGTGAAGTAACCTAGAATGGATTATACTGGCTACAAAACAGTAGGATTACCTAGGAATCAGGGAGTGAGAGAGTGGACCTCATAGATAATTATGCAAGGTAGAGTCACTAGATCTAATGAGCCTTGTTCCCCAACACACGATCTTCTCTTATTGCGTCATAAAAATAAGGAAGGACACAGCATAAACATAACATGCAGAAAAAAGTGAGAGCTAAGTGTGACATTTGCAGCGTACCGAAATACTGTTTTTTTTTTTTTTTTTCAGTCATTTTAAAGCTAATGGACAACGATAAAAAGCTAGAGAAGTATCAAAACCAATAGGAGGATCGCTGCGGGTAAACAAGAACAGGAAGCAAATAACAACTTGGTTTGTTTCCAAGACCAGTGTTATCTGAGTGTTCAGTTCAAAGGGAATTCCAACAACTTTATTGTATAGTCCATTCATGGTTACTACCAACATTTCTGAAGCCCTGCTAAAAATCTTCTTCCAGGATATTCCTTGCCTCATGCAAACAAAGCTTAACCGGGCCTAGAAAACTACACCAAAGGAACACCGCACCGCATTCATGCGCACTCGGTGTAATAAGATTTTGCATAAGAACTATTTCTTATACTGGGCACTGCCAACACGCCTATTTTCTACATATTAATTATAAATACAGTATTATAATTTATTAATAAAATATAAGTAGAAATTCAATTTAGTAAAAAAATAAGGTATTTTTATGTAAAGGCTACTCGCGATAAAGTGAGCACTTTTGAAATCAACCTTAGAGAAATGTCACTGCTCCTACCTGCATATATTTCTCGAGCGTACCTAGTGACATGAGTCCAATAAAGGTGATATCGATGCAGGAAAAGTAGTTCCATATCTTTACGTCAAATAAAAAGTGTTAGGTAACCATTTGTGATAACGTCAATTATTTCTTTCACTTCCTGTTATTTTTAATACATCGAAGTGTAAAAATGAGCATATTTGAAATATATTTACTTGTCTAATAATTACACAGTTTCACTTGACGGACCGCATGAATGAAGTGGCGAGGCCCATGGAAATGTTAATTTTACAAAAGGCGGAAGAATACACAACGTGCTTACAAGTAGATCTTAAGCAGGGCTTTCAGAAGTGCTCGGTTTACCGTGAACAGCCTATACAAATTGAGGCATACAAAGGTTTGTGATTCATGACATTCAGGAAACAACCAAGCACGTCATAAATGGGGTGATTTTTCAAATGCTTGATTTGAAAAGTGCGAAGAAACCGCGAAGAGACTATATACTGAACGCCAATACCGCTCGGGGATAGTATAAAAATCTTCGTATTCTGGGCAATTTCGACTACCTTAACTAGCTTACTGTGGAAGTGAAGATGGGTTTGCTGTGTGCACGTTAGCAAAGCTGCAGTCTTGAACTTGCTTAAAGACTGTTCGCAATAAAGTGAGCACTTTTGAAATGAACCTTAGAAAAAAGTCACTGCTCCTACCTGCATATATTTTAACGGGAGCACTGAGTTGACGTATGCACCCAGTAAAGTTGGTAACGATGGAGAGGAAACTAGTTCCATATCTTAACGTCGAATAAAAAGTTTTAGGTAACCCTTTGTGATAAATTAAAATATTTATATTACTTTGTGTTTTTTCTAATGCGTCCAAGTGTAAAAATTAGCAGTTTTTAAAAAATAATTACGTTTCTAAGAATTTTACATTTTCACTTGGCCGAAGCATGAAGAAAGCGATGAGGCCCATGGCAATGATAATTTTACATAACGCGGAAGAACACACAACATTCATACAAATAGATCATGAGCAGGGCTTTCATAAGTGATAATTTTACGGTGAACAGCCTATACAAATCTCCGTAATATATCCGATACAAATATTCAAAACATTGTCAAGAACGAATACACTTTAACTAGTAGTTACGAAATTTTTTTTAAGTATTCACTTCACAAGCAATGATTCAAGCGTGTTGCTGAAACACTAGTAAGCTAGGAGCGTAGCGTTATAAAACTCCCAGGAGGTTGGTGTTTCCGATATATATAATTATATTAATATATTAATTATATATATATAATTAATTTATAAACTTAACAAATCTAAATTTTAAAGATGCAAGCAGTATGCGAACATTTGACACGCGTACGTAAGGCGCAGAATGCCATAAGCATTTCGTTTATTCGCGTCTCTACCGTTCCTAGACGCCCGTTCACGCGCGCGTTTGGTACAGAATATGATGCGGGAAGCCCGTCAGAGGATAACATGCGCACACCAAACTTTCTCCGCGCTGTTCATATGCGCATAACGCCAGCGTACACGAAGATAACGATTAAAGTGTCGCCTTTCACTAAGTCTCAAAAAGATAGTATGGCGTGGGGCAGCACCTTTATGGCTATTTTCTGTCTATGACGATAACGGTAATATTCCTTCCTGGTAAGGTAATGTTGGATGAATATTTTGCAACAACAGTGTTACGTGCCAAAACACGCTTGCCCGCGCCCACTGAACATTTAAATACGTATAAATAACAGTAAGTTTTTTTGCGTTACAACTTAAAATTTCTCCTGACGATGATGGGGGGGGGGGGGTGTGTGTCTTTGCTATGGCTTGGGCAAAGACATACGCCACTGTGCGTTCTCAAGTCAAAAATCTTGTGTTAAGCTACTGAATTTTTGTTACTAAAATACTAAGTGTTCTTTTTTACTTGCAGCTCATCAAATTCGAAGAGGTATCGTCGGTGAATTTCATAAATAGAAACTAGGAAATCACAAAATCACGGTGCCGACCTCCCGTGGCGCAGTCAGTTGGTGCGCCACTGGTCTGGGATGCGGGAGACTTTGGGTTCGAATCCCGGGCAAGGCTTGGGTGTTAATTTAAGTTAGGTTATAAGTTAGTCTGTAAGGTGTCCCCTGCTAAGCCTTCAAGCATAAAACCAGGGGACGTTAAAAAGCCCTTTCAATACAATACAAAATCTCGGCTAGCTGACAAACACTTCGGGGATGTATACTCTATGGAATACATTTTTTTTTGTACACGCAAAAATATTCGGCGCCAGTACAACATCCCTTGTGCACTTTATTTTGGCAGGGTTGCTAGTTCCTCGGTGACGAGTTTTTTTAGTTATCAGCAATACACGGGAAACGAAATTCATTAGATCCTACGAGTTTTCAGTCCTCTACTCACGTCTGAGCAGCAAGTTGCAAGCGATCACAAGGTTCACCTTCTTTGGCTATTTGGTGCAGTCTCCGCAGTTGAGTGAGTTGGCAACATGCACTTGGCAACATGCCTCTACAGTCCATTACACTCGACTGACTGTAAAAGAGAGAAGTTGCATCACAAGTTAAGGAGACGTGCCATATGTTTCAGAAAAATAGCCGCATGCAAGCTGGAAGTGTGGTGGGAGAATTGCCGCCACGTTGGTCTCCCACTTCGTACAACTGTATGGGATTGATACAAGAGAATTTTATATTGCAGCAACTCTATAAAAAAAAAAAAAAACCTGTTTTCTCAACAACATCCCAAAAACTGTGTGCATGCATGCTGCCCGAACAAAAACCCACATAACGGTACTCCAGCCACCCTTATATAAAGATACTCGGGCGTTGGTGTGGGCGAATAACCATAAATAATGTCCCTTCGAATACAGGAACTGCGATTCTTTCACGGATGAAGTCGGAATGTGTCTGCAGCCTGACAATCTCTAACGACCCGTGTGTGGGCGAATGCAAGACGTGAAGAAACGCCTGTCGCCTGGGAGACACGTAACTGGTTTCAGCTGGAAGACGGAGGTGGGTCCGTCAAGTTTTGAGGGGAAGATTATACGTGATACGCCTCTTGTCTCTCACCCACGTACAGGGGTCAATGCCGTGTCTGCATCATCAGGACAACATCCTACAGCTATTTAGTGAGCTCTATCTGCACTAGATCAGTGGCGGGTTCGACCTGCAGGACGACTGCACCACACTCCGCATATCCCGCTTTGCAGACGGCTTCCTCCTAATGCAGATATATCAACGCGCACCGTGCTCGGACGCCAATTCATCAAACTCGCCATGAGTGATCTGAAGACGGCTGTCCAAATACGCACAGTACTGACTTGCCCCTTTGACGAATCTCGGCGTGCCAGAGTTAAATACATACGATGTTTCGATTGACAGCACATTAATTACTCGATGTATTTATTATATGCGTTTGTAAGTGCAGGTCGCTTCAATTCAAAGGACTGCAGACAAAGCCATTGAGAATCGCGTTAAGAACGAGTTTGAATTCACTGCGAAAATACGCACACTCAACACCAGAGAAAAAATGTTTTTTTTTTTTTAATCCACTAACATCTAGTGATAACGTAAATTCGTTAGTATTTTACAGTGAAAAATATACATTTGTCTGTGCGTATCACTACTTAATACTCAATTAAAGTTAAATTATAATTTGTCGAGTCACGTCATACTAGTCATTAGTACGAATAGGCCTACGTATTTTATTTTCTTAGTTATCTATATTTAGAATAAAATACGTGTTACTTATATGAGCAAAGTAACAGATCAGAGAAACACCAATCATGGAGACAATCACACTGTTCTCCCTGTAACCAAACTTGTACATTAAAAATATTCAACGAATCACTCAACGAAATCTGTGCATCAGATTCGTTTCACAGTGAAATATTTACTGTTGTTGATTTGCACGTTATGTTTGGCAAGTCCAAGAGTAGTCTTTGCTAGCCACAATGTGATAGCAGTAATCTCGTCCAAAATACAGTATGTCCCAATAAAATGTACTCACCTGTGGAATGGCAATAAATACTGTGTTTACCAACCAAGATACGTGTGTAAAGATGTAAATGAACGATATTTACGTAGAGTACAATCATATGACTCAAATGAGCTTACACGAGTCACGACAGGATATTTAAATCAATTAAAAGCACTGCATTATATCCACTCTACGGGCAATTACTTTCATTGTTACACTCAGTATAATTGTCCGCTACGCTGTTGCCTTTTGCTAGGCACAACATTAAAGAGAGACTTCTAATGTATCTATTGTATCTATGCTTGTTGTAAAACTCTATATCTATAGTAATTCTTTACAATAAATATGAGTATGGAGCAGCACCGGAATGGGCGGAGGAAACGGGAGATCTCCGAGAAAACCCTCCGACCAACGGCATCGTCCGACACGATTCCCACATGCGAAAATCTGGAGTGACCCGGCCGGGGATTGAATCCGGATCGCCTTGGCAGGCTAACACGCAGCCACCGTGGCCCCGGATGAATCACAGTTAGCACAAATAGACTTACTCTGCATCCCCTGGCTGGCAAATCACTGAAATGTATGAAATAAAACAACAGTTTGTAGTAGTAGTATTCACTGTAGTAGAACAGTGCGAATCTTACACACGCACGTGTAAAAATGATTGCCTGCAGCAAATCATACTCATTTAAAGGGCCTTATTATTCAGTTTAATTGTTACTGGAACATATTCGTGAGCCATGCTGTAAAAATATGCACAAACAGAGCAAACCACGATGCAATTTCCAAGAAAAGAATTGAAATATCGCCTGATCGCCAGCAAATTTCACCGGTATCTCGGCAACTAAGATTGTTGCTGCAATATTTCAAAATTCCCACAGAAAGTCGTTTGTTCCGTCGAGGCTGTGGCGGCTGGTAGCCTGTGCGGGTAGTTATAGTTCGACCACGCCGTAGCTGTGTACACGAAAAAAAAAATTTCCATGCACTTTGTCGAGGTCTGTTTACGAGCCGAGTTCCGACTGCCCGATCAAGTAAAGGCTGTTCACGATAAAGTGAACACTTTAGAAAGTAACCTTAGAATAAAGTCACTGCTACTGCACGTATACATTTTAATGGAGGCACTGAGTGACATTCGCCCAGTAAAGTTGGTAACGATGAATGTAAAGTAGTTCTATATCTTAACGTTGAATAAAAATGATAGGAAACCATTTGTGATGATTTAAATTATTTCTTTCGCTTTCTCTTTTTTTTTAATGCACAGAAGAGTAAAAATTAGCATATTTGTAAAGTATTTCCGTCTCTAATAATTTTCCAGTTTCACTTGACTGACGCACGACTGAAGTGATGAGGCCGATGGCAATGTTAATTTTACATAAGGCGGAGGAATACACAACGTGTACACAAGTGGATCTTAAGTAGGGCTTTCAAAAGTGCTCATTTTACCGTGAACAGCCTATAAACATGTGATTACTTTACGTCACTTGTTATTTTTCTTCAATCCACTGAAGCAGTGGCCACGTGGTATCCCCGCGCTCCTTACGCACTTCCCTTATAGGCTGTTCACGATAAAGTGAGCACTTTTTAAGCCCCTTATAAATTGTTCCTTTCATCAAATTTACATCTTCCTGCCGCATTATAATACGAACATTGCAATTTGGCCAATAAACACGGTGTATATATACATTTCACTACCATCAAAATTTAATGTCTAAGGCTGCAATAAGACGTATTTATTAGCGGCTAATGCCTGTTGCAAGGGCCTTAGAAAGTGCTCACTTTAACGTGAACTGCCTGTAGCAGTGAGAAAAAGGGAACAGTTTCACTGTTTCCACAAGGTTCGCTGGCGATGACCGTGTCGCGGTCGTGTGGCGAAGACAGCAAACCGGTGATGATCTCAATCCAGTCACCGGCATGTGCCAGTTTGTGAACACCAGATCGGTAACAAAGTTGTCTAAAGTCTACTAGAATCATGAGATCTTATCGCAAGTAACTTTTCTGTGCATGATCGTACTACGTGTAAACAAGACTTAGCTATCTCATAGGAGTATTACTATGCACAAGAGCAAGGGCCTTGATAGGGACAGGGAAGGTTAGTGGGTTGGATGATCTGTACGCTATGTACTCTACAGCCCTACTCACAATCAAATGTCAGCTATTTGTTCCCTGAAACGTGAAGGTGTCCGTTCTGTGATTGGCTGCGCGAGCGCCTTGTGCCTGATTGGTTACTGAGTGTTGCTGTTGGCTCGGCTGCCAGCTGGCTGGCTCTGATTGGCGAACGGTGTTCCAACATTTGGCTGGCAAGTGACGCCATTTTGCTGGCGTGTGCGACTGGAGTTTGCGATAAAGACGCTGTTCCGTCTCTGTATTATGAAGTACTGTGTGACCAAGTATGACTTAGATATAAACGTGTTAACGATCTAGCTTGTCCTGAAATTTATTTCTGAAATTTTCTGGTCCCCTTTATCCACATCTAACAGACGGAAAAGTAGCTCACAAAAAAAAAAGTGGCGATAAAATTATTTAGCAATACTGATAAACTATTTTATACTCATTACAAAATATGAGCTAATTTTCAAATCAAAATTAAAGAATTCTACAGCAATTACCATATATTTTTGCAAAGAATGCTGTCTAAACGGTGAGCACTTTCGAAAGCCCTACTAAAGATCTACTTGTAAGCAAATTCCGTAAATTTCCGTCGTAGGTCAAATTAACATTGCTATGAACCTAGTCACATTATTCATTCGTCGGTAAAGTAAAATTGTGAAATTATTGGAAAAGTAAATATTTTATAATTTTTCATATTCGTAAAACTATATGTTTTAAAAATGCAGAAAGTAAGACGAATAATTTGAGTACTCTCAAATATTTCCTATCGCTTTTAATTCGGCGTTAAGTTATGGAACTACTTTCTCTACGCCGTTACCAACTTAACAGGGCGCAGGCCAGTCATGTGCAGGTTAAAATACATGCAGGCAGGAACAGTGAACATTTTTCCAAAGTTGATTTCAAAAGTGCTCACTTCACCGTAAACAACCTTTATCACAAAACTTTTAACAATGGCGAAGGGCAAGGAGTTGGATAAGGCTCGCGCTGACGGACAGTAGCTGTACTAAACGAAGCTGCGGGCGATGGCGGCAAGAGGGACAGGCGTGACCGACATACGGAATTCGCGAATTCGGAGTGACGCGGTTGCGAAACGCGTTCGCGAAACAGAGACGGGAGACTGCCCTGGTGAGAAGGGGGGGGGGGGACCGGCAAGGCAGATTTGTCAGTCAGCATCGAGATAAAACGGAGGAGGATACGAATAGCAAGATAAATCTGTTGTGCTGAAAATAAAATAAAAACTGAAGAGCTCCATAAGAGAGAGAAAGAGAGTGAAAAGGGGGGGGGGGGCACGTTTGACTTGGACGAGAAAAGGACAGCACACAAAGGAAATGCTTCTTCCCAGCAGATAACGCAACAGCTCTGAAGGAAATTATGAAGAGCAAAAACTGAAAATGAAAAATAACACAAAAAAAAGTGTAAACTCTGGAGGAAATAAAGCGTTAAGAAGAAATAAGAGAAGGAAACAGTACCGAACAATCAGAATAAGAAACAGAAAATGAAAATACAATTCCAAGAACACAGGCGAGCGTGTGATAAGAACTGGAACTTAGTCAGGTAGAAAAGCAATAATAGTGCAATATACATGGCAAAACCAACCATTCTAACTGCATCACCAAACTGAATATAGTAATATAAAATAGCATCTATAGTACCAGCAATTTCAGAAAATAAAGTAAAACTGCGTGAACTAAAAATACTGATATGCAAGAGAAATTAGTCGAAAATAAATTAGGGCATAAGAAGCTGCCTTTAACGTAAGGGTCGGATGCTATATCATTTCCCGTCTCCCTAGAGTTTGCGGATGCTTCCGACTCACAATCGAAAATAACTACGCTCGACGACGCAATCAAAATCAGTGTGAAATAATTCCAAAAATCACCCCTTTCTTTTTATATATATATAAAAAAAAAAAAAAAAAAACCCCGTCGTTCCCAGTTGCAAAAGTTTATTTATGTGTACGTCACGTGATCTTGGAACATAACATCTGCCATATCCTTCAAAACCACATCAACAGTAATCGAACGACACTTTGATTTTCCCCATCTAAGTTATAAAGGGCTTTTACAGGAAGAAGGAATATTGCATACGCTTTATAAGGATTCGTAAATCGTTAGCGGTGACAGCCTACGAAAACAATGCGAACTTGTGGCATCATTCCTACGCAATAAATTACCTTGTACCTTACATGACACAATACTGTAACAAACAAAGCACATATTAATATAATTTTTTATTTTATTTATATTACCAAAGGCGTTGGACGGGAAAAAATATATTTGTAGCCCATACTACGAGATGATCATAGATTTAGCATGTCTTATTTCTGTTTTCTAAAAGCAGTGAAATCTTTATTTTAAAACCTGCTTTTACTAAACGCTGCATTATATCTTATTCGCTGTACATTAAACGACAACACACATATCGTCTAACAGTTTAACAATGTTTATCATAAATAAATAATATCGAATTTTTAACTAATAATCTCTCTTAATGGTCACGCGCTTTCATGCCAAGGCTGATCAAAACAATTTCGGGTTTGAAGTCGCAAGGTTGTACAGACACTTTGGTTCACGAATAATACATTTTTTGAAAAAGCCCGAGTGCCAGGCTGCTAGTCTTGAAACGACTGTACGATTGCGGCGCTTTGCCATTCGACAGTAATACATCAGACACGCCCCCGAGGCCAGCGAACCAGTGGCAGACAGTTTGGAAGTAGAGCAACCGAATCACGTACAGACAGCGTGAGAGATGCAGCCAATGAACAAACAATGCTCATGTAAGTGTATGTAGTACTGTGAAATTTATTGCCAGATGACTCCGTGAAATTGTCGAGTGTACACCCGATAGGTAGGACCGCGAGTATTTCGCGGATTGATTTCGTAGTAGACTAGACGCCACACTCCTCTATACACACCGAGACACTGCCGTTTGCTCACTGATAGAGATCTGCAAATTTCGCGTTATTATTTGAGGACATTCGAAACTTTAAAACGCGTTTCCTTTGGAATACGTTTATCATTGGCCCATTCTTTATTTGGCACATCCCGGGTAACTCTGCGCCAATAAATGAACACGTCTCAATCGTGTACCCCAATCACGTGCAATTCACTCAGCATGGGAGTGACTTAACATCTACGCAGCAGCCAATGGAAAAAAAGACGCCGGCTCGAGTGTATATAGTACTGTGGATTTTAGCATGACGCCAAAAAATAAAGCGAATTTTGCAGGTCCCTACTCATTGATAGAGACCCGAGAAATTCGCGAGTTCAATGAACTGTATGATAGACTTCACAGTCTTATATACTCTCATACAGATATCTACTGTTTATTGGTTGGTTGTTGTAGTAGTAAAATGCGGTGGTTGGGCGCACAATTTTTTGCATGTTTGTTATTGGCTCACTCATCTCCAGGAGGTGTCAAACAACACGTCGATCAATTAGAAACGTAACTTGAACGTGCGTGTGTGTGAATTCCGACTTGTCTAGAAATGAACCCGCGAAATTCTCGGGCCTCTAGCTGCCATCAAGTGAGACCATTGTACAGCACTGTTCAACACTCACTCACACTACTGTCTCCTGCTTGCTACTGGTTCGCTGTTAAACAGGACGTGTTCCAACAACTGCCGTCCAATCACAATGGAAGGAGAAGAGACAGATCTGACGATTAGCATTCACGCGACCAGGCGACGCTTCTGAAACACCAATATATTATAATTAGGGACAGGCAAAATTAACATTATATTTCGGGTGCAGACTAAACTGGAAGATAAGATATGCTCGCTTTACGTCTCACACATTAATGACGCCTCATAGTTGCCAATATTAAATCAAAACACGATTTGAGCTCAAGCAGCTAAAGAACAGTGAAATCTAGCATGTTTTCTAACAATAGCGTAATTTTTTAAATGTATTTAATTATAATTACGTCAATTATTGCAATAAAAAACTAAAACTCGAGTTGGGAGTGAACCCAGGGCGAGGCAACACTCTCCGAATGACTGGCTTTCCAGCTGGGATCCGTAGGTGATCATCATCCTCGGACATGACATGAAATGAGACCCTAGGATAAAGCGGCGCTGGAATGCATGGGCGGGGGAAACGGTAGTATCTCGAGAAAACCTGCCGGCAAGCGGTATCGTCCAGCACGATTCCCACATGCAAAAATCCGGGAGTGAACCCGCCAGAGATCGAACCCGGATCGCCGTGGAGGGAGGCGAGCACCCTAGCCACTCCGCCATCGCTGCCACTATTGCAATAATATACGCACAGCAAAAATTAAACGAATTTCAACAGCAAAATTTAAATTCTAAGCTTTTAATAATTGGCAAATAAATTAATCTCGTTTTAATTAGCTGACAAAATTACTGTAGGCGTGCCAATGTTTATTTTAACACTTTCATCTACACTGTCCTATACATGGGACATTGAAGAAAAAGTGGATTTAATAGTCTACATTGCACACCGGAGAAAAAGTTATCCAACAAGGGAAGTATCTCAAGTGGTGAGATATTATACGTCGACGAGACTACATTCCGCAGCTCATAAACCCATTTTGATTGGTTTCGACAGACGATAGAGAGTTATCAGAGAGTACTTCAGAATACACAGAGTAGTTGTAAAAAGGGAATTGTGTTGCAACTGGCTCTTGGCTGGGGAGCCGGCCGCCATCTTGGATCAGAACTTCCTGCGCTGTCACTACAGTCCACCATATTGGAAGTGGAACTGTCTAGCAAAAATGGGGGCACCACCCAGCAAAATGGTGGCCAAAGCAGAACTTCCTGTTCTGTCAATCCGGTCCGCCATTGTGGAAGTGGTACTGCCTAGCAAAGAGGTCAAACAGTAGCTTATACCGGGAACTCGAGCCACACAAGCCAGCAACATGGCGTCACTGACCAACAAAATGCTGGAACGCCATTCGCCAATCAGCACCTGGTTAACTTCCTCGCCAGCCGGCAGCCCAACCAATAAGGAACCTTCCGCAGCACGCCGCAGCCAATGAGACTTGAAGCCCCGTCCCAGAGTCTCGCGCAGCCAATCGAATCATAGGCACGCTCACCCCATTTCGCCTCTGTGTGCTTATCTACTCTGTGGCGTTATAATTATAATTTTACACCCAAACACAAGCATGTATCCATTGCAATGCCTAAAATTGTAGATATTTATCTGTGACAAAAAGGATTAAGACAATTTTCATGTGGCTGAGACAGGGGATACTTTTGAAAGGTCGATTTTTAAAATGTTCACGTAGTCGCGAGCAGGCTCCCTGTAGTAGCTGGTTCCGAACCATTGAGTCCTCGACACGATGCTTACATGTTATCGCTTGCGGATCGTTACACTCGTCCATATCCACGACTCTGCACGAAAGCCAGTCCTCCTCGCGTCTGTTTCCCCCACTTAACCATCTTCCTAACGGCCCACGATTCACCGGACACACTGCACTGTACGACGTTCATTATTGGTTGGCTGCGAGCCAATACAATACCGAGTCGACAGCATCCCGTTCCCTGCATAACATAACATACACCCCATTGAGTTCATCCGAGGGCTGGCGACGTAATAATAAGTTTCAGTTATCTTCAGGAAAATTGTCTTCGAATAGTGCGGACACCGTAATACTGGAGACCGTGGAATTTCGAGTCTTAACATGGTAGCTTCCTCGGCATACTCGAGCAGAGGCTATTCGTTTACTGGCTGCTGTCCCAGTCAGATCCCGTTCTGCTGTTCGGCTGTATATAGTCCAACATAAGTCATTCGTTCATCAGCTGCTGCCACACACAGAACCTGTTCTCCTGCTCATCTTCGACTTTACATACTAGAACTAAGGTTATTCGTTCACTAGCTTCTGACAGTCATAACTCATTCTTAAGGGCACTTTTTTTTTCGCGAAAAGATTACAAAACCATTTGTACTCCAAAACACTTAAGTTCATATGCACTTTCGTACTTTGAGGATTTTAAATTTCAAGTGCCTCAAGGTGTCTGTCCGCGAATCATGGACGTTCATTATCGTAGTATTTTACTGCGACTGGCCCAATCAAATATGAACATATCTTCTCGCGTAGACTACTGTTCGACTTAACATAGTCGAGCAGAGGCCATTCGCTCACCAGCTGCTACCACAGTCAGATCTCATTCACCTGTCCGACTTTGCCACACAGAATCACGCACCCCGAGTGTTAAGTCTTTGCCATACGCCCAGGGTGCTGCGCAACGTATCTGATGAACGGCAGCTTAAGTACATACATGAAACTTATATATAGCCTACTTTTGTATCGCTTGAGAGGGTTTCTGTAGAATAATCATATCCAGTCCGAACTCCTCGTTACAGCGTGTAGGCTACAGCCAGGAAGACCTAGGGATAGGAGGAACATTTCGCGAGTTCATTTCAGGACAAGATAGACGTCAAACATGTGTACACTGAAGTTGACTTTACAATTGGATCGCAGTTTATTAGATATTCCCTGGACGACTCTGAGCCAATAGCAGACTTGCAAGGAAACACGTAGCGATTGCCATACTGCCAGGTGTGGTGTTACACTGGTTACTCTATGGGGCAGCAACCAATAAACAAAGATTTGAGGCTCGACCAATGAACAAAGATTTGAGGCTCGAGTATACACATGACTATGGAGTCTGGCCTACAGAGCATTGAACTCGCGAATTTTTCCTATCCCTAATAATAACACCGCACGTCGCGACTGCAGCGCCCCAAACACGGGAAATCGCGGCGGAAACGGTCGGGAACACGAGGGTGCGTTTCAGCCACCCCTGACTCCGTAAGTTTTCGCACTTATCGATTGGCCGGCCGGCAGGCAGGTAAGCAGGTAGCGCTCCACAGACCCTCGTGTCCGAAGCGCGCCTTTACTTGCACGCGAGCGTCCAGCGGTCAGTCGATACTATGTAGGCGCGCGCCATCGAGGAACACAACACTGCATTTCACCTTTCCCGTCAGCGTGTGCTGCATAGATAAGGGAAGTCGCGCATCAAGTGGATTTAATCCATTCGGTCCCGAATTATTTTACAAGCTCGGGTGTTGCAATCGTGAAATGTTTTGTCGTGTCCTGCTTCCCATATCTAGTGAACAACGTGATGCGTGTTCGGGCGTTATCTTCATTAACCATTCACAAACAAGAGAAACATAAAATTTGGCACAATATGTTAAAGGCTATTCACGATAAAGTGAGCACTTTTGAAATCAACCTCAGAAAAAGTCACTGCTCCTACCTGCATATATTTTAACGGGAGCACTGCGTGACATGCGCCCAGTAAAGTTGGTAACGATGGAGAAGAAAGTAGTTCCATACTTTAACGTCGAATAAAAAAGTTGGGTAACCATTTGTAATAAACTTAAATTATTTCTATCGCTTTGTGATATTTTTTAATTGTGGAAGTGTAAAAATTAGCAGATTTTTTAAATATTTACTTTTCTAATATTTTTAGTTTTTCACTTGACCGACGCATGAAGAAAGCGATGAGGCTCATGACAATGTTAACTTTAAATAGGGCGGAATAACACACAACGTGCATACATGTAGATCTTAGGTAGGGCTTTCAAAAGTGCTCATTTTACCGTGAACAGCCTATACTCACAAGAAAGACGTCCAAAACAACGAGCACTGATTATTTTCTGTGTACCGCATGGGCCATAAATAACTTTAATTTGCAGCATGTCCACGATCGTGGACACAGAGGCTAAAAGGGTAAATTATTTTCTGTGTACCGCATGGGCCATAAATAACTTTAATTTGCAGCATGTCCACGATCGTGGACACAGAGGCTAAATGGGTAAATAATTTACATTGTATACAGCAGAAAACAGCATCCCATATAAAAAGTTCTTCACATGGCGGGAGAAATCATTCGCTGTTGAGACTATATCCCGCAGCCTAATGAACACCCGCGCTCCGTAACATCAAAAATAACCACAATGTTATTGATCGTGACATATGACAAGAGCGATATTAATGCTGATACTTGTAGAGTTAGAAACATACTAATTGTCCATTGTAAAGGTTTATAAAAAAAAATAACTACTGCAGACAAAACGAATCTGACTAAGCATTACTTTTGGCATATGCAGCAAACTTTTTAAGTTGGCAAGTTGGCTCGCAGTTACTCAAATTTGTACCCACAAAATATCTTCCCTGGAATTTCTTGACTTGAGAATCTGATTTTTATAACAACTGTGATAAGGAGTACCGGTAAACAGAATACAATCGAAATTTTATACAAAATTGATTTCATTTCTCTATGACGGCTTCATACTGATTATGTTTGCGTGAGTTGACAGAGAACTCTGAAATAATAAATACCATACAACCATCGTTAGTGGTTCAATAACCTATTTCGTGCTAAAAATTAAGCCACAAACATTATCTGACGGTGAGAATCGAATACATAAATAAATAAAGTCACCTGATACTAGGAAATACATAGTTTTAATCGCTCCCTTTTACGCAAAGCCTGATAATCTAATGTCGTATTTCGCAAAATACTGGATATTATAAAAGTTACTCGTTATAAACTTAAAAAATACTATAGATTCCACACCAGTAGTCTGATAATCAATGTGAATTAGACACAACATATTTATTTTTATTAGGTGCCATTATGGTGTAGTGGTTAGACTACTCGCCTCCCACCTAGGCGAACCGGGTTCGATTTACGGCGGGAATCGTGCCGGAAGATGCCGCTGGTCGGCGGGTTTACTCGGGGATCTCCTGTTACCTCCGCTCCTTCATTCCGGCGCTGCTTCATACTCCCCTCGTTTCACCCTCATCGGCTCTGAAGACCTCGATGTTAAGTGTCGCCCAAGTCTCTTCACGCACTCACTCACATTATTTTTTTTATTACAACCACCGATACTACCTATGGTAGGCAAATAGTAGTAAAAAAGTGATTTTTTTTTTTTCAAACTGAAGAAACACACCTTAACTGTTGTTTCTGCATTACAAATGACATTACACGTGTTCCCCATAATTAAATAATTCGGTTTATAATTTACTACAACTACATAAATCAACCTTATTCAATGCTACTTTCTATAACTCTCTCTTTCTCTTTCTACCTCTCTCCCTCCCTCCATTGATGCGGCGCACGAGTGTTCTTAAGACGCGAAACAAGCTACAAATGTTGTTAAGGGCGGTCTCGGGGCAACCGCAGAAGAAATGCGAGCTGTCGTTGGGGAATTACTTTCGCGTGGATTGGCAGTTCTGAGTGGCATCGATCGCCACGATAGCGACACGCGAAGCGAAGCTCATGCCCCCCCCCCCCCCTCCCTTATCGACGCTTCCTCTCGCCATGCCTCCTAACCATAACGCAATTTAATCGTAAAAGGAGACGGAGCGGCGGCGAGGGACTCTTTACAAGCTCAGCTACTTCATCGCAGTGTAAGTGGAATCCATCCGCTCCTCGGATTTTGCACGGTTATCGGGTTAAGCGACTACAAATTGGCAGTACCCAGCTCAGACAAGATCCCAAGCAATTACCAACTCCGTGAAAGTTGTAAGACAAGGAAGAATTTCCAGACTTGTTTTTTAGGGTAAGACTGCCACTGTGCGGGAACGAGCAATGTATCTCGAGTTTCATGCTATCCTGCGCCACGTGACGTCAAACTCACGCTTGGTTTCAACTCAGTGTTCTGCTATGGCCGACCCAACATTTTCATGTTTGTGGTCTCTGATGTATTCCTTGACCCTGGTGAGGACTCTACTTAACAGTCTGTCCTATGTATACCATTTCACGTGGGCAGGCAATCCGGTACACACCTGGTAGTTGTTCTACTGGTGCCTGGTCCTTTACTGAGGCAAGAGAGTTTCCAATCTTGTTGATAGGTTTTAGTATTGTGTAGATATTGTTTTTCCTGAGAAGTCGAGCCAGCTGGTTGGAGACTCTTGTGATGTGCGGAATGACAGCTTTTTTGGGCAACTTATCAGTGTTATTCTTGCCTTTAGGTGGCTTCAAAGCTTTGTTTATTTCCGTTTCGGAATTGACATTAGTTTGAAGGACATTAATATAGGGTGTTCACGGTAAAGTGAGCACTTTTTAAGGCCCTTATAAGTTTTTCCTTTCACTCAATTTCCATCTTCAAGCTGCTTTTTAATATAAACATTGCAATATGACCAATAAACACAGTGCATACACTTCATCACCACCAAAATTTAATGCTTAGGGCTGCAATAAGATATATTTATTAGCGGTTAATGCCTGTTGGGAGGGCCTTAAAAAGAGTTCACTTTATCGCGAACAGCCTATAATACGTTTAATCTCTTCCTCAATGGCGGTCTCTTCGCAGATGATCCTGGCTCTGTTGATAAAGGTATAAATAACAGTTCTCTTCTGTGATGGTGGATGGTGTGAATTTGCTTGTAGGTACCTGTTGTCTATGTGTGTGTTGGCTTCCGATCAACCTTGTGACTCAAATGATTGTCCTCTTACCTTGTGACTAGAACATCCAATAAAAAAAGGCAGTTTTCCATTATTTTATACGTCCATCGTGAACTGGATGTTCGGGTTGATGTTTAGATGTTTTAGGAAGTCTTGCAGTTCCTGTCTTCCATGGCTCTAGATGGCGAATGCGTCATCAAAATATCTATAACACGATTTAGAGGCTTGTATCAGCCATGAAGATGTTGGCTGAGAGGGAAAACAGTGGAGAACCCATGGCAGCCCGTTCTTTTTGCACATATGTCTTTTCTTCTGAATGAGAAGAAGGTTTAGGATACACAGTATTCGGTCAGCCTTAAAATGTCCCTGCTATGGTTGTCATCTCACAGATGTAGCGGGAGAATTCTGAGAGCTTCTAGGACAGGTACCTGGTCAGAAACATGCCGAGATGCCGTTCGCCGACCAGCACTTGGTAATATACTCGCCAGCAGGCAGCCCAGCCAATAGAAAGCCTATCGCAGCACGCAGTAGCCAATCAGACACAACGCTTGTTCCCAGAGCCTCGCGCAGCCAATCAGAGAAGGGGCATATACGCAAACATTGAAGGAATTACCACGCCATTTTGTCTCTGTGTACTTATTTATCCACTCTGTCGCTAGGTAATGAATTCTTTTGCTGCCTCGAGGAGTTATGTAGGGAAATGAAGCGCTGGATGACGTCGAATCTGGGAGGTATACTATCTTGAGACTACACAACGCTGAAAGTTCCTATAGCAATTGACACTGAGGCATGATAAAAATGAAAAGCAATTCCAAGATGGGCCAAACGGAGAACATGAATCTTGCCATTTTCTTCAACTGTGGGATGGAATAGAAAGACGTGGAGGAGGAAGGGGGCTGAAGAACAATTTGGAACGCCTACTTCATAACAAGAAATTCACAGCTGTGACGCGAAGTCTCGGAAGAAGAAAAAAAAGGGGGGGGGGACCAAACTACGCTACCTTCTGACGGAATGACTTTGCCCCCGCCCCTCATCAACGGGCAAGGTGAGACAACAGTTTATCTTCCACTCCTCCTTAACCCCTCTCCCCTTCCCCCCTTTGACGCCTACACACACCTTGTCTCCTTTCAAAATGAGGTCAACAGCCCTGTGCACTATCTCACGCCTTCAGATAAGATAAGGCCCCTGGAAAGGAGGGAGGTACTAATTTATGGACCTGCAGGGTACACCCACATCAATAACATTTCACCGTCAGCACGTCAATGTGACAATTTTAAGCACACGCCGAGAAGTCGGTAAGCCGTTACGATCGTGAGTGAGCGGATAAATCCAGGTCGCCACACTTCAACTATGTCACGACCAGCCCCTTCTTGATTACAGGTATTTTTTTTTAACTTCAAAGGTAAACACTGCAAATAGACCGCATGAAAATCCGGATTCCCTGACACACAAATAAAAGGTTACTTATTTGGTTGAACTTTACCGTCAATATGGGCTAACGAATCTGTTGAGTGGCTACGCTTCTGTCTGACTTGACTATTGCATGCAACGAAATATTCCCTAATGGTCAAGATTGCCGCATGGCGGCGAACGGCGCTGCATCATGCTGCCTGCATGTGACGTCATTTTGCTGGCGTGCGCGGGTGGAGTTCGGGATAAAGGGATCTGTTTCACCTCTGTATTCTTTGTGGGTATTCTGTGACGTCGGAGCCTTCATCCATGACGACTATGCCCGGCACAAGAACACTTCCTCCCCCACTCCACCAACATTTATCACATACTGATGTCGAGTAGTATTACAACTCTCAATGAAATCGCAGCCGAGTGCGACAGGGGTGTAGTGGACCCGGTTATTATAAAAAAATAAATTAAAAAAACGGCGACTGTCTTCCGTCACGTTTTCTGTTTCTCCAAATGACAGGCGTAAAATGTATTAATCTATTAAAGCTGTCGCTTCCTTCTTTCATCTAGAGTTTGAGAAATACACGTTGTTTACGATAAACGCAATTTTTTACTTTCCCTTCCTCGTTTTTATTGTCTCTGCTCTTTCTAAGTCCGTGACAAGGTCAGCTACCGACTGGCTTGAATTTAGCAGAAAGAGGGGAGGAAGTAGCACCAAGTTTCCTGGAATACTGAAGGGGGGGGGGAGGGTAGGGGGAAATGCTGGAGGGGCGGAGATTTGTAGGTCAGACGGCCTGCGGTGATGCGTGAACAGATTTCACGTGAGTCCGTCACTCGCTAATATTTAACTCGGGAAACGGCGGCTTACATTATATAACGTTCACAAGAACTTTAACTTTACAAATGTCGGTTTTTAATTATTGTAATATGTTACGACGACTGACGAGTAGTCTGTGACTGTGAATTGTCAGTGCTTGCTAGTTGATTGTGATTAGAAAGTTGAAGATTGTACTGTGTTTAAAGACTGTTCACGATAAAGTGAGTACTTTTGAAATCAACCTTAGAAAAAAGTCACTGCCCTTGCCTGCATATATTTTAACGGGCGCACTTGTTGACATGCACCCAGTAAAAATGGTAATGATGGATGGGAAATAGTTCCATATCTTAACGTCAAATAAATAGTGTTAGGTAACCATTTGTGCAAACTGAAATTATTTCTTTCTTCTGCGTGTTTTTTTTTTTTTTTAATTCGTTTAAGTATAGGATTGAGCAGATTTGTAACATATTTACTTTTCTAATAATTCCACTGCTTTACTTGACCGACTCATGAATAAAGTGATGAGGCACAGGCAAGGTTAATTTTACATAAGGTGGACGAATACACAACGTGCGTACAAGTAGACCTTAAGCAGGGCTTTCAAAAGTGCTAATTTTACCGTGAACAGCCTATACACAATGGAATCCCGTAAGTTGAAACAGATAACTCTAACTTCCTTCTTTTCCTGTTCAAACATCTCAACGTCAGAAGATGGAGAACCAGGCGAACACGAGTATACCCCAGAGCTCCAGTGCCTACATTGAGCGAATGAAGGCAAGGCTACCGAAAAATTTACCTTGTCAGGAAAAAAAAAAAAAAAAAAAACACGATGAATGCGTACAGAATAACGGTACAGAAGGATTCAGCGTCAGTTTGCAGAGTTCATCCGATTCGGATTCGTGCTGCAATGAAATTAATTTTCAATCTCGGCGGCCCTCTGTGTGGACTGAAGAGACGTGGTACCGTTAAGGAGACGCTTTTCCGTGGATAGACTGTGAAAGTGGAAAACTTGGTTGTGCATTATGTCGCGAGGTTTCTTGTCTGGGTGCATTTAAAAAAGAACGTATAGCTATCTCAAAGGAGTGGCATTCTTACAATGTCACATATAATGCGTCATCCACCAGAGCCACCCAGCTCTCTCAAGTGTTAATAACAGTAAAATAATAACACAAGTAAAATTTGTGCTTAAAATATAATCATATTTAATTACTTAGTGCCTGCCACGTATGACCTTGCTAATTTTGAGTACAGTTTTAAGGCTAAGAATATTATTTGAGGCTTAGTGTACTTTTGAAAATTCTGAGTGTATTTGTTTTAAAACAAAGTGTGTTTTTTAAATGCTAAGTGTATTTTTGTAAAGCTAAGTGTTTTTTTTAGCTGAGTTTTTTTTAAGGCTGAGTGTATTTTTTCAGAGCTGAGGGTATTTTAAGAATAAGTGTAATTTGTAGTTTATTTCTAACCAATTTTATATTACATGTGCTTTGTAAAATCTTAACTTTTACTTGTGTAATGTTGTTATTTCACAACACTCGGGCTCCTCGGAAGGTCGGAAATTTAAAATGTCAATCGGCTTCTTACATAAGCAACTCAAAAGTCTGTTAAATAATTGTGGCCGCTAGATCTTATTCTCTACACAAATCCCCCTTCTCCAAACCCTTCTATTGCTGAAAGAGCGCCTAAACCTAAGCCCACCCCCCCCCCCCCCTTTTTTCCACGTGCGCAAGATATCATTATCCTTATCTTGCCGTCTCAGATATTTATACTGGAGCGTTCCCGGAAACAAAAACAAGCAGTCGTGAAGTTTCATACCAAATATCGAACAAAACAATTTATTAACAGAGACATATCCGAGAATACGACTTTGGGCATAAAAAAAATTCGATTATTAGAAAATCAACAAAACAATTAAAAGAAAATTATAGACATTAGGACAACAAATTTGAACTATCCTTATTTTCAGAGCGTAACTAAACGTTCAAATTTCCGCCAAACTGTTTTAATTTTCTCACAGCAGGGAAACTACAGCTTGCATAACCTCGGCCACAATTCATGAGTTACGCACAGTTTTTTTTTTTTCCGTCGTTGTGCGTAACAAGGATGTAAAGCGTGTTGCATCCTTCGCAAGAAGTTTGTCGGTTTTTTGTCGCCTGCACCTACCTTTCCATCTGAGAGGCCGTTCACTGCTGGGGTCAAGATTTGATCAAGTTGAAGAATCCGACCCGACTTACTATCTGCAAAGGCTGCCGTAAGGAACAAACACTAGCTAGCGGTCTTGTATCACTGTGTATTATGTTATCTGATTCAGACAAAAAGTTCAACGTTCAAGTTATACACGACTAGAAAAATTATCAAGGCGATGTTTAAGATAGCTTGTAATTAGTTATCAACATCCCTTGCTTATGGGTAGACACCCCAGAATTTCGCGAGTTAATTTCTAGACAAGTTGAAATCCAGACACATGTACGTTCATGTTACGTTTGTAATTGGTCGACGTGGTTTTGACACCTCTTGGAGATAAACGAGTCAATGGCAAACATGCAATAAACTGTGCGCCCAACCACAGCCTTTTACTACCACAGTAATCAACCAATAAACAGTTGATATCTGTGCGAGGGTATATAAGACTGTAAAGTCTAGCCTACAGGTAATTGAACTCGCTAATTTCTCGGGTCTCTATAAGTTATGGGTACCACTTATTGGACGTATTTTACGTGTCCGGGGCCTAAAAGCACGACGTAGCTACAGGCTAGCCACCTACGCTTATCACATGCCTCATCGCCCCTATGCGCAAGGCACTGAACTGGCGTGCAGTCTTTTCATTGTCAACTCGCTTCTTGACATTCTCAGCGGTCACCATTATTTTAAGGGGGAAGTATCCTCGCCATCTTGGATTTACGTATTTTCCTCCGTAACTTAATTTTCGGAGCCAATATTTAAAAACCAAGCTAGTTAAAAGCATAGGGAAACTTCTTAACTGTTTCTTCGAAATTCAACTTATTTTTCTTACACGAGTAGTTTCACATCTGTTTTTTTTTTTTTATGTGACAGGGGCTATCACACTATCAAATTTTCACCTTCAACTATATTTGACAATAAAATTTGATGACAAAATACGGCCATCAAATTTTTCCTTCCAACAAATGTTATCAAATAATCTTGAATGTGTTTGAAAATGTCTCACACTGACAAATTTTTTTACTGGGAGAATTTAATTTAAGTAATTATTTAAAAATAATTTTCATAGTAAGATATTGTTTTTGTTTTTCCATGCAGTCTATTACAGAAAGAAATGTAAGGAATGTTGTAATTTATTTTCGCTTATTCACTAAATAAAAAAAAAATAATTATCACAGATATTTCCTGCACAATGAAATTTAGTGCCTCTGAGTTTGTAATATTAAGTGCAAATTCACTTAAAATAGCATTCATGTCGAGACTGCTTCTACATAAATTAATTATCTCCAGAACCTATTTAGTTTCCATCAATTGTTCAATATTTTAAAGTTTCTTGAATTCCATGTTCGTCGTACACAACGATTCTGATTGGCTGAGACCGTCAAACATCAAAAAAAATTTTAGAACCGGTCCAATCTTCAAATATTTGATGGAAACTGAAGCTATGAAACTTTCTGAGACAAATATGGCGGCGTTTATGACGTTTCAATGACGTCATGACCGTCCAACTTTATTTCACCTTAACTTATTGGAAGCAGTTTGACGGGAAAATTTTACACTTTGACAGGGGCTTAGCCGTGATCCAATATTACATTTCTATTTGATGTCACTCCCACAAGGGAAAAAACGGTATAGCCTATTCGCGGATTCTTAACGCTTTTTGAATCAAACCTTAGAAAAATTCCCCCATGTATGACGTGTTTAGTTATTTCACCAATATGCCACTTAGGCCTATCACAAGATTATTATTCCTCTGTTAAAATGAAAGTCTCTTATTATTTATTAAATTTAAGTTCTGCCTTTATCTTATTAATAAATTATAATAATTCATGTATAGTAAATATGAAAAAGAAAAAAACAGTGGGAACAACGAGTGTTGGTCGTGCCTAGTAAGAAATAGTTCTCATGCAAAATATAATTACAGCTGAGTGCGCACGAATTCGGTGCGTTGTTTTTGGTGTAATTTTCTGGAACTAAATAAACTTATTTTGCACTAGGCGGAGGAATATTCCTGAAGTAGAACTTTAACAAGGCCTCAGGAAAGTGTGAAATAACCGTGAATGTATTCATATAATAGAAACCGTACAGTAAAAAAAAAAATCGTTAAGTAGTCCTTTATATCTTGTCTAGCCTTGACTTTTTATGTCTGGTAATATATTTTCATTACGAAGATTTGTAAAAAAGACTGAAGATGGAATGGATCCTACTCCCATAAGGCGTTAGGATGGACAGAAAAGTGTGCTTTGAAGAAAAAAGTGTGCTTTGAAGAGAGAAGTGTGCTTCGCCTTCACGTCCCTCGACAACTTTGAATGCAAAGTGTTTTCACACCCGTGAAAACGCCCGTTTCAGCCGTTTTCACACTGAAAAATACACACTAGAAACGGAAATATAAAAACTGTAACTTTTGGCTTTTTCAAAGAATACTTTTTTTTTTAACCTGTTTGGACCCTACCGCATTTGGGACCCCATGGACAAGGGGAAGTGTATATATATATATATATATATATATATATATATATATATATATATATATATATATATGTATGTGTGTGTTTACGAGCAAGAGTGAGTGCTCTACAAGCCCACAAATACTGCCAAATATCGTATCCTCAGACAGAGCCAGGTTAAGGCCGCGTTCCAACTGGCATTTTTTGTTAACGAAATGGTCACGTGACCCGTTTTGTCTACAAAATCTTTGACGTATTTTTGTAATTTGCGTTTTGCGTTTTGTCAGTTTCGCCGTTGACAAACTACAAAATAAAAATTATAAAACCACAGTCATTATAGTTCTGCCGGTTTTGAACGTTAATATACACATATTTACGAGGTTATTGGAATAAACAAATGTGTATTGTACTCACAGTATTTATTTTACAAAGCAAGTTGCTGAAATATTGTTGAAATACGCGTTTTCTCAAGGCAAAATGTTTGTTAAAAATTTCACATCATATTGGTTTCATTTAGTTGGTTTTAAATTTTAAACGACCTTCGAAAAACTTTCGGGAATAATCAGAGTTTATTTTAAGACTTCGTGCACTATTAATTTTGAAATAATGATAACATCAAAATAATGGCAGCGCGTCGTGCTGAACTGTTTCATGTCGCGGTGTTCCGAATAAACTTTACAAAATGCTGAATACAATATTCGAAAAACGAAACTCCAAATAATTAAAACACGGCCTATGTATAGTCTTTCCGCGGTACCTTCACACTTTTTAAAATTAATCTTTCAAAAATACACTCTAAGAAATTATTCTGAAATATACCATACCAGTGTATACGCTTACAGGGCTGTTCACGTTAAAGTTGACTTTTGAAAGCCACCTTAGAAAAAAGTCACTGCCCTTACCTGCATGTGTTTTAACGGGCGCATTGAGTGACATGCACCCAATAAAGTTGGTAACGATGGATGGTAAGTAGTTCCGTATCTTAACGTAGATTAAAAAGTGTTTTTTTAATGCATCGAAGTGTAGAAATGAGCAGATTTGTTAAATAATTAGTTTTCTAATAATTTCGCAATTTTACTTGACCAACGCATGTAATAAGCGAAGCGGTCCATGACAAAAGTTAATCTTACATAAGACGGAATAATACACAACTTGCATACAGTAGATCTTAAACAGGGCTTCCCAAAGTGCTCATTTTACCGTGAATAGCTTATAATTGAAAATACGATTACACCGAGTGCGCACGAACGCGATGCATTGTCCCTTTGGTGTATTATCCGAGACTAGAATTAATGTGAATCGACTAACTCCTACCTTCAATCGCGCAGGACTTAAGTCTCGTCACGTAAGAACGACGCGACGCACACCAAAAAACCCCCGCCCACCTAGTTCACAGGTAACGTCAACACCCCTCTCCGACTACTTTTAAATATAACCACCCTTCCTTCGGCGGCCCAAAAATAAAGCCCTGACGACACTGCTACCACCGCCAACTACTTGGGGGGAGGAAATTGCCCTGGTTGCCGCTCGCTGATCGACCCTTCCAACAGTTTGGCCACAATCATTCCGAGGTCAACGCCCTGCAGTAACGTACAGGCTTTTCACGGTAAAGTGAGCACTTTTTACGACCTTTCTAAATTGTTCTCCTTTCGTCCAGTTTCCATCTTCCTGCTGCTTTTTGCCAGGGCCTATAAACATTGCATGGGCGCAATAAACACAGTGTATACATTTCACCATCCACAAGATTTAATAAGATATATTTATTAGTGGTTAATGTATGTTGGGAGGGCCTTAAAAGTGCTCACTTTACCGTGAATAATCTGTATCAGGAAATCTGCTATGCAGGACTTCGAACACTTTAATTTTCCACTAAATGAAAAGAGTCTGCTACGACGTTACATTTTAGGCCCCTTCATAAATATCACCCTGTAACCAACAAGAATATATTACTTTAAATAACATCCACCTGTAGCTGCTCGAAAAAACAGCTGATAATATTGCTATTGACTTAAACGCCAGTAACCATACGTTGATGACATTTTGAAACTGCTATACGCTGGCCACTGTTAATTGAGCTTTTCTTTTTAATCAGCCATTAAAAATATGTATCCGCTCCCAACTGCACAAATTTCAGCGGACCCGCGCACTGTCTTTCGCCCAATCAAATTGGCAGCGATGTCTTTTAACGTCGTATTAAAACTGGCACGGTTAAATATGTGCAATGAGTTTATTTCATTAGGTGGCTATTTCTTGAATGCACTCGAGTAAGGTATTAAATATTAGTGACATAAGTAAATGAAAAAAAAAACTGACATTTACGAGACGAGCCTAACCTACAGCTATCTTCCGAGAAGCACAGTAGCGATATGGGCGACACTGTCACGCCCATCAAGTGCGGCATCGCCTCTAAGCGCAAGGCTCTGAACTGGCGTGCAGTGTTCTCGTTGTGCTGCGTATACCTATGGGACTTCAACAGGTGACCCTGTCATTTTACTGGTGGTAAGTCTGTAGTACAGTTTAACGCAGGGTCCTTGAAGTGTTTTGGTATGTATCTGATGAGTGTATTTTGACATACAGCGCTTTGAAAAATTACGTTTTTAGCTCCGTTGAGGTGGTCTGAAATGGTGTGTATAATGTGCGTGGCATCTTGAAAGCACTCAACAGGCATCGTATGAAGTGTTTATTATTTTCGTATATCATCACACTTGAAGCAAGTTTAGTAGTTTGGTGGGAGAACGCGCGTGTCAAAACATTCTGCAACACAGCTCAACCGCCAGGTAGGCCAGTTTCTTACAAGGGGTTTAAACGACTGAAAATTTCAGGGGAATGATGCATAAAAGCAGCATATTTACCCGATTTTCGATATAAGTCGTTTTCCAGAGGGTTTATCGAATTTTTTGGCTCGACAAGACGGAAATAATAACTTCCAACGCCTTTTTACGTTGTTAGATATTCACTGCCGTCATTATTCTCGGTGCACTGATGGAAGAAATGAAAGGATTTTTGTTTTCTTATCTTCAATCAGTGCTCCGAAAATAACGAACACAATGCATTTGTTACAATGTAAGAAGGCGCTCAAAATTGTTATTTACGTCTTGTCGAGCCAGAAATTTTGAAAACTCCGCTGTATTACAATTTATGACAAGAATTATATAAATATACGGTTTGCGTGCACCATTCCCCTTAAGCAGATAACAACAGTATCTGGCAGAGATCAATAACCTAACAAAAATTAAGTACACAAAAACGCACCTTTAAAGTGTGTTGTTTAGTTACTTTTTTGTTTTAGCAACCGTTTTTAGCAGCATGTAAATAGAAAAAAATCGCTTTTGGGTCTACTAAATTTCTGTAAGGTTGTTGATCACTGTCACATCCCATTGCTTACTGTTTAAGTTTTCAATCGTGTTACAGTAACTCTTGGAGACAAGAGACACGGGGCTGCCTTATAGAATACATCAGTTTCAACTACTAGGAGAAGAGGCGAGAGACTTAAGGACTGCCCTTCTAAGCTCGGACCCTAATTTAGCATACGGGAAATTCGTAGAGGGGCGTAGTCATTGCTACGGGGTGGGCGTGGGACGGCGACTACGACCTCACGACGGGGCGTCGACGGTTCACGGTCGGTATTTACGAGCGCGGTGGAAGGCCCGTGTGTTTCTGCAAACAGACCAGGGCCGACACGCGCGGACGCCGCCAGTGTAATTTTAGGCGGAGTTTCTGTCGGGTGCGTGGGCGCCTCACGAGGCACCACGACCGTTTTGTCTCGTCGGGAGAGGGCCTCCCCGCTGGAACAGTTTGTCACGTCTGCGCGGCAGACACTTCCCATGCCGGTCGGCTCCTTGTGAACCAGACCGGTTCCCGCCCTCGTGGGCCGCACCTGTGAAATACAACAGCCGCGCGCGTGACGTATGCGCCCCGACACGGGAACGCCATTAGCGCGGGCGGAGCACGGCGGCTAGTCCGCGCGACGCCCTGAGATGGCACGTAAGCGCAAAAGCTAGTCCACGTGACACCTTTGGATGGCAAAAAAAATGGCTGTTGTCTAGGTTCCACGTTACACACCTGCATAGGAAGGCTAAATACGATGAGACCTCTTGATTATAATGGGTTCCAAACTACTCGGATACTTGATCACACAGGAACTGGACGCCATTAGCGCAGACAAATCAGAGCTCCTATACCGTGCGACACCCCGTGATGGCAATAATGGCGGCAGCCTCAGGCACGGGGAAATATTGTTTTTGTCTGGGTTTCATGCCACGCTCTCATACGGGAAAGCTGGAGGCCACTGAACCTCCTGATTATAGTGGGCTACAATTTATTTGGCTGCTCGGTGCTCGAAAATTAGCAACACCGGGGATATAACGTCAAGTGATGGCCGTGGGAGCCGTCGTCGTAGATTGGGTTTCATGTCGCACAATACATAATGTAGGAAGGCTAAAGACAAGAGTATAGTGAGTGAGAGGGTGGGTGAAAATACTTGGGCGGCACAAGATCATAGTAGGCTCCGAACTACCTGGTGCCCAGAATTGAGCCACGTCAGACATTGGATGCCAACCGTCACTTTCGTGGCCTCCTCGCTACACGAGCGTGACCACCGAGGATCCGTCCTGGGAACTTTCGGTCGAAAGATAAGTTTTCAAGGTTAAAACAGCCATTAACTACAGGTGGGAAACCTCGTAAACGGATTTTCTCGCGCTTGTTAAAACTTCCTCTGCAGTAACGTCATTTCTTTCAAGAAAAAAATAACTGTTTTCATCCCGTAATTGAATACGTTATTTTTATTACTGATATCTTGAAATTACGGGCTTACTCGACTTGCATCAACGGGATTCTCCATGTGATAGGTCAGTTTTAACTGTTGGTCTATCTTGGGTAGTTTACCAGCGAGTTTCAGCAACACTCTGTAATGGTATATGTCCAACAAAAATCACTCATTAACACATTGTAGAGTCGTTTAGATAATTTTATTATTATTTTCCAATGACAACGTGCCCCGTGTATGAACTCCATACCAACGCACGGACATGGTGCGTAGTTCGATATTTGATAATATGCCGTAAAACGTCGCTGCTTAAAAATGCGCAACCCTCATCACATTCGAGATTCCTCGAGGATGCGTATTGCATATGTAATTGTATCACATTAAGATGGACCCCCGCATTTTCTGTGAAATAGTTGTTTGCGCGAATACGTGTATCTCCGTAAATAAATGTTCTGCAGATATGACGTTTTGTCAGAAGATATATATATATATATATATATATATATATATATATATATATATATATATATATATATATATATATATATATAATATATAGTGTATTCTTGCTGAAAAAATTCGTGAAAAAGGTCAAACATCTCATTTTTAAAACTTGCCTATGCAGTTTCCTAAAGCGGCAAGAGAAGAGTACAAAGATACAGGCTTAGTTTAATCCGTGGTCTTTAATCGCGTGTAATAAAACCGAACTGTTACAGATCTCATTTGCATAGTACAGCGCCACGACGGAAACACTGCACGCCTTACGCGTAGGAGCGATGAGGGCTCTAGGAGTGCGTGTTAGTGTCGCCCGTATCGCTCCCTCGCTTCTTGACCATGGTTAGTATATCTATGTTTGCGAATTCCCCTTCGAAAACAGCGGGGTTTAACTTAATGAAGCAAGACAATTTTTGTTAGTTTTTACATGCTGACTAATAATTTCACGTAAAAAAAAAACTTATTATAATTCTGTCTCACAAAATAAGCTAATAACATGAAAACATCTGATGGCATCGTCATATTTATTAGTGACTGTACATCTGTCCAATTACAGAGTTCCGTCTTGCTTTCTGTGACAAATGCAATGAAACTCGTATTCAACTTCCACTTTCAAAGACGCTTACTAACATTACGAATCAACTCAGGCCGTAAATCGTGTGTGTGCATGTGTGTCTATGTATACTAAATACACGCTACCGTATGTCGGCTTAACTAATTTTCTGTCTCTTCGAGCTCCAAACACTATACCTTGCGACATCGATTGTATACCGGCCACACTGTACTCGCTGATTTTCGAACTCGCTGATTTTCGAGAATAATAAACTGAAGACAATGAGTTCTTTTATTTCTCGTAGCCTTTTCATGCCACAAAACTTCCCCAACTGAAATAACTGCAAAGCCAATATCAGAATATAAAAAGTTTACTGGCTGCCGATTTCATAATTAGTAAGTTTAAATAAATTTTATTTAAAATATCAATAACATTTTATTATAATCAGTAATCAACTGATAAAAATTTCTAAACAGATTTTTTTTTAATTCTTAGGTTTTCTCAAATACAAGTTTGGTTTAAAATACATAAGTTCTCACGATCTTAAACTGATGGTTTAAAGCTAAATTGAAAAAATATCGAACTGAACTGACATAAAATTACATAATCTGAACGTGACGTGACGACTGTGTAATCCGTGAAGGGCCAGCCCCACGAACGGCAGTCGACGGCGTGTTTGTTACCTGCAGATGCAATACGTCGACACGGTAACACCAAGTGCACACTCACCCTTCGCGCGGAGTGCGCTCTCGAAACGAGGTAGCACGCTGAGAGAGAGAGAGAGAGTGAGTGAGAAAAGGGGGAGGGGGCTAAAGCTCATATTCGCGAGAGGCAACAGGGTCCGTAACAAAAGGGAGTGAGTACGCTAAAGGAGGGTCGGGGAAGAGGAAAATTCGAGGGCCATTTATTAAGCGGGACAAAGAGCCCGGGGGCACATTCGGTTGCCCGACCCAGTGCTAATCCACCCCCTCCCGGACGAAGCGTTAGGTCCTGCCTACGGACTCGCCCCCTCCCTGGCAGGAGAACCACAGTAATTACCGCATGCCAACACGGTAATTGGAGCCAGGGCGAGGGGATAGGGTATCTCTGGAACTTGCGGACAAGCACGCTGATGGCTGCAAGGCCTCACAACACTGCGAGGCTTGAATCATCCTCGCTTAACGTCAAATTTACTCCGCCACCCCGTAACAACTTTATTTAAGTCGGCGCCTGATGAAGCTGCTGGTCCCGCGTTGTTGCACATTGTCCTTGCAGGAATTTTTATCATCTAATTTGGCCGGGCTCGTTGCCCCAGTTCGTCCCAGCGCGGGATTGCCGTGGTCGAAACTAATCGCGAGAACGCCGCAATTACGCGTTTACGAGGAGATGCTGAAGTAGAAAAGTTTTCACGCTAATTACTATTCTTAAGCACGCTGATTAACCAAGCCTGCAGTCACGCAGTTTAAACTGGGTCACAATGTCAAGGAAATACTTTCTCAGTGCATCAATTTTAAATATAACTCTTTTAATTTTAAACACAAAAAAATCAATCCATCTTTCTCACAGTTAAGACATTAAAAAAATATATTCATAATTCTTTCTTTTTTTTTTTTTTTTTTTTTTTTTTTTGTGAAATGTAAATTTTTATGATAAATTTTAGAGTAGAACATAAACACAAAAACTAGCAAAATTTCTTCACGTGCCAATATTCCTTGAGAAATGTTACGTTGAATACTTTTTGTTTGAAGCAATTCAAATCGATGGATTGAGAAGGACACTGGGCAGTATGCAGCGCGTTTAAGGGCCATGGTGCACGAAAATCGTATATTTATATATTTTTGTCACCATTTGTTTTACAGGGGATTTTCGAAATTTTTGGTTCGACAAGACGTAAATAACAATTTTTAACATCTTATTGCACGGTTAAATATTCCCTCCGTTCGTTATTCTCGGAGCTCTGATTGAAGATAAGAAAAAAAAATCCTTTCATTTCTTCCATCAGGGCTCCGAGAATAATGCAGGGAATGAAAATCTAACAACGTAAAAATGTGTTGAATATTATAATTTACGTCTTGTCGAGGCAAAAATTTCAATAAACTCTTTGGAAAACGACTTATATCGAAAATCGGGTAAATATACTGCTTTCATGCATCATTCCCTTAATTCGTTACCAACAAACATAAGAGTAGATAATCGATCAGAGTGTAGATACACACACACACAGAGATATATATATGCGGGAAGTCATTATTTCAAATGATGAACCAGCCACACGCTTTTGGTACAAACTTCATGCAACTTCTGTTGTACAGCGGAAACATTAAAAAATACAAACTGAGAAACAACCACGAACATTCTGCTACAACTTTTCGAATCTGGGGGGTCACAACTTCATTTTCGAACGGCAGCACTAGAAGGTGGGTTTTTTACTGTGTACTTTACCAAACACACCCCGCTTCCCCATTATTTCTTTGCCCTGCAATCCGCCAGGCATTACTTGAAACCCTGGTTATCGTCATGTTTCTATGCAGGGAAGTAGTTTCATTACAACGCACGTAAATAATTGGCGAAGGAAGAGAAGTGGCACACCAGAGAGAATACATGGGATAGAGGTCAGCTTGACCAATGGCGAAGCGTGAAAGTAAAATGTCCGGAGATCTCACTGTGACTGGAACCAGCTCTCGTCCCCTGCATTCCATGTTAAGTCACAAATAGTGCAAATAACTTATTAAGTGTTAAAGGCGCCTTGCTGGTAATTCTGACAAGGAAAATTTATCAGAATGTTGTTGGTCACATTCTTGTCTTTCCCCTTATTTTCCGCTTGCCTACCTCAGCAGAATATCAATGGGCCACTGAGGACATACCTAAATAAACTAACGTACCTTAGGAACATATATCATTTCAGATGCCTGCCTCGTATCCATATTTCTGATGACGTAGTTATAGAAGTTTCACTAGTAAAGCTTAGACACTGAGATAACTACGAATATCCAGTACTGTTAATGTTGAATGTGTGCCTCATACGAAGGCGAAATTAGGTGCATGGATTAATAGTAAGTGCAAATCGGAAAGAGAATGGAGGAAACACTCTTTAACGTCAGCGGAGTATCGAATTCAATAAACAAATAGTGTAACTTCAGATAATTATGCGTTAAAGCAATAACATCAGTTGGTTAGCAAGCTGGCCATAACCTAATCGTAGCCTAAAACTATGTCGTTTCTGGTTAAAGGCTTAAACAATTTTTGTTGGTTTATTGAAAATAATACGAGTCAGACGCTTATAGCTCGCGATGATTAATTACTGCCAGTACATTCGCGCCTATCAACACTACCAGCTACTATGGAGACACCACCACACTGCTTGCCTCGACCAATTTACTGCCCATGATCACAGAATACGCACGTGCATAGAAGTTGAAAGGATGTATGCACTATGTAAGTTACTGTCTGCCCAGTGCTCTGGGAGCGAACCCTGTGTCTGACTGGCTACAACATGTAGTCTGCAAGGTTGCTACAAAATATCATGATCAAATTTTCCTGACTTTTCCAGGTTCTACAGCCGAAAGTTGACATATTTCCCAACATTTTTCAGCATCCAATAAAAACCTAGTATTTCGCTCGTTCATCGGTGGCTAGGTAGACTTCATGCACTGCTTCTTTTGTCCTATTGTTATGATTGAGGGCCAGTTTTTCAAACACTATGAACCAGTAGTAAGAAGTAGTCTGACTTGAGTAGTAGGACTTGTAGTAATGCTCTTGTACAAGACAACACACGATGATAAAGGCCATTCACGATAAAGTGAGCACTTCTGAAATCAACCTTGAAAAAATGTCACTGCTCCTACCTCCATATATTTTAACGGGCGCACTGAGTGACATGCGTCAGGTGAAGTTGGTAACGATGGATATAAAGGAGTTCCGTATGTTATCGTAGAATAAAAAGTGTTAGGTAACCATTTGTGATAATTTAAATTATATCTTTCGTTTTTGTTTTTTTTTTTTTTAAATACATCAGTGTGTAATTAGCAGATTTATAAAATGTTTACTTTTCTTATAATTTCACAGTTTCACTTGACCAAAGCATGAATAAAGTGATGAAGCTTATGACAATGTTAATTTGAAATAAAATGGAAGAATACACGACGTACATCAAGTAGATCTTAATCAGGGCTTTCAAAAGTGCTCATTTTTACCATGAACAGCCTATTTCAATAAATCAACACAGATAAGCTTGAACATACAGAATACTGCGCAGTCTGTCCTACCGCCAAGTCAATCAGCGAAATACTCGTGGCTCTATTAGGTATTCTGCGACACGGGTGTGTTTATGTGTTCGGCAGTGTACTCAACGATCCACGTTTCCGCTCACATTGATGTACGCGGTCACTGTGATGAATGTAGAGGGGTTGAGGGGGGGGGGCGATGAAACTGCATGCCGAATATAGCAGGGACGGGAGTGTGCGGCGGCCTGCTGGCGACGAAGAGTTTTTCTTTGGCCCCAAACTCCGGCGCGCGCCATTACAGCTGATGAGAGAGATTGTCCACGGCGAATGATTGAGTAGACGGGGGGAAAGGGGGATCGTAATGAATGAAAACCGCACGAGGCGTGGGCGTGGAAGCAGATGAACAGAGGAGGGAACACAAGTTGCTTCATGCGGCAGGAAAGACCATTACTTAACACTATATGCATCGACGTGCGCAAGGGCGTCCAAGGGGCACAGCGGCACCCTCCACTGCATCATGTAATAAGGAACATAAAAAAAGAATCTTGCCAATACCGCATTGTCAATAGACAGTCTGTGTGTTTGAAAAGACCAATAAATTAAAAATAGCTTTAAAGTAGCATATACAATTTATAATGAATATGTTTAAATATATTCTTGCTTTGCAGCTCGTAAAAGTGGATCTTCATTTTGCTGTTTGCACCCCCTATTACCTAATGTTGCGCACGATTATGACTATATTCTGTTCAAGCTTAATTGAGCACTTTTGAAAGCCGTGCTTAGGATCTGCATCTCTTCTCATTTGTATCCTTCCGCGAAATATAAAATTAATACAGTTACCGGCTTTTCTGAAGCGCTGTCCAACTAAAAACGTGGAAGAGAAACATAAATGAATTAATAATATGAAAAATCGTGCTAGTATGTGCATAAATCGTGCTAGTATGTGCATAAATCGTGCTAGTATGTGCATAAAACACCAAACACTGACTTTCACTGCTCACAAATTGAAATATTACAATTCGCAACGCTACCAACTTAGCTCTCAAGAGTACTACCGTTTTCCCACTCTTGCATTCCATCGCTCTCCTATATATCCACTTCCTGGACCTGGTTGTTAGGAGCCCTCCAAATAACTCGACAACATTATAAATTACATATTGTAAATCCGCTACTAATTTCTGTCATGGCGCTACCGCAGTAAAACACACGGAGAGAAAAGTCAATTTACTGGTGCATTTCAGGGTCTCGCTTGCAATTTTTATTCGGACTGTTAGAATATCTATGAATCTGTGGCACCTTTTTAGGGTAGGAAGGGGGCTCGTAGAACCCCCCCTACCCCCCCCTGCTTAAAAGTTTTATATAATATTTTCATCCGTGGAACATTCTTTCTTGTCTCTACACTTAATTCCTGTCACTGTATTGACACAATAGTACCTGAACTTTTTTCTCGTATAGCTATTCACGGTAAAATGAGCACTTTTGAAAGCCCTGCTTAGTATCTACTTGTATGCACGTTGTGTATTCTTCCGCCTTATTTAAGATCAACATTGTCATGGGCCTCATCACTTTATTCATGCGTCGGTCAAGTGAAACTGGGAAAATATTACAAAAGTAAATATTTTACAAATCTGCTCATTTTAACACTTCGATGCACTAAAACATCTTAAAGCGAATGAAATAATTTAAGTAACCACAAATGGTTACGTAGCACTTTTTATTCGACGTTAAGATACGGAACTACTTGCCATCCATCGTTACCAACTTTACTGGGCGCATGCCACTCAGTGCGCCCGTTTAAATATGTGCGAGTAGGAGCAGTGGCTTTTTTCTGAGGTTGATTTCAAAAGTGCTCACTTTATCGTGAACAAACTTTACGAAAACTGGACCCGTGGTTTGACTCCTATACAGGTTACCAAAAATGGGTGTTCAGACTCGCAACGAAATAAAGTCGGAGTCCACGCTCGCAGTCAAAGGAAAAACAACGATAATTATTTCAAACCTGCCCACTCGAGTTTACATACCTAAACGTTTACAGTGGCTTTTTACTGTCCTGGCATGAATACTGTTTATATAGTGGTGAGGTGGGGGAAGAGAAAAAGACCCTTAAGACATGTTATACTGTACAGGATTCATAATATTTAACTCCAGTTCACAAACCTTTTTTTCTTTATTGCAGTTTGCAGACAATTTTCCAAAATGATATATTGTTAGCGTAATGCAGATTTGCACGTCTGTTGCTAATTGACTGGAACTCTTTGGCAAATGGGATAACATAAAGTCACACAAATTTTTAATTCAATTATTCTTGCATAAGTTTCCTCTCCAAGCTGGAAAAAAGTGTGTGGGTGGGGGAAGGAGGGGGGAACTTCGTTTACGGTTTGCGTACTATACACTATTCTTAACTTACATCTGCAAACGAAGATTAAGAGATTGGACATCGTGATTCGAAGACGCACTTGAACACTTAAAAACGCAATACACAAGTGTCATTCGGGCTACACTAAAAAGCAAACATTTTATGCCTTTGAAAACAAAATCGACATGGATGTAGTTCCATAGCTTCGATAATGCTCTACTTTACAGCAAATCAATACAAGTTATCGTGGAAAGTAATAATAATAATAATTTTATAATAACTTAAATGTGCGGGATATATTATATTACGTATTATTTATGAAACGATATTTGTTTGGGATACTATCAACTCAGCACTTCATTGGATGATAGCCAGTCACCGCTAAAATTTACTTAGTGGTGTAAGCGTGTTAGATTGTGGTAGGAAGTGCGAAGCATTAGGACGATGCTAAATGTAATCGTAGAGGTCATAAATGGCGTTGCTATAATGTAGGATGACGTGACACGATTATGTCACTATTTATCTTGAGTGCCAGTAAATGTGTACAGAGTGCAACATGTCCAAGGGGTCTCTAAAGAGATCAACCGAAACGGGAAAATATTTTCAACCAAAAACAAATCATAAGAATGATAAAAGGATTTTTATTTTTCATTTATACACAAATTTCACATAATAAATATCTGGATATGGGTGACATAGCCGTCAAGACCACCACAGTAATATTAAAAAAAACCAAGAAAAGAAGTCAAAAATAAATTAGAGGAAGTTACACAACAATAAAACAAATGCACCGCTCTCATCGCGCGCGCGCACACACCCACACACACCTACACACACACACAAAGTCCAATGTTTGCGGAAGAAAAATACGGACCAGTAAACACAAAAAAAAATTGAAAACGATACAAATTCTGAATTAAATTTAATTACATCATTGCCACTAGCGCACTATAAGGTTTTATGAAAAGGACAAGGACGGTTCGTGATTAGTATGCCTGTCACCAATTACCACACTATACTTTCAGCAATACGTAAGGACAAGAGAATTGCCTCCCCCCCCCCCCCCGGACAGCACAAAATATGTCATGGGCAGATGTGCACCGTTAGAATTTATATGGTAGAGAAGACGCAAATTTTGGAATGTGTGTAATACCAGTTTGGCTGGTTCGGGTCGGGTTTAATAAACTCTTTTGGATACAGATAAATATGGAGATCTAAGCATTGAAACGGGCACATCTTTTGTTTGGAACGGTATAAATATCAGTGCACTGCTCTGTCATGTCGGCGCCAGTAGAAATGTGTTTATGTTTGATGCTATTGGCAGCATGTGTTTATGAGACAGCGTAATACAGTCTCGACACCGAATTATGTCTTCCGCCACCCCTTACTGGATGATGTTTTCTGCTGTGCACAGCGTAGTTTGATTAAATCCCACAACATTCACTTCCTGTGTAACGCCTTGAGAGCAAACCACTGTAACAAAAAAGTTTTAACACATTGATGTCTGCGCACATTTACTGGCACTTAAGACAAATTAGAAGTGAGTCACTTATAGGCTATAGGCTACTGCCAGAACACCGGTTCTCTTGGTATGTGTGTTAGAACTTACCATCGTCCTATTGGTCCATACCACACCGGACACTAATCTGTACTTTACAGCTTTCATATCTGCATCAACCACTGGAGAGCCTCGCTGATATTGACCCAGTCAAATGTCCTTTATCGTATAAAAGGACTTACAATCATTCATGTCTCTTCGAGTGGCTATAAAAAGATATTCTATCGTTAGCAATATCATTGTTACTGCACTGCGGTGTTCTTGCGAGGTCGTGTTAAACACTAGCCGAACAAAGACTTCACATCCATGAGAGTTTTGTCCTGAACAAATAATAACTTTTCAAATTAGCTTTGCTCGAGCTACATTCGAGCATAGTCTACAAAGTGTTAAACACTTCAGAAAAGAAACATTTAAAAACTTAATTTCCCTGCTCGTATCTACATATATTTTAATGCGCAAACTGACTCCGTAGCCACAGGTATGTATTCTATACAGGTTGCAAATGAAATCGGTTACATTTTGTTTACAGAGATTACAGTGAAAACTGGCATAACAGAAACATGCAGTATTTATGTTTGTCGTAATGATTTCGCGAGTCACATAATCGATGCTTAGATAGATTTTTACAAGAGCACGAATGATACTAAAAAGTGATGGTGTAAAAAAGGGGGGGGGGAGAGAACTAGCAAGACTTTTAAAAGCGCTTGATTGAACGCGAACATGTTGTGCACCTAAGTACACGGAACACAGTCGCAATGCACAAAGTCTGGAACAGACAAAACGCAAACGGATACATAATCGCAGGACGTGCAATGCACGACCTCAGTACCACACTAGTTCTACAAGCTCTCTTTGCTGCTGGTGCTGCTGCTGCAGATATTACTGCAAGCATAAGCTCCCGAAACGATTTTCTTCTTTTACTGCCATGCTGCTGGTTTGAAAACAAAAATAAACACCGGCAGCATCTCACCACAGCCTCGCCACGTGCTGCAATGCACACGGCGCTATCCACTCCAATGGAGCGCGTTGGAACAGCACGAAGGAAATATACTTACCTCGTTTCTGAAAATTAAGATACATGAAACAAGGAGCTCAGAACCCTCGCGAGCATCTATCTCGCTAAAGTACCCGCCAAAACAATTTTGAAACAACCAACTGTTTTGCGTCTTCACTGGCAGTACTGAAATGTTAGTCTCGGTTCACGTTTAAGAGAACTTGAAGTTGGCAAACCAGTAGACACGTTCAGATTCTTCGTCTCTTCTAAAGCATGCATTGTTTTTATCACGGATAATGACGAAATAAGTCATTTCAGGACGGTTTTGGCAGGTAAAAATGTAAAGGAACACAAAACTTTTAATGCTGTATATACAGGAAGCGCGCCCGTGTAAGCCTACTACCATGCCACGCAATAAGGTTAGCGTTTTAAAACACGCGCCCCTAACATCGCACCACGCGGCGCCCGTAAAACCGATGATAGGTGTGACACACTTGAAAGTGTTGTCTTAAGCGCTCCCTTACTCACGTCCCTCCAAAAACGCTGCAGTCGGACGTTCTACTTGAAAAACTTCTTCGCCAAGATTTGCACTTTATGCACTGTGAAACGCGTAAGAGCTAACCGGAAATAAAGGACGTATCATTCTGCTTTAGAAGTAATAATACGTAGCTGCTAGGCACGGGCATTTTTCACACCCCATTTATATCTGGATATTTCCTCTACTGGGCCACAGAGCAGTCTACTAAGAATGCAGAGTTGAGACACCCGCTTACACCGCGGATTTCAGCCGCACACGCCAGCAAAAATGGCGTCAGTGGCCTACAACGCTTTGTAACACCGTTCGCCAATCAGCGACAGATAAAATATACTTGCCGACCGGCAGTCCAGCCAACAGCGAACCTTCCACAGCATGTGCAGTAGCCAATCAGACACAAGGACTGTTCCCAGAACTTCGCACAGCATGTCAGCGAACGAGAACGCCCACATCAAAGTAACCGCCAATCAACTTAATCTTTGTACACTTACCTACCTTTGAATATGCTCAGTTTCTCGGTGAAAGGACTGGCACGAATGCGAAAATATAGTATAGGCGGTTCACGTTACAACAAGCACTTCTGAAAGTCCTGCTTAAGCTCTACTTGTATGCACGTTGTGTATTCTTCCGCCTTATGTAAAATTAACATTGCCATGTGCCTCATCACTTTGTTCATGCATCGGTCAGGTGAAAATATGGAATTATTCGAAAAGTAAATATGTTACAAATCTTGTATTTTTTGCACTTAGATGCACTAAAACAACAGAAAACGAAAGAAATAATTTAAGTTATTACAACTGGTTAAATAACATTTTTATTCGACGTTAAGATACGGAACTACTTCCCCATCCATCATTACCAACTTTACTGGGCGCATGTCACTCAGTGCGTCCGTTAAAATTTATGCAGGCAGGAGCAGTGACTTTTTTCTAAGGTTCATTTCGAAAGTGCTCACTTTATCGTGAACAGCCTTTAGTAAAGTTTGTACAATTTACAGCCATTTCGGCTAGTATGACAGTGCAGAAATATTTACAATGTTCTTCTGTGGAACCTCGACAAGATCTATTGCTGATTTTAGCTTTCTTTTGAAAAAAGTAAGATAGAAAGTAGTGCTCCTGATATACCCCATTTAGGGGTCTACCCCCTGAGGGCTGGTTTTATGAGGAATTTTGTCGCTCCACCGGGAAGAAAATTTCGCGCGTTCAATGACACAGTCCTGCATATACTCGAGACCCAGATGAAAGTCCATCGGTTGCTTCCCCAGAGAGTAGCCAGTGTTACCCCACACATGGCAGCATGGGATTCACTACTCGTTTCACTGCAAGTCTGCTAAAGGCTCTAAGTCGTTCAGGACGTGTCTAATAAACTGCGATCCAATTGCAAAGTCAACTTCAGCGTGCACATGTTTGACGTCTATCTTGTCCTGAAATGAATTCGCGAAATATTCCTATCCCTATCTATAAGTGAAATAACCTTCATTGAAAGTCAGTTGAAGCTACTGTCAAATGTGCGAACCAAGAAAGTAAACTGTGGAACAATTGACTTGCGGCAGTGCAATTCTCGACATTTAGTGCGAATCACAAATATATCAGTGAAATTGAGCCACCATTTTAACAGAGACACGTAAATTTCGCGGATTCGTTCGGCAACAAGCTAGACTCCACGATCCTTTGTATACTCGAGCATCAGTCACCTGTCCATTTGGGCCGCTGCTCCAGATTAACCCCAGACCAGGTATCACAGCATTCGGTCCTTGTTTCCCTTAAGAGGCTCGTTATTGGTTGAAAGTCGCTCGGGGCGTGTCTAACGCACTGTGATCCGATAGAAACAGAAATTTAAATGCACATGCGATTGAAATTTGACGTGTCCTCAAATGAATCCCCGAAATTTCCGGGTCTCCATTCTCCACTGTTTCGTGTTTAAAGTGTGAGTAAGCACCAGCTTGCCTCTATAGGATATTCACGGTAAAGAGAGCACTTTTAAAAGCCTTCTCACTTAGAATAATAGTCAACAAATGTATTTTATTTAAGCCTCAGAAATTAAATTATAGGGTCGTCAGCGGGGAACGAGGTCAGAGGCGTCCATTTCCCCGCCGCGATACATTAGTGGCGACGATAATGCCCCGGCACCAATCAGTGCGACTGGCTGGTCGACACCCGGAGAGAGAGCGAGAGAGAGAGAGAGAGACATGAAGGCTGTCCGCGATTAAGTGACCACTTTTGAAATTGTAATATAAATGCCAAGATTTACATGAAGTGCTTCTTTAATTGACTGAGAATTCAAGGTATTTTGAAAGCCAGTGTCTTGTATGCCCTTTACAGAGTTCCAGAGTTTACCACTGCACCAGAGGAGTATAAGTTATATGGTAATAATCACTAGAGACCCGGAAATTTCGCGATTTCATTTGAGGACACAAGCTAGACTTCAAAACACGTGTACATTTGACTTTCTGTGTCAATTGGGTAGCAGTTTGTAAGACACACCCTGAACGAATCTGAACAAATTACTGACCTGCAAGAATACTAGGATCGAATACCGTTCTACAAGGTCTGCGATGAAACCGGGGCTTCAGCCAATGAACAACATACTGAGGCTCTAGCACACAAAGGATTGTGGAGTCTAGCGTGTTCCCAGTGTTACCAAATGAATGTGCGAAATTCCCGGGTCTCTCATAATCACTGAAGGTATTGATACACACGAATATATCTTGGTTATCACATTAACATATTTTTCACCATACACATAAGAACCCTTAAGTCCTACGAATCTTCACAGTGGCGCCTATGCGTGGTGCTTTAGTAATCAATAATTAAGTCGTGTAAGTCCCCCTATACTTCAAAATAAACCTTAGAAAAATGTCACTACTCATACCTGCATAGATTTTAACGGGCGCACTGAGAGATATGCGCCCAGTAAAGTTCACTCTAATAAATTATTCCCACAATTTACTATATGAGTATATACCTAGAGTGAGAAAGCACGGAAGGCAAAGTTATTTCCCATACATTGATGCTAGCGTTCCTACATCTGGTAAGGAAACAGTCAAATGCGTAGGAAACTTCTCAGTTTTGTGTAGTAGCGACGCTAAACATTCCATATTTGTAGCCAGATGTGTGGTATTACTTCCATACGATATGTGGGTTCAAAACTTCCAGTTCATTTTAGGAAGTTTACCGAAAATATTTTTAGAGTGTTGGTAACTATAGAGGGAAAGTAGTTCCATATATTAACGTTGACTAAACAGTGTTTGGCAACCATTTGTATTAACTAGGGATAGGAACAATTCGCGAATTCATTTCAAGACAAGATAGACGTCAAACATATGTACACTGAAGTTGACTTAGCAATTGGATCGCAGTTTATTAGACAGGCCGTGGACGACTCTGAGCCAATAGCAGACTTCCAAGGAAACAAGTAGCGACTACCATACTGCCAGGTGTGGGGTAACACTGGCTACTCTATGGGACAGCAGCCAATGAACAAACGTTTGAGGCTCGAATATACACATTACTATGGAGTCTAGCCCACTGGTTATTTAACTCGCCAATTTTTCCCATCCCTAGTGATAACTTAAATTATTTATTTCGCTTTCTTTTTTTTAATGAGCATATTTATAAATTTTTTAAATGTCTTATAATTTCACAGTTTTTCACTTGACCTACGCGTGAATAAAGTGATGAGGTCCATGGCAATGTCAATTTCAATGAGGCGGGAGATTACACAACGTGCATACAAGTAGATCCTAAGCAGGACTTTCAAATGTGCTCAGTTTACCGTGAACAGCCAACAGAGAGTAGAGGAGGGGCTGATACTGTCCTCGCCGTTGTTATTGGGCTGGCGACGCTAGATCACGAGAATACTCCGCAGCCTCATTAACGCAGGCCAACGTAGTTATCCCGAAATCGCCGGACCACTCGACACCTGGGACCCTTCGCAGGAAATGCATACAGCAGACGCCACGGAAAGGCATAAGCTCAATGATAAGACGGTCGGTTATTGACGGCCACGTGGTCTGGAGACCTTTATCGCATCAAATTTATCAAATTCGTGGCGCCGTCTTGCTGTGGGCATTGTATACAGCTTTTTAAAAGCGCTGCATCTCAAAACACACGCATCAGATGCACACGAAACTACTGAAAGGCCCTGCATCGAACCTTCCTACACACTTTCCACCAATCAAATAATAATAGGAGTCACCGCTGAAAGTTCCATACGTATACGCAGTGCGCCTAGAACACTGCACGCCAGTTGAGAGCCTTACGCTTAGCGGTCATGACGCACTTGATGCGAGTGGCAGTATCGCCCTTATCGCGCCCGCGCTTCTCAGTCTCAAAAACGGGGGGGGGGGGGGGGGAACCAGTTAGGCGGGAGTCTTAAGGGGACTATGTAGCTGCGCGTCCAAGGTCAAGAAGCGAGGGAACGATACGGACGACAGTTACACACACGCTCGTATGCGCAAAGCATGCAGTGTTTCCGCCGTAACGCTGTACTCTGCAAATTACATCTGTAACAGTGAGGTTTTATTACACGCTATGAAAGACAGATTAAACTACGTCCGTATCATTGTATTTTTTTCTTGCCGCTTAAGTAAACTGCATAGGCAAGTTTTAAAAAATGCAATATTTGACCATTTTCAGGGATTTTTTCTCCAATAATACACATAATATGACAAAAGTAAAAAAATATATAAAAAAAATAGGGCTATAGATAATTGTTTTTTATCTGTTATGACAAAATGTCACATTTTCAGAACTTTTATTTACCGAGATACGCGTTTACGCGCAAACAACTATTTCACAGAAAACGTTTCAGTACATAGGACTCTTACTCTTCGTCATTATTCGTTACGCCGATTGTATACAGCAGATGTTCTTACGTTGTGTCTCATGCCAGTTATATTACGTTACTGTAAGCCATTTTTGATGGGAGACGACCCGGCGCGGCGTTGTCTACGCGACGGGGCACGGTTACTTGATAAACTGATCTTACCCGGGGTCGGCCACCCAGACGACGACGCAGTGCGAGAGTGTTTAACCGCACCCCACCTGGAAACGAGCGGGGATGGTGTACTGTTCGCCAACGGGAACATAAATCGCGGCAGCCTCTCCCACGCGGGTCCTGCGAGATCCTTTGTTCGCGTCCTGCTAGGACACCACAGCCCTCTTGACACTTTCTTCTTTTTTTTATAAATCTCGCGCCGCTTACCTAGATTTATAGGGAGGCGCGGCTTGGGTGTTTGGGGTGCGTGGGCGATAATTCGGTGCCCCACGGCAGATGAGTAACGCCGTCCTAGTTAACATAGATTATAAGAGCTGTGAGTTTATAGCACAACTCTCTTGGGCTGCGACATTACGTTAGACCGCTTCAACTCACTTCCCTGATACGTACGTACTCAACACATATGTACGTTCAACCTTTTTCCCTCCGTTAAACAAAATCCTAGCATTCCGTTCCTTTATTTCCTACTTTTATTTTCGTGCCCTATTTTACACTCATATTTCTTGTTCAGTTTACTGCACACACTCACGCCACAGTCCTGACCTGAATGGGCCATGCCAAAGGATAATGATTAAGGCCAGGAAATTTTCAGAAATTTGTGACGGTTTCTGCCGACACATACAAATAGGACTCCGCCTCTGTTTCCTCAGGAAGATGTTCGTTTTTCAAGGAATAGAGAGTCCTGTTAGTGTGTCATCAAAGGGTGTCATAGTGCGTACTTTGGATCTGCACAGTAAAAGAAAATTTAGATAAAAAAATATGTGTTCCCCTTTTTCTGAAGAACAAAATTACAAAATCTATTTAAATGTTTTAATAAAATACCACGATTTGAATTCCCTATATATATATATATATATATATATATATATATATATATATATATATATAGTATTGATATATATATATATATATATATATATAGTTTTTACAGGAAATAATTACAATGAAGATTACACATATATTATTAATGATTCTGAGTAAACCCTCCCACCCCTTAAAACAAAAGAACAGCAGTTCCTTCCCTAATAAAGTCCCGGGTATGTCTCCTCGAGCAGGGGAGAACACGGGCCTTTTATACAAATCTGTCGTCGTCTTCTGTAACATTTTTCGACGATCCAGGGGTGGAAACACATTCTCGTTATGCCTTGGGCAGACCGGCGTCACGTTGTCATGGTGACGTGTAGGAGGGAGGGAGGGGCAGCAGGCGAGGCTTCGAAGCGGCACACCAACGCGCCACGCGCCATTTGCCGTCCAGCAGCGATGTATGCAACAGCAGCGAGATGGTCAGTTGAGTGGGTCCCATCACACCAAAGGTAAGCTATTGTCCACGACCCTCATGTAAAAACAGCTATACAAGGCGAGGTGAACTTAGGCGAATGTTTGATACACCTAAACAAACACCTTGTCCGCCGTCGTCTCGCTGTCTCCCGTCGTCGTCCGTCCTCTTCACAGATGTCCTTCGCCGCACTCGACCACGCCCGGCTACCACGCTCAGCAAAAGACTTCTACCAAAAGACTGCCGACCCTTGGACAGCGGCAATATTTATAGCGTCGTAGGCCGTCGCCTAGAAATTTCTCTAAATACCAAGTTGCGCCCAGGGTCAAAGTTCCCAGAATATTCTTGCGCATCCTGTAAACTCGTCGGCTTCTCCAGCAGGGGAAGGAGGAGAGGGCTATGACAGCAGCAAGGCCACCGCTGTCAATCATTCCTTCTCCCCCCTCGGGCAAGCGACGTGGCAGCCATAGGGTCTGCCTGCGAGGGAGTGGAGGGCCGAGGTTGGTCACCTCCCACAGAGCCGGACGGCGCATGGAGCTCGCGTCTAGCCCGAGCGTCAGCACGTAGCAATATTGTAGCCTCAGACATTAACTTTTGAGTCCGGTGAAATATCGTGTTTGTTACTTTCATGGCAATAATTATTTTAAAAAGTGGCTGAAAGATAAAAAAAAAATGGCTGGTAGGAAAAATGTAGCTAGGGCCAAAAAAATGCTCACTTTACCGTAAACAGCCTATATCATCTGCTGCTACCACAGTCAGTGGCCACTTACATAACAAATCAGGTAGCACGGATTTCCATCCTTGTTCTCTTGCAAGTTTCCTATTGGATCAGGGTTCACCAGAGCGGGCCTTACTGTGATCCAATAAAGAAAGACCTTGGGTCCAGCACGTTTTTCAAGTCTAGCTTGCCCTGAGGTTTATTCGCGAAATTTTGCAGGCCGTGATTGCGATCAGATGCACCAGAAATTCATAGGGAACGGGGATGAAAAGTTTCGCGGGAAGACTCATGTCTCAATTTAGGTACGGGAGTCGAACCCGCGATCTCACGAATTCTTCTAGTTTGCTGTTGCTTGTTCGTATCCCCTGTTTACGTAGATATGCTGATGAAGGACGGCTTACGTACAATATTAATCAAAAGTTGGTCTAAAAATGACACACACACGTGATTAAACCCCCAGTTTAAAACCCGCAACGTTATGGTCAAAAGGTGCCTACACCACCTGAGCCACAGAAATCACCGCATGCAGAAAGAAAAATCTGTCGTGTTAACCGCATAATCACACGCATACATGTTTCTTCAAGAAATGCGATCATTTCTGACACTCGCAGCAATTCATACAACTATATAGTGCAAAATTTGCGTTTCACAGTAACAACGCTTGCCTCGCTTATGACTTGACACTATTTCAAATGATTCGTCCTTCTCTTGGCCCATCGCCTCGACGGCAGCTATGGAAGATTCAGAGAGAGGCGTGGGGTGTATGATGGTATCATGAAACGATTTCATTGTCCACGCCTAAGCCTATGTCCCTCACGTCCCTCTGTTTACAATCAAAATAAATGTTTATACGCGTGTAATTGTCACTAAGCGTTGTAAATACGTTCCCGGCCATTCGCAGTTAGAGATACTTAATTTTTATCCTTTCCTGTAGAGATGTTTGAGTGCTAGTTTATTTTCTATACATGGACAAACGAGCGCATTTGAACCAGGATAAGCATTTACGTATTTTAAACGTTATGGCCACAGTTTTGTTTGCTTCGTTTTTAAATGGCTCACTTAATAAGCATGTCTGAGAAATACAAGGTGGCATTCATAAAGCAATATTGACTTACGTTCGGACCATCATTTATGATGAATCCAGTCTTACATTACTGTTTAAGAGATAGAGCAGTGAGTTGTAATACAAGCACACCTCAAGTAAAACACGCTTTACCTTAAGTCACTAAATGGAGCGAGAAAAAGGAATATTTCCTACAGCAGTGCAGTTGAAAATTAAGACCTAATAGAATTAACTTGGAAATCACGTTACGTGAGGAAAATAAAATCTACATACTCTCCCCCCCCCCCCCCGCCCCCGCCCGCCACCACCCGGCAAATAACACACACACAAAACGAACCTGCAAGGAAGTTTTCCTTCTACATTTAAAGAATGTGAGCATCGTATGCAGAAACTGATTTCATGTTTTGTGCAGAAAATACAAATACGGAACATACGAACATAAGATAAATGCAATATGCACACCAAACAAGTGGAAATTTAATATCAGTTCGTTGAAAGAAAACACGAAGCGAACAATGTTCATATTAATTTTTTTCCCCGGTACGAATCACAACTTTCAAAATAACCTCTCGTTCTCTTCATGAAACACAACTACAAAATTCATTCAATTTCCGTGTTTGGTATTATTACACATCGCAGTCCGGATACCATATAATGGAATTTCATTAGATTTTTCATGTTACACGCTCTTGCAGGTTTGTTTGATCATTAGTCTACGGAAACTGTACATACGAAATATAAATATAAAATAAACCAAATTAGTTTATATATATTTTAATTTATTTATATGAATGCAAATAACACAAGACGTGAAACTCGCTGTGAATATGATGATTCAAGCATATTTAAGGTTAAAAATGAATAAATTCCGGTGCAACTCCTTACCAGTAACTACTAGAGACATCTAGCGAAGATCACGGAGACAAACTAATGTGACTTATCGAGGTAAAAACCTTCTCGCCATTCAAGACAATCAGCAAAATATTTACGTATGATGAAGGTATTCTGCGGGATGGCTGCGGGCGGCTCAGGTACGCTCATCACATACCTCATCGCCTTTACGTGCAAGGTACTGAACTCACCTTTTAGATTCTCAGCGGTAACCCTATCATTTCATGATGAAGAGAACAAAGCGCTGCATGTCACCTCGACAGTTCGAAATCCCAGCACATGTGTTCTCTTACCGGAAAAGATCGTGAAAATGCTCGTCAGCGGCATTCTCACTTCCAAATAAAATACGCGCATGGAACGGAAACAGAAAAGCGAAACTTGTCGGAAGAGCGCAATGCTTTTTTTATGCTATTACAAGGTGAATTTTTTTTTAACACACCAGGAACAATTTGTGAATAAGAAGTTGTTGACTGAAGCTCAGCGCGACCCTTCAGAGGCTGGCCGAAGAAGAGCGAAGTTCGCGTTTTACACCGCAGCGCTACGCAGACAAGACTCTGTAGTACTTGGAAGCCATATCAGTTATCAGAAGTGCAGTGGAGAATTGGAGGAGGGAGGGGAAGAGAGGCTGAGGTGAGTGTGGATCTTCGCCGCAATGTAAAGGAAGGGGGAAACGGGAGACCCCCGAGAAAACCCGGCGACCAGCGGCATCGTTCGGCACGATACCAACATGAGGAAATCCAGGAGCGACCCCCAAAAGGAATTTTACCTTGCTCGCCCAGGTGGAAGGCGGGTAGTCTGACTACTACAACACCGCGACCCCACCAGTGGTCAGAAATTTGTCAGACATACCGTGGGTTTTGTGTGGGCACGTCGCGGCGGTAGGCAAGCGTCACGCCTTATAGCTCGAGGTCAAAGAGGACTCCGTTAGCCAGGCTGTTCACGGCAAAATGAGCACTCTTGAAAGCCCTGTTTAAAATCTACTTGTAACCCTGTTGTGCACTCTTCCGCCTTATGTAAAATTAACATTGCCATGGGCCTCATCACTTTATTCATGCGTCGGTCATATGAAACTCTGAAATTATTAATAAAGTAAATATTTTACATATCTGCTCATGTTTACACTTCAATAAATAAATTAAAAAAACAGAAAATGAAAGAAATAACCTTAAGTTAGCACAAATAGGTACCTAACACGTTTTATTCGACGTTAAGTAATGAAACTACTTTCCATTCATCGTTACCAACTTTACTGGGCGTATGTCATTCAGTGAGCCTGTTAAAATATATGCATGCAGGGGCAGTGACTTTTTTCTGAGGTTAATTTCTAAAGTGCTCACGTTATCGTGAACAGCCTTTGCCAACACCCCGGCCAGCCGCTACGTGAGCGCGCGGTCTCTCCAAGGCCCCTCTGGCTGGCCGACCGACTGGTTTTTCTAGTCGGAGGGAACAAGGCCTAGTATCCCCGTTAGGCATCCCGAGTCGTCCTTTTTCCTCTCCTCCGCGACGCCGCACTCTGCCCGCGGTGTTTATTCCAACGACGGAGGATGCCCGCGGCAGCCAGACCAGCCTCGACTCTCGCCCCGTCTTCGACTAGTTTTCACTCGGCGCTCCAGTAGCCTGCATCCGCCGCGCTGACGCAACTACAGCGACGCAACTTTCACGGCTGCCAGGCCTGCCTGCATGCGTGTGGCCAGTGCTCTGCACACAGACTATATGGCGTCGCGGCTCCTTTGATGTGGGCGTACCTATTTGCTGATTGGCTACTGCGTGCTGCAGAAGTTTCCCTTTTGGCTGGGCCGCCGGCTACCAGGCGCTGATTGGCGAATGGCGCGCCGACATTTTGCTGGCGTATGCCGCTGGAGTTCGTGGTATAAGTGTCTGTTTCACCTCCGCCTTAGTAAGTATTCGCGAGTTACCTTGCCACGTTCCTTTGGCACGGTAGGCAGTCTTTCTGTATGCGTACTCCAGTCCTCATGTTTCCTTCAAAAGTGGATGAAAGTGTTCGGGAAAACGGGAGTTTTCTTATAATTTGTAATATACTCTCTAAATAGTATTCCGTTTAATTATCAATACAGTCATTTCGTTTCCGTTTTTGTAACTAATGTTAGGTATTATAAAATGGTAAATACATGTGGAGGGTGAGCAGAGTCGGAAGTCGCGTTTGTTAATAGAACTTGGAAATGGAACCACAGCCCGGCACTCAAATATGCAGGGGTATTATATTACTTACCTGTAGAATAAACTCACTACACGCCACTGCTGTGGCTCGGCGTACTCAAACCCGTCACAGCCCATTTGGTAGCCCCATCCACCTCGCAAAGTATTAGGTTGCTATTTTGAAGTGTATTCTTACAACAGGCAAGGTAAAATATGCCGATCTAAAGACAATAGAGGGGCCGCGGTGGTGAAATGATCTGATCACTCGCGTCCCACCTAAGCGAACCGGGTTGCGGGCTCGCTCTCGGACTTTCGCACGTGGGATTCGTGCCGGACGATGCCGCTGGTCGGCGGGTTTTCTCGGAGATATACCGTTTCCCCCGCCTTTGCATTCCGATGCTGCTCCACACTCACCTCGCTTCATCCTCGTTGGCCAGCAAGACCTCGATGTTAAGAGCCGCCCAAATCTTTCCACTCCACGAACTCTCCAGCCGCACACCCCAGGAATATGTCACCACCTGCCAACAACATGCAGAATGCAACAGCCAATCAGACACGGAGCCCGTTCGCAGAGCCTCGCGCACTCAATCAGAAAACAGGTAAGCCAACATCAGAAAACCAACCACGACATTTCGTTTCTGCGTCTCGCGTAGGCCTTACACGTCTGCCTTACGATATTGTTACAATTTCTCTCTCTGGAAATTAAGTGTGCTATACCAAGTTCGTTAAGGGATGAATGTCTTGATTAAATAAAATAATTAATTATAATTTCCTTATTTTATTTACAATAACTACAGCAAAATTCTCTGTACTCAAATCCTCACAATAAATTGAAATCATTTACTGTTCACAATTGACACCAATTAATAAAATTTATAATTACGACAAAGAAATCAATTAAATTAAATAATTAAAGATCAGTCCCAATATATAGTTTATCAACCTATTCAATTATTTTATAATTTATGCGTCCATATTTGACAGTTCGAATATTTACAATAAAATCGGTATTACACTTCCATTCAGTCCCTCCTCAATTCAGTCCATGTCCCGCCAGTCGCAATGTTCTAGAGTCCTCCAAGCGCCCTCATGCGCAGTAGGCTTCACTCGTCGGTTTCACACCCTCTCGTCCATTCAAGCCAGGAACACCTCACTCGCCGTCGTCCTGTCGTCCTTATTTTACTTCTGTCGCGCACACTCGGCCAGACGGCCTCCATCAAAGACTGCCGGCCGCTGGGTTGCGGCAGTATGTATAGTGTCTTAGGCCGCCACCTAGAATCTTCCCCAATTCGCGTGATGCGTCGCGGAGGGCTGAGGCGCCAGCCAGTCTCCCCAGAACATTCTTGCGTCGTCGCTAAACGTATAGGAAACTCTAGCAGACGAGAGGAGGTCTGTGACGCCAGCAAGTCTCGCCACTGTCAGCATTCACGGGTTTCCCAGAAGGGGAAATCAGGAGGCCGCGAGCGCATCGTCCAGGAAGAGGGGATAGCGAGGCTGGTCTCCGAATACGGCGCGAGGCAGTTGAGTCGGCACCAGCTGCAGCACGTAACAATATTTATGTCCGGGGTTGTAGTGATTTAATAAACCAGCCGTTCTCACCCAGATTGGGTGATCAGTATAAAATTCGCTGACCTGCCGGAAGTCATGGGATACGGGTGTAGCATCGTGTAGGCCCTCCTACAGCCCGGCCAAGTGCAGTAACTCGTAGTAGCGTCGATTCCACAAGTGGACTAAACACCTGTGGAGAGATGTTGTCCCATGACGCCTGGATAGCTACCCGCATCTCCCTGCTATTTGAAGGTGCAGGATCTTTGGAGCGAACGAACCTCCACACTACGGCCCATAAATGCTCTATGGGGTTCGTATCGGACAAACGAGGTGGCCACAGTAGTCGTCGGAACTCCTCAAAGTACCAATCCTGGACAACTATGGCCAATGACACGGTGTATTATTCTACTGGAATATCCCATCGTCGTGAGGGTACGTCGACTCCACGAAGGGCTGCAATGCAATTTCCCCCCCCCCCCCACACACACACACAGCACGCACGCGCGCACACACACATATATATATGCGATGTCAGAGCACAACTGGTACAGGTCTGGGGTACTAACTGCTATCCCGTGACTTTTGGCCAGCGTGTAAAAAGTACCAAGTTGCGTGGCACTGTCTACAACTATTACATTTTAATAACGTGGATGCCCCTGTTCACTCAGCTATAGTTCAATCGCTAACACCTGCGAATCTCCGTGCAATACTGCGTGGGCACGACAGTGCACTAAGACCCACGTCGTGCACAAAGTACTATAAATACGCACGCAGCAGTATGCCATGCACGCAGTGTCCACACATTCTTCCCGCCTCAGTCAAGGTCCAGACTAACAAGATGAGAGTTGGCTGACGTTCCTAGACGTCCAGGAGGACACACGACGTGAGGGAAGAAGGTACGGAATAACAATCCCTGGATCCCGGTATATTATACGCCACATCACCCATACGAAAATCCTACAGTGGGAAATTCCTTTGAATCGATCCTGGAACATCAATGGTAAGTCGGGAATATCAACCACTGCGCCAGCCGTCACAGAAAAAAACATTGTATATGTATATATAATGCGCATTATAGTGTGTACCGTGTGTTTCCTTTCAAATGCTAACGAACACTTCGGCACTTATTTCAATTAAATTTTCGTCATTGTAATTTTCACATATTTGCGACAAGTAGCGAAATACTTTCATGCAGTAAACGACGACAGTGTTAAACCCTGCTGCATTGAAACGGACTTCCTAAAAAATTATTACAGTGAAAAATATTGTGTTTCCGCATATACGCCTCTTTTGGCAAAGAAATGTTCTAGGAAGATCAAGTTGTCTCATTAAAAAAAAATATTTAGGGTGGCCTCGTTTGTCCTGATAGATAAAAAAAAAATAATAATGAAAACTTAATAAAAATAAGATTTTTCGAGGTTGCCCGCAAAGTATACGTTCAGCCCTGTGACCATGATCCGAGGACATGTGTTGCACTTGCAAGATACTTATGGCTGGAACTGTACACAAGGAACAAAGTGGCCGGTGTTTTCGGCGACTTCCTTCTCAGTAATCTGATACCTTGGATTTTCTGCGACTCTCATTTGTAAATGGTTAATCCCGACATCGGCCACCACGCATTGCATTATTAATCGGTACAGAACCCATAAAAGATTCTAGCCCATTCGGACCCAGCGTACACAATTATGTACATTACGCACGCATGGGTTATTTTAGGCATAAATGCAAACTGTGAAGCTCGATGACCAACGATCTTACCTGTGGGTAAATGATTCGCAAACCGTCTTACTGGTCTTGGTCAGGACTGATTTTGTAATACTGTAGCCGAAAGTATAGCCTAAAGATCATCGGCTGTGACGCCGAAACAAGTGTTGTGTTTGTACCTAAGCACAGCACGCATCCTAAAAATTCGTGTTTGCAGCAACTGAAACCGTAAATTAAAGTGGGTCTCAAACGCTTAACGATTGTAACAGCGTTTGAGCTCATACAACAATACGGAAGTGAACGGGCTCAAACAAGGGGAATGATTCACAGTGGAGTTTGCACTTCCATCAGTAGGCTTCCGTCGTATGCAAAAATGATACTCTGGTGTACATATGATACTCTACTGTACATATGGTCGGCGAGGAATTCAGCTACACCGAATGAATACCGACGTCTTTTAAGGGCGCCGCTATGAATTCGCCTTAAAGCGGGAACAATACGAAAGTTACTTTTTTTTCTTCCAGTTCCATAATTGTCAGCGTTATTTTTCGGTGACTATGCACCGTACAAATACTGTTCGTTAAGTTTGTCACCTACAAAGAGTCGTTCAACAACACATAAGAGCAAATCGAGAAAAATTCCATTGTACCAAATATTTTACGTGTGAAAAAACTCGTACAGAGGGACCGGCATCCTTTATCTAGAAAATAAAATTCCTACGACGGAAAATTGCAGTATACTTACACCTTACAACTGTCCCCCAGAAAAGTGTAAAAAGGGGGAAGGGTGAATTAAAAATACGTATTAAAACAGGAAAGCGCCCAGATAGAACATCAGAGTCGATTATTTTTACAACAATTTACACGCAAAACACTATGAGCTGCCGTGTTGGCGAGATAATATATTATCTCCTCTAGTTCGAGAAGAAGTATAGGCATTTTAAAATATACCCGAAAATGAAACCTCGTGTCTTTGAGTTTTTTTTTTTTGTAGAAACTGTATGTTATCTTTAAATGAATAGTACAATGGTGGTGAATGACTGGATGGAGATTTTTGGACATTCGCCATTGCGATGCAGATGTCTTTCACGTGAAAACAGGACTGAACACGAAAAAATACTTAAATAAGACGTGACCTACGGACGAGAAAATAAATATATGTATAGAACACTGGAAAATTCCAAGCGAGAACAGAGTCAAAAAACAGAACAGCAACTAATTACGAAAAATGTGTGTATATACACACAACCAACAGATAACACGCGGAAAACAACACGGCATAGAAAACTGCTTGAAAAAAATTTAAAAAACACTGACATAATAAGTAGGAACAAAATGGGACAACACAACAAAGAAAACGCACCCAAATACAGCAGTTTTCCCAGACACGACAGAATGCAAGCCAGGTATGCTGTAGTCAAGAATATATATATATATATTATATATATATATATATATATATATATATATATATATATATATATATATATATATATATAATGTGTGTGTGTGTGTGTGTGTGAAAAACTTGTGACGTAACTGGCAAACTGAGAAACAAATGGACGGTGATTAAGATAATTTTTATATGTTTACCTCCCTGCCAACTCTTACAGGAATTCAATCCTGCGACGCAAAGCTAAGCGCCTCCTTTGAAACTGAAGCATGTGAGAAAACCTATCATTGTGATTGCATGGCGCGCAAACAACGAAAATTGCATTTTTTTTTTTTTTAGGCTGGATAAAGATAACACACCAGGCAACAGTGCACGCAGAAATAAGGACAGAGTAAACGACAGAAACCATGTATTGGAAAGAGAGAGTGACTGTTCATTACACCGCACACTGCAATCTAAGAGTGAGACGCTCTATACCAACAGACAACACACCAAAGACGACACAGGCCAGTTACTTAAAATAAATCAAACGAACACAACGAGGAAACTCACAGAGACACAGCAGTTTTTCCAGAACAGACAGAATGAGACTGTATTTCATAGTTGCGCATCACCACACGTCAGTAAAGTTTACTTATGCGAACACACGTCGCTATTTTAGTCGGCAAACAGCGGCGGAGTACAGCACGCATGTCAGTATTTATAACACACTTCCCGCTATAAAGCCTTGGTTTATCGGATCCGACGTCGCAGCACCACAAATAAAAATTACCTCGTCCTGCGAAATATGTACAAACAGGCGGCTGAAAGCGCTGACGTGACTTTTATCAGTGGAAATGATTGTCACTGAGTTAATAAAATACTCTGACGCAGTATTTTATCGTCGTATGGTTTTTCATTTATGTGGCGATTTGGCAAACAGAATCGAATTGTCATTCCCTAAGGCAATAATGAAAATTTACCCACATTTTTCATAGTCTTGTAAGCTCGAATTTTTGTGAATCATTACGAAAAAAAAAAAAAAAACATAGTTTGGGGAGGGGCCGAACTAGAAACCTTCTAAACCACCTTCTCATTCCACCGAGGGAGGTGGCCCAGTGATATACATACGGGAGGACCCGGGTTCAATTCCCGGTCCGGACATCGTAATTTATGTTTTCCATGATTTCCCGAAGTCACTCCAGGCGGATGCTGGGATGGTTCCTTATTACAGACTATTCACGGTAAAGTTAGCACTTCTGAAAGTCCTCTCATTTGTAATAATATTCAATAAATATATTTTATTGAAGCCTTAGACGTTAACTCCCGAGTGCGCTGGAATATACACACTGTGCTTATCACTTGCATAGCAATATTTATTTTAAAAAAGGTGGTTAAACGGTAAAAAAAAAAAAAAAAATAGCTGAAAGGAGAAAGTAACTAGGACCTCAAAAGTGCTCAGTTTACCGTGAACAGCCTATACCACGTCCAATTACTTCCCCGTTCATGCTTCTTTGAGCAACTTGCTCCGTCTCTAATGACGTCACTGTCGATGAGACGTTACAGATTGGTCCATGATGGAAAACCTGTACATATCCAACGTGTACGTATCAAAATTAAGTAGGTATTCTTTATGGATTGTTCACTGTCACCGTGTTTGTAAATAGCCCTGAAGTACACGATAACCATCAAAGTAGTAGGAGCTGAACGGGCCTACTTCACTTTTAATTAATCGGATTATCCACTTGATATCAAATTAATTAGAAGGGTTAATCCTTGATCCGATTAAAATTTTCTTCATCCTATCTTCATCCGATAAAAAAGAAAAGGGTTAAATTTATTGAAAGGGCTTAAGTACTTCTTCACGTCATCCAAGTGTCCCTACACTTTGACGTCTGTTCAAAGTGAATTATCCTGAAAACAGTGAAACTTAGTTTTAAAAAATTACCGTTTCGTTGTCTGTTGTGGGACGAATGCAGAGTTTTTCTCGTAAATTTCAACTAATTTGCCTTCGAAACGCTGGCTTCGCTACACGTATATAATCAGGATCTCCACACACACACACACACACACACAGTTTATAAGATGATGTAATTGCTACGCTGGACCAATTAATACGTCAAACTCCACATCAAACGGACGTGTTTTAAAAAATACTCAAGGTATGTGCGAGAGGCGTTAAGTAGTGAACGTGTATTTCTATTTACGCTATTATGTCTGTTTAATATTTAAATGCCAGTTTGGAAATCTTCATTTATTCATACTGACTAGCTAGATTTCGTTAAGTGAGTTTACAATTGTCGACATCAGATGTTATTCACGTAGTTAAAATTCTCGTGTAAATTATATTTCTAAGCTCGAGACTCACGTTACGTTTAAGACATACGTAATTCCACTTATTATCCACGTAGCGTTTAAAATTTCCGATTCTATGCGTGTAATTTATTCATACGTAGAACAATCTGAAATTCTCTAATGTTTAATTGCATTCCGAAAACAGATCGTTTAACACGTAAATCGGATATTTCAAAGTCGCCTATCTACCGTCTACGAGCAATATCCACCCAAAAAAATACAATTTACACTTACGCCACTCTTAGAAATCGTTTAAACACTCTGAATTTCTCTCATGTGTTAAATATATTCGTAAAAATCGCCTATCTACCACCAACATCCCTACAAACAGCACAAAATTAGACAAATTAGAAAAAAAATTATCCTTGGGCCACTTTTGCACTAAACCGTACACCTATATAAGACATTGCAACCCACCATTCTGGTCATCACTCAGCAGTCCAATCCACTTCAACCTTGTCCTCCGACCAAGGAGGGTGCGACCTGCATTTTCTCGTCGTCTACGACACCTTAGCTCGCGGCATACACAGTGTACACACTGTGGTCGGCCTGGAAACAGGTCGTCTAGAGCCTAGCCCCTAGTGGGTCAGCGGCCACAGTGTGCAGCACCAATCTAGGCACAACACTTGGTCGTCAATTGCATACAACACATAGCGAATCGCTCCAGCCGATCCTTTCTCCCCCTCCCCTTCCTCCCTACCGGGGCATGGAGTCGGACGGAGGAACGTCTAACCCGGGTGGTCTCGTACGAATTCAGATCACCGAAAGGGACACTGCAATACTGAAAATGTTCTCGCACCTGGCTGATGCAGTTAAAACGGATCCAGGGAATTGCTTCGTTCAATCCCCCTGCAAACTCACCACAGGCTCAATCCATACAAAGTATAATGCCCCCCTACCCCCTCTCCAGTCAAACAACAACAAGAACAGAACACATGGACTTGGAATTCCAGCAACAAAAAAAAGAAGGGGAAAACCAATAAACAGGACACCACCATTCACAAGGAGAACAGACTCCTCCGCCATTCGTCGTCTGAGTACTACCAACCCCCGGCCCTTGAGGCCAGACTCCAGTCAACACCCAGCCGTCTGCCAGCCGAACAACAACCCAGAGGAAACTCCGCATTGTAGTTCCTGACAGTACAAGATACCACTTGCTACTGCAAAAAATCAGGGCCATCAGCAAGGAAGAATTCTCACTGCTTCCAACTCGCAATGGAATTCAAATCCATACAATAAATTTTCATCAGTACGAGGCTGCTCGGCAAATGCTCTCAGCCAACTACATCAACTTCTTTACTTTCTGTAATACTGCCAAGCAGCTAAAGAAAGTAGTCTTCGACCTCCCTTTCTCATCCGACATGGAGGTCAACAAACAGGATATTCAAGGCAGCGGCTATAAGGTCCACCACATATATCAATTTAGTAAAAAAAATCACCTGCAACACAGACCCCACGAAATTCACTCTTGAGCCTCAACCCTTTTTTTTTGTGTAACAGCCGCGCAGGACCCTAATCTGCCCCCTTTACACACATTGACAAAAGTTAATTTGACAAGGCCCTACCAAAAAAGACCACAAGATGTGGCTCAATGCCGCAAGTGTCACGCCTTGGGACACACACGAAACTTCTGTTTCATGGCAGAGGTCTGCCCACACTGCGCCGGCTCACACCCCGCAGGTGCCTGCCCCTCTGCCAATGCTCAACCCAAATGTGCAAATTGCAATGGAGAACATTCCGCCCTCTCCAAAAACTGCCCTAAATTCCTGGAACTGGTACAGAAGCGAACACAAACTAGAGAAAGAACAGCAACATCTCAGCCAGCTGCTGCACCGTCCAGGAACATGGCGTCGAGATCGAGGCCACGAAACCCACAACTTTCGTAAGCGCAGGCACTTGCTTCCCGCCCACTCACAACACACACATTTGAAACCCTGCGGATACAATAACACCACCACCAACTCCCTCTCGCCCTCTCCCGCAAGGTTCGCTGGGAGAAATGAAAACTTTAATGCGGGAATTCCGTGAATTCATGGCTTTCCTACAAGCTTGCGACTTTTCATCTCTCCTGGCGCACTTTCGCCCGTACATCAGCCTGGCTTCGAACATGACAGACAAGCAGGAAAGAAGCTGGATACTGCTCGAGGCCATGGCGACGTTTGCAGCCCCTTAAGCCGGATACATGACCTAAAAAATTTTTTCTTCTACAAATGACCAACACTGGAGCGATCATAACAATATTTACAGCTAAACTACACTTTGCCGAGCGACAAACCGCGTATTTAATTAATAAAAACACCAATTGATTGTAGCACCTAGTTTTGCGAATAAAAGCTACCCTGTGCCTTCAGCACACGCAAATATACTCATTTTTCAGTAATTTTTTCACCATTTTAAATGCCAGATATTAACTTTTAAAGTTTTGCAGCATTATTTTATTATTAAAATCAGTTGAATTACAACGTAAACTATAAATGACATACTTTAATTTTCCGATACAATATAAAAGCTGTTCTCGGTAAATAACGACAGTGCTGCCATCTCTTGTGGAACACCGAGCGTCACGCCTCCTAGAATCCCCCCGGCCAATCAGAGCCCTCTGGCCGACTTGCACTCTAACTTCACACTTATAACTCGGTTTCCAGGCTCTGCTTTCGGATTTTTACGAGTATTATATAACCAACATTAATAATTCTTACTATAAACGACTTTCATACAGTTTATTCATGCCCTCAGCGCTAAATATAAAGACAATTCACTTAAAACAAGCCCCGAACCTGGCCAGAATTTTCCGATCGGTCCGGGACAAAATTTCGCCTCTTTAACAAAACTACTTTGTGTTTGCATCGCACCAGTGATTCCAGCCCAGTCGCTCGACTCAGTAACATACACTCATGCATTTAGATATAGAGTAGTTTTTTTTTAAATTCACTATGCAGCAACCTTATTACTTTAGCACTTAATTCTCAATACTTATTATTATTATTATTTACAACAAAAACACTGAAATAATTTTTGCGCAACTTAACTTCATCACACCACAATGAAACCTGTTTATGCCTTTGCCACTCCAGTCATGGAAAAACAATTTTTAACCGATTATTTTAACTTCATCTGGCAATTAACTTCCGCTTTTCTTACCACACTGTCGCTAGCCCCCTTACAGGGGCTTGCGACAGCACAACAAAAGTCCTGAACTGTAAAATTCAACGCTGATAAATTCAATTTACTTCACCACTCTCCTTTATCCCGTACAGGCAGGGAAAAGAAGAGTAGAACACAGATTTGGAAACAGCTCCCAGGCGCTACCCTGGGAATCCTGTACAGTAATGTTTGCTTTGCAGCACTTAGTATTTTTGATGGGGTGTGAAGGAGGGAGGGGGGCTATCTTCTCCTCACCTCCACAATCTGAGAACCGTCTGGGTGGCCAAGATCCCTCACAAGGGACCGATCTACCCCCGCGCTGTGGGAGTAGCGTCCCAGTGATGTAAAACCGGCGATGGTCATCCATCACTTAGCACTCGACAACACCGACTCTGCGAAGTCGGACGACGGGCAACAGGACAATGGAGGGAAAAAGCATGGCCGAAAGGTAACAGCTGAATTGCCTGCGTCTTCCTCTGATAACTCGGCCACACCACAACACAGCACACAACATACAGATTATCACAAACCAAGCAAAATACATACAGTTAAAAGGACACAGATTAGTGAATCAGTTAGTGTTCTCCTTTAGGAGAAGTATACCCATTAGACGATGGTTATAGTAGTACAAGCACAGTAGTATCACAACAGCACACATGTAAAACACCACTTGCTCCATCGGTTTACATAAATAACAACAAAATGGTTAAATGGTTGATTAGCCAATTTAGTGAAGAATTTTTCATAAAATTCTCAATAACTAACAAACAACAGTTGAGGGTAATTGTCAGAATGGAGGACCACGCTCGTTTCTGTATATTCCTTCGGAAGAACTTCATAGCATATCACACATACGCGGCGAAAGACGAAAAGCCAATGAAAGTAGCCATAAAAGGGCTATCACATGGCTTAGACACACAATCCATTAAGGAGGACTTCGATGATTATGTCGTTAGGCCTATCCGCGTATGGCAATTTAGAACACCAGAAGACAAACCTGCAGTCTATGGGGCTGTTATACAGCAAAACAAAGAGCATGATGTACTAAAAATTAGAACATTCTACAGCATATCAGTTCGATTAGAACTGTATAAACACCGCACTGAGGATGTGGTGCAGTGTATGAAATGTTGTACACTGGGCCACACTCAGAAATACTGCACACTTGGGTATGTCTGCATTTTCTGTACGAAAAATAACAGAAAAGCAGAATGTCCGATTAAAGAACAAGATAAATCAAAGTGAGTTTGTACACTTTGCAAAAAAACGGGACACTCGGCTGTGTGGAAGCAGTGCGAAGTGATCAGGAAAAATTAGAAATACGAAAACAAAATATGGGCCTTAAATCCATCAAACAAACACAGTATAACGGGCAGGAAACGCGGCCAGATATTCAGTCAAAGGCTGACACAGGGAACAAGCACCTACACAACAGAAAAGAGACAAGCCACAAAAACATGAGAGAAGGGACACCAACACAACAGAAAATGCGACCATTTTCTTAGGATTGCAAGAACTGGCCGCCTTTCTGCGGGAAACACAATTCATAACACTTTTGGACCACTTTAGGCCCATCATTACACAGGCAAAAGCCTTAACAACACTACACGAGAAGCAGATGTTGCTCCTCACAGCACTCGCCACTTTACCACAATAAACAAACAAATAGTTGAGGATTATTTAACTATCGAGTCACTCCAAACTGACACTGTCGTTTTTAAACAAACAGGTATTAATATTCAGGGCGCTGTCCCCAGGCTGGTGGTTATGTGGGAACTCGGGAAAGGTGGGAAATAGCTCCAACCACCACTCGTCTTCTAGGTCAAGTGACACACATGCCAGTCGAGATAGGGCCGGGGTCGGGGGGCTAACAAGATATCAGGTAGCTAATTTAGACTAGCTTAAATAATTTAATGTAACTTATGCGTTTACTACTATCACAATATATTAAAATAAATGGAATTTCAAATAATAATAGTAAAATTAAATATTAAAGAAAAAATTAAAAAAACACAAAATACAAAAACATTTTTTTAAAATGTTAAATAATTAAAACATATTGTGTTTTATATGTTACAAACACCATTAATTACTTGCAATAACGCACCGACATGATAGTCTGTTTCAGGTCGGGAAGAAGACGATCCTCGTTGAAGAGAGATCGAGGGGGGTCTCTGCTTTGACTAGGGCCTGGCAGACTCTGGCAAAGCCTGGCAGACTCTGGTCCCAAGGGCCCCTCCTATTGTTTCTGTTACTAACACTGGATTTCTTTTCTATGTCAAAACACTCTGAAACTATAAAACCTACCCCGAGTGCTGCTCCCGGGCGATTAGGGACTCACCAACACACTACACGCGAGATTAAATAGCACAATTGTATACAACATAACAACACGTTAGACAGACATCACGACACTTACATTCTTTCCAGCCGGGAGGCTGGAGGGGAGCTTTACTCCCCGCCGACAACAAAAACATGTAAAAATCACTCTGGTCAATCGCCTCCAGGACACCACACCGTCAACATCGCACAGAGCTCCAGCTACCCCCAACCAAAAAGAAAAGCGAGAACAAAAATTGAACCGATAAAAAAATAACCCTTTCGATCCATTTAACCCTTTGATATCAATTGAACCCTTTCAATAAATTTAACCATTTACATTTTTGATCGGATTAAGACATTTTAATCGGATTAACATCGGATTAAGGGTCAACCCTTTCATTAAATTTGATATCAAATCGATAATCCGATTAATCAAAAGTGAAGTAGGTCCATCCAGCCCTTACTACTCATAAACTGTGTCATAAAGAATACCTACTTTCATTATGTATACGTACACGTTATTCGTGCACAAGTTTTTCTTCGTGAACCATGCTTAAGCCCTACATGTACCTGCCTACTTTCTTCCGTCGCTCGGAGAAATGAGGTAATGTCCTACGCTGGTCGAATCGTGTCGAAAGGTTATCAAACTCCAGGAAGTACAATAAACCATAAGTGCAATATCCGACCCTCGGTGAATTATCCTGTGCGCAAAAGAATCACGTATATAAATGACAGCAAAGCAAAACAACTTAAGGTCAGTCTTCACCATGCATGGGCGTACAGAGAATAAAATGCTAAATTCGGACAAAGATCCCTCAGTAGTTTTTTGCGATAGTACTTTAAACTAAGGTTTTTTTTTTGTTTAAGATTGAACGCATCTACATTTGTAAACCATTCAAATTTAAATTTTTTAATTTTAAATGCACTTTTTAATTATTTATAAAATGCCAAAATTTTATAAATAATGGAAACATACATTTGAAATTTAAAGAAAAATGACATTTGGAAGGTTTACAAATCTAGCTGAGTTCAATCTTTAACAATAAATCTTTAGTTGGAAATACTACCACAAAAAACGACTGAGAGATCTTTGTCCGAATTTAGCCTGTGATTCCTTATACGCCCATGCATGGTGAAGCGTTGCCTTGCCGGCCCTACACGTTCATACGGCCACAATGAAAGGTTTACAAGCAGCTTTTTTTTTTGTTAGCCTACTTATCGATAGCATAAAAACAGAAAAATACCACACTCCAAACCATCAGTGCATCAAACGGCAGACACTGGAGAAAAAAAAAACCGTAAACACGCAGAAGAACTTTTAGTGACGACACAAGTAACACATGCGAGACCATAGTTTTAGAGGAAGCAGGTTATCCGGAGTGGACCAGCTCGCCGTTATAAAGACGTCATTGGGAACGGTAAAAAAAAAAAAGTTTATTTATTTATTTACTTTTTGTTTTTTCGTTTACGCGCATGGGCTATCTATTCAAGTGCTGCCCGCCTCGACGGCGCATAACGAAACTCTCTGTGCTACGAGTGCAGTCGGCTCTTGCCTGGTGATGGGCGCTAGAAGCTGGCGCCTTCACAAGGGGTTTAATTCTCCCTTATGGCTCCCGCCCAAGTAGCGTTTATTACCTCGAGAGCGAGTGAAGATACGTGGGCGGCTCTTAAATGCGAGGTTTTGAGAGCCGATGAGGGTGACTGAGATGGAGCAGCGCCGGAATGAAAGGGCGGGGAAAACGGGAGATACCCGAGGAAATCCGGCGACCAGCGGCATCGTCCAGTCACGGTTCCCACGTACGAAAACCCGGTTAGCCAAGGTGGGAGGCGAGCAGGCTAACCGCTCAGACACTGAGCCCCCGCCCCTCCCATGTTTCAGGCCGAGAATGAAGCGCTCGGAAAGGTCAACACTGCCACGAGCATCAAGCGCGCCATCGCCGCTAAGAGCAAGGCTTTCAACTGGCTTACAGTGTGCCGATGGGACTTTAAGCGGTGGCCATGTTATTTTATTGGTGGAAAGTCTGTAAGAAGTTTCAGTGCAGGGCCCTTGGGTAAATTTGTGTGTATCTAACGCATATATTTTTGCATATAGCACTACAAAATAACTGTTTTTAGCTATGCTGGAGTGCTCTGAAATTGTGTTTCTAATGTTTATAGGGTCCAGTAAGCACTCAACACTCATCTGCACTCATCTGACATGTGCGTTCTTTTCATAGATCAGCACATTGGACGCACGTTTAATAGTTTACTAGAAAAACACGTATTTCAAACACACTACGACGCAGTTCAAGGAGCAGGTAGACGGGGGACTTAAACACACCACGTCTAAATGCAGAACGTCGGTTACAAGTTTACTTGCTTATCGCTGTTTTGGAACACTGGAACTTTTATTGCACTCACAGTCAGCCCATGGAAATAATAATTTAATGCCACTGATCATACATTATGCACCCTTAAAGCACCCTACTACGATTGAGTTACATTTTACTAATAATGTATTTTTATAATACTGAAGTGCAAATTAAAATATAATAATGCTTGGGCTATAAGTAGGCTTACCAAAATTTCTGGACTCCAATCCCGGACATTTTTTTTGGAAGGGGTTGTTTTTTTAGTAAATAACTTAAAAAAGATTTTTGTTTAGTTATTAAAAAACCACTTTTAATAATATTACTAACAAATCCACCTCCATTAAAAATGTCATATCTAAATCCATATATTTAAATAATATTGTAACCCACTTCCACTTAAACTGCACCTTTACCTGAAATAAATTTTTATTAAAAAAAATAGTAAATTAAATATTATAAAATAAACTTATAACGACGGTATACATACTGATACCAAATTCAAGAAAGATTAAATCGGGGACTATCGATTACGGAGCAGGTTCCTCTGAAAAGACTAAAACACCGCCAAATTCTTTAGGTTTAAAGAATATAGCTATTACTACACTGGCTGATAATTAATATATAGAATAATAGGGTATCTAATCCTAGTTTAAAGTCTACATGTCAAAGAGTCTAATTAATATGACTAATAAAAATTTAAATTTTACCTACAAATTAATAAATGACACTCAAATAAAAATAAACTTTAATAACCAATAATATTAATTAATATTTATTGTATAAAAGCGTATGCTGGCACAAATATTTACAATAATATAAAGAATACCCAAATCTAAATAACCTTAACAATGAATACTAAATACTGCAATAAAAATATCAAATACAAAATAGCAAAAACTTACATGTATATATTACTTAAAATTAATATAATATTCAGAATCAAACTAACATCTTAAAATAAAGGTTTAAATATCAGAACTAATAAATACTAATGCCTAGTCACAATTAGATTCAACAAACATTTAGTTAGAACTGGGTCCTGCGATTACATCTGTACCATCGGGTTCTTGCTTTTGCCCTGAAGTTGGAAGGGTGTAATATTTCTCAGATGATAGTACTTTTCCAACGAAAATTTTATCAGTTTTAATTTTTTCGTAAAAGTTCACACAATACATATTTGAAGTAACTTTTATGTTGAGTGGCTCCCTTGCAACCGAAACGGACATTCTTCCCCTCTCCGCCGGCCAAACGTTTCCCATTATAGAAAATATTCTTTTCATCGGTGCTGATGGGCCCGGCAGGCACATCCCGAACTCCACAAATTTTAAAATGTTAGCAGATGAAGCTGCACTTACCGCTTTTTTATTTTTTTATCACTTTTCACGTGCTCTTCAATGTCAAGTCGTCCTCTGTATTCTACAGAAAATTCTGAGCTACAAGTCAGACACCGTACTCGAGCACTGCTGTTTTCACATGATTTGAGAAATTTATACTCACTTTGAAGTCGAACACTTTCTTTTCAGGCCCATTTCCAGCAACTGACTGACAATTCGCCACGTAATAGATACAATTAAAGTTTTAATCTTAAAACGAACGAAGTAAACAACGGCTTGTCAACGAACGCTTGCCAATGCCAACTGCCTGACTGTCTTCTGCTTTGTTTTGGCGGTCTAGCTGAGCATCGCTGCATACAATGTTGCCAACCGCTAAATAAAAACAGAGCGAAATTTCCCGGCCGACCGGTCTTTCACTGAGATATCCGAAAATCCCGGACACTTTCCTGGACACATGCTTGAATCCCGGACTGTCTGGGCTAATCCCGGACGTATGGTAAGCCTAGCTATAAGTGTAACTGAAATAATATTTTTTTTGAAGTGAAGCTAAAATGTAATGAAATATTATATAATACTTGTGGAATAACTTATAATAATAATAATCCGTAATGTCGTGTCACTACCACTTATAGGCTGTTCCCTGTAAAGTGAGCACTTTTGAGGCCCTAGTTACATTTTATTTACAGCCATTTATTACGATTTAACCATCTTTTTAAAAATAATAGCCATGTATGTAATAAACAGAGTATGTATATTCCATCGCTCTCGGAAGTTAACGCCTAAGGCTTAAATAAAATATCTATTATTAATTGACCATTAGTCCAAACGAGAGGGCTTTCGAAAGTGCTCACTTTACCGTGAACAGACTATAGTCTTGGGGTCTTGTTGACAGGCGGGAAATGTTTCAGTACTGAACTCCTCGTAGCCTATACTGTCTTGTCTCCACGTATAAACTCGTATATTTATTTTTAGTACGTCTGAATATTGGGGCCTTGAGAAACATCGGTAAATTGTAAGCCCCTCAGAATATCACATCATTACTCTATGCACAGTTTGCAAACATTACGTCGTATTAAGTCTGCCATTACAGCACGATATCTTGAAAGAACAGCGTAAAATGCAATCTTTGCATAGTCTAGTGCAATTTTTAACGTCGTGCGAAAGTTGTACGTATTTTGGAGAGGGGAGGGGACCAAGTCGCCGAGGTTACGTTGAACAAAACTATACGTACTCGCCTGGGGCAGAAGTCCGCCTGTGATTTCCGAGCCGTGAGTGGGGATAGTTCGAGTTAGTGGGCGATTTTACCCAGGTCAATATTGGACTTCGTCCTCCGACACGGTTCGCAGTTCCGTGCTCGGCGACGGTACAGAACACGAAGTTGCACACTGCCTTGCCATTTACTCGCGGGATGAGGGTACAGGTTGCTCAAAGTAGGGAGAGCACTTTAGAAACTTCAAGAAAGTTCACTGCCTGTTTAAACTGCGCATATGCTCCCATGAGCAAACATTGGCGAGTAGGAACCCAGTTCAGTTGCCAGCGAATTAAAAAATAAATAGTTCAAGTCCTGAGGCTGTACTACTCTTGTAACATTTACATGCATAGTACAACAAGTTTATGTTTTCTTTCTGCTTTGTACATACACGTTCGCATGAAATGGTATATTATAGTTAATTCGCGGTTTCTTCATACTTTTTTTTCGGTTTAATTGATCTCACACTTACATTTTTATATTATTTAATTTATAAATTAACATTGATTAAAAGAAAGAGGAAATAAATGTGTTGGAAATACTTAGTAAGAAATAGCGATTGAGTGCACGTATACGGTGCATTATCCCTTTGATGTAAATTCCATACAATTTGTTTGCATAAGACGGAGGAATATCCTGAAAGTAGAACTTCAGAAAAGTTTTAAGCGGTCGTGAATGGACATAAGTAAAAAAAATTTAGGTTCCCAACAATGCCACGTTTTCACTTGAGTGACTCGCGAATAAAGTGATTGAGCCACGGCAATGTAAATGTTGCATAAAGCGTAAGGGTAAAAAGTGAGGAGCAAAGTAAATCTTAACTCGTACAGTCCTCGTGTCCATGATCGAGGGTATGTTGCACATGAAGGGTATTTATGGTCGCAGCTGTACACAGCAAGGAATCAGCGGCCGACTTTTGAAGGTCTTCCTTCCCAGTAAACTGACTTCTACAGCTCTCATTTGTGAATGGTTAATGCTGACATCAACGTACACGCATTACGTAGTTCATTGGTTGTGGGAATCACGCTCAACACAAGTAAAGCATGCATCATGAAATAAATCAATAGCAATACATTTTAGAGCGTTGCAAATAAATGTTTTGATGGATACTGTACTTAAGCCGGCAAAGACGTTGCTTCGTTGTGGGTGAACGGATCTGGGCGGCTCTTAACAGCGAGGTCTTGAGAGCCGAAGAAGGGGTGATTGAAGTGAATACGGAGAGGCACCGGAATGACGGGGCGGGGGAAACGGGAGATCCCCGATAAAAAAAAAAACCCGCATGCCAACAGCATCGTCCAGCACGATTCCCACTGGCGAAAACCCTGTGACCCGGCCAGGGATTGAACCCGGTTCGCCTTAGTGGAAGGCTCAGCCACCGTGGCCCCTTGCAGTCAAGCGAGATGCGTAGAGAAGCGACCGACTTCTCCAGAACAATCGCTCGAAGTCGAACAAAGAAGTAACAGCGCAAAGGTCTGCGGGAAGTTGTTTCGGGGCGTCTTCGGCGCCGCTGGATATAGTGGAGCAGGGAAGGAATACGTCCGTGCTCAGGCGTCCGACGGATGTCTGGAAGTCGACAAAGGAATCGGCGATTCTAAACACCGAAATTTCCCCGCGGACGATTCGCACACAGGACATTCCGCTTGCTTGATGTGCTTGTTATCCCGAGATCTACATTCACTCTTTAGCAAAGTGAGTTCTCCGGGACAAAAGGTTCCGGGTTCAAATGCTATGTAAGCCGCGGTGGTGTGCCGTTTTCAGAAGTAGGTTTAAGGCCGCATCAGCCGTCACTGTCAGAGAAATGCAAGAAAAAAAAAAGAAAATAATTGGAAATCCTGTGTTAATTACTGCTGGTAGGTATTCCCGCTAAGGCTGCGTTTCTGGAACTGATTTCACGTAAGCTAGCTGACCGCTCCGCGCTTTGCCCGAGATCTGGGCATCAGCACCCGTTCACCGTATTACCGTAACGGAAACTTATGCTTTAACAAAGTCGCTAAACTCGCCGACATTGGGCTGCTTGGTAGACTTGGAAGACCAGCTGCGAGATTCTGGACCATTTTTACGAAGTGTAGACAAAACATACAAAATGTTTTGTGTAATTCAGAGTGAAAATTAGTTTTTCTGGCCATCACAAAGAAATTGTCAGGAAGACCTTCCTACCAAACATTTTTCTCGACGTAGTACAGTCCAAAACACGTAAGTAGCAAATAAACTGAGTTAATGTGAGAAGTATACCCGCTGTGAGACAGAACCACTCAATGAACACAACTTAAAATTATGTATACAATATACACACTAGTTGAACATTACCAGTACGTGAACATCACCAGTATTACCAATTAATTTACGAAGCATCCAAATTTTATCAAGTTCAAATTTTATTTTTAATAATACATAACATTGGCCTGAGCAATAGTTGTAACAGCTGTCTGAACACTAATATATTCGAGAATTTCAAACGTCATCCGCGCAATCGTATATCTCGTAACAGCTTGACTAATAAAGGCCATGGTGGGTTTAGAAGAATTATGCGGCTTATGAAGACTGCTACTAGCCTTAGCAGAGACCCCGACTGCACAGAGTACTTAACAATACAGAGGTGAAACAGCCGCTTATAACAGCCACACACGCCTGCAAAATGGCGACGCTGTCCAGTAAAATGTTGGAACATTGTCAGCGCCTGGTGACCACCTCACTTCGCCAGCCGGCATTCTGTCCAACAGGGAGCCATCCGCAGCATGCCGTACCCAATCAGACACAAGACCCGTTGCCAGAGCAGCCAATCAGAGGACGGGTAAGTCAACATCAAAGGAACCGCCACATCATTTCGTCTCTGTGCTGACTACCGGCCACCGTAAGCGTATGCGCTTCTAGTCGTCTCTGTTCTATGGCGCAGTCAGGACTCGGCTGGGGCCAAGGTGCCTCAGAAGGTAGAACGCTCGTTCTCCCCCCCCCCCCCCCTTGCCCGCCATCCCCGAGGACGAATCGGGTTTCCATTTCCGGCTTGGCCCGCGCCCACATTTTCGCAAGTGGGAATCGTGCCGTACGATACCGCTGGTCGGCAGGTTTTCTCGGTGATCTCCCGACTCCCCCGCCCTTGCATTCCGGCACTGCTCCATAATCACCTCGCTTCGCCCTCATCGGCTCTTGAGATCCCGATGTTACGAGCCGCCCAAAATTCTCCACTGTCCAGGACTCGGCTGCAGGGCGCAGAGGGCTGTAAATATTCATGATGCAGGTGGAATTCGAAAATGACCACCCGGAGGGAACTCCAAGGCCCGACAGCCTTGGAGAAACTGCCACAGAGGGACAGCCTGCAATTACCCGCGCTGCTCAATCATAACAGAGTCAGGGAGGGGATGGAGGGGAAGAATTCCGGGTTTATACTGCCCCCACCCCCTGCAACTTTTTTTTATCCCCGGAAGAGAGGACTGCAAAGAGAAATAAAAAAAATTAAGAAAACACTTTGATACACTGTTACTGGACCGACTTCGGAGCTCCGTACTCCCTTGTTAGATACACACAGGTTTATAATGCGAGAAGTTCTGGTTTAGAGTCTATAAACTCGTTCAAAGACCACTTTTTTTTTTCTAGATTTTGAGGATATTTTATAGTTTCATGACATTTTATCAATGAAAAATACTAAATCATTTTAAAATTCTGACTAATCATCTAATTGAAGTGCAAATATGAGACTTTTAACTTAAGATATTATTTTATATAAACTTTAAAAAGTTATTTTTACATAAAGTTTGGTTGCAGCTAAAGTGTTTCCCCTAAGTGACAGAAATTGTCATGTTCGCAGTTTATTTAAAATCCAACAATTTGTACACCGCGACAATGGTTTAAATTTTGCCCATTGTAATAAGGTTGAACAGCATGCAAAATAGCCAAGAGTATGACATTCTGATTACACGCGCAATTATTTTGAGATGCAGCCTAACGTATAGGCCTATTAATTTGGTTCAGTTTTGAGATTTGCACGAAAAAGATATAAAATTAAAATTTCTACGGTTCCTTTAATTATCTTCATTAAAGTATTGACCGTTTCATGTTTTTTTTTCCGGGCAATTATTTGTCACAACAAAAAAAAAAAAGTAATATGCTAAAAATGTAGAAGAATTATTGTCGACTTTTGGATTCGGAACGTGTGCTGTCAAAATTTTCCGTGCAGGTCTAAGCACAAGACAACGAACGTAAAGGAAGGATGCATGATTCATCGAAGACCATGTGGTGAAGAGGCAGAACGACGATGGTTCGGCATTATATAGGCTGTTCACGGTAAAGGGAGCACCTTTTAAGGCCCTTCTCAGTTTTTCCTTTCATCCAATTTACATCTTCCTGCTGCTCTTTAATAAAAACCTTGCTATGCGACCCACAAACACAGTGTATAAATTTCACCGCCATTAAAATTCAATGCCTGAGGTTGCAATAATATATATTTATTAGTGGTTAATGTCTATTGGAAGGGCCTTAAAAAAGTGCTCACTTTACCGTGAACAGCCTATAACACCTCGTGCGTGTTTCCGTTAACGAGCAGCAGCAATTTATAATTTTAACAGTTTCCAGCCCACTGCAATCAGCAAGTCCCGTCGCCCCTTTCCCTATGTAGTTCATTGGGGCCACGGTGGCTCAGCGGTTAGACTGCTCGCCTCCCACAAAGACGAATCAGGTTCAATCCCCGACCGGTTCACTCCGGATTTTCGCAAGCGGGAACCGTTCCGGACGATGCTGCTAATCGGCGTGTTTTCTCGGAGATCTCCCGTTTCCTCGTCCTTTCATTCCGGCGCTGATCCATACTTGCCTTCCTTCGCCGTCATCGGCTCTCAAGACCTCGCTGTTAAGAGCAGCCTGAATCTCACTCACCGTTGCAACATGAAACAGGAAGTGCGTAACGGACATATCCAGTTAACTACTTTACGAGTTATGAAGCACGAATTTTCAAAGCTGCCAAGGTTGATTGGGCCAGTTAGAACGCAAGCTGATATATCACATTCAACTTTGTCTGCATTTAAACGTAAATATAAAATTTTCAGACTGACAAAGTAAAAGTTAAGTTGAATTAGAAAAATCAGCCGTGTTAACATTTATTAACATTCCTTACCAAAAATTATATTCAAGAGTAAAATATTTTCAGCAGACAACCTGCTATACTTGATTAATTTCCTCTCTTGATGCCCTATCATTCGGGGTTTTACTTCCTTAAAAAATTAGGCAACAACGACGTGTTCTTCATCAGTCCCACGCGCACCGTTGGACCCCATCAAGCACACGACACGCCCTGCAGGACTCCGGACCGATAGTAAAGATTTAGCACCCGGGTGACGTCATTCCGCGGGATAGAGTCGAACAGGACGACGCGAGGGGAGCGATACGGGCGACAGTTACACGCACGCCTAGTGCCTCATCGCTCCTACGCGCAAGACGTGCAGTGTTTCCGTCGCAACGCTGCACTGTGCAAATTAGATCTGTAACATAGGAGTTTTATTGCACGCGATGAAAGCCCACAGGTCTTTGTAATTTTCTCTTGCTGCTTAAGGAAACTGCATAGACAAGTTTTAAAAATGTGATACTTCACCATTTTCACGAATTTTTTTTCTCCAAGAATACATTTAATATGATAAAAGTAAAAAAATAGGACCATAGATAATTATTTTTAAATCTTTTCTGACAAAAAGTCATATTTCCAGAATTTGTATTTACCGATATACGCGTTTAGCACAAACTACTATTTTACAGAAAACGTTTCAGTACATAGGACTCTTAACGTGAACAGCCTATAATGGCAGCAAGGGTCCTCGGCGACCCGAGGCAAGTCGCAGGTCGGAAATGCCAGGTTGCCGCGAGGTGAGCTCATGGAGGCATTTAATCTATGGAGTGGAAGCCGAGACACGAAAGTGAAGCCGAAAATGAGAGACAAGGGCAGGACTAGTAGTGGCAAAAGGGCGCAAGGTTTACATTACTTACTATGTAACTTTTGCCATTCATAATATGGCGGCTGGCGTAAACAATCGGTCTGCGCATGCGCAGTTGAAAGAAGTGAGATAAACTGAGATAAGAAGTGAGATAAACTTGATAAACGTGGAGAAGATAGGATGATGCCACTTCATCATCTATTGCCTCCATGAGCGAGCTGCACTGGTGAGTCGAAGAGAATGAGTGAGGGGGGGGGGGGCGCTACGTCACTTTCACGTGGCAGCAGACGGGCCGACGACGCACGGCGGCGACAAGGGGCTTGTGGAGAGGGGATAATGCCGCGCCTGATTGCCACTGAAGGCCGTCCTTGACCCGCTGCGGCGACCCAGTTCGACGGCGCGACGAGACCCCAGGCCGGGTTGTTGATCCTGCAGGCCAAGCGGCCGACGACGTCGCCGCTCCCCAGCGATCCACTACCCGGCGCCGTCATCACAGCCCGTTCACAGTTACCTCCGACATTTCTAAAGCGCTGCTACAGCCCTGCTTCGGGATATCCCTCCGCCTCATACTAATAAAGTTTAAATAAGTTAGCCGAAGTCCCGTGGAGCACCGCTGGTCTGGGGTACGAAGGGTCCCTTGGTTCGAATCCTAGGCAATGCATGGCTGTTAAAGTTAGGTCATTAGTGTGTAAGCCGTCCCCTGATAAGCCTTCGGACATAACTAGAGACCTGAATAATACGCGAGTTCAGTGACTTGTAGTTTAGACTGCACAATGGTATGTACAAATATGCCTATGTCAGCTCCACATTGGTGGTCTGTTGTCACAGTGGAAGGCGACGATTGGGCCAACGTTCTCCAGGAAGTGTCAAACACCGTGTGGTCCAATGGCTAAAGTTATATAAACTCACTTGTTTTGAATCCTAGCTTGTCCTGAGATGAATCCGCGGATTTTTCAGGTATCTAGGCATAACTAGAGACCTGAGATATTCACGAGTTCAATGACCTGTATGCTAGACTTCGCAGTATTATATACTCACATACAGGTATCAACTGTTTATTGGTTGGTTGACTGTTGTGGTAGTAAAAGCCGGTGGTTGGGCGCACAATTTATTGTATGTTTGTTAGAGGCTCATTTATCTCCAGGAGATGTCAAAACACGTCGACCAATTACGAAAGTAACAAAAACGCACAAGTATTTGAATTCCAACTTGTCTAGAAATGAACCCGAGAAATTTTAGGGTCTCTAGGTATAACACTAGGGGACGTTAATAATCCCTTTCCAATCCAATACAACTAACTAAGTTAAGGTTTATTCTACTCAGGTTAGGAACAAGAGTTATTTCTTGTGGGAGAGTTTGGTGTAGGGAAAATTTTCGCCGCTCGGCGCGCAGTGTACAAATACGTAACTTTCAACTAAAATGTTAATCCACGTGAATGTCAAAAGAGAAATATTTTACTTAGTAACGAAGTTATTTTATATTTGATTTGTTATTATTGAAACTATTATGATTTTTAACGTAGAAAATAGAGAAAATTTGATGCACGTGCGACACTAGCGCTAACCTAGTGGCGAAAATGTTTGGCTTCCAAACTTTTAATATTGATCTTCACAAACCGTAGTAGAAGTAAGCTTGACAACGTCTAGAAAATTACACCAAAGGAACAACGCAATGCATTCGTGCGCACTCAGTTGCATAACAACTATTTCTTACTGGGCATTACCAACACATCTATTTTATCTCTGCTCTTATTTATATTAATGACAAATGAAAATTAAACGTTCATTTTCAGTTCAAAAAAACGCGTTTTTTTACATGATATATTTAGGAAACAACCAAACACCGCCATACGGGGGGGGGGGGGGGGGGGTGATTTTTCAACGGTTGGATTAAAAAAAAACTGTGATGAAACGTGAAACGGCGAACAGGCAGCGTTCCTACATATCGGAAACAACGAAATTTGCCGACGAAAGGTCTCAAGCGGTATCCTAAGTGCACTATCGGCAAAGCCCTCAGTCCCTCGGCACTACTCGGGGGTTCGTTAGCGCCCCGCCCCACCACAACTCTATTTCCCCTCCCCCGGTGGCAGCATGTATAGCGAGACAGGTTATTATTGTGCATCAACTTCCGTATAATCCATTCACGGTCACTTCACACGTTCCTGGACCACTCCTACAGTCCTACTTCCAGGAGATCACTCCATCTCGTGCAAAATAAGCTTAACTAAAACACCAACAGACAAAGCGCCGAATTCGTGCGCACTCAGTTGTAATAATATTTTGCGTGGTAACTATTTGTTACTAAGTGCTACCAACAACACTCATATTTCTCACCGTTTATAATCACATATACTATAAATTAAATAACTTACTATAATTTATAAATAAAATTTATACAAAACTTCCATTTAACGCTAAATAAGATATATTTGTGTTAACAGAGTTATAAAACGCTTGAGATACATGGCATATGTAGGAAATAAGTAAACACGTTTTATACTTGTGTTCAAAAAAGTTACTTTTTGTTATTGTTAAATAGAAATTTTATTAATATCTTATTTACAAATTATAATGCTTCATTCATAAATAACTTGAATAGATAACAGGGAGAAAATAGTTATGTTGGTAACGTCTAGTGAGAAACAGTTCTTATATAAAATATTATTACAACTGAGTGCGCACGAATGTGGTGCATGTCCCTCTGATGTAATTCTCCAGGCCTAGTTAAGCTTCGTTTGCATGTGGCGGAGGGATATCCTGGAAGTAGAACATTAGCAGGGCTTCAGAAAAGACTGAAGTAACTGAGAATGGACTATACCAAGACTTTGGCAGTGTTTTAGCGGAAGCTTGGCCACGGCCCTAACAACTTTTTGGCATCGGCTGTTTGAGGTTGGGCAGTTTTGAAAGCCCTGCGTAGGACATACTTTTTTTTTCTTTTTTTTATCTTTGTCCCTTGTGTAAAATCAACTTTGCTAAGGATCAGAGTACTTTATTAATGCGCCGATCGTTTGAAACCATGACATTGTCAGGGATGTAAATACTGTTACAAGTCGCCGTAGGCTCATCAGAGTCCGTATGGGATAGAGGTCTTAATAAAAAAACAAAAGAACTAAATTTTATTTTTGAATTTTTTTTAGACGTTAAAAAAAACACACAGATATTATTTGCAACTTTAAAATCTGTATATTTACTATTAACATTAATTACCATTAGTGATCGCAATAATTAATGCCAATTTATATTATAATGGTTTTCCTATACTGTCTTCATACTAGATACAGTCACTTGATCCTCAATTATTACTTACACATATACGATCAAAATGTCCATTGCCATACGTTAACATCATTCTAAATGGGTGTTTGTCTTTCACTTGCCCAAAGTCTCAGCCTCTACACTCCCGATGCTCGTAGACTTTAACTCTCTGGTCACTGTCTTTGCTCGTCGCTCCGATAGTACCGCACACCTGGCGCTAATTGCCGTGCGAGGCTCCAGACACCCGACTAGAGACACCGCAGCTTATATAGCTGAGCCGACCCGGCCCGACCCAGAAGGTTATTTGCCTGACGACTCTCGGCGAGGGGGGGAAGGGCGAGTGACGACCAGAAAATTAGCGCGACCACCACTAGAGTCATTGAATCTCCCAGTGTCCCGCGACGTCCCCATATTTACCCTGCCTTCTCTTCTCCAGTTACCGGGTGATGTCATTTGGAGCACTGCGCTTCGGATTCGCGAGAGGAGGGGCTAGAGGAAGGACGCGAAGCGCCTGCTGCGTGTGACGACAAATTACTTAATATGCCAGTTATTTATCTTACGTGCCTAAATCAACCAGAAACGAAACATAACACAGACAGTATCCGCAAATTAGAAAAGAGGCACGTTGAATACAGTACCAATACATTGAACTACTTGTATCTAGCTGCAACTAGCGTCATACGAAGAATGCCAATTTTCGTTAAAAATGTAAGTAAGACCAGGTAGTTTTTTTCTGCTCCCATATAGGTTTGATTTCTAAAGCTCTTTTGAACTATACTGTACTGTAAAGTGTGTATAGGCTATTCGCGGTAAAGTGAGCACTTTTGAAAGACCGCTCATTTGGAATAATAGTCAATAAATAAATTTTGCTGTAGCCTTAGACGTAGGGATAGGAGCATTTCGCGAGTTTATTTCAGGACAAGATAGACGTCAAACATGTGTACACGCCCTGGACGACTGAGCCAATAGCAGCCTTGCAAGGAAACACGTAGGGATTGTCATACTGCCAGGTGTGGTGTAACACTGGTTACTCTATGGGGCAGCAGCCAATGAACGAAGATTTAAGGCTCGAGTATACACATGACTATGGAGTCTAGCCTACAGTCATTGAACTCGCGAATTTTTTCCTATCCCTACTTAGACGTTCACTTCCGAGTGCGATGGGATATACAAGTATGTTTATTACTTGCATGGCAATATTTACTAACGAAGTCGGTTAAAGGATAAAAAATGGCTGAAAGGAAAAATTTACTAGGGCCTCAAAAGTGCCCACTTTACCGTGAACAGCCTATAAATGGTTTTCGTGTGGCAGCTCACCAGGCTGGATGCGAGGATAGTGCAGTGACTACTCGAGCGGCACAGCGACACGTGGCTCTGGTTCCACCTGCCGGCGTATGTAATTAGAGCTGTAATTGTAACCCTGGCCTGCGGCGCGTGGTGGCGGCCGGGTTTTTGCTACAGTACAGCCTGGCGTTGATAAGGACGCCTCTCAGCTCCTAAGGACTTAGTTGGTACTTGTCGCAAGGCTTTGTGCGGAAGCCGCACGCATGGCTGCTGAATCGTGAAGTGGGGAGGGCAGTGAACGGAAAAGGGGGGGGGGGGGCAGTGACGAGACGAGTTACCCCTTCAGTCTCTTTGATTGCTTCGATTGCTTACGGCACGAGAGTCTTAATAAGGAATCTATATACTATTCACACTATCTTTACACTATCTGAATCAAACATTTAAAAACATTACCCCTTGTATTACGTTTCTCACAACAGTTTTATACTTCTGTCAACATTAAAGTATGTTTTTTTCCGTTGAATTGTCGTTTTACTTATATTTTATTTATAAATATCAATATTCCACATATAACTAATATGGGCAAAAACAGAGAAAATAGGTGTGTTGATTGACAGTGCCTAGTAAGAAATAGTTCCCATGCAAAATATTAACTGAGTGCGCACGAATACGATGCGTTGTCGTTTTGGTGTAATTGCATAGACTTGGTTGAACTTTGTTGGGATCAGGCGGAGAAATGCTTCAACTTAGGGGCAGCGGTGGCGCAGTGGCTAGGGCGATACGGGCTCGATCCCCGGCGGGTTCACTCCCGGACTTTCGCATGTGGGAAACGTGCTGGACAATGCCGCTTGCCGGCGGGGTTTTCTCGGGGTACTCCCGTTTCCCCCGCGCCCTTGAATTCCAGCGCCGCTCCATCCTAGAGTCTCATTTCATGCCATGTCCGGGGATGAAGGGCGCCTACGGGTCCCAGCTGGAAAGCCCGTTCACTAGGAGAGAATGTTGCCTCGCCCTGTATTCGCTCCCCACTCGAGTTATTTTTTTTAGCACCTCCCGAAAATTGTACTCAATTATAAAACTGTCTATACCGTTCACGATAAAGTGAGCACTTTCTTCTTTCAACCAATTTATATAATTCCACCACTTGTTAATGTAAACCCTGCCATGTGAGTAATAAACACAGTGTATGCGTTCATCATACCCTCAACCAAAACCCCGAGGCCACAATTAAATGTATCTATTGGTTATTACGTCTGATGAAACAGCTTCAAAAAGTGATCACTTTACCGTGAACGGCCTATAACTAAATACGTGAAATGACACATCACACCATTTATCGTGCTACACCAACTAGCCTGACAAACTTTGCTGCTTACGTTAAGAATGTTATAGTTGTCTGTTAATAACAAGGTTGCAGCCTCATTGAGTTCGGTGCACCACACAGCAATTATATGGTTGAATTGTTACTGCATTTCAATTGGTAGAAACTAAGTACATTGCTGCAAAGCCTCTTCCCGCTGCGATGCTGCTCGTAAAATAAATTCGAACCTTATGTGGACGTGTGCTCTTGATAAAACCGTTAAGTTAATACTGTTTCTTTTTAATTTGCTAATGACATTTACTGCAGTTACACCAATCACGGTGTATGTTGACATATGTGTTTCAGTTCGTGCAGGGATTTCACCCCCTTCCCCTCACCACTGAGCTTCAAGAGGTTGCATTCGGTAGTGTTTGATTATACGGGAATTTACTGGAGGACGAAAGAAACAAAATGTGAAGTTGTTCCTGCGAGAATTGCGTCGTCTACAGGGAAGGATCCAAACCAGGCATTGGGAAGGTCGAGGGGGACGAACAATACAGCTTGTCTCAAAAACTATGATTTGCAATATACCACCCTCAAATTTGCAAATCTTTATATATATAATTCTTCTGTGCGCGTGTATCTCACTGAACTCCTCCTAAACGGCTGGACCGATTTTGATGAAATTTTTTGTGTGTGTTCAAGTGGATTCGAGAATGGTTTAGATTCACAATTCGGTCCACTACAACATGTTCTTTTAATAAATTTTTTATTTATAAGTTATTGTTGATCTTGGAATGTTTTACATTGTATCCGGCAGACAGCGCTGCGATCGCGGTGTCGAATATCCAAAAATATTTCATTTTACTTCCAGTTTGTCCCGATAGTGGCGCTGCGATCAGATTCACGAGAATTTCGTAACTTTGTGTTGTTATTGTGTTAAAATAAATCGCGTGCTAATTGAAATATTACATTCAGATGTAATTAGTGTGTGAAGGGTTTTGAAGTGTAGATAAAAACTATACATTGTGCAAATTCGGTGCGGTATTGAAGTGAGTATTTTACATAAATTCCTATCAAATTTACACGTGCGTTGATTAACAACCATCCTAACCTATACGGATTTAAGACATATGTACGGGACGTCTGTCGGGTCCGCTAGTTTATTATAAAACGTTTGTGACATTGTTTGATTAATGTTACTGTAACGTGAAGGGGTATATGCGTTGTAGCCACAATGTTTTACATTCTGGAAAAACTTTTCCTCGGCTTTCATGTTCAGTATCTTCGTTTGCTAATGCTAATGATGATTCATCTAATTACTTAACGTCCCCATTTTATATTTCACACACGCTTGCAATTCAGTTCAAAAGCACCTCAAGATTGTTTACAGTATAATATTTCATAATTTGGTATTGTCTGTTCAAGGTTTCTTCAAACTTTTTGAAACAAAAAGTTTGAAAAATCACCTCATGTAGGGCATGTTTGGTTGTTTCCTATATATGCAATTTATCACAAGCGTTTTATACTTGTGCTAAAGTAAAAGTACCTTATTTTTTAGTTAAATTTAACTTTTAATTATACTGTATTTCATCTGTATAAATTATACATCATTCATAATCAATTAGTACGAATAGAAATAGAGAGAAAATAGGTGTGTTGGTGGTGAGTAGAAATAAATAGTTCTTATGAAAAATATTATTACACAGGTGTGCACGAATGCGGTACATAGTCTATTTCGTGTAATTTTCTAGACTTGTTTAAAGCTTTGTATGTACGAGGCGGAGTAATATTCTGGATGGAGAACTACAACACATTTTTTGCTATTATTTCATTTGCGGCCGAGCCGGGCTTGTGGCGGTTTGTCGCGGCTGTGGCGCGCGCCAGCGGATGAGTGCGTTAAGGGTACTATGCACTGAAATGTTTTCTGTGAAATCGTTGTTTGCGCCTAAACGAGTGTCTCGGAAAATAAATGTTCTGGAAATACGAAGTTTTGCCAGAAAAAATTTATTAATTCTCTATATAGCTATCTTTTTACTTTTATCATATTAAGTATATTAATGGAGAAAAAAACCGTAAATATGGTCAAATATCGCATTTTTAAAACTTGTCTATGAAGTTTCTTTGAGCGGTAAGAGAAAAGCACGATTATACACAGGTAGTTTGATATGTGGACTTACATCGCGTGTAATAAAATCCCACAGTTACAGATCTAGTTTACGCAGTAAAGCGTTAGGGCGGAAACACTGCACGCCTTGCGCGTAGGACCCTTTAGGGTCCTATGTACCTGCGCGTCCAAGGTCAAGAAGCGAGGGAGCGATACGGGCGACACTAACACGCACTGCCTAGCGCCTCACCGCTCCTACGCGCATGGCGTGCGATGTTTCCGTCCTAACGCTTTACTGTGTGAACTAAATAAGTAACTGTGAAGGGTTTATTCACGCGATGAAAGTATACAGATAAAACTACCTGCGTATAATCGTACTTTTCTCTTACCGCTTAAAGAAACTTCATAGGCAAGCTTTAAAAATGCTATATTTGACCACTTTCGCGATTTTTTTCTACGCTAATACACTCACTATGATAGAAGTAAAGAAGCAAAACTTCGTATTTCCAGAACAATTATTTACCGAGGCACGCTTTTAGACGCAAACAACGATTTCACAGAAAACGTTTCAGTACATAGGACCCTTAAGGCCGGCACTGCGACGCGATTTGGGTGACGCAGCCAATTGTAAACGGGGTCACGCCGAGGAGGTGAGGTCAACACGCGCATGCGCAGACACGCCGACTGGAAGGCGGCCATTCCGCGCGCGTGTCTCCCGCTCCCGAGCTGACTAGAGATAGGTGAGCTTCAATGATGTTTACAAATATCTGTGACAGCAGTTACTGTGGCCACAGACTGAATATGAGGTGGGACGATTATTCGTACTCTGCGCATGTACCCAACACTGACATACCCCAAAGGAACACAACTGCCAAAGTCACATGGTCAACAGTGATGAAGGTGTTTGTTTATACCTTAATTTTTAAATGACACGCATTATTATATTAATAAAATACTTCTACAAGTTTGAACTTAATCAAAAACATTACAAACTGGTAGAGGAAGTATAAGAACTTCTCTAAAAGCACTTATTTAAGCGAAGGAATATCCTGGAAGTAAAGTTTTAGCAGGGCTTTTGAAGTAACCATTATATATATATAATATATATAGGGAGAGATAGATAGACAGAGAGAGAGAGAGAAGGGTTATCCATTTCTTGCGCCGTAGAAAAGAACGATGCTGTGCGTGTAGAAGGGGAGAGAAGGCGCTACGGACGGGTGCCGCCCAAAGACGTAAAAGAACTAGGCAATTACGACGTTCGTTTGTCACGCGAAAAATCGGCCACCGCCATTAGCAGCCATCAACGACGTTTCCTTGCCAGACTACGCCCTAGATCCCCGAGTCTGGCTCGGCTCGGTAACGAGCGTCCAGGAAGCCGAATGCGTATGGTTCGACAGGCCCAACCCTCAACATGGCTGCCGTCACATTGTCGCGGTTATACACCTTCAAGCACAAGCATTTCGTCCCCTCGTGTCGCCAGCTGTTAGTGCCTCGTTTGCGACATTTTCAAAACATTGCTCTGAACGTCGGTATGACGTAACTCAAAATGTCTTACATACGGTAAATGAAAGTAAAATATCCACACCTTTTAAAAGTAATATGCCAGCAAGGGAATATGAAGCATTCAATTTTTTTTTACCTCAGACTGTTCACGATAAAGTGAGCACTTTTGAAATCAACCTTAGAAAAAAGTCACTGCTCCCGCCTGCATATATTTTAACGGGTGTACTGGGTGGACATGCGCCCAATTAAGTTGGTAATGATGGATGAGAAAGTAGTTCCGTATCTTAACGTCGAATAAAACTGGCAGGTAACCAATTGTGAAACTTAAATTATTTCCTTCGTTTTGTGTTTTTTTAATGCACCGAAGTGTAAAAATGAGCAGATTTGTTAAACATTATTTACTTTTCTAATAATTTCACAGTTTAACGTGACCGACGTATAAATAAAGTGATGAGGCACATTACAATATTAATAGTACATAGGGCGGAAGAATACACAACGTACATGAAAGTATATCTTAAGCGGGGATTTCAAAAGTGCTCATTTTACTGTGAACAGCCTATACGCAAGTGATGCAGTTCCATGTTTTTAAAACATATGTATGCGTAGGTACATGTGAAATACCAATGTATGCATATTAAAATTGTTTTCCAAATTGCAAAATCTATTTGCGATTTTGCGACAGTCTTTCAGTGTAAAGGGATATATAAAATATATATATATATATATATATATATATATATATATATATATAGAGAGAGAGAGAGAGAGAGAGAGAGAGAGAGGGAGAGATAGATATATACTATCACCATACCGACACACAAATTACAAAAACTACACTGTTAAAAATAATTTTCTTCATTTTACGGAAAAGTGCTGGTAAAAATTTATCCAGAAGTATCCGTAAACTCTCCGTAAAATTACCGACACATTGAGTTTCAGAAACGGACTTTCCGTAAATTTCACGGAACATCTCTCCATTAATTTCCAAGTTAGTTTTTCTGTACTTTCTGTTTAAAATGAAAAGAGACAGTGAAAAGGTCTTTAATTTTCGTTATGAGGGAGTTCTACCGTATATAAAAATTATATTAAAAAAGTTAAAATATTTTGTAACTAAGCGAGGTTTGAACCCGAGTCAAAAAAATTACCAGTCCACGACTCTAACCATTCACCTACAACTCTCACTAGAAAATTGTGATATAACTGCTATATTTATACTCGAAATAAAAAAGCAAAGATTCAGTTTCTATTAAATTTAGTGCATTTTTAGGGTTGCAAAATGTTACAGACGGCTGGTGCTATTTTTTAATTTTTGAAAGAATAGGTCATAGTCGCGTGGATAACCTTAACTGCCGCAGAAACGATAATTTTCCTGTTACAGTGGCGAAGATAGCTTCGTGTATAATCGGCATTGTTCGTCCCCGTAACTCGGAGCCAAAGGGAATACGGAGACTTTCCGTATTTTGTATTTACGGACTTAACTCTTTTTTTTTTTTTTTTGTCATTACGGATTGCCTTTCCGCATATACACTGTACATTTCCGCAAAACATTCCGTAAATATACAGAAATTCTTAACAGTGTATTGTTTTATTGCAAGTCACCTACACGATTGTCTTGCATGTGCTATACTCTTCTCGCACAAGCTCTTTGAGACACGTTTGAGAGTGTTTCGAAAACGTTGCTACTGTGTTCATGCCCACGTAGAGACTGAACAATGATGTTCGCGCCCAGTCCAAGGCATGCATTTATTTATGAGCATCGTGTGGTTCGGAGCCCAAAATAATTAGAAGGCCCGTTGCCATACTTATAGTTTTTGTATTCAGTCACACGTACGATGCTACCACCTACCTTTCACTTAGTTATTTACTAACTCCTGAAACAAATTGAAGCAAAAATTGAATGCATCCTCTGGTACGTTTCCCGCGCATTGATTAAATGTTTTGTTTCAAACATATTTCGTTAATGGTGAAATAATTTGGTTCTTAGAAACAGAATGCCTAAACCACGAGTCCTAAATAGTTCATGAAATAGAGTGTATAGTGAATGCATCTGATTATCAGGAGATTAGTTAAGATAGTCCACCTAATAGGTGCCTGTTTATTTATCTTCATACAAAGTTGTTTTAGGAATCGTAACCTACTAGAACGTCGCAACACCTATACAAAGATATTGTTTGTTTTATGTGTAAAATTTTCTTTCCAGGGCAATCGGTAGAGATTTATGTACTGTCATTAAAAAATAATATTTCAGAATGAATTCTGAGCACATTATTTTGCTATGGACTGTGATCTAACAGCAAATTCTACATGTTATTTCGTTGCCTGCCATATTAAATGAATACGCTATTCGCGGTAAAATGAGTACTTTTGAAAGTCCTGGTTAGAATCTGCTTGTATGCACGTTGTTTATTCCTCCGCCTTACGTAAGATAGGCTATTCGCGGTAAAATGAGTACTTTTGAAAGTCCAGGTTAGAATCTGCTTGTATGCACGTTGTTTATTCCTCCACCTTATGTAAGATTAACACTGGCATAGGCCTCATCACTTTATTCATGCGTCGTTCAGGTGCAAGTGTGGAATGATTATAAAAGTAAATATTTTACAGATCTGCTCATTTTTACACTTCGATGCATTAAAAATAAAACAGAAAGCGAAAGAAATTATATTAATTTTCAGAAATGGTAATCTAACACTTTTTATTCGACGTTTGGATATGGGACTACTTTCCCTCCATCGTTACCAACTTTACTGGGCGCACGCCACTATCTCCCGTTCATCCCACCTTTGCATTCCGACGCTGCTCCATATCCACCTCACTTCACGCTAATCGGTTTAAGACATCGCCGTTACGAATAGTTTACATCTCCCCACTCACTTCCTACCAAGGCGCGCCGTGTTCCGATCGCCAGTGCGGCAAGAAAAAAAAAACCGCATTTACGCATGCGGGGGAAAGCGTGGCATAGGTCCACGTCGCCACTGGAGAAGTGAGGTTATCCTCGCGGTGCTCCTGTTCCGCTCAGAACTGCGTTCCGTAATTTTTACATATCCACCCCCATTGGGGCTCAACATTTCTCTTACGTACACTCGCCAATATAAATGCGCGACGGACAGCCACGTTCAGTCACGTGTAGTCGGTCGCAAGAGTTCACGGGGAGTGCGCACATTTTTGTAATACACTACTGAAAATAACTGCTGCGGTTAACAACTATTTCCGCTATTTCTAACGATCTCGAAATTGCGTCAAATATTTTAACAACAATGCCCGTGGGAAAACTCAATTGTTGTAATGCCAAATTACTACTTAAAAATTGAGGTACAAATCCTAGATCTCTATACCACAAATAAAGTTTATTTAGGATCCATTTAATATTACTTCCCGCGTATGTATTAGCATTGTGAAACAAAATATCCCGAAAATAAAGAAGTACCGTTTGAACACATTTACACGACGCTGCCAGCACGCAGTATTTGAGACCATGTTCCGCCTCTGGACACACAACAATTTTCAGGGGCGTTTTCTTTTCTTTTTTGCCGCTTGATGTTTTCCCTTCAGTTGTGAACAAGAACCGGTCCAAGCCATTCCCCACGGAGCTTCACTGCAGTTACACATACATATACGTTTCGGCATATTTTCTCTGGGCCAATGGGATGCTGCGATTTTCCCAGGGCGAAATCTGGATCAACCACTTATATCTGCTCCGATCACGCACTCGATGGGGTGGGGAAGTCCACGAGTTTACGGTTCCTCCTGAACTTCGTCCATTTTCGTTCCTGATCTGGCTCCTCGAGAAAATTAAAACTGTTTCTAAACACAGGGCTAAACTACAAGAGCCATTCAAAATACACATATACAATTGTTATTCGAGTTAATCGTGTAATCGATGATATAAATGTTCTTTGGGTATTTTTCAGAGGTCAAAACTTTCTTTAAGATATCCCAGGAAAAAAAAAAAAAACAAAAAAAAAACAACGAAACTGCCGAAACTTGGGTGTGAAAATGTCAATAAAAATGCCGATAAAACGTATTTGTGGCAGAAATTGACACTTACTTATTGAAGTTATGTTAATAGTTCTACTTTTGCGCTACGAACTACGTATCCTTCCGCAACATATAAACGAAACATACAAGAATGTAAGAAAAATACATCAAAGAGAAAAAGTGAAACGTATTTTTATGGTGGACAGTCAGTAAAAATAATAATTTAGTAGGCCTATACAAGAATAAAATTTGTTTTCACGTGTTTCGCCTGAAAAGTAGATAACTATGTACAAAACATCTATTTTTACAAATAACATACCAGCATATAATATAATACCTAATATTTTACGTAATAACTATTTATTGTTAGCCACTGTCAATATCAAATGAGGTACTTAAACGTTAGCGAAATTATAGGTAGCTTGTGGTGTACGATTCATTAGGAACCAGCTAAAAGCGGAATACATGATATGATTTTTCAAAAGTCTGGTCAAAAAATGTGACGATAACGTTAGTACACTATAAAGCGTTAGCAAGAGGAGAAAACCCCCATGTCAACATCAATGTCTGCGACATTTTGCTCATGCGAAATCCGGGAATGACGTGATCCTGTATGAGCAATCGAACTCCGGCACACGCGGCAAGACCTGCAGCTTGCAAGGAAGGCGGGGAATTGCCGGCAGTTGGGCCACTCTTGCACGACGACGCGGCTGAAAGCAGACGTATATCGTGAGTGTGTACCGGTAGGTTTGAAGAGTGCGAAGGACAGTAGAGTGGGGGGAAAGAGACGGGGAAAGTGGTGGTAATCTATGATGGGTGTCCGAGACCCAAGAAGGCCTGTGTTGACCCTAGGATACCTCTTCAGAGGAATGGACCACTCAGCCTCTCTGACGTCACCAGACATACACACACCCACACACACACACACACAACGAAGCGTGAAACTTCGGGCGACGCATTTCATCTCTGCCTCCTCCTAAATAGCGTTTCATCTCGGTCGGAAGTGCTGTGGCTGTGCGTGACTAATGCCCGGTTGCACCATCGTGGTTCGAAACTCGATCGGAGATCGAATCTAAGATCGACAGAGAAATCTGTCGCACCGTTCGAGTTCTGAGATGGACTGGAGATCGAGATTAAGTTCATTTCGAACCGCGGAGATTGGCGGTTCGAAATCTCGATCCGAGATCAACAGCCATCGTCGACAAATGTTTCAAAATACGCCAACAGATAGAACTACGTTCGATTGTTTTCTTGGGAAATTAAAACATTATACGCACTTGAATATTATTCAGAAACATTCGTACAATAATAATTCACTTAAAACAGATAAAACATCGCACATCTAGTTCTATCTTCAGTGAAAAATACGCCTACTTCCATGACGTCATATATTACGAACCAATAGCAAAATTTGTCTCACACTTAATCTCGATTCTCGATGTCTCTTTTTCGAACCAAGATCGATGAATCGCAGATCCAGAATCATAAAATTTGGTTTTGGCAACACTTTAACATTGGAATCAAGATCAATCTGGATCCTGGTTCGGAACTAGGATCATTCGATCTTGGATCGGGGAAGATCTTGGTGCAACATGGCATAAGCATGCTCACGCAGAAAGACCGAACAACAGAAACATACACGAATGTAAATCAAAGCACTTGGTAATCAAACGTGACAATCGCAGTGATTACTAAGACATAATGATCACGTCGCTCCAAAGAGTAGACAGATAAAAGAACAAATGCAATGTTGCGGAGATGCACGCACATGTAAATCACAGTTGACAAAAGTTCACAACCGAACTTTAACTGAATCACAGAGTACCCGAGAGCACAGAGGTGAACTTATGGCGTGTACTGCGAATCTCAGTTACACACGCCAGCAAAATGGCCTCACACACTGGCTAAAGGCGAGGTAGACCGATCTCGCTGGCTGCGCAAAACCATTCTCCCGAGTCCCAACACTGAACTGCTTTTCTACCAACACGTCTGGCAAAAACGGCGTGGATTGGATTTGAGGTTAGAAAACTGATTGGTAAACAAGTTCTTCGGCGTGTATATGTACTTCCTATAACCAATTTGCAACTCAGTTTAATTAAATTAAAAATGATAAAAGTATTTTATTCATATAAAAGTGCTTGTCTTTTTGAAAATTATGATATAAACAAACTTGTTCATCACTGTTGACCATGTGACTTGACAACTATGTTCCTTTTGGGTAGGTCAATGTTCGGTACATGCACAGATGACGAATAAGCGATCTACCACGTAGAGACCTGAAAAATTCGCGAGTTCAGTGAACTACAGGAGTCTTATGTGCAAATATGGTGATATCAACTGCGCATTGGTTGTCAGCTGTCACAGTGGAAGGCGACGATTGGGCCAGCGTTCTCTAGGAAGCGTCAAACAATGTGTGGACCAATGGCTAATGTTATCTCTACACACGTGTTTTGAATTCTAGATTGTCCCAGAATGAATCCGCGAATTCTTCAGGTCTCTGATCATTAATATGTTGCCTCACTGGCCAGCAATATGGCGGTGCGTTGTTTAACAATAATATACTGGAGACAAACAGGGAACATCCCATAATGTGCAATAGCAAATCAGACACAATGCCCATTTTCACAATTTGGCGCAGTCTATGAGCGACCGAGTTCGCTTACATCAAAGTGAGTGAAGCGAGAGAAGAGATTTGGGCGGCTCTTAACAGCGAGGTCTTGAGAGCCCTTGAGGGTGATTGAGGTGAGTATGGAGCAGCGCCGGAGTGAAGGGGCGGGGGAAATGGGAGATCCCCGAGAAAACCCTGACGACCGGCGGCATCGTCCGACACGATTCCCATTTGCGAAAATCCGGGAGTTAACCAGCCGGGGATTGAACCCGGTTCGCCTTGATGGGAGGCGAGCAGTCTAACCACTCAGCCACCGCGGCCCCGCTTACATCAAAGGGAACGCCACGTCATTTCGCTTCTGTATACTTATCAACACTCATGGTCACTTCCTACTTTTCTGAAGCCCTGCTAAAGTCCTACTTTAAGGATACTCCTCCACCTCATGCATACAAAGCTTAACCGAGTCTATAAAATTAAGTCAAAGGGACAACGCGCCGAATTCATACGTATTCAGTCCAATAATATTTTGTATTAGATCCATTTCTTACTATGTATTAACAACACAGCTATTCCCACATGCGGAAATCCGGGAGAGACCCCGTCGGGAATCGAGCCCGGTTCGCCTAAATGGGAACGAGTAGTCTAACCACTATACCACCACGCGTGTCTGTGTGGCCGGAGAAATAATACCAAACCAATGTGTGCTGAGAGAGATTAATTCAAACTAGCAATATACGTAAAGGCTGTTCACGATAAAGTGAGCACTTTAGAAATGAACCTCAGAAAAAAGTCAGTGCCCTTGCAGGCGGATATTTTAACAGGCGCACTGAGTGACATTCGCCCAGCAAAGTTAGTAACGATAGATGGAAAGTATTTCCATATCTTAAAGTCGAATAAAAAGTGTAAGTAAACCATTTGCCATAACTTAAAATTATTTGTTTCGCTTTCTGTTCTTTTAATGCATCGAAGAGTAAAAATTAGCAAATTTGTATTTGTTTTTTTAATAATTTCAGTTACATTTGACCGACATATGAATAAAGTGATGAGGCCCGTGGCAATGTTAATTTACATAAAGCGGAAGAATACACAACGTGTATAAAAGTAGGTCTTAAGCAGGGCTTTCAAAAGTGCTCATTTTACCGTGAACAGCCTATAAATGTGTTTTGCGGGATTGTTTCAGTTTGTAACAACCTACATCCTCTGTCTAGAATTAACAGTTAAACGAATACAGCAATCGCGTTAAGAACATATGGGGAACGTTCTTTTTTTGTATACGGTATCACGCAAAATTTTTGTACTTCTCTGCTCCTCTACGTACAAGAGTACACATTCAGATAGTAAAATTTTCTATTAAAAAAAAAAAAAACGCCAACATCCAATGAATTGTATTCAAGGGGCTTGAAATATCTGCTCAAGCCATTCTACGCCGTAAAGAATTCACTACTATCACATTTTTTTCGTGAGTTAAACAAGTGCTCTGGTTTGTTTCCAGTAAGACAACACAGTAACACAACTCATTTACCGGTTCTACTTCTCGGACACAGTTACAACGTTCACAGTTTGCGGTCTGACGAGAACAGCAATTAATCGAGCACTTTTTTTTCGTGAGTTAAACAAGTGCTCTGGTTTGTTTCCAGTAAGACAACACAGTAACACAACTCATTTACCGGTTCTACTTCTCGGACACAGTTACAACGTTCACAGTTTGCGGTCTGACGAGAACAGCAATTAATCGAGCACTTTTTTTTCGTGAGTTAAACAAGTGCTCTGGTTTGTTTCCAGTAAGACAACACAGTAACACAACTCATTTACCGGTTCTACTTCTCGGACACAGTTACAACGCTCACAGTTTGCGGTCTGACGAGAACAGCAATTAATCGAGCACTTTTTTTTCGTGAGTTAAACAAGTGCTCTGGTTTGTTTCCAGTAAGACAACACAGTAACACAACTCATTTACCGGTTCTACTTCTCGGACACAGTTACAACGTTCACAGTTTGCGGTCTGACGAGAACAGCAATTAATCGAGCACTTTTTTTTCGTGAGTTAAACAAGTGCTCTGGTTTGTTTCCAGTAAGACAACACAGTAACACAACTCATTTACCGGTTCTACTTCTCGGACACAGTTACAACGTTCACAGTTTGCGGTCTGACGAGAACAGCAATTAATCGAGCACTTTTTTTTCGTGAGTTAAACAAGTGCTCTGGTTTGTTTCCAGTAAGACAACACAGTAACACAACTCATTTACCGGTTCTACTTCTCGGACACAGTTACAACGTTCACAGTTTGCGGTCTGACGAGAACAGCAATTAATCGAGCACTTTTTTTTCGTGAGTTAAACAAGTGCTCTGGTTTGTTTCCAGTAAGACAACACAGTAACACAACTCATTTACCGGTTCTACTTCTCGGACACAGTTACAACGTTCACAGTTTGCGGTCTGACGAGAACAGCAATTAATCGAGCACTTTTTTTTCGTGAGTTAAACAAGTGCTCTGGTTTGTTTCCAGTAAGACAACACAGTAACACAACTCATTTACCGGTTCTACTTCTCGGACACAGTTACAACGTTCACAGTTTGCGGTCTGACGAGAACAGCAATTAATCGAGCACTTTTTTTTCGTGAGTTAAACAAGTGCTCTGGTTTGTTTCCAGTAAGACAACACAGTAACACAACTCATTTACCGGTTCTACTTCTCGGACACAGTTACAACGTTCACAGTTTGCGGTCTGACGAGAACAGCAATTAATCGAGCACTTTTTTTTCGTGAGTTAAACAAGTGCTCTGGTTTGTTTCCAGTAAGACAACACAGTAACACAACTCATTTACCGGTTCTACTTCTCGGACACAGTTACAACGTTCACAGTTTGCGGTCTGACGAGAACAGGAATTAATCGAGCACTTTTTTTTCGTGAGTTAAACAAGTGCTCTGGTTTGTTTCCAGTAAGACAACACAGTAACACAACTCATTTACCGGTTCTACTTCTCGGACACAGTTACAACGTTCACAGTTTGCGGTCTGACGAGAACAGCAATTAATCGAGCACTTTTTTTTCGTGAGTTAAACAAGTGCTCTGGTTTGTTTCCAGTAAGACAACACAGTAACACAACTCATTTACCGGTTCTACTTCTCGGACACAGTTACAACGCTCACAGTTTGCGGTCTGACGAGAACAGCAATTAATCGAGCACTTTTTTTTCGTGAGTTAAACAAGTGCTCTGGTTTGTTTCCAGTAAGACAACACAGTAACACAACTCATTTACCGGTTCTACTTCTCGGACACAGTTACAACGTTCACAGTTTGCGGTCTGACGAGAACAGCAATTAATCGAGCACTTTTTTTTCGTGAGTTAAACAAGTGCTCTGGTTTGTTTCCAGTAAGACAACACAGTAACACAACTCATTTACCGGTTCTACTTCTCGGACACAGTTACAACGTTCACAGTTTGCGGTCTGACGAGAACAGCAATTAATCGAGCACTTTTTTTTCGTGAGTTAAACAAGTGCTCTGGTTTGTTTCCAGTAAGACAACACAGTAACACAACTCATTTACCGGTTCTACTTCTCGGACACAGTTACAACGTTCACAGTTTGCGGTCTGACGAGAACAGCAATTAATCGAGCACTTTTTTTTCGTGAGTTAAACAAGTGCTCTGGTTTGTTTCCAGTAAGACAACACAGTAACACAACTCATTTACCGGTTCTACTTCTCGGACACAGTTACAACGTTCACAGTTTGCGGTCTGACGAGAACAGCAATTAATCGAGCACTTTTTTTTCGTGAGTTAAACAAGTGCTCTGGTTTGTTTCCAGTAAGACAACACAGTAACACAACTCATTTACCGGTTCTACTTCTCGGACACAGTTACAACGCTCACAGTTTGCGGTCTGACGAGAACAGCAATTAATCGAGCACTTTTTTTTCGTGAGTTAAACAAGTGCTCTGGTTTGTTTCCAGTAAGACAACACAGTAACACAACTCATTTACCGGTTCTACTTCTCGGACACAGTTACAACGCTCACAGTTTGCGGTCTGACGAGAACAGCAATTAATCGAGCACTTTTTTTTCGTGAGTTAAACAAGTGCTCTGGTTTGTTTCCAGTAAGACAACACAGTAACACAACTCATTTACCGGTTCTACTTCTCGGACACAGTTACAACGCTCACAGTTTGCGGTCTGACGAGAACAGCAATTAATCGAGCACTTATTTTTTTTTTCTGCTCTGCGGTTCTAAAACGCGGGTGAGAACACGTTTGAGTATTTCCGCTTGTAGAGGATGGTTTACGAAAACATATTAATTAAAAAATGGATTGTAATACATAAAAAAAAAACTATAAAATTTAAGAAACAATACATACTGTGTACGGCAGTCATTATAATCATTGAAAGTAATCAACGGATTGAAGAAGAATTACCCCGACAAACTCCTACAAAAATCAGAAAGTGTGAACTGGCTAGCACATGGCTGAAAGCGCCCGTTTTTTTATGGTCTCTACTGACACAACACAACAGAACATAATAAAATGGGCACCACTGCCCAGATAAAGGCCATAACTGGTATTAGTTACTAGAATTTAAAATAAATTTGGAAAATAGCCGAAACATAAAATTTGTCGCGTTATAAAAATTAAAAACAAGTCAAATTTTAAAATTACAGAGGCTTAAAATTATATTTCGTTGTAACCTTAAAGAGAAAGGTTAAGCTACAATTCAAAAATGTCAACATTTAAAATTCCTCTGCCTCCACCCTCGATCGAACCCTAACCCCGCCATCCTCTTCGGAGACAGTCGAAATGGGGTGGCCCAAAACACAAACATTGCTCAAAAAAATTTCGCGGGATTCTAAGCTCGCCACAAGCGAACACCAGGGAACGCCGGCCGGGAATCTGAACAGGAACCATTGAACCACGAGTCAAAAGACGCCTTGACCACAACATCAAAAGGCCGGCGGGTCCACCACAAAGTTCCAGTACTACGAGATGCTCAGAGGTGAGCGCTGACCCTAACATTTCACGGCATTACAGCTGTCCGCCCCTAACATACTTTAAATATACTTCACCGGCGATATTCGCGCCTAAAAATGACTGCGACGTTTTTTTTTAGTAGTCTCCGCATTCTATTTATATTGTATTGTAAAGGGCTTTTTAGCGTCCCCTCATTTTATGCTTGAAAGCTTAGCAAGGGACGGGCAAACTTATAACCTTACTTAAACTAACACCAATGCCTTACCCGGGATTCGAGCCCAGAGCCTCCCGCATCCCAGATCGCTGGCGCACCAACCGACTGCGCCACGGGAGGTCGGCTCTCCGCATTCACGAAATTCGAATCAGAGACGGGTTGATGAATAAAAAAAATGGCGAAGAGAGAGACATCGAGGTCGTGAGAGCCGATGAGGTTGAAGTGATGTGAGTATGGAGCAGCGTCGTGTTGAAGAGGGAGGGGGACGGGAGATCCCCGAGAAAACCCTTCGACCAGTGGCATCGTCTGGCACGGTTTCCACTTGCGAGAGTCCGGAGTGAACCGGATGGAGATTGAACCCGGTTCGCCTTGGTGGGAGGCGAGCAGTCCGACCGCTCAAAAAAATTTGTGAAACTATATAACTAAATCACTGTTTGTTAAATTGTAGTAGTTATGGTGGTAGAATTGAACACCCTGTATGGCTGTATAGCTAAGTAGGGTTAATGCGGGGAAAAAAACAAAGTTTGACCGCTTAGCCACCGAGGACCCGGCAGAGAGAGAAAACTAGTGTGCGGAAGTAAAGAGTTTCTAAACCGCTATTCGTCAAAATGTAGAAGTCACTAAGAAAAAAAAAACCAGCTGTGCAGTTTTTTAAATGTAGAGTTTACGTATGAATCTGTGCTGTGCAGGGCCAAGAGAGACTGTGCCGTTAGGGCAGAGGGTTAACTCCAGACCGCGAAGCGAACAAAGCCGAGTGTTCTTCACGACAATTGTTTAATCTAGCTGCCCCCGGGGGGGGGGGGGGGGGAGGCATCAGCGACGGCAAAAAGCATTAGGGTTAATGTAAACCGACGGGGGAAAAAGGGGCGCAAATGTTTACACGAGCTCCTGGGGCGAAGGAAGAGGAAACGAAAGACAAAATGTTCTTTTCCCGCCGACGCCCCTACGTTGGCGGGAGGGTGGAGGAAGGGATGGCGACGCGGAAAAAAATAATCGGTGCGTTTAAAATGATTGCCATCTGCTTAAAGAATGAGACGACGGGATCACGGTAACCGGATGCACCACATCCGCGGTGATCCGAGAGTTCACGGTGGATATCGTAGTTGGGCGCTTCGGCAGTGCTTCCAGTCACTTAGCTGGAAATACTTTACGCGTATGCAAACCAATGAAAACACAACAAAAAAGAACAAACTAGGGGCCTGCGTGTAACGAGATACAATAACATGGAACAGTTTCAGGGTTCCAGAGAGCTAAAGGATGGGAGTAGTTGTAAATAGCCGACTCTGACGCAGGGGCTTCGGCCTGGGGAGGAGGGGACAACCAGACGCCATCTTGGGAAAAGGGAGGGTTTTTTTTTATAGGGGAAAAATGACGTTGTTTGAAGGGAAAATGAAAAAAAAAAAAAAAAAAAAAAAAAAAGGATTGGGCCAGCTCTCATACTCTACTGACTATGAATACAATCGTGATCAAATACATTCATGCAGACTGCGATAACTTCTGTGGCGGCATTCTCCGGGTTCGAACTTCACACCTAAATGTTTTTTTTTTATGCGTATCGGTACACTATTCCTTACGTACCAAAATATACGTTTCCTTCTCGTTGCCGTGAAAAATAAACCTGTACGACTGATTACTGAAAAATAAACCTGCATCTGAATCTCTTGGCATAACTATATCCAGCCTATCGACACGATTTTCCTGTAAAAATTATTATACTTCACTCACAAATGATTGACTAGATTTCATGTTTGATAACGAAACGAGGTATCATTTCCCACGCGTATTACAGTAAGTATTAACTCATAAAAAAAATGTACACTATTACCGACCAAAAACTGTACACAGGAAAATATATCCTTTGACTCTTAAACGGTGTGAGCTCTTAATGTCATAAACTTAATAAGTTTGCGGGTTGCAATGACAGAGACTGATTTGTACGCAAAGCACGACTTGGACACAGCTAAGTTGCATGGGAATATGGCGCGATTAGGCACTTTCAAAATACGGAACTGAGCCCGTGTCCACTAACAACAGATCAGATCGGGATCGTCATTACACGCATTACTTGCATTAGGCTGTTCAATGTAAACTGAGCACTTGTGGAATCCCTGCTTAAGTTCTATTTGTAAGCACAGTATGTGTTCTTCCGCCGTGTGTAAAATTAACATTGCTATGGGTCTCATCACTGTATTAATAAGTCGGTAAAGTGAAACTGTGTAATTATTACAAAATAAATATTCCACAAATTTGGAATTTGGAGCAGTTATTTTTTCCACGAATATTTATTTTCGGCAATTCAATTCAACAGCTTTCTGTTACAAGAAAACCAGTATGTACACAGAAATAAAATATTTCTATAGGCTATTCACGGTAAAGTGAGCACTTTTTAAGGCCCTCCTATCAGGCATTAACTACTAATAAATTATCTTATTGCAGGCTTAGGCGTTAACCTATGAGAGTGGTGAAATGTATACATTGTGTTTATTGGTCACATTGCAATATTTATTATAAAAAAAGCAGCAGGAAGATAGAAATCTGGTGAACGTAAAATTAATACGGTCTTTAAAAAGTGCTCATTTTACCATGAACAGCCTATAGTGTGAAATTTACCACAGTAGTGAAATCCGGACGAACTTCTGTTTTATAAGGCCATGTGTAAGTTTTTTTTCTGCTGCAGTGTGCCAGTTAAAATATATACATGTAAAAGCAGTGACATTTTTCAAACGTTGATTTCCAAAGGTCTCAGAGTGAGTAAAGTAGATAAATGCACAGAAGCGAAATGGAATTGGCGGTTTCGAAGGCGGTTGTAGTTCGTGGTGTTCCTCTGTGAGCACTCTCCCTCATTGGCTACGTTCATCTCGACCCTCACAAAGGACACCCCCCCCCCCCTCACCCAAAATAAGATCCGCAGATACGCTGCAGGCACTCATGTACGTCCATGGGACTTTAAATGTCACACACGCCGCGAGTGGCGAGACAAAAAAATAAACGTGACCCTTGGGACGCTCTTGCACTTCCAAGGCGGCGGACAAGGACAAAATGGTACTGCAGCGCTAGCGAGCCTGGTCCCCGGGTTAAAGAGTGTTTGTGTGAGTTTTCAAGCAGGGTAAACACAACACACACATAACACACTCGCACTCTAGCTGTTGTCCTCTATCTCTCTCCAGCTCGGGCTGGCTCGTTCACTACGGGAAGAGCGCAGTAGATCTGTCTCGCTCGCTCCCCGTCAAGGCCAAGCGCGCCACACTGCAACATTGTTGAAAAAAAAAAAAAGGAGGGGGGGAAGAGGGCGGCGTCGTTACGTCACTTCCCCTTCCAACACGGACGCGCTCACACATGCAGAATACATTGCTCCCAGAGCAGATGGTTACACAAGTGTTGTGAAGGGGGGGGGGGGGGGCAGAAATTAAGGAGCGACCTTGGATCTATTCCCATGTTTGTCATCGCATAGAAGAGCCGGGCAGACAGCAGCGTTCAGTCCAATCACGAGCCACGGGATTACAAAATTAGATCGTGCCTGATGCGCTGACAAAAAAAAAAAAGAAGAGGATAATTGCCGTCGACAGTTGCCAGTCTAGTGTTGTGTTGATGTGGTTATTTAGAGGTGCAGATGAGTGTGTCTGAAGCCTAGTACACCGGAGTATCTTTCTTGTACAAGAAAGTGAAAATAAAAACGAACAAAATTGAACACTTAAAAGTGCCTACTAGCTATTATGCAAGTAACTGTGTGATCCATACACACACGACACTAGCTGGTGAGCAAGAAAGTGGATGGTTGATATCAACTATGTATGATTTGGAAGCAGTCTTTGGGGTTGTGGAAGTAATTTGTGCATTATCAATAGCATATTCCATAAAAAAGAATAAAAGATTTAGTCCACTCAGAATTATTTCAAACACTGAATATATAGAAATGTTGAAATTTTAAAATCGCTCTCACAGAAAAAAGACAAACCTCTATTTTTTTTCTTAAATTCATACACATAATTATTGATGATAGTGGGACTGTTAAACATTTTATCGTATTAAAAACATTAACATGTATGCTTATTGCCAGCTTCAACAAAATATGTGTTTTGTTTACATTCGACTTGTACAAGAAAGGCGGTGAAAAATAGGACCGCCCCTATATGGCACTACCTAGTATACAAGCTCTTGTGTGCTCGTAACTGTGTACAAGAAAGTGCTCACTTTCGTGTACAAGAAAGATGGCCGTGTGTACTAGGCTTTAAATAACTTCATGTTTCAACCCGATATCGGTCACCCACAAATTTACTCAGTTCAAATGTTGCAATCACGTATGTTCAGCATTTTTTTTTTGCAGCCATTGAACAACGTCCTGCATGCTCCATGATATTGGCGCTATCCCATTCATGTCAAAGACGCGTGGAAAACTCCACAAACCAGATTAGCGACAAGGAAGACTCGAAGCACTGTGTGTACAGCAACGGCCATGAGTATAATTGAATTGCAACGTGTCCGTGATCGTGGACAAAACCACTGAACAGGTCAAGGGATTTATATTTAACACGCTAGCATTATTTTCCGAGGAAAACAACAAACGTATTTAAATGCATGCGCATGTCCTGTTAAATGACTACCGCTACCTTATTCACACTCTTGTTTGGCCGCTTATAGCTGAATCTTATCTTACGCGATCATCGAACGCGCCTTCCTTGTACATACTGCTCAATGTTTCCATAGTTGGTATCCATGCCTAACCACGATATCACTAACTCAATTTCCGTTGCTACTGTCGACTACGCATTTCATGCATGCACGTTAGTAATTGTTAGCCGGTGAACTGAATGTTTGTAAGCTGTGACGTTTGAAAAGTGTCGTCATTTAATTAAACAAATATTTGTCATAGTGCGCAACAAAGGTGCGGCCGAACTTCAGAGGCTAAATTCCAGCCACACCAGCATTGTAAATAAAAATTTAAAAAATTCTACACGAATTCCAATATTTTTAATTTCAGCATCAACAGAAGCTCAAAATTTTCACCGAATTTACGAACACCTTCAGCACTTCTAAACTCTTTTTGGCAATTTTCTTTTAATTTTGTTTGAAACTCACTTAGAAACTTCAGTGGAAATGATTCAAAACTGTAAATTATTTTCCCCGATTAACAAGAACCTCTGTAGTTACCAAATCAAGCAATTCCGTATGTATTTTCACAGATCTATGTGTATTACTTTGCTGTACGGGAGCTTTCTTCTCCAATGGGATCGGCTTACCTCTTAAAACATTACGTAAGGGCCTTCAGGCATCCGTCATTTACACCCGCTGAAATTCTGCTGTATGACCTAGGAATAGCTTCTAACTATCGTTACCCGTAATATACATACAGTATAAGTACAATTTTCTCGGATATTCTCCGAAAAGGATTAAAACTCCCATGGTTGCATACCTACTACGAAAACTGCTCACCAATTCGGTGGCTCATGAATAGAGGCGACGTGCAATGTTGTGACATGCATCTATCGCCATTATCGTTCCTTGCTTGTTACCTCGGAAAAAGAAACTGCGAACGTACGACAAATAAAACGTCTCACTAACGGGAACCGATATAAATCACCGAGGTGTTGCCATTTTCCTAGCCATAAAATGTATTCCGCATTTATGACAGAAATTTATTCATAGAAAAAGAGTATTGTACCATTCAGACAATTCAATATCTGTTATGTCAATGGGGTACCTTTATTTGTTTACCATGTTGAATAAATTAAAATATATTGATTGCCTTCTGCGAATTACGAGAGAAGCATAGTAGTACAAGAAGTCAAAAGATAATTAAGTTATCTATAAAATATAATTATGGCCAGTGAATTTTTGCGACAATATCGGAGCACACATTAGACTTCAATACTGTATATACACCTCAGCTATCGTCGTGCCTCTATTGGCTGCTGGAGCCATGTCTGCATTTGACCGAACCACTCAGAATTACGCCAATCTGACAGTGAACTTTCGTGATTCGTGCGCAGGCAGTTAACACGGTCCAGAACATGTTTCAGCCAATCAAAATTGCTGGACAATTCTACTGAGCTTTGAACTGTATCTTGTCTCGAAATATAACTGGCCTTAAATACAGGATGATTCGCAACTAGACCGACACACTTCGGGAGGTGATTCTTCATGACAAAGTAAAACGAAAACATATATGGCACTTTATACCTAAACCGAATATCAAGGGAGGCATGAGCCCTTAAAAAACGAGGTTATAAACCGTATTTGTCCAAATATCGGTAACGAAGTATAATACAATGATAACTCTCGGAACATTAGTGTATGTTATCGGGACCTTCAACGTAGGCGCCGATATTTTGCACGAATACGGCTTAAAATCTCGCGTTTCTAAGGGCTCATACCTCCCTTAATATTCGGTTTAGGTATAAAGTTTTACATATGTTTTCCTTCTACTTTTTCATGACGAATCACCTCCCGAAGTTTGACTGTGTAATTGAGACTCATACTGTATAATTATACAATGTTCTATGCACTACCAATATATGATTAAAATTAAAATAATCTCTAGTACGCAATGGGGAAAATGATACATAAATACCATCTAGCGTCTAAATATCGTTTTTAAACACCAGTAAATTGTCGACGCACAATAAGAAGGAGAACCAGGGGCAGACCAACATCCTCGCCGAAGTTGTGGGCTCAAGGTGACACCCCTAGTTTCTTGCTGACTGCAGTCTAGGGTCGCATTCAGCTTAGGTCATGCCCAGCCTTGCTCGGGGGGGGGGGGGATTGTCTTTCTAATCGGCGACGGGTCGCGTCGCGTCGCCGGGGCTCGAGAGAGAATCGCACAGACGCGCACGAGTTCACGAAAAAAAATGTTCCGTTTCCTCCAAGCTGACGCGCTCGCCAGGAAACTGAGAAATTGGACTCCGCTGCTTACAGGACACTCACTAGGTGGATGTCGTCGTTAACGCGCCTCTCGAGTAAACACATTTACCCCGTAAGGAAGTACTACGACGGCAATGGAAAATGGCGTACGTGTCCCAAACAAGCTTTAAGGCCCTTACGCAACTGAAAAATTTATTTGACTTTACGCTTACTTTCCGACACGTTGTTTCTTATGGAGCTTGGCACAAACTGCCAAAGGTAAAGTCAAGCACTCTTGACTTTAAAATTTCTAAAAGTTGAAATTTAAAGTCAAAGTCAAGTAACCATTTTGCCGAGAATCTTACGGAGGTTATGTGGAAAGTGCGCTATTTTATTGTAGGACGATTTATATCTCGGTATATTAAACAAAGCTCGTCTTAAATCCAATCAATGACAAACAAATATAATGCGAAGAGGAAATATATAAATTAACATACTTTAAAGTAAACAAATGAGTTTTTTGTTTTGAAATAAAACCTTAAATACAAATTTTAAGCCTATTAAAAAAAGATACGTAAATGCATTCCTGGATAATATCATAATTATTTACATAACAAGATACACATTTTTACGGAGCTGGCAGAACCGATGTTCAATCGTCTGAACTTTAACTTTACAATATTGTATTGTGTATTAGTGGTCTCGTCAGAGGAAACGAAACGTTTAAATGCTTAAGTTTTCTATTGTGTGTGTTCTGTTTCCTCAGAATTTCAAACTGTGGCTATTCAGTCTTAATACAGCTATCTATTCGGAAAAGATTCAGCATTGTCGCTATATGCTGTTCAAGGTAAGATGAGCACATTTTAAAGCCCTGTTTATGCACGTTGTGTATGTGTATTCCTCCGCCTTGTGTATAATTTACATTGACATGGGCCTCATCACTTCATACGTCGGTCAAGTGAAATTGTGAAATTATTAAGAAAGTAGCTACTTAAAAAATCTGCTTCGCTTTACTCTTCCATGCATTAAGAAAACAGAACGCGAAAGAAGTAATTTTAAGTTATCACAAATAGTTATTTAAACATTTTTGTTCGACCTTAAGATATGGAACTACATTCTATCCATCGTTACCAACTTTACTGGGCGAATATCACTCAGTGCTCATTAGAATATATGCATGCGAGGGCAGTGGAATTTTCTTAAGGTTCATTTCTAAAGTGCTCACTTTATCGTGAACACTGTTTTTACAGAAAAAATAAAATATCGTAGACAGATGGCTACTTACAAGGAGTTTTGCTGACTCTGACAGTGTTGAACGACCGCATTTACGTTCCAATAGCCAAATCGATTAATTGGCAACAAAATATCGACTTTCATTTCTCTCGAGAAAAAAAATATTTTCATTAATATATTCCATTTTTTTTTTTTAATTATAATTGACACAACTGCTTAATATGAGACCCATATAAAAACTTGGGAAGCCCCTGACAGCGGTTCTGTGATGTTTACACGCATGTATAGGCATGATGCAGTATTTGAGCATCAGCTAAGGCCTACGAGGTTCTGTGGTGTTTACACGCATGTATAGGCATGATGCAGTATTTGAGCATCGGCTAAGGCCTACGAGGTTCTGTGATGTTTACACGCATGTATAGGCATGATGCAGTATTTGAGCATCGGCTAAGGCCTACGAGGTTCTGTGGTGTTTACACGCATGTATAGGCATGATGCAGTATTTGAGCATCGGCTAAGGCCTACGAGGTTCTGTGATGTTTACACGCATGTATAGGCATGATGCAGTATTTGAGCATCGGCTAAGGCCTATGAGGTTCCGTCGTTACATAGTACGTTACAGTTTCAACACTGTGCTGACTCGGCAGGAAAGGCAAAACGGACATAATATCAATTATTGCGATATTATAAACCCTTTTGGACTCACTCAGCGCAGAATTGCACAAACGTAACAGGCAATCTCATCTACTTACTGTCTTATTATTTACATCGTAAGACTACAATTTCTTTCTCTAAAGTCTAAATAACTAACAGTCATCTTGACGCATGATATCCCATTCTTGGTGATGGCGATGGGGGAATTCTCCAGACACATCCAACACCCTACACGAAGGATTCTACACCTCCACATGGACGGTTTGATCATCATGCGGTTAGCACACTTGACTCTTATTCGGTATGTTACCTGACCGGCGCAGTGGACCTTTCGAGTGGTTTTATAGCCCCGTTGCAATTTCATACTGATCGCCTCCCATCTTAGCGCCAGATATTTTTCATGAGCGAAGGGATAAAATCAATGTTTACCAGAAATAATACTTTTAAAAAAATTGTGTTCCTGTCTAAAATAAAACTAGTGCACAGGAAGAACCGCAAACCATGATACACTTTCATCACTACTTCTGGTGACGACATTTCAACTCGCCAAGCCATTGGAGATGCATATACAGCAATCAAAGTTCTTACGTTGCGTGAGAGAGTCCTATGGGGTCTAAACAAAACAGGGGACGGTGAAGTCTGAAAATTGCAAAGAAATAGTTCTCGCCAACATGGCACCGCGAAGGATGCCACATCTGTAGTTGGAAAATTAGCTGGCAATGAACAGGGTACCGCACAGCACGCAAGAAAATCTTCCAGTAATTATTCGAGCTGCAATATAATTAGCAATGCGGTACTCCTGAAGAAAAAAGAATTTCGTACATAATACAAAATCGTTCATAAAAATTACGAAGCGGGTGCCAAGAACAAGCAAATTTTGCGCTCGTTTCATACACACTGTGGGACCTATTGTCCTTTCTCAATTTTTAAATGGCGAATACGTCGCGGGGTGCTGAACGACGTAGCAGAACTTAGGAACTTGTCTCGTTATTGTAAAATGAAAAAACATACTATTTAAAACATAAAATATATTCAATGTCCAAAATTTACATATACGTACATCCTCAGATGAAGCTGTCTTGCAAATATCGCCTGACACACACATGATGAATCTCTACCTGTATATATCAGTGGTATAGGCTGTTCACGGCAAAGTGAGCACTTTTTAAGGCCTTTATAAATTATTCCTTTATCCAATTTCCACCTTCCTGCTGATTTTTATATAAACATTGCAATGAGAGCAATAAACGCAGTGAATACATTTCACCACCCTCAAAATTTAATGCCTGAGGCGGCAATAAGATATATTTATTAGTGGTTAACACCTGTTGGGAGGGCCTTAAAAAGTGCTCACTTTACCGTGAACAGTCTATACCAAAAACCACTTGCTAAGCTTACTTAATCTATATTGTGTACATAAACTTACCTTCCATTACAGAACTTACCCTGCTGCGTTACACATACATGAAAATTTTGCACGGGTTCATTAAGCGTTATATTCTTATCTCGAGATCACTGCAAGGAAACCTGGGTAATCCACGGATGTATGTGCTGTGTGCGTGTCACTTAGGCTATTTCAAAATTTAACCCGCCTCCCGTCAACCGACTGGCATACATCAGACGCGTCGATAAAAACAAAACCACCTAAAAAAGAATCCATCCTGCAGATCTCATCTCGCCCGAAGGTGCCTCTTGCTGCACGAAACTTAGTTCTAAGTTCGACCTCGCCCACTCACAGAACAGAACAGAGCATATTAAAATGGCACCAGTTCCCAGCTGGAGGCCATAACTGGTCTTAGTTACTTAAATTTAAAATACATTTGGGAAATAGTCGAAACATAAAATTTATCGTGGTACAAAAATTAAAAACTGGTTAAATTTTGAAATTACAAAGGCTTAAAATTATATTTTGTTACAGCCTTAAAGAAAAAGGTTACGTTATAATTTAAAAACGTCAAAAGTTAAAATTCCTCTGCCTACGCCCTTGAACCCTCACCCCGCCATCCTCTCCGGAGACAGAGGAGCCGACGGTTGTTGTCGTTTTCGAGAGGTGTCCGTCGTGTGTTTGATGTTTATGTTGGTGTTGTGAACGTGTCGGTGTAATGTTGTTGATGTAGGGTGTTGTACAGTGTAGGTGTTGTTCCTTTAGTTTATTTGTTCTTGTGTGTATCTGTATTATTGATGGCTTTGTGGTTCGGAAGACATCAATCACTCACAGCATGACAGCCTGCAGCCACCGCTACTGCCCGACACACACTTGCAGTTCAACTCCATTCTAAGAACTTGAAGCTGATAACTTACGCCACCCCCCTCCCCCTCCACCTCCTTTAACTGGACCGCTGCGTATCCAGTGTCCTTGACATGGCGCCTTCCCTTCGCCTGTTATAACAGGCTTTCCGTCCGAGTCTTACGCGCAGGCAACATAGAGGGGACGTCGGAGGTTTGAATAAAAATGCGAAAATAGTTTGCAAACCAATTCCGCACTAGACGAACCTTGTTATACGTGTCTCCGCAATAAATAGTAACATTCCTAGAAATGGTTAACCTATCTTTCCTAGTAGGAAAGTTTCACTTTCGAAGTAGTGTCTAGATTCTCTTCCTAATATTTGTATTTCATCTAAATAATAAAAAAATTTTTTTACCAGCGTAGATAGTAGGTAGAATAGTACTAATCCATAATTTTTCTCTTAAATTCCGAAACAAAATTATTTTATGTTCCCTCCTTCGACACATTATCAATAACACTTTTCATTAAATACTAGAACAATTGCCATTACTGATGTCGATCGAAACACAAGACATCGATATTCTGGATTAATTATACACATCACAAAAACACATAAAATAACAACACAAATACAATAAGAAAAAAAAAAAAAAACAACATACCAGTGACACCGATACAACACGGACACCTTACACCTTAAACATAACAACATCAGCCCTCTTTCTCCGCTGGAGAAGATAATGGGTAGGACGAGACGTCCAAAGGAGGAGAGATAGGCACGTTTTAAACATAACAACATCAGCCCTCTTTCTTCGCTGGAGAAGACAATGGGTAGGATGAGACGTCCAAAGGAGGAGAGATAGGCACGTTTTAAACATAACAACATCAGCCCTCTTTCTCCGCTGGAGAAGACAATGGGTAGGATGAGACGTCCAAAGGAGGAGAGATAGGCACGTTTTAAACATAACAACATCAGCCCTCTTTCTCCGCTGGAGAAGACAATGGGTAGGATGAGACGTCCAAAGGAGGAGAGATAGGCACGTTTTAAACATAACAACATCAGCCCTCTTTCTCCGCTGGAGAAGACAATGGGTAGGATGAGACGTCCAAAGGAGGAGAGATAGGCACGTTTTAAACATAACAACATCAGCCCTCTTTCTCCGCTGGAGAAGACAATGGGTAGGATGAGACGTCCAAAGGAGGAGAGATAGGCACGTTTTAAATTTTCTGACTTCGGATTGTAATGTAACTTAATCCTATTATATAATAGGACGATCTCTGTCTGTTTGCCCGTCCCTCTTTAATACTGCTAAGTCCCTAGAAACTCAACAGAAGTTCTTCAAATTTTTCATGGCTAATCCTCAGGGTCAAATGGAGGCCAAATCCGAATTCCAGCACGATCAGATTACGCAATCATGACTTTCGGCTCTAAAAACTCATTTTTAATTACTTTTTCCTATGAAAGGTTTGTATTAATGCACAGGGATTATTGCATAGATATATGAAGGCAATGGTATATCATTCTTGTTTACTTTAAATGTCTCGCTTAAAATTTGCGTTAGTTAAGTGGGGCAGCAGTGGCCCAGTGGATAGATACGCAGTGGCTTAGTGGATAGAACTATATCCAATGTTGAGTTAATTTTACATCTTTTTTTTTTTTCAGTCTTTGTATGATAACAAAAATTTGTAACATCGTAACTGTTCTAGGCACGCCACAGAAAAAAAAATCATGGACTGGGTCCCTAGTTTTTAATATACAGCAAATGTATTTTAATCCTATGTAGTTTTAAATAAAGTAACTAATATTAATTTATATAATGTGACAAATTTTTTGTTTCGACCAGCATTCTAAAATTATATTTTAATTCACATAACTAAGTCCAGTAATTGGCCTTCAGTCGGGGACTGGTGCCATTTTAACATGTTCTGTTCTGTATCCACCAATCAGGAATATTTTTAAGATGCTTCCAAGCAGGTGCTATAAGGGAGATCTTATGGTAGTCCACTGACGACCAGGAACTCCTCCACCTTGAGAGAAACATGACGGCCACCTCGGGGGCCGTTGCTCGTAGACAGTTCAAGGTCGCGCGGTGCGCAAGGGCATTGTTACAGCTGCAGCCGAGCATAGAACATAAAGCTAGGAGATAACACATCTCTCAGTCTCTCGTCCTTTCTACAGGAGAGAGCTCGAGAGGTCGTGGAGGTCAACCGAGTTGAGCGCGATGCCAGACAGTGAGTCCCTTTTGTTCGGGAAATTACGAATGGTAAGCCGTGGGTGGGGTCACAGGTTCCAGCCTTTTATCATTCGAATTAAATTACCGCAATACTTGTTGAAATAACAAAAGCCCGCAGTTATTTCCGTTCAGAGTACGCCTCGATCGCTCATATGGAGAAGAGGTCGGATAGACGTCTCTGGTGAAACATAACACAATATGACTCATAAATCTCTATCACGGAGTATATATCCGTATGGTACGGAGCCCACGAGACGCTGCCTTTTTGCTTCAACGTGCGACAAAAAAAAATAAAACTTGAATTTTCTTCCCTAAAACGAGCTGTACAGTAAAACTCTGTCATAGTGAAACCTGGCCGGCAACTACTGTATATCATAGAACTTATTCCGATCCATATATAACTCAGGTCCACTCCACAGGCTGTCCATCTGCATCATTATTCTTGTTTAGGGCAACAGGCAAAAAGAGTTCATTTGCCAGATTTTCATCCTACTGTAAACACGCTAAGCTGCTGTGCGTAACTCTTAAGGCGGACCACTTCCCGCCAGCTTGGATTTACGAAATTTTCGCCGTAACTTGCATCACAGATTTTGTATTTTATTTTGAGCATCTACAACCATAGGGTGTTGTTTGGCACATGTTATAAAACATTTATTGCTTGAGTACTCTTGCCAGTATCATTTCTGTAACCACCTGCAATTATTTACTGTCGGCAGTCACTTGTCAGCAATTAACAGAAACAGTAGAGACTTATGTATTAGTTTGATAACGTTTTAGAAGCTATTGTTTATACTATGCCGTGCGAATCATTTCGTTAAATATTCTTAAATGGAACTTATGGCAAATATGAAGAAAATCCAAGACGGCAGGGAATGATCCGCCTTAACAGGCGTGGTCTGGTTCGGATCTACCATGCAGTGTCAGATTTCCTCTCGCGGCAAGTCGGATGCTAGGTAACTGGTGGAAGACACAGCTCCTTGTTGAATGAACTCTGTGGCAGAGGCCCGAGTTTGCAACACGCACAAATGCTTCAGTTCTGTACACTTAAGTTATTCTGTGATCAGATGAAGATCTTAATATTTCCCAATGACAACACTCTTGCGAAGGAGAGGATAAGAGAAAAGGGAATGGGATTAGGGGTTGATTACGACGACCATTCACATGTACCCGCGTTCGTATTTGTTCCTCTCTTTTCGTCCCTCACCACTCCATTTCGCACACTTTTCGGGCTAGCAAAAACTGCAGACGACCTGAACAAAAAATATAGTTATTTTTGCCGTGTACGTTTTCTCACATTTATCCCATCCCCGAGAGTTTATTTCCCCGTGGTCTACTAATGCCCTGACTCTCATTGTGAGGGTCAACGTACAATCCCGATCGGCTGCAATGATGTTCGGTCCCTCCCAAATATTGTTTTCTGTATCAGCTCCAGGCAGGACGGAGAATCGTTAACGTGTGTCTAACCACTAAGCCGGCCATTCCGTCACGGCACCAGATTACAGTTTGGCGAGTTACAAATTGTCCTCCGACCGTCGCCAACTTCTTCTATTCCACCCTCCCCATGACACGGGAGTCAGAGAGAATGCGGTCAGGCCAGGTGCCTACGTTTACACGGGAACGCGGCCTAGACACAGAGCACGTAAGTATACAGAGGTGAAACAGCAGCCAGTGGCCAGCAGTCGGGGCGGAGTGGTAAGATATCGAAGTCTTCACATACAAGGACGGGGGAAACCGGAGATTCCTTGAAAAAACCCTCTGACCAGCGACACCGTCCGGCACGATTCCCACGCGCGAAAATCCGCGAGCGACCCTGCCGGGAATCGAACCCGGTTCGCCTAGGTGGGAGGCTAAATTCTGACCACTACACCACCTCGGCCCCTAGCCGGAACGCCGTTCGCCAACAAGCACCACTTACAAGCCAGCCGACTATAGGAAACATTCCCCAGCACGCAACTAAGTATAAGCTGTTCACGTTCAAATGAGCACTTTTGAAAGCCCTGCTAAATATCTACTTGTATGCACGCTGTGTATTCTTCCGCTTTATGTACAATTAATATTGTCATGGGCCTCATCACTTTATTCATGCGCCGGACAAATGAAACTGCGAAATTATTAAGAAAGTAAATACTTCATAAATCTGGTCATTTTTACACTTCGATGCATTATCAAAAATAGAAAGCGAAAGAAACAGTTTCAAGTTATTGCAAATGGTTACACTTTTTATTTGGCGTTAAGATATGGAACTACTTTACATCCACCGTTACCAACTTTACTGGGCGAATGTCCCTCAGTGAGCCCATTAAAATATATGCATGCAAGGGCAGTGACTTTTTTCTAAGGTTCATTTCTAAAGTGCTCACTTTATCGTGAACAGCATTTACCCATTGGCTACTGCACGCTGAGGAGAATTCTTTATTGGCTGGGCTGCCGGCTGCCGAAAAGGTTACCAGGCGCTGATTGGCCAACGTAGTAACGTAGTTCCAACATCTTCTTGGCGCGTGCGGCAGGAGTCCTCCAGTTCCTGTGTGGATCGAATCTACGTTTAACCTTCGTCGCTCCTTCACCAACTACACAACCCTTCCGGAGCATGCCCGAGGGCTTTGTTCCCAGCCGACAGGTAAACAGTGGCGGACGTGCGTGCGTGTGTGTGTGAGTGCGGGAGGGGAGCCCGTGGCGTCATGTGTCGGCATCTGGGTTTGCCGCCGTGACGTCGTCGACGTCGGATGTGTCTGCCAAGACAAACTGCTGGGGTAAACTTCCTGCCTCTGCCGGCTGCACACGGCGATGGAGCGAGATTTACTCTACCATCCCCCCGGGGGGGGGGGGGATGCGGTAGCACACACACCCTTCCTCGCCACGCGCGCTCTTTCCACCGTCAAGGACGCAGCCTGCATACTTGTGAGCTCTCTAGAGCGATTGAGGCTCAGAAGCAAGAGAGTGATAAGGGCGACAATGATAAACTGGAGTAGTGCCTCTGTCACCCCTATGCACAAGGCTTTGAACTGGCGTGTAGTGTTTCCTCTATGTTGCCTGTACCTATGGGACTTAATGCTCGGTTGTACCAACATCTTCCCCGATCAGAGATCGAATGTTACTAGTTCCGAACCAGGATCCAGTTTGATCTTGGTCCGATGTAAAAGTGTTGCACCAACGAAATTTCATGATTATAGATATCCGATTCTTCGATCTTGGTTCCAAAGTGAGAGATCGAGATTAAGTATGAGACAAATTTTGCTATTGGTTCGTAATAAATGACGTCATGGAAGTAGACGTATTTTAAACTAGGCAAATAGATAGAACTAAATGTGCGATGTTTTATCTGTTTTAAGTGAATTATTGTTGCCCGAATTTTAATGAATGATATTCAAGTGCGTATAATGTTGTTTTAATTTCCCAACAAAACAATCGAACGTAGTTCTATTTGTTGGAGTATTTTCAAATTACATTTGTCGACGATGGCTGCTGATCTCGGATCGAGATTTCAAACCGCCAATTTCGGTGGTTTGAAATGAAATTCATCTCGATCTCTAGTCGATCTGTGTCGATCTTAGATACGATCTCGGATCGAATTCACAATGGTGCAACCGGGCATTAGAGCGGGGATCCTATCATTTTGTTGTTATAATGTCTGAAGCAAAGTTCAGAGTAAGTCACTATAATGGTTTCGCATGTTTCCGAAAAGTGCACTATGAGATACAGTGGGGAGTGACTGAGTAAGTGAAATGATATGGGCGGCTCTTAACATCGAGGTCTTGGTAGCCGATACGATAAGCAAGATGAGTATGGAGCAGGGCCGGAATGTAAAGGCGGGGCAGGCGGGATATCCCCGAGGAAACCAGCCGACCACCGGCATCGTCCGGTACGATTCTCGCATGCGAAAATCCAGGTGCGACCCCGCAGGGAATCGAACCGGGTTCGCATCGGTGAGAAGCGAGCATTTAATTATATTTGTTTAATTCCAAAGGGAACGATTTTATTTTTAAAATAAAATCACTTCGCCACCGGCAAATACTGACACTACCCACGGTAACACTTCAAAATTCTAGCATGAGATGCTTTCTGAAAGAAACGAATCGTTAATCGTCCCAAAGCCCTGTCACTACAGGCGGGTTTCACTTCGATGTTATCACACACGTTCTCTTTGGAGGCAGGCTAACCTCAGGGCTTGTGGTCTTGGGCTAACCTCAGGGCTTGTGGTCTAGGGCAAACCTCAGGGCTTGTGGCCTTGGGCTAACCTCAGGGCTTGTGGTCTTGGGCTAACCTCAGGGCTTGTGGTCTTGGGCTAACCTCAGGGCTTGTGGTCTTGGGCAAACCTCAGGACTTGTGGTCTTGGGCAAACCTCAGGGCTTGTGGTCTTGGGCAAACCTCAGGACTTGTGGTCTTGGGCTAACCTCGGGGCTTGTGGTCTTGGGCTAACCTCAGGGCTTGTGGTCTTGGGCAAACCTCAAGACTTGTGGTCTTGGGCAAACCTCAGGACTTGTGGCCTTGGGCAAACCTCAGGACTTGTGGTCTAGGGCAAACCTCAGAACTTGTGGTCTTGGGCAAAGCTGAGAAACGCAACAGAATACCAACAGCGACAAACACCCCACACTCATCCTGCCGACGATATTCGAGGTGACAAGCAGTTGCTGCAAGCATGTTGTGCCGCACCTGCAAGAGCGGCAGGTAAATCCCAAGGTCTCGGTTCCTGTAGTTTGAGCACAGCTGGTAATAGTACGACAGGGAAAGGCACTCCAGGCGCAACTAGGAACATTCACCATACACCAGAGCCAACCAGCTGGGACGAGAGAATAGCAGTGACGCGTACCTTACCGTGGATACACTGTAAAAAAAACAATTGGGGTCAAATAAGCTAATAACCTCTAAATGTAAGTACTATTCTCTAATCGTACGGGAAAACTACCTGACAAAAGTGGGGGGGGGGGGGGAATTCCACACAAGGGAAAATTATCTTTACATTATACAATAAAATTATATTTAAAAACATATTTTTAATTATTGAATTACCTATAACCGAAACCTCAACACTAAAATCCTCGACTGTTGCTAGTGGGTTGTCGCGACAGGCCGATGCGCTACTACACCACGACGACAGCGTGACAGTAACAGTGAATTTACTCTGTTAAAGGAATGTTTATTCCGCCCGTCCCCCCACTAAGATGTTGAGAATGCTGAAGAGATGCACGCGCCGTAAGGTAATCTTCTCCATCCATGTATGGGATTTCCCACTACCATGTAAGTGAATTTTTCTTCCACAGTGGGGTAATTTTACCTTACCTGTCAAGAAAACCGTGTTTCCCTCACAAGTTTGCGAATATTACTTTACACTTGTCAGGTAATTTTTTCATTATTATTTACAGCGTAGTAAAGGCCTGTCTATCGGCCGTTCCCGTGGACGTGTCCGAAACTCGGCGTCAAGTGACATCACATTGACGCGGTCCGAATATGGTCTACAAATGCGCTGTCCGAAGTGAGCTTTCAGAATCTCACACTAGATCGCATTAAATTCGGCACATTATTTGTTGTTAGTAGTGATTTTCAAATTTGCTGAATTATTGATTATTTAATGTCTACGAGATAGGCGATTCGAATATTTATTTAAAACTAGCTGACCCGACAGACGTCGTTCTGTCAAAAGCTATTGGACTATGGCAGTCCTATAAACTTATCTTTTCTGGTCAAGTTCTGGTGTCACCAGAACAGATAAGTTTGTGATACTATACAGTCACAAATGTGTAATTTAAATAAAAAATAAATATAAACGTATTTCAGAGTGATCACATTATTTATTGACTATCAAATAATTACCGTGATATCAACAATACATTTGCATTATGTTAATATACTTTTCTATGTATTTTTAATGTCATAATCATAAACAACAACTATTTACAAAATTCAGTTTTCTATTTCGTACACTACAATACTTTAGTAATAGTGTGTTAAATAATATTTTCATTGTAATGCTTTATGGTACACAATATTTTTTGTTTGATTACCTGGCGCGTAAACAAACAAAGCTGATGGTTTTCCAACACGGGAACAGGCGACATACCATTGGCCATGCGAGAAACATGGGTTTTCGAGATTAATGCCGCAAACACTCAATGACTGCCCCTGGGATTTATTTATGGTCATAGCGAAAGCAATCCGCACTGGAAACTGCAGTCGTTTAAATAAAAATGGTATGTCAGTTGGAATCATTGGGATGCGAGGTATCAAAACGTCTTCTCCTTTATACTTTCCCTTTAGAATGGTTGCTTCGATCACGTTGTCCAGTATTTTTTTCACCGCTAGCCGTGTGCCGTTACAAAGACGCGGTTGGTTGATATTTCGCAACATTATGATCACCGATCCGACCTTTAATTGAAGATTGTGAGGCGGCAATCCTGGCAAATCCAACGAGTTCAAAAATTCGGGTGGGTAGTTGACGACATCATCTTGGTTAGTAGCGGAATCAACTGATTTGTATGTCCTCAATTCACCGGCAATTTCATTTTGAATTTTGAAATTTAATTCATTTACATCCATGTTTTTGGCAGCCAATATAGCTCGTTCGCTCAACCAAATATGATCTCTGTAATTTTGAGCAACGTTTGGAAACACCTTTTGAATGAGTTCGGTTTTTGATTCAGTAAACTGACAAAAATTGTCAGGAAAGGTAATGCAGCCAGTCAAACGTCTGAAGGGAATTTACCATTACCTATGTCAATGAGTTGTTTTGAAAATATTTCTCCAGATCGATCATTTTGCAACTCGACACGCATATTATTGCTTAAATTTAATATCTTGACATGTTTCCACAAAACGGAGGCCTTTAAACATGCATTAAGTTCATCAGCTGGCGTTGACCGTGGAATCACTGGCAATGTTTGACGAAAATCTCCTGCTAACAAAATCATCGCACCACCGAATCGGTTTTGATTGTTCCGCAGATCTTGCATGGTTCGGTCTAATGCCTCCAAAGACTTTTTATGTGCCATCGTGCATTCATCCCACACTATCAATTTACATTGCTGCAAAACCTTTGCCATTGCAGAGTTCTTCGAAATGTTGCAGATCGGAGTTTCGTTGCTTCGCATATTCAACGGCAATTTTAGCGCTGAATGGGCTGTTAGACCGCCTTCCAACAATGTAGCTGCAATGCCTGATGAAGCAAGTGCGAGTGCAATTTCATTGTGTGAGCGAATTGTTGCTAAAATTAATGAAATCAAAAACGTTTTTCCTGTACCACCGGGAGTGTCCAAGAAGTAAATCCCTCGAGTTCCATCATTTACAACTTTCATAAGAGTATCAAATACATACTTTTGTTGTTGGTTCGACAGCGGAAGATTTATTCGAACTGATTCTCTTAGAGCATCGAGATCGTACATATTTTCGCGTTGCAACTCTTGATTAAAAGCGTCGTGCATCGGGCGATTGGGCGCGGCCATGCCTAATTGATATAATACTTTGTTTGACATCATCAAGCACATGTCCTCAATTGATATTAACGACTCGTTGTAAATTTCTTCACTGACTTGTAAATTTGGATTTCCTGTTCTAATGCGCATTTGATGCAAGATATCGTCACATAATCATCTTTGTATTTTATCCATAAATCAATTGGTTTTTATGGGAAGTATGTTGATATAATTATAGAAAACAATGTTCGTATTTGATAAGCTTGTGAAGAAATTACAGCATCATTGAGAGTTTGATCCCAAAGAACGTCATTTTCTAACAGTTGCAAATGTTGACAGGCTTCTCTGTAAGAGCCACACAATTCGCCATTAACAGTTCGTAAATGTCGGAATGATGCTGGGCCTCGAACATTGACTAATAGCAATCGCAAATAAAAACACTCATCGTTGCTTGGATGGACTGAATAAATTCGACCTATTGCATCGGTGGAATATACATTTGGATAACCTGGAACTGGTTCTCCTTGTTTCCGTCGTTGAAATTTCTTTGAGGATTGATTCCAAGTACAATATTTTGGCATTTCGGAGTATAGCAGTGTTTGGGCGAAATCATCATTCTGACACTTTTCATAAAAAACTGGTCAAGGTTGTAGATGGTGGTTGAACAGCTCGTTGTAATGCGTTCTGTGCCGTGAAAAATACTCTTTGACCATTTTCTAAGTGTATGGCTAAGTGAACAACAGTGGGGTGTCTTTCATGAATGGGGGAAAAAATGCGCCAAAATGCTTCATTACTGCTAACATAGCGGCCCATTTGGTATTGAGTAACTCCGTCATTGGAATTTTCTGCACCAACTCCAATCACAGCCATGCCACTTCCTTTGGTTGCATATTTACAAATGTATTTGATAGATTTCACGGAATGGCAAGATTCAACATTGATGTGCGCCTTGAAAGTCTTTGATAGGATCGGTGAATACGGAACAATCCAACGATTATCAATTTCAATATCTTGTTGATTCATTTTGACAATTGTTGATCTTCCATTGTATGCAGTCGATCTGCGACGATACAATGGATAACCATCATTTCCGGTAATTGTTTCTGCTACTAATGCCCGTGGATAACGCTTCGAACATTTACCATCCACCATACACGGTGAATTCTGATTAAGTGTTCCACAGGGACATGAATCATGTTTTTAATAACTACCTCATTCAATCCTGGATCTACTTGTATATCAGGGATTTCAGCTGATATCACTTCATCAACTTCATTTGGTCTTATCTTCTCAACCAACCAAATCAGAATATATGCATCAGGCAATCCACATTTCTGCCACTCCACAGAATACATCCAGCAGTGCGTCTCGCCAAACACGCTATGTTTCACTATGAAATCCATTAAAGATTTCAACTTTTGTTTGAAGACTCTTGCCGTAATGTCATGGCGATCAATGGGTGATTGGTCAGGGAATAACTCAAGTTTGATTTCTGTCCACTGCGGATTGCACGTGAATGTGATAAATAAATCTGCTGTACCATAATGACGAACATACGACATGGCATCTTGAGCATATTCATGCATATGTCGACGACTTCCGATGTATGTTGCTGGAAGAATTGTCATCCGGCCGATATTCTCTGCATTTCCATCAGTATTAATCGCATCTCGAAGGTGAATATACTCTTCAGAACGGAGTTTGGTCTGGTTCAACCTGATGAATGTCAATCGCTCTGTTTCAATTTTGACATACATATCAACAGCTTATTGGTGAAATAATCGCCGACATTTCAAGATGTGATTGTTTTCATTTTCACGAACCATCAGGCGGTATGAATAATAGTTCATTGAACTGACTTTTTTGTTGGTCTCGGCACCTGTAAATAAATCATTGTTTTAATAACAGTGATTGAATTTGCATATAATACATATAGTAGCTGATACGAAATCTCCATTGCTAAACCTAATTTTAATTACCTGTAAGGGGATTTATCATCTTGATTGAGAAGTGATAACAATCTTCACCTTGCCAAAATATGATGGGATATTGTAGCGCATCATATGAGCGGTGTGTTTTATACACACGCTGTAACTGATCATTCCGGCGATGTAAAAAAATAACACGGGCTTCCAAATTTTCTCCAACTATAACAATGGCAACTTCATCAATTGTAGGTGCATTGAAACGTCTTGCATGTTGGCCCACAGGAGTTTTATCAGCTGTGATTACAATTTTGTGATTATCAGATTGCATGAGATCCAGTGCAGTTTTGAACAATGTAATCAACTGATTGTGTTGATCAAAGAAAGTTTGTAATTCTTCTACAATATACCTCTTCACTGAACTATTATGTGCACAACGCAGATCAATTGCTTGTGTTGAATTGCCCATGAAATAAATTTGCAGGAATTTGTAGTCGCCATCTGACAACGGCAACAGTGAACCTGCTCGGTGATACATTTGGCCTTGTATCTGTAAATTAAAAAGACAGGTTTATTACTTTTGTTACAAAAACTATAAAATAAAATAAACAAAGCAATACGGGGGGTAAGTCTGTTTGTTATATGTTACCTTGAAAGTGGGCATGAAATTATCCCGAACTACATTTGTTGCCCCAAATGAAGTCATTTGGAAGCAGTTGTTATATTTTTGGATATTTGTAAGGAAATGTGTGGAATCCGTTCCTGTTCCTGTTCCTGAAACCAACGAGTACAATGGCTCTGGTGGCGGAACCAATGACACTAATTTCACTTTGCCATTTGCCAAACACAATCCAGCGGCTTCATTTTTGTATTTCAATGCCTTAAAATGTGGTCAAACTGAGTTCATAGAGCCAATAGCAACGCATTGGTAGGCGCTGTAGTCAATTGAAACATCGTAACTGAAAGCAGCTCGTTTCAAACGTGCAAGATTATTAGCTGAATGACGCGCTGTACGAGTTTGTGATATCCGAATCCTTTCAATTTCATTTCGCTCTTCACGTTGCTGTGCAGTCCGTTTAGACTGAAAATTAACTTGGTTTCTAGCATTTCGAGTTTTTCGACTCAAATTGCTCCGCCCGCGTCTTATAGGCGGCATGAGGCTTGAACTGAGTATAAATGGAAACACACACAAAATAAACCAATCAACCAAAGATAAATCAAGGAACTTGTTTGTCGATTGAGAAGCGAAGATTTAAAAACAATCAGGGAAATAATTGAGAATCTACTGAAAAAACTATCAAAGACAAACTGTTTAAAGTAGAAAGTGTCAAATCTACGGATGCATTCAAGTAGTTTATAGTAATTTTAAGGTTGCGTTCATAATTATAAAGTTACTAATTAAATCTTAATGTTTTTTTTATATTATGGTTTGGTACTCTTTCGTTTTATTTGAATAAAACAAAACAGTAAGACAATGAATCGAAAGTCGATTTTAGGGTGTCTGAGATCGATTCACTTGATCGATCCATTGCTCAAATCGATCTTTACGACCCCAAAAAAATCGATTCTTCGATTAATCGATCTCAGATCGCCCATCCCTAGAATTAAAAGCTAGGAACAGTTTGAATGGGAAAAAGAAAAATGTGGTTTTTTACGATTTTCAGTGCAATTTTTCCAATTTTTCTCCTCATTAGAACCTTCCTCGGACTTACGCGAATATTTGTAAGAAAAAAAAAGCCGAATTGGTCCAGCCGTTCTCGAGTTTTGCGCTTAGCAACACATTTAGCCATTAATTTTTATTTATATAGATATACGCCTTATCCGTTTTATTTTTAATGAGTCCGCCAACTGACATACAAATATTATTTTTTAAACTTAAGTTTCAAAAGTTTCAGTCTTCATATTAAATAGTTCAGACCGAACAAAGACATCACTAATTATTTATTAGCATTCCATTATATTTATTTTGAGAAAGCCCACCTTTCACGTGCATTGTTTACATTTAGAAAGTAAACATTCCACGAATGTGCGCGAAAGTATCGGGAAGTCTTCTTCATTTTCTATCGACTTTGGACACAACTTAGGACAAAAGTTCAGTTTTCTGAATGCTTTAACATGGGACACAGGTTGACTTGGGACAGCACGATGACGTCAGGGGTCACGCGCACTAATCAACGTATCCACATGTTGGGATAGCGCAAGTGTAGACAGGCCTTAATACCACTAGGTTAGTAAGACGAAACCCTTAACTTTTTTTTTTGTTATGCTTTATGAACGCCGCCGTTTTATTCCAGAGGGGTTTAGCCGGAAAGGGTGGAAACGTGGGTGAAGATTTTACGCTAAACAGCTTAAATATACGCCACGAAACAGCACATACGTATATGGTTCAACGAAGAACCCCAATGGACCTCGTCCATGAAAGTAGCAAAAAAAAATTACATCCAAAAATTTTACACAATCTGTTATGATACTCAGTTCTTCGTCGCGTCACGAAAGATCCGTGACAAGGGCTAAACACGACGTGACATACTGATTACAGCAGGCTCCTGCAAACAACTAGGTTATCGTCTCAGTGCTCACAAACCATCGCCAGTGCCAAGTCCTTCACGAAAGTTTCGGATTGGGATCAAGGCCACCGAGGAACGCCAGAAAGCACCAAGACCTTCTAGAATCTACATGGCAGCATTTTATATATTACACCATATAAGAGTGAAATTGTTGGACACTGGATTGAAGGACACACAACAGAAACAAATGTAGGCCTATTTTTTCCCGTAATTTAAATAATTTAATAAAAAATCTATTAGGTCTACGCTAAATTCTATTGCGTTTTCATAGTGCACGGATGACTGCACGATATTAACATATATTATTTGAATGGACAGAGATTTTTGGTGGCGTGGAGTCGAGAGATTTCGGCAGCTCTTAACACCGAGGTCTTGACAGTCAACGTGGGGTTGAACGAGGTGAGTATGGAGCAGCGCCGGAATGAAGGAGCGGGGGAAAATGTCCCAACAGCATCTTCCGGCACGATTTCCACGTGCGAAAAACCGGGAGCAGCCCCGCCGGGAATCGAACCCGGTTCGCCTAGGTGGGGAGGCGAGTAGAGCCGACCCACTACACCACTGCCGTCCTGAGATTTCTGGTGTATCTGATGAACTCCACAAGTGATCACTTCAGGGGCGAACAACGCCTGAAACTGTAAATTAATGTGGGTTTAAAAGGGTTAAGGGTTGATACGGCCTCTTAAAGGCTGTTCACGATAAAGTGAGCACTTTTGAAATCAACCTTAGAAAAATGCCACTGCTTCCACCTGCATATATTTTAACGGGCTCACTGAGTGACGTGTGCCCAGTAAAGTTGGTAACAATGGAAGGGAAGTAGTTTTTTCAATGCGCCTAAGTGTAAAAATGAGCAGATTGGCAAAACATTTTCTTTTGTAATAATTTCACAGTTGCACTTGACCGACGCATGAATAAAGTGACGAGACACATGGCAATGTTAATTTCGCATAAGGCCGAATAATACATAATGTGCATACAAGCAGATCTTAAGCAGGGCTTTCAAAAAGTGCTCATTTTACAGTGAACAGCTTATAACGAGTCGAGAGCATCTTACTCCCTCCGGCCGCGGCAGTCGGCGGGAGTTCCAACTTCGGTGCGCCTAATACTGACGACGTCTGGAGTCTTCACGCTCTTGTTAGCAGGGGAGGGCCCGCGGGCCTGTTCGCCGCCGCTCGTCGTCAGTCGCAGACGAGCACAATTACAAACTGCTCCTTCGCACGCCGCCGGAGATTATTCCCTATCCCAAATACCCCCCCCCCCCCCCACCACTCCAACCCTAGCGTCGACTCTTCTTTGCATCCCCATCTTCGACCTGGAGCCCACACCAAAACGGGATTTGCGTGTTCTCGTGGGAACACAAGCGACGAGCGTGAGCCGTAGCTGCTCTCTCGCAAATTTAGAGAAGACAGAGGAACAGAGAGAGAGAGAGATAGAGAGAGTGTCGGGGGGGGGGGGCGCACGTTAAACACCGACGGACGCCGAACGAGCACGAGGAATTTGCTTGTTGCCAAAGACAACATGATTAGCACTTGAATACGTACCTCCATGTTTGGGCGACTGCATCTGCGAGTGCCACGCTCCGCCCCCCAAACAGGTTCCCCGGTTGTTGATGTCCCTCCTCCGACGTTTAACTCTCGGAGGCGCCTTCGTGGTTATCAAGGTGGGTGGTCGGTTTCCACGGTGTTCGGGCGAGGTCTCAGACGGCCGCGTCGGCCTACATCGCGTTCGAAGCGCGCGAGGGATAAGGGTGACACTGCCACGCGCATCAAGCGCGCCATCGCCGTAACGCGCAGAGCTCCGAACTGGCGTGCAGTGTTCTCGTCGTGTTGCGTGTGCCTACGGAACTTTCAATGGCAACCCCGTCATTTTATTGGTGGAAAATCTGTAATGAAGTTCAATGCAGTTTACTATTGTAGTTTCACTGGTGTCTGGTGTAGTGTGATTTAAGATACACAGCGTGAAAAACCAATTTTTAACGATGCTGTAGCGTTCCAAATATAATGTTTACAGCTTGCATAATATCTTTGAAGTACCAGTCAGTCAATTGTGGCGCTGGGGGGGGGGGGTTAGGGGGAGGGAGGAGCACGTTAAATGGTTTAAGCAAAAAAACATTAATTTTTTTAACATGCTGCAATGCGATTAATGGGTGAAGTAGGCAAACATGTCTTAAGGGGCTTGCCCAGTGAAACATTTTTTGAGAAAATAGCATAAACAAGCTTCACGTGTGTTCTGTTTGAGATCAAAATTTCATGTGATGACTGTAGGGTTTTAATACAGCAATCTGTTCGGAAAAGATACAGCTTTGTCGGTATAGTTTACAACACTGTTTTACATAACAATAAAAATCGGTTTCTGCTGATTTTAACGATCTTCAAAGACCACATTTATATTACAACAACCATAGTTATGAATGGGCAATAGAATACAAACTTCCATTATTGCCCTGAAAAAATATATTTACATTGGAATATCCCATAGATTTTTTCAAATTTTTGAGTAGGCACAACTGCTTACAGCGAGACCATTTGACAGCTAGGAAGGTCATTCAAAGCGGCTTTTGCATCGCCTCATGTTCTGCAAGCACGACGTCATATCTGACGTCACACTTGGCATGTCTGTAAAACAGCGGGTTGTAGGAAACCCTTGTTTGCTTCCCATCGGGCATGTCCGGGGGCAAGCCATCTTGAGGCGATCCTCCTCGCCCTGTGCGCTGAGATCAAAGAGGCCGACTCAGCTACCGCTGAGTCAGAAGAGAGGGAAAGTTGGAAACAGCTGCCCACGCATCGTCTCAGAGTCCCCAGGGCACATGACGTCACTTTTATCGCACGAGGGTGGTTTTATGACAGCGGCCTACAAAATACTGTGAAAACATCCAGGCGATACATTTCTTGTACGGGAAAATGTATTATTTGCAAACTAGATACTACACCGATAAAAATTAAGTAATTATAAAGTGTTAAATTTTTATCTAACTAATGACAAAGTAACACAAGAAAATTCCAGGCATTTATTTCTACCCTAAGGAACAAGGCAAGTTTTAAAATGGTCACGTCGATTCAACACCGTTTTTACAGTGTTTCTTTGGTGCGTTTGCAAAATCTATCGGGGCAGCGGTGGTTTAGTGGCTAGACTGCTCGCCTTCAACTAAGGCGAACCAACTTCAATCCCCGGTCGGGTCACTCCCGGATTTTCGCAATTGGTAATCGTGCCGGATGATGTCGCTGGTAAGCGGGTTTTCTCGGTGGTCTCCCGTTTCTTCTACACCGTGGCAAGGAACTGGAATGCTGCGAATATGTCAATAACTGAGAAAATAACAAATAATGCAATACAGTCATAAAAAATTGCTGCGAAATATATAAACAAAGCACACCACTTACTTGATTTGTAAAACATGCCTAGTGTATTTTATGAACAGTTATTGGTTTTAAAAAAACTTTTAATTACGTATTCGCGTATGTGTTTTGAAGGTAAAAAACCAACACGGCGTTGATTTTGTCATTTTGTGTTTTTGCTACTATCCGCTAGATACTAAATCCAAAATACCAAATTACCGAACACGTCACCAATTTTGTATGCAAAATCGGGTCACATGATAATTTTGTCAACCAAATACTCTATTTCGGACACGGCCTTACTTACGTGAACGTTTTTGTGACCTCAAATTATTAAACGCTGTTTCTGATATTGCTATTGGCAAAAAATAACAGTATTATAGCGGAACATGGAGAGACGCTGCCAAGCAGTTGTCATACGCACTCTACCCGTACTCTATGGCCTAACCGCTGCACCACATATAAGTACACAAAGCGAAATGACGTACCAGTTCTTTTGATGTGGGCGTGCCCATCCTCTGATTGGCTCTAGGAACGGGATTGGCTAATGCATACTGCTGAAGATTTCCCTATTTACTGCGCTGCATACTAGCAAGTTTGTTATCAGGCGCCGATCGGCGAACGGCGCTCCAACATGCTGCTCGCCGGCGACGCCATTTTGCTGGCGTGTGCGGCTGGATTTCGGTTGATTCACATATTGTTTTATTTAACGGGATAATTAATTGTTCAATACAAGGAAATACACACACAATACAATAATACATAATAGAAATCGGCCTTCCAGTGATCAGTCACTCTTCTGCGGAAAAAACGATAAGAAATAGCTTGAAGGCTGTAACAGAATAAAACAGTGTAAGAAACGGAGCATGGGGAAATTAACCAAAACCCCAAAAAGGAAAAACTCAAATCTACGGTACTTACTCAAAAATTTTAATACGAAAAGGAAAACTAGGAAAGCGAAAAAGGGGTGTTTTCTATACCAATTTCCAGGTCCGGGGCGGATTCGCACTGTGATTGCCTGGAAGAACCGGCCAACCACTGGAGGCGAGAAGACAAGAACGCGGCCTCACAGAGAATTGCATTGAATCCAAATGTATTATATTTAAGGACATGCAAAATTCGCGTTATTATTTGGCTTCAAGCAGAACTTCACAGTACTGTATGCCCTAGAGCCGGTGTCGTTTCTCCATTGGCTGCTGCATAGATTTGAACTACACGAGATTGTGGCACACAATTGTGAAGTGTTCCTTTATTGGTGCAGAGTCACCCAGGGTGTGTCAAATGACAAACGTATTGCAAAGGCACACGTGTTTCAAGTTTAACATGTCCCCAAATAATAACGCGAATTTTGCAGGTCTTCGATTATATTAAACGTGAATTAATTGAAGTAGAGGGAAATGGGTTGACGTGAACTCTGCGGTCGCACAACGACGGCCACCTTGAATAGTGGACACCACGCTGTTACAGCCCACCCACGTCATCTTCGCCGCGGAGATCGCGTATGTGGGTTACGTGGAAGGGAAAGAAAGAAGAAAAGAAACAGCGGGGAGTAAGAGCGAAGCACGTTGCAGACATCACTGGCACCATTCCCGCTGGACTGACGGGAGCAGCGCTGAGGTACGGGTTATCGGCCGATAACCTCGTCCGACATGTCTTGTTGATGTGTACCACGGGTCTATCTGGGCTGCGAGCTCATTATCGGGGCCTGGGGACGTTTGGGTGCCAAGTCCGTCACTTGACGCCGTACAAAAACTTCTTGATATCTAACGTTTCTGAATCAGATTATTCCACAGCGATCCTCGTATTATGAACATTACGATATGCCCCTCCCTGTTGCTGTATGGGTCTCATTGTAATCTTAATGAAAGTTTTTTTTTCTCAGGACAGAGATGAAAGTTAATATTTTGTTGCTAATTAATATATTTTGTTATTTAAACATAAATGTGGTCACTGAAATGTGTCAAAGTCAGCAAAAATCGCTGTTAAGAAGCACTCTGTTCACGATACTTATTCTTTTGTAAAATAGTGTTCTAAACGATATCGGCGATTATGTATCTTTTCTGAACAGAGTGCAATATTAAAAGTCTATAGACATCGCTTAAAATTCCGAGGAACACAATACGGGCGAAGCTCGAGTATGTTATTTTCCATCGCCGTCGCAATGCTGTCCTGAGCTCGGGCGTGAATTACTAGAGACGTTTAACAATAGATCTTTTACTAGGTAGTTCCCTTAACTGAGCATTTCTGAGGACAGCCTTACTACATGCTGGATGGCGTACATCACGTCTCACAAACGTGCTTGTTCACTTCTTCATGAACAAGCCGAGCTACAGCACAGAACAGGTGAGCATACAGAGCCGCTTGTACGCGCGAACTCCAGCCGCACACGCCAGCAAAATTTCGGAACGCCGTTCGCCAATCAGCGCCTGGTAACCTGCTCGTCGGCTGGCGGCAGCCCATCCAATAGGGAACCTTTCGCAGCATGCAATAGCCAGTCAGACACGACGTCCGTTGACGGAGCCTAGATCAGCCGATCAGAGGAACGGATACGGCCACGTCAAAGGTATTGTGCCACACCATTTCATCCCTACGACCATATCTTCTCTGTGGCTACAGTTTACTTAAATCGATATCACCTGTATCGATACTTAAAGTATAATTAAAAACAGTAATGCACAATCACAAGACCGCTATTACACACACAATAGATTAGCAATACGCAGGAATGAAATCAGGAATGAAATAGGGTGGCGGTTCCTTTAATTTGCAGGGCGTAGTACCCAATAGCTCATTGGCTGCGCAAGGCTCTGGAACGGACCTTCTCTCTGATTGGCTACTGCTTGTTGCGAAAATTTCCCTGTTGGCTGGCAACCAAGAAAGCAGGCGCAGATCATTTTACTACATGGGAAAAACATCTTTGCTCAGAAAACATTTCTGCATTAATTTAATACACAAAACAAAACAAAGTCCATTTTGCTTCAACACGCCACTTTCATCTTCTTGTGGGGTGGTTGTAATAAGCCACTAGTTAAAATGACTGGAGTCACCAAAACAACTGATTTTATGACCACTTACGCCCACTTTTTTTTGGTCCTTGTTCGATTATTTCTCAAACTGTTATTTCAAGAGTTATCTATACAAAAAATTATTGGCTATTTCTTGTTACCACATGAAAGAGTACAAAAATTTGCTGTCTCCTGGAATACATACAATGCCCCTAAACATTTGAGACATTTAACTATTCTTAGTTAAATACCGTGATCAAAATAAACAAACATTCATTAAAGTCCTATAATCTGTTATTACACAAAAAAAACATATTAGATTATACGAATCTGTTTTGGCTAACCAAGAAACCTTTTTTTGGTGTGAAATAAATTTATTTTTAGGTTAATACGGCTTTCAAATTCAAATGAGTGGCAAAGCTGCTAACGCTTGGGCCAGTACTTAGAAATTATAAGGTCTCGGAATCTTGTGCTGAAACCAAAATTATATTAGTGTACACGTGGACTCGGGATGAAGCACACAGCATGTTCGTTACATAACAGCACGATAAAAACGTGCTTCCATATTACCCGTGACGGCCATATAATATATAAGTTCATGTAATAAAAAAAAAAAAAAACAAGGAGCATGTAGCACTCTTTTTTCCCCGTGCCCTAAATTCTCACACAGTTATCTTCGCCCTCTCTCACACCACGAGCAAACACTTGCAAGATGTGTAGGCCAAAGTCACCTCCTTCCTTGGCCCCTTGGGGAGGGATATAGGATCACAAAGGTCACACGCACGCACTTCAACACGCATGCGCGGTGGTGGGACTGCACAAGCTCGCGTATCGACTGTTCACAGTAAAGTTAGCTCTTCAGAAAAAACGTAGATGGGAAAAAAAAATCACTTCCCGTAACTTACAGCAATAATTAGAGATGATGGTTTATCGCAGGAAAAGTTTATTGTTTGCTAGGATGTATTGTATTGTACTCGTGTCCGACAGCTTTCTTTCCTTATTGGCTGTCATGCATGTGTGAAGCTACAAACCCATTTCACTGGGCCAATGAGGATTGTGACACCCATAAGGCAAAACGTTCGTGATTAGTATACAAACAACTCAGTACGAGTCACAACCTTGTTCATCCAATCATGAAAGAATAAACTAGTTAGAGTGTCATAAACGATATGTTGGTTCAAATAATTCTCGCGATTTCCCATCATCTCTGGCAATAATACATATTTGCAACTGACATAGGGCCTATACGTACAAGATAAATAATTTGTGTGTTTGCAATGGGCACTCATGCGAAGTAAATAAAGTATATCGCAAGAAACATCGATGTAATGAATAAAAAAATGTTGACCCCGTTCCCTTGGTCTGTCGCAGTGTAATTTAATTCAACTTTGTTTTGCCAGCAGTTAAAAAAAAAATATATGGTATCGGAAAGTTTCAGTATTCCTGAAAATAGGCCAGGAAGAATTGTGAGATTCTACCTGGAAAACAGGGAAAAGTAAGGGAATTCCAAAAGGAATTTCAGTGGACACCCTGCTAGAAATTGCACGCTTTCGCTTGGATGGCGCTTGAACGAAATCATCATCAGGCACACGGAAATGTTCATATTACATCCAGCATAAGGATACAAAAAGTGACGAAATATCGATCCCAAGCAGGGCTTCCGAAAGTGCTCAGCATATAACGGAATCCGATCCATCAAACGTGGTGCACTCCCACGGCCAATTTCAACACTAAACAACACGACAGCTTGACAGGCCTCGTCGTGAGGCAAATGCGAGACAAAATCACCAGCTTGAGCGTACCTCAAGCAAAATTTTTTTTCGCCCGATGTTATAAAAACCTCTACTTAAACTGCCTGGTGTTGTGGGCTCAGCCAGTAAGCTAGGCGAGCCACGCTGGAGTAAGGATGTGCGATATTTTGATATATCGATATCTATCGATAGGAAAAATAACTGATCGATCGATATGTAACTTTAAAAAATATCGGTATATCGATGTTTCGATATTATCTGCGTTTTCGGTATTAGCGAAGTTTTCAATATTATCGATATTATCGACAACTTCGATATTATCGACTATTTCAGCATTATCGATCTATCGAATATACCTAGTAACTGCTTGTAAAAACATCGATATTAAATGTTTATGAAATCGGAACAGCCCTAAGCTGGAGGTACTCCACGGCGCTGCAAGGCGTCATAGCGGGGCCACAAGTGTTATGAAAACAGGGTGGCAAGAAGTAATCAGGCCAGGGATAGTTGGTGTATATAAGAGAGAGTGCGTGCGGCCCCCCGGACTGACTGACCAGCTGTCCAGACGGCCGAGAGCGTCGTCCACGAGCTGCATCCAGGCGTCCAGGGTCGACGCCAGCAGAGCGTCAACACGACAACGTCACAACGAGACGAGGGTCCAGCCGATCGACTCCCGACTCGTGTGACTGCGCGTCGATAAACAGTGGTAAGAAAGAATCTGAATTAGGCGCAGGAAGGAATAGTCACGCTAAGCGAAGACGTTAAGTTGGCGTAAATGACAGATCTTAGAAGGAATCAGTTAGCGGAAGGTCTTTAGAATAGTCTTTACACAAACGAGCGATTAGACTGAGACAGGTATCTGAGACCACTGTAGCATTGATGATGGCATTATTAATGGGAATTAATAAATTGTGCCGCTTGTCTCATAATTTAAATTGCTCTTTTACTCAGTTTGATGTTACGCTTTCTATTGCTTGTTATAAGTAAGATAAACCAAACAGAACACTGGACAGAACCCACACAGATGATAGGAACAGGTTAATGCGCCGGTGGCTTCGAGTCCCCACCACCAGCCGATGTCGAGATTGGCCAAACCTGTCCTAGGTCTGGCTGAAGTAACGTTAGCACGTCACTTGGCCGGGCCGTGCTAATGAAGAATTATTGACACGCTAATTGCTTGAGACGCGCAGCAATGACCCCTTCCGCATGCACGCGATTCTTTGAGGAATGTCCGGGGTACAGAATACGCTAACAACGCAGAAGAGAAACGACGAGTGTATCAACTTGGTTGCTTATCGTCCTCGCAAGGTGAATGGGAACGAACTTGAGTTTGACTGGACACGTACGCGGCTGTACATCGCAGTTTTGCTCATAGACAAAAAATGCGGTAGACCGATCTCGCTGGCTACGCACAACTAATCTCCATGTCCCAACATTGAACTGCTTTTCTGCCAACACGTCTAGCGAAATCGGCATGGTTTGGATTTTAGGTTAGAAAACTGATTTGTAAACAAATGATTTGAGGTGCGTGTATACTTCATATAATCAATTTGTAATGTAGTTTGATTAGATTGAAGCTGGTAAAAGTACTTTATTCATAAAATAGCTCTTGTCACTTAAGAATTAAGATGTAAACAGACACGTTCATCACTGTTGACCATGTGACTTTGACGGTTGTGCAGGAATGAGGTAGGTCAACGGTGAGCACAGGCGCAGAAGACGAATAAGCGGTATACCTGACCTTTAGTCTATGATTTTGCTACTGTATGTAACATTTCGATGTTCTGTATGCACGTTACAGCACACCAGAAATATAGTCCATTCATGATTACTTCCAAATTATCTGAAGTCCTGCTAAAGTTCTACATTCAAGTTACACCTCTGCTTCGTACAAACAAGCTACAACCAACTATAGAAAATTACATTAAAAATACAACGCACCGTATTCGTGCGATCTGCTTAATCATATTTTACATGAAAACGATTTCTTATAGGCTGTTCACAATAAAATGAGCACTTTTAAAAGATGAACCTTAGAAAAAATAAACTGCTGCAACCTGCATATATTTTAACGGGAGCACTGAGTGACATGCACCCAGTAAAGTCAGTAACGATGGAGAGGAAAGTAGTTACATATATTAACATACAATAAAAAGTTTTAGGTAACCATTTGTGATAAATTACAATATTTCCACAAATTTCAGATTTTTTTTTTAATGCGGCGAAGCGTAAACATTAGCAATGTTTTAAAATAATTACTTTTCTAATAATTTCACATTTTCACTTTACCGACACATGAAGAAAGTGACGAGGCCCATGGCAATGATATTATACATAAGGCTGAAGAACACACAACGTGCAAACAAATAGATCATAAGCAGGGCTTTCAAAAGTGCTCAATTTACCGTGAACAGCCTATACTAGGTGTTACCAACACACCTATTTTGTATTTTATCTCCGTTTTATTCACATTAATTTTAAATACAATATTGAAATTTATAGTGAAAATATGAGTAAAAGTTCTATTTAACCAAAAATAAGATAATTTAATTTAAACAGAGCTATAAAACGCTTGTGAATCATGACATGTTTAGGAAAGAACCAAAACCATCATAAATAGGGTGATTTTCCAAAGGTTTGATTTAAAATGTGTGAAAATACTGCGACTAGACGACACCCAATTGCATCAAGCAATTAAGAAAATGGAGAAAGAATCTTCCCAATTTCTTATTTTGATTAGACAGTCTGCAAGTATAAAAATACCAATGGATTAAAAATACGTTGAGTATAGCATATACTACTTGTGATATGTTCAAATATATTCTTACGTTGAATTTTTTATTTCGTAAACGTGGATATTCAGTTTGCACCGCCATTACCTAACTCTGCGCACGCCCAGGTCTGCAAGCGCGTTTATTTATTTATTTTATTTACCATTCCATTGATCTCCGACACAATATAATTCTAATTTGCTAGTAAGGTTTCGTGAATAACACAATCAAATGCTTTTGATAAGTCACAGAACCAACCAGCTACTTTATATTTTTTTTATCAAAAACCATTAAAACTGACGTGGACCAATTAAGCAGCGCTTCATTCGCAGATTTTCTAGCTCTGAACCTGAACTGCGAATTTGTCCAAATGTTTTCACTTCCAAAATAGTAATACAGTTGATTATACATAAGTTTTTCTAATAGTTTTACCAAGTTTTAAATGAGTGAGATTGGTCGATGGTTAGATAGTGAAATTTTATTACACTTTGTAAACAGTGGTTTCACAATCGTAAATTTAAGTCGTAATGGAAATATTCCGTTATTAAATGAGGTATTGATAATCTGGCATAAGGGAACACAAATCAAACCAAAACACCTTTAGAAAAAATGAAAATACTGATGTAATCAATTTCTGACTATGATTTATCTAGAAACTGAGCAACAGTTTTGTAAATTTTGTCTGAAGTAACAGTTCTCATTATGAATTGGTGTCCTAACGCATGTCTGTGACAGCTTCCTGCACCAACCTTGAAGGATTATCACAATATTGCTGCCAGTTGTACTTATTATAGAATGCGCAACTGTTGAAAAGTAGTCGTTAAATACGTTTGCGGTTGCAGCATTCGCAATTCCGTTTCTGATTCGCTTGTGGAGTAGTTTAATCAGCAGCACGTCGCCGGCTGACAAGATGGCGCGCGCAGCAGTTCTGAAGGCCTTGTTTCGGAACTGTGTAAAGCCAACCGATTCCATGTTGCGGAAGGTCTACGTAGAGCTACTTACATGTACGAGTTTTGCGAAGCGAAACTGCTATCAGCAATGGGTAGGAACAGGAGAACTTCACCTTTTCAACGATTTGTAGGCTAGACTCCACGGTCCTATGTGTTTTCGAGCCGAAGCTTCCTGTTCACTGGCTGCTGCTTCACTGCGTGACCAGTTTTACGTCACACCAGGTGGCATGAGATTCGGTGAATGCTTTTTCAAAGGCCTGTTATTGGTTCACAGTCCACCTGGGCGTGTCTAATAAACTACGACCCAATAGCAATCGTGTCTTAAATTCACACGTGGTTGGAGCCTAGCTTGTCATAAAATGAATGCGCGAAATTTTCCAGTCCCTAGCAATGGGTTTTTAATAATCTCAGCCGTAACTGTGCAAAACAATTAGTCAGTCACGTGGAGTTATAAAAATGTTTTTTTTTTTCAAGTTAGAATCATTATGAGTGGAGTTATACGTTGTTCACGTTAAAATGAGCACTTTTGAAAGCCCTGCTTAAGATCTACTCGTATGCACGTTATGTATTCTTCCGCCTTATGTAAAATTAACATTACCATGGGCTTCATCACTTTATGCATGCATCGGTCAAGTGAAACTGTGAAATGATTAGGAAAGTAAACATTTTATAAATTTGCTAGTTTTTACACACTGATGTATAAAAAAAAACAGAAAGCGAAATAAATTATTTGTATTATAACAAATGGCTACGTAACACTTTTTATTCGATGTTAAGTTATTGAACTACATTTCATTTATCGTTACCAACTTTACCGGGCGAATGTCATTCAGTGCGCCCGTTGAAGTATATGCAGGCATGGGCAGTGTTTTTTTCTAAGGTCGATTTCAAAAGTGCTCACTTTATCGTGAACAGCCTCTAATGGTATATACTGTATAGGGCAGAAAACAGTATAGAATAAGGTAAGTACCTCACGTGGTGGGAGACAACACTCGTTGAGATTATTCCGCAGTCTCGTAAACACCTGCATCACTTCTATTGGTCCCGAGACATGACAGAGAATCACAATGATAATTGTACGGTTCCAAATACACTATCCGTCCACTGCAACCCTACAATTATGTATTTGTGTGTGACTTGTAACGTTCGGTTTTTACAAAGGTTCCCGTTTATGTGCGGTTGAATTATATGCAGTTACATAACTCTTGGCAGCGTACTGCTTTTGGCCGCTGTAAGTAGACATTTCTCACACGTCGGGCTGTAACGGCCATGCTTTGTCGTGCCACTTAGTTATTTGGCTGGATTCTGCCAAGTCAAAAAGATGACGACCGACGGTATTCCTGTTCACATCCAGCAAAATATTACTCGAGGCAAAAGAAAAACCACACTTCAGATCACTTACATTAGCAAAAAAAAAAAAAAATAGGAATATATAATATAAAAATGTTAAAACTTTGACACTGATCGAAAACTAGAACACACGACTGACAATAGTTTTTAGGTACCTCACAGCTCCCTTCCAATTTTCCCGTTACTTCATTACAATGACTACTGGCCGAAGTTTAGTTTTCTGCTAGTACGTATAAACTGTATCGACGGAATACAATGGACTTTCTGACTATACTGTCGGTGCACTAAACTCATCACTGCGTTTCCAGTTCTATGTTTTTCTCCAGCATATGATGGACATATTGGACGTTTAAATACCTATATAGGCAATTTACGGCAAAGTGAGCACTTTTAAAAGCCCTCTCATTTGGAATAGTAGTCAATAAATATATTTTATTTTAGCTTTAGATTTTAATTTCCGAGCGCGGTGGAATATACAGACTGTGTTTATTGTTTACATTGCAATATTTATTTAAAAAGGTGGTTAAAGGATAAAAAATGGCTGAACGGGAAACGTAACTAGAGCCTCAAAAGTACTCACTTTACCGTGAACAGCCTATGTGACAGCGCATGTCCTCGAGAGCGAAATTAGACTGTGCTGATAACGACAGTATAAAATCAATACGAAAAGAATCATAATTTAATATTGCAGAGAAATATCGTACGCTTTAATAACTAATGACCAACATAAATTGGCACACAATACACTGATATTACAGATAAATTAGTTTCACACTGTATAATTTAAATCTATACCATCATAAAATTAGGGTCGCAAATACGAATTAACTTAATTACAACGATTTTAAAACATGCACAGAAGCATTAAACCAACATACACTTATAGATTTAAGAATTTAATGCAAAAGTTAATTAGAAAAATTACGTTGAATTTTATTTGCTCGCATGAACTGTTTGTAGCACAAAATACAGTTTTAAAATGTTTCTTCGGAAAAACTTACTATACAGTCACATCAACGACGGTGTTTTTGATCACTTAGAGGAGTAACATAGTTTCAATAATAGCATTTTGCCACCTCATAATATTATAGATATAAAAAAAGAGAGAGAAATATCGACGTAAACACTGACATGACAACCATATCGAAAAAAAATAATCAGAAAACGTAGTTGTAAATCACTATGTCTTTTATAAACGAGATTTGTAGTTTTTGATGCCCACTACAATATGCTCGGTTTTTTTCTAAACATACGAGAGTAATAATTTTAATAAAAATATCGTAGTCATGCAGCTCACAATTTTGCAGTACTACTTGATGCTAATGAAATTGGATATGGGTAAATAAGTTTAAGTTTAGGTCAATTCTGACGTGGTACGTACGGGTAGACAAAATGTGTCGAAAGAAGAAACGAGGCATGCAACGACCAGAGAATTGCTCAATTCAACGCGAATCAACTACTAAAGCGTGAATTCCCTTACCTTTGCAAGACTCCAGAGATGCGGGGGATCCCGGCCGATGCACGCGCAGTGTCTCCAACAGCAGGGCGCGAAATATACCTCGCAACACACACTCGCAGGTCACGGGACGGAGTTCGCGCGTACGCACGTTATCGCACAACGCTTACGTCCTCACTCGCAGGCGACTCGCGCCCTACATTTCACGTTCGCGGCCCGAACACGTGGACTACCTGCTGAGTGAGAGAGAGAGAGAAAGAAAGAGAGAGAGAGGAAGGAGATTGGGACAAAAGGGAAATACGCATCCACGGGAAAAAGCAAAAGAAAAACTATTGGCATGCAACCCTCACCACGTCACGGCTGCACGAGGCGAACACACCAGAGTTCTAACACAACAGGGTAATTTTTTTATTTTGTACAGTCAAGGGCAAAAGGAGGGGGGCACTGTTTTTTTTTTCTGCGCAGGTCCACGGCTTACGTCACGCTCTTGAGGCTTCAGTACCCGTCCACTTGGAGCGCCACCTGTCTTCTAGTACGGCGAACGGAAACCTGCAACAAGAATAAAAATGCAGGTCAGTCGAATTGCAGCACTCAAAACTATAGGTTTACATTATCACATACACAAGAAACCTGATACACTGTCTCATTAAGATATGAAGAGAAAATTTTCCCGGTGAGGGAAATTACATTTAATTAAACTCAAACAAACTTGTAACTTGTACAAATAAAACTAAGACAACAAACAATCCAGTAAAAAATTACCATGTTTTATTTACAAGCGGAAATGTAACTGCATGTGAGTACCAAGTGAAACACAGTAAGGGCTGCTAAAAAATACCATACATATTTTCAAAGCAATATCTCTGTTTATACGAGTATAATGTGCGCGTCTTCAACATTGACTTCAGAAACTTCCAACGAAAAGTGTACGTTTTTTTAACATCCCCACTTATCAGGGAACTGCTTAAATACCAAATTAATATGAACTGAAAACTAAAGACAACACACGGCCGTGTATTTATCGAAATTTTAACTCACAACCTAGTGATCCAAAGTCTCCCTACCGAACTCTGATACGAAGTTTGCCGATCTTAACACAATGATAAAAATCTAAAGCCTTTTGGAAACCAACACAGTTAAAAAAATCGGCAATTCTAGATTGCAATTTTCGCTAACTGTGTCAGCAAATATTTTGCCAGCACGATGCTTTTCTGCCTGGTTATTTCTTAAGCTGCGAATTTACACATTTTATTGAGGCGTAATTAGGATCGACCTTTCTTAGTTTTTCTGTATTGGCTTCCAGAAAAATGTGGAATTCAATTGTCATGTCCAGCGTTAATTTAATTTACGTATTGCGCCCTCTAAAGATGAGTGAAGAGATTTGGGCGGCTCTTAACAGCGAGGTCTTGAGAGCCGATGATGGTGATTGAAGTGAATATTGAGCGGCTCCGGAATGAGGGGGCGGGGGAAACGGGATATCACCGAGAAAACCCGCCGACCAACGGCATCGTCCGGCACGATTCCCACTTGCGAAAATCCGGTGGCACGGCCGGGGATTGAATCTGGTTCGCCTTGGTGGGAGGCGAGCGGGCTAACCATTCAGCCACTGTGTGTCCCAACTCTAAAGACGAGATGCCGACATAGCTAGCAGGATTAAAACACTAAGGGGTTTGAAATTATAATTCCGGCTAAGCCAGAGTATGGCGAGTTTTTTCTTTACTTTGGACTACGCCGAATGCTGACCAGTTAGCCCTAAGGCAAATAAGTAAAACCCTTATTAAACAGCAGTAGTCGTAGGGTCCTAGCCAAGCACCAAAACATTATTCACGCCTGTCTTGAAATGCCTGTTTTGGTCTCCGGAGAAATCCAAAGAGTACTGGTTGGTTGAAAGGGTGGAGGCAGAAACTTGCCTTGCCGAAAATCTTTCAAGGATCGTTAGCACTCAACTGCGAATTTATGTCGAGACTCCACAACATTTCTGCAACGTTTGGCGTGCTGTTAAATAAACTGGCCAGGCACCAATGTACCGAAGGCCGCCAGGCAGCGGGAACTCGCAGCGCGCCCCTGGGACGAGAGCGTGTACTGTTCGAGCAGAGGTTTTTCTCGATTACGTCCCTGCGCCACATCCGCTTTACGGCGGCTCAGAAAGCCCTTACAAGGTCACTGTGATTTTACGGCGTTGGGTTAATACACGTTTGGGCAGTTGAGGGATGTATAAACTTTAAAGATAACCGTTTCAAATAAAAAAGTATTGTACGTGACATCTCTTAGGGAATACTGGGACGTGAACATATCTTATCAGTCTTCATGTTTAATACTTTTTATTCTAAAATTTAAAATTAAAATTTCTATTTTAAAATAAAAAAGTAATGAACGAATAAATAAAATATTTCACGTGCTAGTATTCCTTAACCATTTCAAACCCCCTTTAATCCACGAATTCAGGCGTTGCAAATAAAAAAAAAATGGCATGTGCTGTACTTAAGTCGACACAATATTTTTTTCTCTGTCACAGCCAATTAGTTGTAAGCTTATATGTTCGACTACTGTAATGCGAATTATTAATTAGACTAGTAAGATGGTTATCGAACACAGGTAAGATCATTTTGTCATTGAGCTTCGCAGTGTGCAGTACTGACCAAAATTACCTACACGTGCGTGTGTCCACAACTATGCACACTGGGTCTGAACGGGTTAAGAAATGTCACGTAGAATAATTTGTGTCTGAAACAGTTATTGTTATGTACAGGAAAGGAATTTCTTTAACACTGATTCCTTATCTAACCTCCGTGGTCGCAGGCTTGGTAGATTCCACGTGTCCACGGTGTCTTCCCGAGAGCAAGTAGAAAAATGTTCTGTATTAGACGAGGTGCAAACGTGTCGGTCCGACCAGTCGGTGGAAGACTGGGGCGGGGCAGCGACTAAATGAAGTCGGGGAAGAAAACGGGAGAACCTCGAAGAAAGCCCTTACAGCAGATACAAAAATACTCCCATTGCTGGAACGTCGCGCCGGCCGCCTAGCCAACCGCGAGTCCCGACACAAGAGTAGGGAGTGCCCAAGAGGCGAAATGGAGCAGCGGTTCCTACGATGCCGGCGTAGCCGTTCTCTGATTGGCCGCGCGAAGCTCTGGGAACGTGCCTTGTGTCTGATAGGCTACTGTGGAAGTTTCACTGTTGGTTTGGCTGCCGATTACCGGGTGCTGGTTGGCGAACGACGTGCCAACATGTTGTTGACAAGTGACGCCATTTTGCTGGCGTGTGCGGCAGAAGACCGAGGTAAAAGCGGCTGTTTCATCTGTACAGTTAGGTACCTTGTAGTATAGGCTGTTCACGGTAAAGTTAGCACTTACTAAGCCCTAGTTACTTTCTCCTTTCAGCCATTTTTTTATCATTTAGCCACCTTTATAAATAAATATAGCTAAAGGATATTCACGATAGAGTGAACACTTTTGAAATCAACCATAGAAAAGGATCACTGCCCCTGAACGCATATAATTTAATGGGCGCACTGAGTGGCATTTTCCCAGTAAAGTTGGTAATGATGGACGGAAAATAATTCAATATCTTAACTTGTTAGGTAACGATTTGTAATAACTTAAAATCATTTCTTTTGTTTTCTGTATTTGTAATGCATCGAAGTGTGAAACTGAGCAGATTTGTATAGTATTTACTTTACTAAAAATTTCACAGTTTTACTTGACCGACGCATGGTTAATATTACATAAAGCGGAATAGTACAAAACTTGCATACAAGTAGATCTTAATCAGGGCTTTCAAAAGCTCTCTTTTGACCGTGAACAGCCTATATGTAAGTAATTAACACAGTATGTGTATACCACCGCACTTTGAAGTTAATGCCTGAGGATTAAATAAAACACATTTACTGAGCGTTATTCCAAATGAGATGACTTTGAAAAGTGCTCACTTTACCGTGAACAGCATATACAAGAGAGCATGACGTAGTGGCGACCGACGCGGGTCGTAAATCGCGCGGAATAGCGCGCCGGTAAAGCGCGACGGCGCGCGGTCACGGCTGCGATGGCGCAACAGGCGACGCGACGCCCAAGGACGCTCGCCGCACGCCCGAGACGACGCGTTGCCCGGAACACCCAGGGGCTACACCCTACACCGAACTTCCGCCTGGTAACTCCCGCCTCCGTCCAAGTGAAGCGAAGTGAAGTGAAAAGATTTCGGCGGCTCTCGACAGCGAGGTCTCGACAGCCGATGAGGGTGATTGAGGTGAGTATGGAGCAGCGCCGGAATGAAAGGGCGGGGGAAAGGGCAGATCCCCGAGAAAATCCGCCGACCAACGGCATCGTCCGGCACGATTCCCACTTGCCGGTGACCCGGCAGGGGATTGAACCCGGTTCGCCTTGGTGGAAGGCGAGCGGGCTAACCGCTCGCCCCCCCTCCTCCGGCGCCATAACGGCGTCCGCCGCGGCGTCACTACACTGTCCTGGGGTGAAAGTGTGTGCCTGTGTACAATGTGACGCACATGAAGAGGGTGTTGTTCAGTTGGTAAAAGCTTACATTTTCCACGTGGCGTCAATCCTTAACAATCCGTGATAACTTAAATAATGTCTTTCGCTTTCTGGATTTTTAATGCATTGAAGTCCTGCTTCAAGTATGACACGCGTTTCAATCACATTAAACTCAAGCAATTTTATGTGGGTACCCCTGTCCCGCCAAAGACTGCCCTGCTGAACGATTTATTTTTCGTCCCGCCAGCTGGTGAAATGTGCGATGCTTACAATTTCCTGCATTACGATTGAATGTCGCTATTCTGTGGGTGGTCTGTGGTGGTTGGTTAGCAAGTTTGCATGGTTAATAGCCTCGTCTGTATTTAGTAGTTCAGCTTAATAAACTTGTATCGTCTGAAGAGGGGTTTTTATATGAAGAGGCAATACTTTGCGGTAGTAAAACGTATCCTGTTTATCTCCCCCCCCCCACCCCCTTTCTTTTCATGGGTTGGCGCACGTCTGAATACCAGGCGGTGAGCTATACTGAAGCGAGGCACGCGGCGCTCGTGGCGCGGCCGAGCGCTGTTGTCTGGTGGCCTCGACTGGCAACGAGTTCAGCCTCGCACACTCTGGCACCTTCCATACTCCTCTACGTCGTTCTTGCCGTTTCCTTAACCTTCCCGAGCCGCGCTTTCGCTTATAAATGTCCGTCCCCAGCTCGAGCAAGTGCGCAGTGTTCCTCTTCGAGTTGCGCGGGCTGGTTGACGATAGATCATGTCTACACCACTTCGTACTTCGGGGGGGCTTCAGCATGCTAGACGCGTTTTCGCGTAATATGAGTACAACTCAAGTTAAGTATTGCAATGAACGTAGTAGTTATAATTCCGGGGGTAGCGTTCCCTCTTTGGTAGTGTTTTTAGCGATTTTTGTGTATGTGGATTTTTTGTAGGAACGTGTATCTTCACTGTTCTTGTTGTGTGGATTTTCAAAATGGCATTTTATTGGAATGTTTGTAGAGGTGGATTCTTTATTTGGCGTGCTGTAGGAATGGCTTCCTTGATTGCGATTTGCCAAAAGGATTTTAATGACAAGGAGTTTTGTTGATTTTTATGGCATGCCTTGCTAATGGTATTAATTTTTGAAATTATTATTCCATGTTTTACTATTCTGCTCTTATAGTGAATCATCATCAGGAGTAATTTACTTTTAAGGTTGTTATGATGCTTACTTTACTCAGGGAGTCATTTTACCCATTTTTAATGGAATTTCAGAAGTGTTTATTCAGGTTGAGTGCTTTTTCGGGATATGTTAACACTGTTGTGTTTCTGTTTGTTACAGTGCATATGTGTCTTCTACTTCCCCTAGTTAATCGATTGGTAGCAAGCAACCTAAATTTTCAAATGCAATTTATATTTTCCAAATCAAGCTGCAAATTTGTTGTATTGTTTTGGATTTTTTGTGTCCATGCTTTCTTCATTTTTGTATGTTATGCGTCTTTCTCCTTGCCTTTATTTAGCCCTTATACTCCCTAAAGGGGCGTAACAGCATCAAAGTGTAAAAACGTGCAGATTTGTAAATTATTCACTTTTCTGATAACTTCACAGATTTACTTTACCGACGCATGAATAAAGTGATGAGGCATGAGTTTTACATAAGGTGGAAGAATACACAACGTGCTTACAAGTAGATCATAATCAGGGTTTTCAGAAGTGTTCAGTTTGCCGAGAACAGCCTTATCAGTGATAACATGAAATGTCCACGTCTCTACAGTGCATTACAACTCAGTACAGGTGACTCGGTAGAAGGAAAACATTTTTATTAGCGAACCCAGCGGGACTCAGTATAAAAATGCATCTCCTATGACCATTTGTTTTGATTGTAAAACGCCACATATATCCCCGGAAAATCTGCACCGCAAAATTATTGAATGGATCGGGCAAATGTGAAATAGGAAGTTATGAGAAATGCGAATCCTCACCATACTCTCCAACAACCCATGAAAGGTAGTGCCACAGAGTAGTTACGTATACAGAGGAGAAAAAACCACTTATATCGTGAACTCCAGCCGCACACATCAACAAAATTGCGTCACTGGCCAGCGACATGTTGGAACAGCGTTCGCCAATCAGCTCCATGGTAACCTACTCGCCAGACGGCGAAACGTCTAATAGAAAATCTTTCGAAGCTTGCAGCAGACACACTGGCTTATTCTTTCATGATTTGATGAACAAGGTTTCGAGTCGACTAATTTGTTTGCAGACCAATCACGAACGTGCTGCCTTATAGAAACAGAACCCTCATTGGCCCAGTGAATTGGGGTAGTAGTTTCATACATGCATGGCAGCCAATAAGGAAAGAAAACTGTCGGACACGTGTCCAATACGTCGAATCCTAGCAAACCCGCCAACTTTTCCCGCGATAAACGATCATTTCTAGTTATAAGTTATGTCTAGGGATAGGAAAAATTCGCGAATTCAATGGCCTGTAGGCTAGACTCCATAGTCATGTGTATAATCGAGCCTCAAATCTTTGTTCATTGGCTGCTGCCCCATAGAGTAGCTAGTGTTACACCACACCTGGCAGTATGACAATCGCTGCGTGTTTCCTTGCAAGTCTGCTATTGGTTCAGAGTCGTCCAGGGCGTGTCTAATAAACTGCGATCCAATTGCAAAGTCAACTTCAGTGCACACATGTTTGACGTCTATCTTGTCCTGAAATGAACTCGCGAAATGTTCCTATCCCTCATTATGTCGTCTTCACTACTACGCGTTCCAAGGGGAGGTATGCCAAAGGGTCACGTGTTTGTTCGATCCCCGACGAGTTTGCCGGGGAACTCGTTTCAGACCGATATTTACAGGCGTCCATCATCCGCACACGCCGGCGAACCGTCTACACAATGCAGTCTAAAGATGTGGAAAAGTTTCCCCCGCTTCGTATTTTTCTTTTCGCGGCAGCGTGTCGTTTCCTTCGCCCAGGAGGAGTGACAGAGAGTCAAAAGAAGTAGACTAGGATGAACCACTCTGAAGTTGTGACAAGTGCCAGCTCGCTCAGAGCCCAGGAAGCCGCTTCCGTAACGAAGCTTCTTTGACGAGGTAACGAGCCGTTTCAACAGCTGCTATTTGAAAAGCCCTTCTCCACGCGAACACATTCCTTCTTTTTTATATCCCCCCCTCCAACCCATTCCCCGATAATTAACCAAATTACTTCAACTTGGCCGAGTCGCAAGTGGCATTAAATATTACCACCCCCTTAACATCTCAGCTAATTGTGAAATATTGACTGTGGTAGCTCATGCATAAACACTGTGCGGTAACTTTATTTATCGGGGGAAAACCTTTCTTGATTGTTGTTTTATTTTACTGGGCCTTATAAACCCTTTAGAAAGTCACGTGAAGACAAGGTTGAAGTGAGCTGCCTATATTCTCCATTACACCAATACGAGTTGTGTTGGTCTCTGTACTTCTACTCACCCTCTTCCCATTGATCCTGGCTACACCGGACACGCTTACAATATTCCGCGACGTTTATTATTGTCTGTCTATCAGCCAATGGAGCCGCTTGTTAACTATGTGCCTACCAATGTGTCGTGACGGGTATAACATATTTCAAAATCCATCGTGTTTATTTCAAAAATTGTTAAAATTAACAATTTATCATAAATTTAAATCTTGACTAGTTGTAATTTTTTAATTAATTTCCCATAAGAGTCCAGCGAAACAGCAAAAGCATAGAAGTGTGAGATTTATCTTCAAGAGCAACGAAATTTCCAAATGAACGTTGCCCGAGTATATAGCGCAATCTCCTCAAAGGGTTAAAGTCCCCATTTTAATGACAAAGAGTTGAAGGGCTGGGGGTTCTCTAACACACTAAAATAACTCACGCTAACATGCCTAAAAATGCCAAACATTAACGGCCCGCCCGTGATTCAAACCCAGAACTTTGTGATCAACAGCCAGTTTTCTTGTTGCGCAAAGAGCATATCATACCATCAATTTTATTTCACAGCAAATTGGCACACACTGCACGGCAAGTAAAACACACTCAGAAAATAATAATTAAAAAACTGAAAGTCCCTCCCTGCAGATCTTTCGCGAAGTAACTTTGACAAGACTTTTTTTTTTTTTTTTTTTTTACGGCAATTTGGTTTCGGCCGGCTTCAAGAGCACAAAGAGATGAGCCACAGAAGGACGAAGAGAGACGATATCCTTTTTAGGATAATTAGGAACACGTAAGGAATCTTGCCATGGTATGAAGGAAGAAGCCATTCCAGCATTCGCCTGGAGCGATTTCGGAAAACTTATGGAAAACCGAAATCAGGATGGCCGGACCAGGCACAAGGCAAGGTCCTCCTGACAGCTAGTCCATTATGCTACCACAGCACCTCGTTCGGTACATAGTTTTTTTTTGTTTGGGACTGTACTAATAGCCTATTAGTATAATTTTCTGGCATCTCAGGACCAACAAAAATGTGCTTGAGCTTGTTATTGGCAGGAAGTTTTCATAGAGTCTATTCGCGGTCTCTGCACACTTTTTGAATAAGTCCTCCAAAAAATTAGGCCTGCCTTATTTTGTTTGCCAAGTATACCATGTATTACAAGCATTAAAGTGCGTTGTTCTTTTTATTAAAGTGAACTTTTCTTATATTTCATCTAGAAATTATAATATTACATGTTTAATTAATATAAATAAAAATAGTAACCAAATACTGCATTGGTAAGCCTAGTAAAAAATAGCTGTTATGGAAAATATTATTACACCTTTGGTGTAATTTTCTAGACTCTAGGTTAAGCTTAGTTTGCACGTGGCGTAGGAATATGCTGAAAGTAGAACTCCAGCAGGGCTTCAGAATAGTTGGAAGTAAGCGTGAATGGACTATAATCGAAACGACGAATTATGTCTCCCACCACGAGAAGGACATCTCTCATTCGATTCCGTTTTCTGCTGTTTAAATTTTACATCACTAAGAGTGCTGGCAGCAAAAAAAAAAATCATTATTTTACACTCGTACGAAATTCTATTGAACCTAAGATGTAACTTATTAGTACAATTTTCCTGCATAAAAATTAGACCGCGAATTTTTATAATGCCGTGTCAAAATCACAATTTTCGTGTTTTCGGGATGTAAAAATGATAAAAATTTACTTACACTTTATTACTTCAAGAAACTTTTAAAGTCACGAAATATTTTTTTTTTTTTTGTAATAAGTAAATTTCTGCACATTTTATATTTGTAGCAGACTACGGTATTTTGTAAAATGAATTTTGCTACGTATACCTTAAAATGAGCAAAGACATGACATTTCATGCGCGCCCTTCTCACATGTTCTGTAAATGTTTTCATACATCCCAAAAACGCCGAAATTGTGTTTTTGACATGCCATAATGCAAAAACAATGCAATCTACTTGTTTTTATGTAAGGAAAGAGTAGTTACAAGTAGTGCATAGAAGTTGGACGGTATAGTGTAATGCTACGAGCAACATATAGACCACCATGAATGGAAGGGTTAAAGATAAAATGTTTAGTAGTATTCTCCTGGGAGTCTCACCTTGTCGTTGTAGGGGGGATTTAGTACCCAATGATCCGGACAACATGTAGAAAAGATGAAAGATACAAGATGTCTAGGGACACCAGAAATTCGCGAAAAGATTTCCGCCCAAGAAACATTCCAATAGCGTACCGACACTTCAGCAGTGTTCCTTTGCCTTAGTGAGACGACATTCTGTTACTGCACCGGCCAGCGTGAATTAAGTTACTCCGTTAATGGAAGCCTGTTATTCGCCGTAACAAGTAACTCATCCAATCACGAAAGTTAATCTTGACGAAAGCGAAATTATACATTATAAACCAACTCGGGAAAAAATGCCGGACGACCGAAGAAAAGGTGGTCAGATTAAGACTAATACGTGGAGATCGCAACACGCCACAATCTCTTAATAGAGATCCAAGAGTTACGATTTTCGACCTTATACCTGGTACGAAAGCGAACAAACTCGTTTGACGAGTGTCCCGTCGTACGATTTTCTGTGGTAACGATTTCGTAACAGTTTAGGCAAACTCGAAATACTCTCCATCGTACGAGTGGCTTGTTAATCCATCGGTTCGCCATTCCGATAGATCGTCGCCGTATTTTTATTATCCCCGACGACGAAGGGTGATCGCGCAATCCACAGCATGTACACTTTTTTTTTTAAATTAAGAGTGCATATGCCAGGATTCGAACTCACGACCCTTGGATCGTGAGTCTAGAACGCTAACCACTACACTACCCTATCGTTGTGAAAATGAGGTTGGCCTTTGCTTATATTAAATTGTTATAATGTCTACTTTAAAAGTTTTTAAAATTATTATAATTTAATTAATATACATACGAATAAAATTCAAATACTCCAGCTGTAATGTATATGAAATATTATGCACTAAAGAGTTAAAGCATGAAGAAGAAAGAGCTGTTGTGCTGTAACGGTCAAATTGTGTTAGCTGACCAGCGTGTACATGCGGGGAGGGTGGCGAAGGCAAGGAGACTTCCCCCCAAAGTTGGGCGTCGCGACGCGGGGCCTCTGTGGGTCGCACACGTGTGCGCCTCGTGGCGACCCAAATCTGCGCTAACGCGATTGCCTCAAGTGCGTGTCGCCTCAGACGACGACGACGCTGCAATTGAAACCCTGCAAGTAGCACGCGGCCCGTCCACGCATACACCACATACTCCTCACCAAGCCTCTGACGTAACACGGCCAGTTTCCACTGATCCAGGGAGTTGTCTCTAAGACACGAGGGGTGTAGTGGTCAGACAACTCGCCTCCCACCTAGGGCGGATCGGGTTTCTATTCCCGCCGGGGTCACTCCCGGATTTTCGCATGTGGGAATCGTGCCTGACGACGCCACTGGTCGGTGGGTTTTCTCGGGGATCTCCCGTTTCCCCCGCCCTTGCAATCCGGCGCTGCTCCATACCCACGTCGGCTCTCAAGACCCCGATGTTAAGAGCGGCCCGATTCGTGGGAACCGGTGGCGCGGTCGCTGTCACCGTGACTTGGAATCTCATGTCACTACCACAGATTAAAGATGACGTAGACCGATCACAACCAGTCCCCGTGTCCCAACATTGAACTGCTTCTCTGCCAACACGACTAGCGAACATGGCGTAGTTAGGATTTTGGGTTAGAAAACTGATTTGTAATTGTAAACATATCCTTTGAGAATAATGCATACTTCCTCTAACCAATCTGTAATGTAGCTTGATTAAATTAAAACTGGTAAAGGTATTTTATTAATATAACATTGCTTGTCATTTGAAAATTAAGATGTAAACAAACACGTTCATCACTGTTGACCACGTGACTTTGACAGCTGTGTGGGATTGGGGTAGGTCAATGTTGGGTACATGCGCAGAAGACGAATAAGCGGTCTACCTCATCTTTAGTCTGTGGGTCACTACACGTACCAGTGACTTGTCTGGAGCAACGGCAAAGTCGCTGTGACAGGAAATTTTACCCATCCCTAAAAATGAATTTGCGCGATTCCAAACCGCAAACGTATCAGAAACATGATTGTAAAAAAGAAACATGTTTCTGGACTGCACAGAAATACCCAAGTGTCACGTCTTTTGTGATATTTAGTGGCGGTTTATACTTTTCTCGCAAATAAATTCGAAGGGGGGAAACCTTTTAGCCGTACTTTCAATTTACTTATCAGTAGTTATAAAATAGTTCCTACTGCGATGTTTCTTCTTTCTTCGATTAACTTTTAGGCCACGAAGGCCTGATATCAATTCAAGCCTCGTTATTTACAGCACTGCATTCGACAGTTGATTGTCTTCTATTTGTCCCCACGGGGCCCACAGCGTAATCCTGACGCCAATTTATTATGGGCAAAATTAATGACTCGAGAGTGAAAATGAAACAACCACGATAGGAAACACAATTGTTAGCTGAGCAGGGATGTAATAGTGTGGTATGGGCGCTTTTGTCCCCAAAATTAATCGTTCTAATAAAGTGCAACTGGAGGTGCGAAGCAGGTTTTTCAATTTTACTAAGAGCTTAAACAATATTTCAGATGCAAACAATAACTCAGTAAATAACCAGAGTACGGGGAGATATACAGCTAGCCATAATGTAAAATTCTGCACTTTGCAGCACGACTAAAATTTTTGTTTTCATCCATATATCCCGCACAATAATCGGGTCGAATTTTTCAGTCAATTTTCAGATTTTAGCCTACACTTGAGTGCCCTTGATGCATTTTTTTTTTTTTTTAGGACTTGCTATAACAATTTGAGATATTTAATTCAGAAAATTTACTGTACATCATCTGAAACCATGAACTAAGGTCCTGAAAGCTGGATGTCATATTGCCATTGAAATACTATATAACGACGCAAATGGAATGGTTCGATTACATGCAGCAAATTCTTCCTAACGGAATTTTTAGTTATCCGTTGTTCGCAGCTAAGTACTCCGGAATAATTAAAAAAACCTTGTCCGTATTTGAATATAACCTTTTATAGTTATTTATTGTCATGATCAAGTTAAAGCTATACTTGATATAATTTATGTAAGCCTATATAACAAAATAAATTAAGAAAAGTTCTATTTTTTCTAACCTGATATCACTGTGAACTGTAAATTGACTGGAGTGGGAAAACATTTACATGCATTATAGGCTATTCACGATAAAGTGAGCACTTTTAAAGCCCTCCCATGTGGAATAATAGTCAATAAATATGTATTATTTCAGCCTTAGACTTTAACTTCCGAGTGTGGTAGAAAGTGAACACTGTGATTATTACTTAAATGGCAGTATTTATTTTAAAAAAAGATGATTAAAGGGTAAAAAAAAAAAAGTGTGGCAGGAAAAATTACTAGGGCCTCAAAAGTGCTCACTTTACCGTGAACAGCCTAATAACACAAGTGCAACGTTTAATTTGGTGATCGCTGAAACTAGTTACATTCTTGTTTCAAACAATTTGAAGATGTCGTTTGATCAAAGATCAGGGACCAGTCAGTAGGTAAACGGCAATGATAATTTGAACACGTAACGGAGGGGAAAACAATGTTTAAAGAGAATAAATAAACTACACTGTGCATGGATTTCGAAGGACCCAATTAAACCGCTAACAATTAATTACATTTCACTCAATGCAATCTTTTATTTATACTCGCGAAAAAAAAATTTTTTTTTTTACTAACAACTTACGTCAGAGAAAAGTTGTAATTCTGAATCTCAGTTCTGATTAATAACGTAGTAGTTTGAAAATTAGCAAAACATTACAACCGCAGAAAGCAGATTCGCAAAGCTGTTCTCCGGTTCAGTTATCGCCTCGGCGGGTAGAATGGAAATCGAGGGAGCAAAATTCTCACGGAGGTACTGAGGCAAGGACTCGTGATTGTGGGAGTTTTTCCTTCCTCGTTTCCTTAGTTTCCTTCACTCTGCACGGTTTATCTTTACCTTCGTCTGGTTCGTCTCTCGTGTGCTTCGAACTAGCCGGAAAATCAAAATTATGGTCCGGTTGCTGTGAAGTATCCTTTTTGAAAGACCTCGTGCTCCACATTATTAGTATTGTTTGTGTGGTTCTGTTATTCGCCAGGACGTGAAATACAATCAACGTTACCAAGTTACGTACTGGCACTTTCGATTGAAAATGACGAGAACTAAAATCTACACTCAATCATTGAGTGATGACATCGCCTGAACAGTCATTACGACGCACAGTAATACAGACCTCAGATGTTAAATACCGGCCGACACAAACGAGTTTTAGGGAAATAACAGGATTCACGCTGAAGATCTACTTGTATGCACGTTGTGCATTCTTCCGCCTTATGTAAAATTAACATTGCCATGGGCCTCATCACTTTATTCATGTGCCGAAAAAAAAAAAAAAAAAAACCCACACACACAAATGGTTGCCCAACACCTTTTATTCGACGTAAATTATGGAACTACTTTGCCTCCAGCGTTACCAACTATACTGGGCGCATGTCACACAGTACGCCCGTTAAAAAATATGCAAGTAGGAGTAGTGACGTTTTTCTAAGGCTGATTTCGAAAGTTGGTAATGGCAGGCGAGATTCGGCTAACTGCTGCGGATGGAACTTCGCTACTGTAATTTCAATAGCGATCGGCGTCACGGAAGTTAGAACTGGCGTCTGCGAATTACTCCAGACGCAATTTGCTTCAACGGTCGACAGTGGTTAACTTCAAGTACGTTACGTAGAGTAATTAACAAGAAGGATCGCCGAGGCAATGAGTATTTCAATTAGCTGTTGCTCGTTGCAATCGGTGTCAAAATACCCGCTCATAGGACGATAAAGGCTGTTCACGATAAAGTGAGCAGCACTTTTGAAATGAACCTTAGAAAAAGTCACTGCTATTACCTGCATATATTTTAATAGGCGCACCAAGTGAAATTCGCCCACTGAAGTTGGTAACGATGGATGGAGAGTAGTTCCAATATCTTAACGTCGAACAAAAAGTGTTAGCTAACTATTTGTGATTACTGAAATTATTTCTTTCACTTTCTGGTACTTCTTAATGTATCGAAGTTAAAAAATTAGAAGATTTGTAAATTTGCTTTCCTAATAATTTCCCAGTTTTACTTCATCGACGCATGAATAAAGTGATGAGGTCCATGGCAATGTTAATTTTACATAAGACGGAAGAATACACAACGTGCATACAAGTAGATTGTAAGCAGGGCTTCCAAAAGTGCTCATTTTACCGAGAACAGTCTTTACAAAGGCACAGAGTAAGTAAGTGTGCAGAAGTGAAACAGCCGCTTATACAGAGAACTCCAACCACAAGCGCCAGCGAAATGGCGTCACTGGCCAACGACGTACGTCAGAACGCCGTCCGCCAATCAGCGCCCGGTAACCTACACGCCAGCTGGCGGCCAAGCCAATAAAGAAACTTCCCCAGCACTCAGTAGCCAATCAGACACAAGGCCCGTCCACCCAAAGCCTCGCTTATCCTATCAGCAAGCGGTTACGCCCACATAAAATAAACCGCCGTACCATTCCGACTCGGTGTTTTTATCTACTCTGTGACAAAAGCTAGCCTCAACGCTGGCCAGAGACTGCACAAACGCTCAAGACGTTTTTTTTTCTACTGCTCACTGAGAATGCGCCGTTTCTGTAGAGGCGCCGAGGTGAGCAGGTGGGTAGCGCACAGGACTCCTGGCGTAGATAGGCGGTGATTTTCGCGTATGATGCACTTTCGGATATGTGGCGGACGTTGCCTGTGGCAAAGGGTTCTCCGAGGTGCTCTCGTTTCCCCAGTCCTTGCATTCCGCCGTCACTTGGGTTCATTCTAAAACAAATTGGATGGCAAGCGTCACCGAGTCCCTGTTCCCTTTGCACGCGCCCCTCCATAAATACTATTATTATGATTGTATCTGCAGACAGGAATGACCTTAGACATAAGGGTAGACTATACGTATTTGGTGTGCAACAAAAAAAGATGAGCTCAATTAGCGCACTGAGAAATTTTACGAAGACAATGCCATTTTTTTCTACCAGAAAGCGGGCGAACGGGTTGTACATCAAAATAACTTATTACTAGTTCGAAATGTCGACACGTTATTGTTCTCGTCATGATTATTGGCTCTTTTTGGGGCTTGAGTCTGGTTCAAGCCTGTTCATCAGAGACTATAATAGATGTCGAAGTTTTCCAGGGTCATTGGATTTTCACTCTTTCGCTACCCCTGACAGTCCCGTCAGTCTGCAATTAGTTTATACCGCATTATTCTGATGGCATGTAGGGGTCGCTGGCGAATCGTGGTAGCTATTCCAAACCGTGTGTGTGTTGCTGTGACTGTTATTATTTCTAATGTGTAAATCCAAAAAGGAACGAATTAGAATGGGCACATCTGTAAAGCAATAACGCGTAGGCTAAATAAATTGGGAGTTTTTTTTCCCTGTTTCGCTGCTACAATGCCTGTAAGAGCATACAGATATATACATATATAGTGAAACGGGCGTGCCCCGGAAAAAAAATCTACTTGCCAATGGTAACGTCTGCCACGTTTCCCAGATACGAATATTCTCGGTGAACCCGCCGGGAATCGAGTCCGATTCGCCGTTTAGGGAGGCGAGCAGTCTGGCCACTGTGCCACCATGGGCGCTACTTGCATATCAGTGAAGTTTGTTGTGGTAGGTCTGGATCAAGACTATAGGCTGTTCAAGGTAAAGTGAGCACTTTTTAAGGCCCTCTCAATAGGCATTAACAACTAATAAATATATCTAATTGCAGCCTCTGGCATTAAATCTCGAGAGCGGTGAAATGTATACGCAGTGTTTATTGGTCACAGCCCATTGATTGTATTAAAACGCAGCAGGGACATGGAAATTATACGAAAGGGGAAATTTAGAAGGTCCTTAAAAAGTGCTCACTTTACCGTGAACAGCCTATAGTAGACTATTTAGGCTGGGCCTTCCCAGACCGCCTTTAAACGAAGGGGAGAAGCAGGTAGCCACGCGACGTCACAAGATCAGTGCCATCCAGAACTCGACGCTTGCTAAACGGGTGCACAAACGAAATAAAGTAAAATAAACTAAGCCGATGTAGAAGTAAGAAGGGGGGGGGGGGGATTAAGAAAAGCATAACAAGCGAAAATACATTATTGTCAGTATACATTTTTGAACAACGCGCGCATGCCACCATTACACAGAGAAACACCTAATGATTTGTGTACGTTACCGAAAATAGCGGATAGCAAAAACAGATTTCATTTAAGTAAGCTTAACGTCTCGTCTACAGCGAGGTCGTTAGAAACGGTGCAAGTTGCACGTGGAAGAGGGATTGGGGAAGGATTCGACCACGGCCTTTGTTTGGGATCCATCCCAGCATTCGCCTGGAGTGATTTCAGGAAACAACAACGGGAAGCCGAAACCAGGATCGCCGGACCGAGAATCGAACCCGGGTCCTCCCGAATGCGAGTCCAGTGAGTTTCCACTGCGCCACCTCGCTCGGTACAACATCATCATGCACCAACAGCAAATTTGCTACTAGCAGCAATTATGGTTTTGATTTTTCCCGGCAAAAAGTCGTACTCCCAGGATACGTATGCGCTGAGATACATGTAAACGTGCAAACGACGAGTGCATAGAAAATACGCCCGGACTACTAACTCAACACGACTATCGAAACTCTCACGTGGACACGATGAACTCTTGTTCCTTCCCGTCAACCGCTAGGACACTGCTCGGGCTTAACAAACACCACTTAGTCAAGAAGGCGTGTCCGGTTTCGTGAAAGACAAATGGACGATGTCGTCTGGAATGGATGGCGTCCGATGGAACAACTATTTCTACTCTGCCACGCGTAGGTGTATCGTTACTATTATCCCTTGCAAGCGCTGACAGAGAAGGCGTAAGTCTTGAATTCATCCGATGTTTTTAAGGGAATGGTTGCGGGATTTCATTCCACAAGCTGGTGCTTAACTTGGCGTTCCATAAGAAGAAATTGATATAAAAAATTGTGTAACAAGATAATAACTTATAAACGATTGTAATATGCGAATGATGGCACATAGGCCTAACTGCAACAAATCATCCTTAACTGTTAAAGATGTTAACGATAAAGTGATCACTTTTGAAATCAACCTTTGAAGAAAGTCACTGCCCCCTATCTGCATATATTTTAACAGGTCCCTTTAGTGTCATGCGCCCAGTACGGTTGGTAACGATGGTGGGAAGTAGTTCCGTATCTTAAGGGTCCTATGTACCTGCGCGTTCAAGGTCAAGAAGCGAGGGAGCGATACGGGCGACACTAACACGATCGCCTAGCGCCTTATCGCTCCTACGCGCAAGGCGTGCAGTGTTTCCGCCCTAACGCTATACTGTGTAAACTAGATCTGTAACTGTGGGGTTTTATTACACGCGATGAAAGTACACAGATCAAACTACCTGCGTATAGTGGTACTTTTCTCGTACCACTTAAAGAAACCTCACAGGCAAGCTTTAAAAATGCGATATTTGACCACTTTCACGATTTTTTTCTCCATTAATACACTTAATATGATAAAAGTAATAAGATAGCGTTATAGACAATAGTTTTTTATTCTTTCTGGTATAACATCGTATTCCCAGAACATATATCTACCGAGACACGCGTTTAGGCGCAAACGATTTCACAGAAAACGTTTCAGTACGTAGGACCCATAACGTCGTACCGTCGTATAAAAAGTGTTAGGCAAACATTTCTGAAAACTTAAATTATCTCTTTCGCTTTCCGTTTTTTTTTAAATGCATCGATGCGTAAAAACGAGCAGATTTGTTAAATATTAATTTTTTAAATAATTCCACAGTTTCACTTGACCGACGCATGAATAAAGTAACGAGGCCCATGGCAATGATAATCTTACATAAAGCGGAAGGACACACAGCGTGCTTACAAGTAGATCTTAAGCAGGGCTTTCAAAAGTGCTCACTTCACTTTGAATAGCCTGTAGTGAGAATATGGATCACGCTCGTGCATCAAACCAGTGTGTAAATCTGGCAACTCTAATGATGACGAGGTTGTTCTATGGGAAGGAAATATTTCGTTCGTGCAAGCTTTTAGTCATAAGATATACAACATATATAATTAAAAAAAAAAATTAAGATGTGCTTAAAAGTTAATCATGCACACAACAAATAAACATTTTACGGAAACTCCCGCAAACTTTTGTTAAAATTTTAGTCGTTTATTTGAGTGCCGGAATGCAAGGGCGGGGGAAAAGGCGATCCCCGAGAAAACCCGCCGACAAGAGGGATCGTTCGGCAAGATTCCCGCGAACGAAAATCTGGGGAGGGGACCCCGCTGGGAATCGAACCCGGTTCTCCTTGGTGGAATGAAAAGTCTCGTCATGTATGGCTGTGGCTGGGTTTGAGCGATGGCGTCCACTGCCAACAGACAATCTACACTGCAAGTAAAAATTCGTTCCAAAATCTTACCTACAGTATACTTCGGGCTAGGCTGAGACGCGACGATTGAAAACAACACTGCTTTTCATTTATAACAGTCAATACTGTATTCCATTCACGTTTACTTCCAGCTTTTCTGAAGTCCTGCCAAATTTCCACTTCCAGGATATTACTACGCCTCACAGAAGTAAAGCTTAACTAAGTCTAGAAAATTACACCAAAGGGACAATGCACCGGATTCATGCGCGCTCATTTAAATCATATTTTCCAAGAGAACAATTTCTTAATAGGCATTACCAACACACCTATTTTCCCACTGTCTTATTCATATTAATTATATATTATTATATTATAATTTATACTTTTAATTTATGTAAGTTAAAATTCAACCAAAAAATAAGGTACTATTATGATGACACAAGTATACAATGCTTGTGGCTCATGACATATTTAGGAGAAGACAAACACGTCATACAGGTGGTGGATTTCTAAATGTTTGATTCAAAAAGTGTGGAGAAAACGCGAATAGATTTTACCAGCCAGAACACAACAGTAAGAGAAACTCGTACGTGGCATAAGAAGATGGAGAGTGAAAAAAAAAAAGGGGGGGGGATTGAAGGAGGTCCTTAATCCGTTCAATTACGAGCTCAAGTGTTAAAATCGTGCAATATCCTGGTGCACGACGTACTTGTGTCGAATGTGCTTGTCGCAGACAGCGAACAACGTGGCACGTGTTCGGGATTATCAGCATTATACACTCTTTTAACACATTGAGGTCTGCACACATTTACTGGCGCGTAAGACGAGTTAGAAGTGAGTCACCTATACCTACTACTGCACGAACACCTGTGCTCTTGGTGCCTGTGTTAGAACTCGCCATCGTCCTATTGGTTCGTACCACGCCCGACATTTATCCGGTTCTCTCCCCCTACCCCCCTCCCCCGAGGACCTCGAACAACCACGACTGTCGGGGATGACAGACACTGGTCGAAATCGTCTCCAGTTCGTGCGAGAGTGTGTGTGTGTCGGTAATTGCCACGTGTGGGAGGTTGGTCAGCTATTCTCAACCCGCAGACACCACCACCCTAGTCAACTGTGCTCTAGTACAGTGTCTTTAGGAGGTGTTCAAACACCAGCTCCCCCCCCCCCCCCCACGCACTTTTTTTTCCACCTTATCGCACCAACGCGAGTACTTTTCCATTACTCGACGACGATCGCATTATGACCCCACGGCGCCTCCAGCTTGTTTTACCAAAGGCTTTTTAAGTAACCAGTTACGGTTTCACCCCCCCCCCCCCACACACACACTTTCATCGGCATTCGCTAATGGCCCAACGAGGTGATTTTATCTCCCGCCTTATAATACACATCGAGCCTAAACCAAACATCAATTTATTTACCTCAGCATATTAAATAGCAAACAACATTTTTTTTTTTGCCTGTGTAATTACGTTTAATCCCGTGTTGATTCCTTGCCCCCTACGTGCGTTCGCATGCTTTCCCCGAAAGCGCGTGTAAAACGTATTGTAGGGTCTTCACGGAAAAGTGAGCACTTTATAAGCCCTAGTTACTTTTCCATTTCAGCAATTTTTTATCTCTTTAAATAAATATTTCCATGTAAGTAACAAACACAGTGTGTATATTCCATCACACTTGGAAGTTAACGCCTTAGGCTAAAATAAAATGTATTTACTAACTATTATTCCAAATGAAAGGGCTTACAAAAGTGCTCACTTTACCACGAATTACCTATACTTACAGTTATGAGCATTGCGCGTAAGATTTTACCAATAAAACAGTACGTAATTAAACTTATGTGTTTTACTAGCTAGAGAATATAATTTTATTTCTTAATGAGTTTAGTCTTTCTGTACTTAGGCTAAAATTTTATATGTTCATCTAAATGAAGGAAGTAAAATGCTGAGGAAATAACGCGTGTTTTTACCTTTAAAAAAACTCAGAGACAAAAATGTATAAATGTAGACAACATTTATCCAGTTAAATCCATGTCTAATCACAGAATGACCACAGCATTACATTTTAATAATTTTTTGTAAATATCGCCGTTGCAAATTTTGGCAGTGGCGTCTTAGCTCCGTGTTTCATTGCGTGTTCGTCACTTTCGTATCGCGATGTTTACAAATAAAGTAAATTTATGGCAAAAAAGGGCCGAAAAACAACTGCACACGAGCTTGCGTCCGCTGCTCGAGTTCGTGACATAATGCGGATGTTTCACATCTGTATTCTTCAGTAATCTGTGTCAATTCTATGAAACATTCAACCAGGTTCTTTGGCGAATGAACTTTGTTCGTGGCTTCCGCAAGACGCTGATGTAACCAGCATTTGCAAGTAATTAAAACTAAGAACTGCTGGCTGGGAGTGTTGATGTACGAGGACGATCAAGTACTTATGCCCGGTTGCACCAATATCTTCCCTGATCCGAGATCGAATGATCCTAGTTCCGAACAAGGATCCAGTTCGATCTTGGTTCCAATGTTAAAGTGTTGCACAAACGAAATTTCATGATTCTGGATCTCCGATTCGTCGATCTTGGTTCCAAAGTGAGAGATCGAGAATAAGTACGAGACAAATTTTGCCATTGGTTCGTAATATATGACGTAATTGAAGTAGGCGTATTTTTCACTATAGAAAGAACTATATGTGTGATGTTTTATCTGCTTTAAGTGAATTATTGTTGTATGAATTTTACTGAATAATATTAAAGTGCGTATAATGTTGTTTTAATTTCCCAAGAAAACAATCGGATGTAGTTTTATCTGTTGGCAACTAAATTTGTCGACGATGGCTGCTTATCTCGGATCGATATTTGGAAACGCCAATTTCGGCGGTTCGAAATGAACTTCATCTCGATGTCCAGTCCTTTTAGACGATGTTAGATTCAACCATGACTGAGTTCGCGCTTCGCATATGCTCCCAAAAATTCATTACACATTTCTATAAAGGCATTTCTGTAAAATGAGTATACAACAAATTCTGTAGACGTCTATTCTGGACCTCGGTAGGTGGTGCACGTAAGCAAACTTTACGACTACGTACAGATAGACTTAATAAAACCTGCGTCACGCTGGTGGAAATGTTACGTATCCTGTTCTACACTACGGAGTAGTTTAAGGTCTATGACTCACCTAGCAAACATGCAGCAAGACCCAGAAACACTTATCTAACAAAGTTTGCATTTTATTTATACGAGTAACCGTTTACCAATGAACAGGGGATCTTCCGCGACGGCAATACTTCAATAAGGGGAAAGGCACATTCCCAGAGCTTCGAGCGACCAATATACGACTGAGAACGCCTACATAAAAACTTTTTATACGCCGCGCCACTTTGCTTCTGTATGTTTGCCTATTCCATGATTCGATCACCTTGGACGGAGCAGGGTTCTCAAAGGTCGTATCCATAGGATTATGATATGTTATCAAAAGATATAATTTACTACGGAACAACAATAATGCAATCATTTACAAATCGCCTTGCCTTAAATTTATATTAACGGCGTAGAAACGTGGTGTCACCTCGGATGCTGCCGCATGAAATCCTAAGCACGTGTTTACTTGGCTGCTACGAGAGAACTATGCATGGCTGCAGTAAAGGCGAAGGTACATACGATACAAGAGTGAAGGTCGACCGTAACCACCTCAGGGCAGTGGTGTGTCGCCGCTACAAGCTAAAGAGAAACCAGGGCGGGGCGCTACAAATCAACAAACCGCTCCAGCACTACGTAGCTGGACAACACTGTCTCAGGGTTGCCACCTTTTTCCCATTGGAAAATTCCCTGACATTTCCCTGATTTCCAGACAAAAAGAATCTTATTTCCCCAGACCTTTTCCTAACAAATTTAATTTCTGTAATGAATGGTGCCTTTGCATTATAACTCACTTTAAAACCAAAATACTTCTCCTATCTTAACAAATTGCTCGCCACATAGATTGCAAAGAAAAATGCCTAAGCATTTAGTCCACAATTATTAAAACAATCTTATATGATTCTGGCAGCGGTGTACGATTGATGACAGAACTGCCAAATGGATCATTCAAATCACAGAATTCCCTGACATCTAGCTAACTTGTCTGAAATTCCCTGATTTCCCCGACAGTTTTCAAATTCCCTGACATTTCCCTGTTTTCCCGACCTGTGGCAAACCTGTGTCTGCTACGACTCGCATGACACGGATACGAGTACTCGTAATTCCGGTCTCTGAACAATTCTCTGCTCGCAGCCATGCAACACTTCGCCATCTCCCATTCGCGACCAGCAGCTGTCCGAGTTCCCTTTGCCAATGGCAAGAAACGTTAAATCGAGAAAGTCTTCCTTATTAATTATTGCATGCATAAAGGTCATACTTATAGACATCACTGTAAGTTCTGGCTAAGGGAAAGAAACACTGACTACTGACATTCAAGAGCAGAGTCTCCCAATCACGAATTAATCAGCAAAATATTTGTAGTAACTAAACCGTGCACGCGAAGTCTGATCATCCTAAGCTGCAGCGGTGTGCCAACTTTCCCAGTTCTACAAGTTCTTTTACCCGGTTCTGTATCAGTCATTCGGCGGCGCCCTGGTGTAAAGTGAGCAGAATCTCAAACTTACGTATCAGTCAATATTCGGACCTGCCTTTTTATATGTGCGGAGTCTTTAACGACAGAAAGCATTCCCCATTCATGCCATGAAACACAACGTAAACACTCACTACAATCACGAAGTCCCAGTGCATTTGTATCCAACGTTGCGTAAATTCAGCGGACGTAAACAATACTGCCTCCGATCTATCTTCCAACAAAACTGTGCTCACATAAATGCTACCTCTATCTAATTTTAAATTTAATTTCAATTAATGTTATACACGTTTTCTGCGAAATTAGCCCTATCATTCTGTTTCCTAATGCAAGATATTTCGCAAAGGAGGTATGTTTAATTATCTAAACTGTGCAAAGAAGAAATCAACATACAATCGTTGCTAAGACTATATTGCGCAGTCTCATAAACAACCATTACCAATAACTTCAAACACAAATACAGTTTTTACTGTCCCAACATATGACAAGAGTCTCATACTGGTGTTTAATAGTTACAAACAAAAAAATATCCACTGCAGCGCTTGAAATTATATATATTTATCCGCGGCTAAAAGCGTTCAAACTAAAAAGGCGATGCCGACCTCCGGTGGCGCAGTCGCTTGGTGCCCCACCGATCTGGGGTACGGGAGACTCTCGGTTCGAATCCCGGGTAAAGCATGTATGTTAATTTAAGTTAGGTTATAAGTTAGTATGTAAGCCGTCCCCTGCTAACCTTCCCAGCATAAAATCGGGGACGTTAAAAAGCCCTTTACAATACAATGCAAAATAAAATGGCGACAACCGGTTGTCATTCATCGGGAGTTTTGTCCCTCCTCTGCACACGCAGCCATGTCCCGAACAACGACCAGTTCCCGAAATAACTCGCGTTTTTGCGACGAAGCACTCGACAAGAACAACGGGCCACGCCCAAAAATGGGCAGAAGACCATTCATGCGGCTTCGAGCGGGACACGTCCGGGCGGCTTTTTTTTTTTTATTTCTACTCGCCCGACTCGCGGTGAAATGCAACGAGGGTCCGACGTTCAGCATGCGCGTCGCTCATGACTGGCCAAATGTAGCACGCGCCGTGTTGTTAAATCAGTCGCCTGAACGTGAGCAGCATGCATAATCTAGAAGCCCGCGACACCGGCGGGAGATCACGAGCCTGCCATCCCAAGTCGTCGCGGCGTGTACGCTGCCATCCCAAGTTGTCGCGGCGTGTAGCAACATGGCTGCTCGAGCGCCAACTTACAAGGGCTTCATACGCAAAACGTTGACGCAGGCCGATTTGGAACGAAGTCCGTGTCCTCACTCCTCGACGTGCCTCTTGTCGCACGCTGCCATCGAAAGTTGTCACGCAGTGTTGACATTTCGGCAAGCAAGTGCCAAGACAGACGTACGCAGTGAGACGTGGCCGCCAAACGCGAAAACAGACCTCTGACAATGTTGCCAACAATCTCGCGCGCACACACCCCAAATTCGGAATGACTATGGTGTAGGTCAAATGTAGCTCTACCAGGTCGCTTACACTCTTATGCCCGGTTGCACCAACATCTACTCCGATCCGAGATCGAATAATCATAGTTCCGAACCAAGATTGAGTTTGATCTTGGTTCCATTGAAACAGTGTTACACCAACGAAATCGCACGATTCTGGAACTCCGATTCGTCGATCATGGTTCCAAAGTGAGAGATTGAGATTAAGTATGAGACAAATTTTGCTATTGGTTCGTAATATATGACGTCATGTCGAATGTACGCACACACTTTTTTTGTAATTTTTAATACCAATGTTATTGAAGAATTTAGCGTACATAGAACTAGGTATGCGATGTTTTATCTGTTTCAAGTGAATTATTGCTGTACGAATTTTACTGAATAATATTCAAATTGTGTATAATGTTATTTTAATATACAAAGAAAATAATTGTAATTAGTCCTATCTGTTGGCGTATTTTCACACAACATGTGTCGCTGTTTTTTCGTAATGAAAAAATTCGATGTGATAGTTAGCTTGTGCGGAAATAGTACACTTTATGATATTTTGAATAGCTTTTCTACTTTTACGCTGTGTTTGTTCGGAGGGACACGTATGAATTTCGTACTCTCTTTACAAAACATTAATACCTCTTCAATTAAATAAATGCATTTGAACTAAAACTTTGTAAAATGACTCAATTTACATTTTACAACAGTAAACAACAACCGAATCCATTTTTAAACGATTTGAATATTACTAAGTTTATTTCTAGTAAATAAATACATTTAACAGTGCTTTTAAATTCACATATCCAATATTCAACAGACTTGTATTCTTCTCTGATCTCGGATCGAGATTTCGAACCGCCAAATTCAGCGGATCGAAATGAAGTCCATCTCGATCTTCAGTTAAGCTCTGAACTGGAATGGTGCAACAGTTTTCTGTGTCGATCTTAGATCCGATCTCGGATCGAGTTTCGAACCACGAAGGTGCAAATGGCCATAAATCACATCCAAAAGCCTGATATACGAAGACAAGCATGCTGCTTACAAGGCTTAGGGTATTCCTGCCACAACCAAAAAAGGACTAATTTAATTGTGCGAAAATTTCAATTATGCGTATATCAACAGATCTGGGTGGGAGAAAAAAAAAAGTTTAATGCTGCACTCACATCAAAGGATTGACCCAGGATTCAATACCGGAGCGTTGTGCGAAGGTAATATCTTAGTGAGCTCGACTCGAAAAATTCTTTACGGCTTTCAGTTTTCAATTCCATGGTAATAATGCTTGCTTACGGGCTCCATTTAATGACAAGTCTTCAACGTTAGGGATTAGGGGTCCTTGCTGGCAAGGAATCTAAAAATCCATGCCTTCATTTGGCGGCAGGGTTCTATTTATCCAACTGCCGTTTCATTTGCGAGGTCAGCTTCATATATGTCGGTGGAGCACGGAGCTCTATCGCTCTCTTCGTCGTCGTTGTTGACAAATTCCTCATGTTGTTTCTCGCCTCTGGCAGGGTCAGAATGGATGGCATAAAGTAAAGTTTGGTGCTAGGCTGAGCTGGTTGCCCTACCTGTGAGCCGGCCCTGACGGGTGAGGTGAAACTGGGGGTTAAACTGCGATAGAATTAAATATGAAAATGGGAGCACTCCGAGTAAACCGCAGGATTCCTGACCCGCTGCAGCTCAGGACCGACCGGAGTTCTTAATACTGGCATCTGACGGTGGATTAACTCAAATTTATTTAAACGTATTAATACGCGGCCTACTGAAAAAAAAAAAAAAACATACATTGTACGAAACCATAAAACTGTTTTTATTAAAAAATGTTTTTGTTGTTATTATTAAAACAGTTAGTAACTTTTTGAAAGTCCTTCCTTATTTTCTTTGTCAGTCCATTTAGAGACCTTCCGCCACGTGTAAAAATATATTAACACTGCCAAGGACCTGCATAGATATACTAAAAAAACTCACATAAACAAAATTATATTATAATTGAAGAAATTATTTCCCTAAAAAGTATAAAGCAAAAAGAAATTGAGTTAGACTGTCACCAGTTCAACCTTTTCACTCCCAGGTAAATAAAACATTTTTGGCCTAGCAATGAACAATTTTTTTTTTTCTTTCGAAACTCTAAAAGTATCAGTATGAAACATTGTTATATCTTTGGATCATTAACAATTTGTTTGCGTCGGGTGTTATCGGTAGCAGGTGTTCATGTGACTGCAAGATAGAGTCTCAAAAACGAATATCATCTTCCATAACGTTACGGATTTCTTACTTTTACTGCCGTGTGCAACGTAAACCATTACATCCGCTTCCTGTGCAACGTTCCATGTAACTGAAACGATTAAATGTTGCACGTTCAGCGAGCTGTGGCACTATGTTTCCAAATGCGCTGTCAACAAGACCGCAAGTACTCAGTATTTCACGTGACGCTCATTAAGTTACGGATGGTGATTCCTTAACTAAAGGCTATTAACGGTAAAATGAGCCCTTTTGAAAGCCCTGCTTAAAATCTACTTGTTCAGATGTTGTGTGTTCTTCCGCCTTATGTAAAGTTAACATTGCCATGGGCCTCATCACTTTATTCATGTGTCGGTCAAGTGAAACTGAAATTATTAGAATAATTATTATTTTTCAAATTAGGTGATTTTTACATTTCGAAGCAGAAAAAAAAACAGAAAGCCAAATAAATAATTTTAATTATCACAAATGGTTCCCTAACACTTTTTGTTCGGCGTTAATATATTGAACTACTTTCCCCTCCATCGTTAGCAACTTTACTGGACACATGACACTCATTGCGGCCATTATAAACAGTGACTTTTTTTTCTAAGGTTGATTTCAAAAGTGCTCGCTTTATCATGAACAGCCTTTAGCGGCGAATAAGAAATAGTTTTCCGCGGGACTTATGCGTATCAAACCTCAGTGAAGCTGAAGAGGCTACCTCAACTCTGTTGCTCTGTACGCGATTCGCGAGGAGGCAATTGTAGAACTGGGCGAGGAGGCCGTGGCACGGACGGTAACCCACCTCAACGTTGGTCGTGAAAGGAGGCAGGCAATGTGCTAAGGTCGTCGGTCGACCTACATAAGGTTACGAACTGCCACAGTTCTGACGAGCAGTGACCCTTAGTCATCAGTGTCGACCCCGGGCTTACGGCCAGAGGCCAGTTCAGAAGCAAGAACCTGTGAGTAACACACTCGGGTGTGTTTGTGAGAGACTGATGAACTTGGGGAAGTAAAATAACGATCATGTAAGAAGGGTCGGTGCAAGCTAAATTAGCGCCCTAGATGAAAGAGCTGTACGCCCCCGCCCCCCCCCCCCCCCGGTTGCTGGGCGGGGGGTGGGGGGAGAGAGTTCTGAGTCGTTAGATTTTTTTAAATTTATTTCATTAACCCTACTTAGCAGTACAGCCATCCAGGCTGTTCAATTCTATAATGACTACTACAATTTAACAAACAGTATATAAGTTATATAAAGTAACTATATATATATATATATAGTCGTTAGACTGCTCGCCTCCAACCAATGCGAACCGGGTTCAACCCCCGGCCGGTTCACTCCGGATTTACGCAAGTGGGAATCGTGCCGGACGATGCCGCCGGTCGGAGGGTTTTCTCGCGATCTTCCGTTTCTCCCCCCCCCCCCCTTTCATTCCAGCGCTGCTCCATACTCACCTCACTTCGCCTTCATCGACTTTCTAGACCACGATGTTAATAACAACCCAAATATCTCCACACCACTCCACTATATGGTCGCGACGGCCCTGCATGCAAGTGCAGATATGTTTGTGCGAACGTTATAATTATTGTAATAAGCACTTACCGAATCTGGTAAGTCAGAGTGTTGAAGACATAATATAACTTTTTAACAGTTTCTAGTGAAAACAAAGGGTCACTAAAAAAGAAAATATTCAGGAATTGCGCCGGCATGTGCCTAAGACACAGACGGGGAACCGCCACCCCCCCCCTTACAAAACAAAAGAAAGGAGCAACACCTTAAGAAACTACTTCAGAAGAACCAGACCACACCTGGCAGACCTCATTAACGCTGAAGACGGGGCCACGAACAAAAAATAATAATTAAAATATGACCTAATTAAGGGAGCCAAGGCTAAAGCTGTACGCGTCTGCAAATTAAAATATCTAGGTCCATAATATGATGTTCATGAAACATATGGCGATATCACGTTAGTGACCACAATTCACAAGTAGAACTTTGAAAGAAAGTATAGACCTACATTCCTTACAACATTTCTGGCAAATAATGATTATTCTCCACCAGTTATATACATGCAATTAAAAAGGACAAGGTGAGAAAAGTGCTTGAAGGCTAAAATATCGCGTTACCACAGAGGGAACACCAGGATCTTCCCAATGTATCACAAAACCTTGAACAAGGTACTTACTTCAACTGGCTGCGGCGGATAAAGTGTACCTATACGTGAGGCGGCACATGTGTTGCCCCAGTGACGGAAGATTGAAAACCACCGACAAAAAAACTAAAGCAAAGACTTCAAGAAGTCGGAGTCTGTTTCGCGCTGAAGGAAAAGCCAAACCTGTCAAGATGGCGCACGACCTGTGGAACAACTTCACGATCAAGGCCGGAAAACAACTTTAAACTTTTGATGAATGGTGGCTCATGATCTACGGGTCGATCTAAGATCGGTAATTGGGGAAAGAACAGGTGTTCCTAACCTTGAGAGACCAAACGGCCAAAGAAAATAAGGGAACGGAAAGAAACAAAATGCTTGCCGCATAACATTAACTACTGTACTACGGTACAGAGTGGTGGGTGAATGGGAAACAAGTTAAACGTCTGTATGTATTTAAGAGTGAGCTTTTTTATTATATTCATTCACGTAATCTCTAAAATTGAAGCCGACTCTTCACACCGTTTACATTTTGTAATACGAATTAATAATTCATTTGTTAGAGGCACATCTGTGGTAAAAAAAAAAAATGCAAGTTTTTTTAAATTATGATACGGGTGTAAATAGGCTCCAATTAAGTTACGGAGGGTGAGATTTGGGGGCCTCTTAACAACGAGATCTTGAGATCAGATGAGGGTGAAATGAGGTTAGGATGGAGTAGGGCCGGAATGCATGGGAGGGAGAAACGGGATATCCCCGAGAAAACCCGCCGACCAGCGGCATCGTCCGGCACGATTCGCACTTGCGTAAATCCGGGAGTGACCCGGTCGGGGATTAAACCCGGATCGCCTTGATCATTGGTGGGGTGCGAGCAGAGTAATCGCTCATCCACCATGGCCCCAGTTAAGTTAAACTAATAATGTTTTGTTTAGACAACATTTCCTCGAAATCTCGCATATTTAACGTTTCTGAAATAAACCACATTTGTATGCAGGGGCATCTCGTTAGGGCAAGCAAGGCAAGCAGTGCTTACACAGACCTAGCAGTGCTTTCACTTTTCAGGAAAGGTGTGGTATCATTAAAGAGGGTAGGCCGACAACTTAACTTAGAATCACGACAATACGCAAGAAAGGTAATTTTGTACATTTCCAAAAAAAAAAAAAAAAAAAAAATGTTTATCACAAACACTCGTGGTTAACCGGATGTAACAGCCTACACAAACTGTTTTGTTGGCCATGTTTATTGTTTTCAAAGGATGTTAACACGTGGACTGCAACTGGGTATTGTGACCTTAACAATCTGTGCAATGCTGTTCAAAAACACGAGCGTTCTGAAGTTCACATAAATTCGTTTTTGTCTCTTAAAGAATTAGGTAAAAATGGAGTTGATTTTGGTCTAGATAGAGCCAAACAATTAAGCACACAACGAAATAACGAAAAAGTTAAAAGAAACACAGAAATTTTGAAGCGGATAACAGATGTTGTTTATTTCTTGGGTGTACAGAAACTGCCTTCCCGTGGTCATGACGAGACAAAAGAATCAGAAAACTGTGGCAATTATATTGAGTTACTTTATTTAATTGCAACTTATGATCCAGTATTGTCGCAGCACCTTGAGACGTCCACGGTATGTTCTGGCTCCTCGCGCAGTATCCAGAACGACCTAATGGAATCCATTTTAAATATCCTGTTAGCGGAAATTAAAAATGAAACTGAAAAATCAGTTTTCGTTTCAATTTTACTTAACGAGACGTCGGACTGTGCCAAACTTTCTCAGTTTTCCACTGTTTTTAGATTTGTAACGAGTGATGGAGAGCTCAATGGACGGTTTTGTGTATTCACTCACGTCAGCTGTGATAGGTCTGCGGGAGTTTTCTCATAGTTTTCCCCAGATCCAGTTGAAATCCCTAACCGAATGCTATGGCAGTTACTTTGACCTTGATAAGCTTCGGTCTGAACTAAAAGTTGTGCATAGTCGAGATGCCATGAAAACCAGAAGTGTTCAAAATTTTCTTAAATACATTCGTGAAAATGATTTACAAGATGCTCTTCCACAGTTCCATAAATTATGTACGTAAGTCGCAACAATACCATGTACAACGTCATCTGTGGAGCGTTCTTTTTAAACACTAAAACGAATAAAGACGTGCTCATGGAACACAATGGGGCAAAATAGACTCTCTGGTCTTGCACATCTCTCCATTGAAAAGAAACTTTTGTCGAAAAAAGGAACTACTCGCCGTCGATTTTTATGAACGTATCACGGCGGAATTCGTATTAAAAAAAAAAGAGAAGAATCGATTTTGTGTACAAAAAATGAGGGTTGTTCGTTGTTTCAAATCCTCTGCGTCCTCTACAGGGTACCAACAACGCGAATACGCGTGAAGGGTGTATACTGCTTTGAGTGACATGGTAGTGATTCTAACAGCTGGGATGTTGCGCATCGTAGGTGAGTTTGTAAACATTTATGTAAAATACTTTTACTAATAGCAAATCAGTTAAGTGAAAAAATTACGAATGTTGTGACGATGACGAAGAAGTTCAAGACATTGAATCATTTATTCAAGCACCAGTCAACCAACAACCGGAGGGGAAACCAGCTGAGAAAAATCAGCGTGTCGATAGCAAAACATGTCTATTGTGCATTGTCGCGGACAATTCCGAAGTAAAGTTTGTTTCAATGTTGTTATTTACTTTTTGTGTAATATACTTTTACGCTAAAACATTAATTTACTGTATATTAATTGTGACGTGACTGTTTGCAGATATAATTATAAGTGTAATCTGAGATAATTGATCAGAAATGTTAATGCAATACTATAAAATGTTATCTAACTCCGTACCGGTGATGAATCCTTGTAAACTCTCGATTTCAGTGTGTGTGTGTGTGTGTGTGTGTGTGTGTGTGTGTGTGTGCGTGCGTGCGTGCGTGCGCGTGCGTGTGTGTGTGTATATATATATATATATATAGTAGAAATTTAAAATCAAGCATAATGAAAGTGATGTTTATAATATGGTCGCAGTCACTATTTTGCGTCTATTTTAATCAAGTCGTTTCCTAATATGATTGTGGCATGTGCTATATCTGTACAATCAATTACCTAGGACACTGATCAGACTGGAAAAACGCGTGAACGCATTAGTTTACATGCACATTTCAAGGCTGATGTAAATATTTGCTCTATAAGTACAATAAAACTATGTAAAGTCTATTCGCGGTAAAATGAGCACTTTTGAAAACCCTGCTTAAAATCTACTTGTATGCAAGTTGTGTAGTCTTCCGCCTTATGTAATATTAACATTGTCGTGAGCCTCATTTCACTTTATTCATGCGTCGGTCAAGTGAAAAAGTTAAATTACTTGAAAAGTAGATGTCTAACAAATTAGCTAATTTTTACACTTCGATGCATTAAAAAATAAAGAGAAATCGAAATAAATCATTTAAGTTGTCAGAAATAAATATATAACACATTTTATTCGACGTCAAGATACGAAACTACTTCCCATCCATCTTTACCAACTTTACTGGGCGCATGTCACTCAATTCACCCGTTAAAATATATGCTGGTAGGGGCAGTGATTATTTCTAAGGTTGATTTCAAAAATGCTCACTTCATCGTAAACAGCCTTTACATGTTTGAATGTATCAATACCACATGTTCAGACGACTTTTCATGACACATTTTCCTGTAGCTATTTAGTAATGTGGACTGTGGGATGTGTGTGTTGTCTAATATCGGCGTATTGCGTTTGTATCGGGTTGTGAGACAACCTTTGTGGAGTGAACTATCGCTCCGGGTGACAATGTTCGGTGTCGGTGCGTCGAATTATACTAATTAGCAATTCAAGGACATTAGGGTATCGTAAACACCTGTTACACCCGTGGTCGGTCTTCGAACACACACCGCATGATCTGCTCGTATGTCCCTATATCTTCTCAACTGTGCTGCAGCTGGTTGAACTATAATCATCAGTTTATTTTTGGTGAAAGACAACTGCAATATACGAACGGTAACTCACACGGGCGCAAGGATAATGGTAAATACGTTTTCAGCTCGGCTGTTATGACTTCGGCTACCCTCCCTCTCGTGTTCCCTCCCTCCTGTAGGCTATCACTGGACACCTCCCCTTCTGTGCTTCCTTCCCTTACGCTGTGCTAGAAGAATCTTCTCTTTTGATGCGCACTCTACCTGCTTCGTATTTTTCCTGCCTCCTGCTCGTTCGCGTTGACTGAGTTCCTACTTTACACATACCAATAATGATTTTTTCCTGTCTACACTTCTGTACACACAACATTGCTCTGTATGTAAATACCTCACTGTCGAAGGGTATTAAAATAATATTGATTTTGAGTGGACAAGGTTACGGGTTTGATGAAGGTATCTTTGTAATATTTTTTCACTCGGGCAAATTTTATGTTAAAAAATATTAATATTTTTACAAGCAGTGTATTTTATATTTAGGTATGAAAAAATGTTTAAATGGCACCATTGTACCTTGAAATTCAAATTTTTCCGGGGGAGGGCACCCGGACCCACCCCCTCCTTAATTGGGGAGATGAACTGCCCCCTGCACGCAGTAGCTTGCCCATGAAATTATAGCACACATCGCCACTGATTTGTATCAATGCTCCCTTTTCTGTTTATTTAAAACTGTTGTGAGTAATAAATCCACAATATAATAATTATTTACGCTGTGTAAATTACTCCCTTTCCAACGTAAAAAAAAACTGGACTACTTAATAATTAGTTATTTGTAATAGTATAAAACGAAAATCTGACATCAATAAGGGTAAATGCTGTGACCGAGGCCTATTAATAAAACAATGTATACAGCACGGAAATAGAGAATACGAGTTTTTTTGTTAGTAGGGCACAGTAAGACTTACCACCTCATAGCTTGTCTCTAAAGCTTGTTAAAAAGCAGTAATGTATCACATTTTACCACAACGCCAATATACTAAGAAGAAATTCATTTATAGTTTGCCTACAAAATACGAGTGCTCTACAGGATGATTCTAAAGTAGCTTTACCACTTTGAACGCCAATAAAAAATTATTGGAAGAACTTACAATGTTGATTCCGACGTACGAATAAAGCCAGTCACTTCAAGTTTCATGTACACAAATCGTTTATGATTCAATGTGACTTCCATTGACTATACGGCAGACGTTACATTTGAAGTCAATCTCCTCCCAGTAGCCATGATTCGATTTCGAAATTCAGGCCACATTTGAAGGTGAGAGCGCCACGTACACTCGCTTGTTAACGCAGCCTAATACGAAATAATGTAACGGCGTTAGGTCGGGGAAGGGAGGGGGGTTTCACCATCTTGCTGGAAGTGAAAGCGCCCCTCCTCCTCATCATCTTCGTCAAGTTGGGGAATGCACGTCCAGGCACACAATGCCAGGAACGGTCGTCTCCATGAATTGTATTGTGAAAGGCTTTTTAACGTCCCCCGGGTTTTATACTTCAAAGCTTTGCATGGGACGGCTTACGGACTAACTTATAACCTGATTTAATTTAACACCCATGACTTACCCGGGATTCAAACCCAGAGCCTCCCGCACTCCAGACTGGCGGCGCACCAACCGACTGCGCCACGGGAGATCGGCGTCTCCACAAAGAAGAAGGGTCGGCACACTTCATCTTTGTTGAGTAGCTCAAAACACATTCACTTTCGGACAGTCACGAACAGTCAGCCTCCTACTCAGTTCCGATAGCGTACTGGCTTCGAGCCCAAAACAACAATATCCAGGCGAGACCAACGCTCAAGCACAGAACGTACGCGAGTACAGAAATGAAACAGTGGCGTGCACCGCGAATTCCTACACAAACACGCCGGGCAAAATGGCGTCGCAGGCCAGCAATGGGGCGGAATGTCGTTGCCCAATCAACGCTTGGAGATTAATTTGACAGAATGCAGCCCAACCAATAGGGAATATTCCGCATTACGCACAAGCCACTCAGAATGACAATTTTCAGAGCCTCGCGCAGCCAACCAGAAAATGGGTACTCCTACAACAAAGGAACCGCCACGCTATTTAACTTCTGTATACTCAGTTATTCTCCACCGCAAAAGTGATACGGGCTGTTCACGGTAAAGTGAGCACTGTTGAAGGCCCTATCAACAGACATTAACTACTAATAAATGTACTGTAGTGCCGCCTCAGGCGTTTACTTTTGATAGTGGTAAATGTACACATTTTGTATATTAGTCACAAGGCAATGTTTATATCAAAAAGCGCCAGAAAGATAGAAATTGGCTGAAATTAAAAGGTTAGCAGGGCCTTAAAAAGTGCCCACTTCACCGTGAATAGCCAACATTACGTTTCTGTTCAGAAATATCCTCCGTGACAGGTCTTTTTCGAACCAAGGAATCCGGGGTTCAAATCCTAGGTAAGTAAATTATGTGTATGTGGTTTTCACACATAAATTTATACGAGTTTATCATGTAACCCGTCCCCCATTAGCAGCTCAGTACAAAGAGTGAATTTTACAAACTAAAAATTAAAAAATATCAGACAAATGTTTATTTCCGTACACTTTTTTTATGTTTTCAGTTAACTATGAAGTTCGACAAAACTAGAAGGTATTCTAAAAATTTTAATAAATATTTCGCTTTCTTAGTAATTTAAATTTAAATGAATACTTACCGAGTGCACAAGCTCGGGAAAGTTTACTTGCTTGTACGATAGAATTCAGATTCATACGTACACTCGTACCCTCGGTTGTCGTGCACCAGCCCTATCTAATTCGGTATGTGTTTACTTGCAGGCTTCACCAGTACGTGTCGTAACTGTGACCCATTTGTAAAAGTAACGGAAACGTAATACTAATCCTAATAAATTCCAAAAATTTTCTGGTCCCTGTCCATTTCCCAAAGGCTGGCAGTTTTAAACTTGTGCGAGATAAACCACAAGTCCGTGGGATGTAATAGTACACAGTAAATCTGAATCAGTGAGAATTTCACTATTTCAGTCAGTCAAACGTATCTGACTGTTTCGAAAGTCACTTCTGTGAATTTTACTGATGCATCAGTTTTAAAAATGCCAGATTTCCTTCACTTATTAATTCAGTGACATTTTCCACTGATTCATTAGTCATTTTTTTCACTGTTTACTCAGTGGTTTATTTTTGACTGATGTATCAGTTGAAGAGCATGTAAAAATGGCCGTCAAACAACGTTTAAAAATGGCTGTTAAACAACGTGTGTCAAAAGAAATAGCAACGAATAAACTAATAAAACCAATACAAAATACTTTTTAAAATGTGTTTCGTATTTCAAAACGCCATTTTATGAGGTAATATGAACACACAGCCTTTCATTCCGTTTCATATCGTTTTCATGTAATCCCCACAGCGCTGTGTTTGAAGGTTTAAACTCCATATAACGTGAAGAGAATACACTCATATATACTATTCGTTTCAACAATCCTAAAGCTACCAAATAAACCAAAAACGAAAAGTGCGAGCATACAATTGAAAGACACATGTTTTCCTCTCATTGCTCCAAGCTGGCGTGGTGTCGCAGACAGTAAGGCGACAGCCTGAAGTCGAAAGATGTGCGAGTTCAATCCCGGCAACTTTCGGGAATGTTTTGTAGGCCTGCTTTTATTAAATTACGGCAGATTGCGTAATATAAATAGTAAACTATCGTAAATATGTTTATCTAGCGTAATTATTTGGCTACCTTCAATAAAAACAATACTTAATTCGCCACTGTAGTCGGCCGTCACTTATCCAATCAGTGAAATATTTTCATGTCACTAATTCAATCAGTGAAATTTCTTTACACTGAAACAATCAGTGGTTTTCCGCTGATTCTAAGTGGAGCCATTTTCACTGATTCGAATTTAGGGTGTACTCTTAGCAATAACAATAACGATACAGTGTCTTTCTCATTTTCACTATGGATGGGGTGTTGCATGAAGAGATGAGGCCATTTGACAACCCCATTCTAGATGGTCGCGACCCTTCCGAGAAGCAAAAGGAACCGGGAATGATATGGGGTGAATAAGGCGTAGAAGGGAGGGCAAGAAAGAAAAAAAAAACAAATGAAAGTCGTGTCCCCGGGCTGACCGATAGAAAAGAAGCAATTTGGAGAGCGAAGTCTTGGAAGGACAAAACGTCCCTCGGCCTGGACATTTCAGGCACCATCTATCTTACTCCTTCTCCTTCCCTCCTCCGGCGAGCTCCTATCCTTGCCGCCGAGGGAGAACCAACGACGAAAATGGTCCCCTGAAGTCGTTAACATTCAAACTGGGTCCTACATCGCCCACGACGAGATGCCCCCAATTGATTTGCTCCCGGCCTGTCGACACGTACACTGCCCAGCCCAATTACACGAGTCATATCATTACAACGCCGAAGTTGACTCGTGCATTCCGGGCTTCGTGCAGTCGCTACACGCCAGAGACCGTGTTACACCCCCCCCCCCCCCACACACACCACGCGACGAAAAATCTCCAATTACCTGCAATAATTTTTTTCGTCCTCATGAATCATCAAAAATTTACTTTCAAACCCAACTACATCTTCCAACTTTCCTGGCTAAAATGGATTAAGCCAACCTCCCGTGGCGCAGTTGGTTGGTGCGCCACCGTTCTGGGGTGCGGGAGGCTCTGGGTTCGAATCCCGGGCAAGGCATGGGTGTTAAATTAAGTTAGGTTATAAGTTAGTCTGTAAGCCGTTCCCTGCTAAACTTTCAAGCATAGAACTGGGGGACGTTAAAAAGCTCTTTAATAAAAAATATATACAATAAAATGAATGAGCATAAAAAACACTATTAATAATATTTCTAACATTATTAATAAATTCTTCTTCAATACAACCATCGTAATTATCAGGGTGGGCTTGCTTTATTAAGGTTTAAATTTTCTAAACGTGTTTTCTGAAAAGTCCAGAATGGAAATACTTTCAAATTTCGATTAAAAACAAGCTCTTATTAGTAATTTTTAGAACGTTTAAATAAGTACATTCTAGCGGAATATTTTACAGTGTTACAAAATGTATGCATTCTTCTTTCATACGCAACTTAAGAGCTCGCGCCACCCACCATATTTAAACTTTTATTTATTTCTTCCTAATTCAAATAGGAGGATTTATTGAAAAATGCATCATTACAGACATAATATATGAAATATTAATGCTTATTTATGCACCAATAAACGTGATGCTAAATGTTTATATTTAGTTCATTCTTACCTTTAAATGACAACCAGGGTACACCTATTAACAATCAGGTATAGGCTATTCACGGCAAAGCTCTCTCATTTCGAATAATAGTAAATAAATGAATTCATTTAATTGTAGTCTGACACGTCAACTTTCAAATCTGGTGAAATATGTACACTGTGTTTATAACTCAAATGGCAATATTTATTTTAAAAAGTTGTGGTATTAAAATAAATGGATGATAGGGAAAAAAAAAGTAACTAGCGATTCAAAAGTGGTCACTTTACCGTGAACAGCCTATACAAAAATTTGCACAGAAGAATATGTATCTAAAATGAAACATTTTCAGTAGTGACCCTGGCAATTAAATTTTTATGACAATTGTGGCAATGTGCAATGCTTTTTATAGTCCATTTACCGTTATTTCCAACTTTTCAGAAGCCTACTACTAAAGATCTACTTCCAGGATATTCATTCTCTTCACGCAAAGCTTAACTAAGTATAGAAAATTACAACAAAGTGTCAATGCACCCCATTTTGCGCGCATTCAATCCGTTCAATAATATTTCGCGTAACAACTATTTCTTACTAGGTATTACCAACGCACCTATTTACTCTCTGGTTTCATTCATATTAATATAAAATATTACAATCAATAGATAAATATAAATAAAAGTACAATTCTAACTAATAATTCGGTACTTTTATACCAACACAAGTACAGAACGCTTGTGATACATAATATAGTTGGGACAAAACCAAACACGTCGTGAGTGACGTAATTTTTCAAAGGTTTGATCGACTAAAATGATTTCTACATGCATTGTACAGTCGTGTGCAATACTCTGTTGGAAGCTCGTCAACTCCCCCCCCCCCTTTTTTTTCAACCCCCCCCCCCCCCCTCACACTCGGCACTCCAAACTTATTTAAATTACAATGTGGTATCATTCCTAAAACAATCCATGTGACGATTATCCCAAGTCCCATCTAGGACGAAGACATTTTCTATCGCACCTGAAGTGTCCTGCATGAGACTCGAACGACTGACATAACTGTCTTTCCCCACTCCGCAGTGTCTAAGGCAGTTAAACAGAACAATGTACAGTTGTGCAGTCGAAATGTTCTGTGGAACTTTTCTCCTGGCATTTTATTTTTTGGGTGATCACGTAATTATTTTCAGTGAGATTAACTGAGAAGTCTACAGGAATTTTCAAATTCAATATGCTGGTACCAAGAAAAGGCAATAATAGATACACAAACCAACTGTGTGATAATTACTTTACCAGAGTAGTATTTTTCAGTAGAAATATTTCTTACGTGGAAAAAATGTGCTTTCCATTGCGGTGCAAGGAACTACTATAGCGAGTAAGTAGGTAGAAATAAATATAAGTAAAATAATATGTTCACAAACGTATGCTGCCTAAACATTGTAAAACTTTCCGACGATTAAAGGCTGTTCACGATAAAGTAAGCACTTTTCAAATCAACCATAAAAAAAAATTCACTGCGCCTACGTGCATGTATTTTGATTTTGATGGGCACCCTGAGTGACATACGCCCAGTAAAGTTGGTAACGATGGATGGGAAGTAGTTCCGTATATTAACGTTGAATAAAAAGTGTTAGGTAGCCATTTGTGATAACTTACATTATTTATTTCGCATTTCGCTCACGGTTTTTTTTTTTAAAGCATCGAAGTGTATAAATGAACAGATTCGTTAAATATTTACTTTTCTAATAATTTCACTTGACCGACGCATGAATAAAGTGATCAGGCCCGTGGCAATGTTGATGTCACGTATGGCGTAAGAATACACAACGTGCATACAAGTAGATCTTAAGCAGGGCTTTCAGAAGTGCTCATTTTACCGTGAACGGCCTATGACAGCAATGTGCTAGCGATCACGGCCGCCAAAAACTCGCCTAATAAACTTTTACCGGTGACCAACGGCGAAGCAGCTTTGGCTGTGATTTCACTAGCGATTAATTCACGACTGCCTAGACGGTGGCGCGTACTGCCTAAATTACCACAGCTGCTGAATCGGACATTATTCTTGTTTTTTACGCACGGCCTTCCGATCAGACACACGCGAAGCGAACGAAAGAAATACATCTTGAAGCATCGTCTCTGCTTAAGATTACGTGCTGATAGCGACCGGATCACGTTTATTGGCCCATTACCCCAAGCAACCTGCAAAGCAATAAAACCGCTCCTGTCCGAGTTAAATACGTTCGACATTTAAGCAAAAAGTTCCCGACGGGCATACGTCAAACGAATTTATTTTCATGCGTTTGTCGCTTTCACAGCCAATAAACCCGAGTCATTGTAGCTGGGAATTGCGAAGAACCGACGAAAGTGTTTACGTGGAAAGCGGCTGAATTTAAGGGCCGAAGAGGATTGGGGCACTTCATAGCCATAAACCTTCACGACATAGTTGTAAATATTTAATCGAGGAGTTGTTGGCATTACCTTCCCTGAAAACTGACATGCCAGCAACTTCAAACGACGTTCGGACACTACTGTGAGTGGCATTCATGAGAGTCCACTGGTCAAACTTCGTCCCTGTTCCATAGGACACGGGTCAAACACTCTCCAGAGAAACATAACTTGTGGAGATCCGAAAAACGATCCTACGGCTAACGAATGGACCACCCACTGTTCCATAGGACACGGGTCAAACACTCTCCAGATAAACATAACTTGTGGAGATCCGAAAAACGATCCTACGGCTAACGAATGGACCACCCAACTAGTACCAAGAGTTGAGTGTAAAAAAAATTAAAAAAACAAGTAGACCTACCTCTGCAGTATATATGCTGTTCACTGTAAAGTGAGCACTTTTTAAGGCCTGCACAAAAGGCATCAACCCCTAATAAATATATTTTATTGCAATCTCAGACGTTAACTATTGAGTGTGATGAAATGTATACACTGTGTTTATTAGTCATATTGCACTGTTTAAAATAAAAAGTGGCGTAAAGGTATAAATTAATTGAAAGGAAAAAATTAGCAGGGCCCTAAAAAGTGCTCACTTTACCGTGAACAGCCTATAGTTCACTTCAAATGAGTTACGGAAAGCCTTAACAACGGTTTGGAGCATTCCAGAAACTCAGATTACAAAACAAAAAAAAAAAGGTAAGATAAGGGGGAGGAAGACCAACGTACCCCACAAAGGTCGTCCAAACAAATGCGCCTACCACCATACCAACAAAAAGAGTACCTTTCCTAAAAACTTGGCATCCCGCACGCCCGAGAATGACACTTCCGATATAGCCACCATGGAAATAACTGCTCAAGTGATGGCATATGACGGCAACAAGAAGGAGAAAGATGCACTCGCTCTTACAGTTCAGAATATTCCCAGTTGAAGTGAATGGGCAAAACTTATTTGGTCACGGGACGCGAGAAACGTTACCGAAGACTTAAAATGTGATTTAAGATATCTTTCTTCTTCTCCCAGTAACCCTTCGGCTTGTTATTTAATAACATTTTTCTCTGCTGAACACTGTCCTTCTATCACGTGTTACCACTCGGTATGTATGTCTATGTACGGTATCTTATGTCTATGCTATTTTAACAGTCCTTCCGCCATCCTCCGTTGATACGTACTAGTCCCACAACTGTCGCCTGGTAATTATCCAGTCGTCACTATGTGTGATTTTGCATACTTCACGATGCTGTCGTTCGTAACTTAATAAAACTTTACAATAAAGAACTATTAATTCATAATTCGCTGTCAATTCTCTAGTTCAATCGGGCAGCGTTTACGCTAAAACGCAGGTTTCAAAAAGTGTTCAAATAATGCGTGGACCAGTTACATTGGCAAACGGAAAATAAAAAAGGTTATGTTTTAGTCGTTTCGAATTCCATTTCGAACCTTCTCCAACGGGTCTTTGTTCCACGGTGTCAAAAATATGTCGTGCCCCGCCCCCGCGAACTGAATAAAGATGGCGTAGACGGATTTTCGTCTTTTGCGCATGTACCCAACATTAATTCACCCATCGCCAATAGAAGTGTACAAAACCACGTGGTCAACTGTAATGAACGTATTTGTTTACATTTGAATTTTCAACAAATCCTAATACAGTAATAAAATTCTCTGACTTCCTTGACTATATTAGAGCTGCATTAAAACTAGGTTAGATAAAGTGTACATACAAACATCACAAAGCACTTGTTTACATTATATAAACAGTGATGTAACCTCAAATTACATACACGACATTTTTGACAGTGCTATTGGCAGGAAATCAGTCCAATGTACTGCTGGCTGTGACGGAAGGGCATACCGACAGATCCTTATCCTATTCATTTGTTTGCCGAAGCACGCCGAATTAGGTACTACGGTACTGCCAACGTTAGAACACACGAGTAAAATACACATCCTAACTGTGTTATGCTGATGGTATTGTAGAAACCTCGCCAGCTGTTATTTTTGTATACTTATACATTATTATGGGCCTATTTTTTATAAGCATTATTTATTGATGCGTCTCTTATCAACAGTTATTTCATACCACAAATACATTTGAGCGAATACAAATTGCAATCGTGAGAGTGAGACACTTCATCATAACCAGTTTTGTGACACCAGTATATCGACGTGAAGTGCGCGTTCATAAGTCCGTGCTACCATCATCGAAATTAAAATCTGCAAATTAGACATGAGTTTATATAATATTTAAAGAGAGAAACAACAGGATTGTTTATTGTATATTTATGATATGTGGATTTAGTATATAGGTTACTGTTATGGCGAATTTAACATTACTAAAATTAAAGTGCCATTAGTGGACTGTATAACGAATTTCAGCGAGAAAACGACCGACTGGCGACGGCTGCACACGACTCAACTTGCCAAAATGATATCCAACACGAAACTGCTCTTCTCCTTCCTGAAGCCCAGGACTGCCAACCCTTGACACAGTATTTACAAATGAAGCATGCGCACCAAGGTAGGTGCGCGGGAAATTTCTAACGAGTACCACACAAGTATTAAGGGGGTCAGTAAAATACACTACACAAGTTTTGCTGTTAAATTACTGCTGATCTAAAATCCTATTAAATCCATATTTACAAAGTCACAAGTCCAAACAGCTACTTTGTTTAACTATGCAATAATTATTTCCAATGCAAATGTTGTAAAGAACCTCGACTTCGGGTATCTTCGGTAAGGATTAGTTTTCCATATTCGAGTCACGAGGACCTAATGGCCGCTGCTCAGCTCGCATGTGCGGTCTACTCCATTTTCTCCCGTGTACGCTCCCGCCGAAAGGTAAGGTACGTCCCTAATATTGTCTTTACCCGCGCTACAAGCACTGCAGCTACGACGGGAAGGACAGGAAGTTCCTCTGCAAACAGCAGACATCTCTCTGGCCGCCAGCGGTCAGTGGGTTGGGAGAGCGCCATCTGCGACTGTCGCCTACATCAACCCTTTGTAAAGACCCGCGCCGTGAGATGCTGCTCCACGCAGCAGCACAAAGCAAATACTGTAAAGGCTGTTCACGATAAAGTGAGCACTTTTGAAAACAACCCTGCCTGCGCACTGAGTGGCATGCGCCCGGTAAAGTTGGTAACGGTGGATAGAAAGTACCTAGTTCCATATCTTAACGTAAAAAAAAAGTGTTAGGTAACCATTTGAGAATATTTTTAATGATTTCTTTCGCTATCTGTTTTTTAAATGCATCGAAGTGTGAAAAATTAGCAGATTTGTAAAATATTTACTTTTCTAATTAACTCTACAGATTCACTTGGCCGACGCATAAATAAAATGAGGCCCATGGCAATGTAAATTTTACATAAGGTAGAAAAATTAGCAACATTCATACAAGTACATCTTAAGCAGGGCTTTCAAAGGTGCTCACTTTACCGTGAACAGTCTTACCCGGCAAGCAGTCACAACATATAGCCTTTCGAAATCTCAAAGTCGTGCGGATATTTACTGGCAAACCCGACAGCTTAAAATGAGCCAATTTGTCAACGTTATCTTTGAATGAATAGTGCAATTGGGATGAATGACTATATGGAGTTTTTTTTTCTCGAGATTCGCCATAGCGATGTGTATGTCTGTCTTGGAAAAACCGGACTGAGAACGGAAAAAATACTAAAATATGACAAGCAATCTATGGACGAGAAAATTAATAAATGTATACAACACTGGAAAATTCCGCGAGGGAATAGTCGAATAAACAGAACCGCGACTGATTACAAACAATATATGTAAATAAACATGACAAACAGGTAACACATAGAAATCAACACAGACAAGAAGACTGCTTGAAAAATCGAGCAAAACAACTATTAATACAATACAGCACTCAAAGCTATCCAATTAGCATCAACATGTAGAACAAGTTTCTTATTGAACCGTGATAGTTGAAGAATAGGGGGAAAAGTCAATACCTACTTTTTGCCTTTTCTTCCCAGTAAGACTTGGTAATCAGAAAATACGTACTTCAATAATTTAAAATAATGGTAAGCCCGTGTAATTTTCTTCGGGATTTGCTGTCAATCCTGCTTCTCTGAAAACTAATAACACTTGCTTCAAATGAAAAAAAATGTTTTTCCAAATACTTACTATACACAATTAAAATAATTCACAACAAATCACCCTTGAAATGGATGTAACGCCAGCTCGAGAATACGCGAAAGAACCTGGGCTCCAAAAGAGACACCAAAAGTATGCGATTCCACCCAAACATCCCCTTGTGATACCAAAAGTTAGTGAAGAGAATTGGGCGGCTCTTAACATCGAGGTCTTGAGAGCCGATGAAGGTGAAGCGAGGCGGGTATGGAGCAACGCCGGGATCGAAGGGCGAGGGAAACGTGAGATCCCCGAGAAAAATCGTCGACCAACGGCATCGTCCGCCACGATTCCCACATGCGAGAATCCGGAAGAGGCGATTTTTTTGGGGGGGGGGGGGGGGGGGGGATGTAACAAAGGTGAGCACGCGTAGACAGGCCCCGAGCGACCAGCGGTAGGCGACAAAAGGGTCAATCACAGCGTAAGTACGGTGCCGCTGGACAGCAGAATCTTGGAACGCAGTTCACCAATAAGCGTCCTGTAACCTACTCGCCAGCTGGCAGCCCGGCGAATCGGGGACCTTGCACAGCGTGCACCAGCCAACCAGACACACGGCCCGTTCCCATCGGTACGTCTACATCAAACGGGCCGCCACGCCATTTCGCACAACCTGTAGTAAACTGTACGAACTTGCAGTATCAAAGGCGCCAACAGGAAAGGACTTCAAACATTTAAATCATGGGGAAAAGGTCCCGAATGAATACTGTCAGTAATACACCCGGCTCGCTTTCAAAATTATTGTTACTTGATCGAATACGGAAACCAACTATTTTCCAAAGTGCTCGTTTCATTGAATATAGATTTACATCAAATACAAGGGAGGAAATTATTATTTATGTATCAGCAAGTGTTTTATAATTTTGTGTCATAATACCCAAGGTATATAAGATAACTCAATTATAACTTCACTTAATTACTCCTTGTATTTATCATAAAATTGTGTATTTTTCCACTGCAGTGCTGGAAACCATATTATTTGGTTTGTAAATCCACAGATGGCAGCACGGTCGGTAGTTGTATGTGGGACTAAATGAAACAACACTGAGTTTCCAGTATTTCAGGTATGTAGTTAACGACTCAAAACTTGGCAACCTCGTCACACATATGCGGTATGGCGTGGCTGTTCCTACAAAGTGGGTGTGTGCCCATTCACTGATTGGTCGTGCGAGGCTATTGGTTACTGCGTGCTGTGGAAGATTTCCTACCGATTGGTTTGCCAGCTGATGAGTAAATCTGGTTCCACAATGGTGCAATGCGATGCGTTGCGTTGGGCTGCGACGAGTTATACAATAATATTAAGCGATGATCTGTCGGTGACGGACACCGTCTCAGATGGTGCTGCTATCTAGTTTAAGGGTGGATATTACATTTTCAGACCTCACGAATGCAACAAAAGACACGCCACATGCGTGTGTGTGTGTGTGTGTGTGTGTGTATATATATATATATATATATATATATATATATATATATATATATATATATATATGAAGCATTGTTGTTGAACCAGCTTAAGTCACCAGGCGTTCCGGCACGCTGTTGGTCAGCGACACCATTTTGCTGACGTGTGAGGCTGGAGTTCGCGGTACAAGCAGCCGTTCCACCTCTGCACTCTCACTTATTCTGTGTCCTCGTGTCAGTCGCCTTCCACCACTTGAGGCCCGCCGTTCATCCTCCTCAAGAAAGTGAGCGCATCCCTTGTTACACTAACCTAATTCTTCGAGCCAAGTGACCGACCCGCTCTTCCTGATTCCAAATATAAAAATGGTCCACCGCAAACGCCAGGACCTGCCTCCCTCCCTCCCTTCCTCCAACCTCTTTTCGCCAACAGTTTTTTTTTTTTCAAGGCGTGCGAAACTCTTCCTGTTGACGTTAAAAGATGGCACCCGCGCTTGTATACGTAAGTCTCTCCGGGCATCCGTCTGGACTTATACACACGTATATGCGCACCAGAAACATTCCACGCGTATGGCAAGTAAAATAACGAACGGTCATTCACTCTTGAAACAGCTGAGTATGATGACATTACACTCCCTACTTGAATTATACAAGAGGAACACACGAAAGTGTCAGCACGGGCACGGGAAGGAATACGCCGTGTGTGTGTGTGTGTGTATATATATATATATGTACACACACATGAATACGTGTTTAAGAAAAAATATCGACTTATAAGTGTTGCTGTGTAATCGATATTACCGGTATTGTTGGCATAGGTGAGATGGATATAATCAATAAATGCAATATGTAGTCTATGTTATCACTATCGGTGATACATATTCAGAACTACTGGTATTGTTGATAATACTACCTACAAAACATTGGTTTTTCGCAATTTTAAATGTTTCGTGTGCAACAATACGTAATATCGATATCACTGATACTTAAAATAACTTCAACACCTTCGATATTATCGATGTCTTGTTTGTATCAATGTTTCTAATTATGTCATAATTTATCTTTATTGGCCTATCTAAACTATCGGCCTTAAATATCGAGAACAAAATTCATGATATCGAGCAGCCCTTTTGATTATGGGACTTTTAATCAATGATCCTATAATTTTATTGGGGGAATGTCTGCCACTAAGGCCCTGGATAGCTTTTTATAATGCAGATGTTTGAAAAAGACTATTTTTTACAGTATTAAATTGGTTTAAAATATATCTGCAAATAGCGATAAATCTTCGAAATCGTTATCCGGGATAGTCTTAAAAGAGACTGTTTTCTCGTCCAGCGATCTCTGTCCAGATGGTTTATCTCAGAACATTATGCAACACCAGTTCATGTGCCAGGCGTATTAAATTCACGTTTTGCATTGATTTACACGTGACTAACCGTGTGTTAATGCCGTCTGGGCGTCGACTTCTAATCAATTTCAGATCCGCATTTTTAATATGTTATAATTTCCCATCTGGACTAAGTGCGATATGGTAGGAAAGTTTCTCAAAAGTAAACTATGCTGAAAGTCGGAAGTTCGACATTATATGGGATACGAATAAATCATTCCTGTTATTTCTTTCCGGCAAACTGCTTGATTGACTAGTAGCCAATCAAGTTACACAGTTCACACGAATGCGGTTTGTTGTCCCCTTCGGGTTAATTTTCTAGACTTGGTTACTGCCCCATTCCATGTAGACCTAAGTTTGGTGAATTTTGACAGTTCTAGAAAAGTAGAGCGGCTACAGTGTATCCTTCCGCAACAGCTGTTCTGTCAGCGAAGAAAACTACGTATGTAAACAAATTTTTCTCATGTTTACTGCCATGGCAGGCACGCACTGAAAGACTAACGTTAGCTAACTTCCGTCCAGTAATCAATGTAGGATATTATAGCTGGCTTGGCATTGGCATTCTAGCGTGTTTAATGTTTTATTTTTGTAGCTTCCAAGTTTGTCGGAGCACTGTTTATTTTATCTTGAGGATAAAAAGGAAACTGTGGATGGGTGGGGGGATTTAGTTTAACGTCTTTCTTGAGGCTGCATTGTTCTGAGGTTTTTCTTCTTACGAGTGTGTGTCATTCTAAATGGCATATTGGTTTGATGGAACAACGGAAAATTTTGCTCGTAAGGAAATATCATTGAAATTATTGTAACTTCAAATGTTTTAACTTCAATGCAGCAATAAACACATACTTTGACCTAAGTTAATCTTCCACTCGTTGGATTTACGATATATGCCAAACAAACAAATATTTCTTACACAATACAAGAGAGTTTAAAATGTGTTTTTTTTTAGGGCCAAGCGTATTTCAAACACTATAGTAATGGTGTGTATGTATGTGTGTGTGTGTATATATATATATATATATATATATATATATATATATATATATATATACACACACACATACATACACACCATTACTATAGTGTTTGAAATACATATATATATATATATACATATATATATATATATATATATATATATATATATATATATATATATATATATACATACCTATTATTTACGAAACACGCTAACTTACTGTTTGTAATTCACAACCTCTTGAACACGTGTTTTTCTAAGAAAATCCTTGCACGATTACTTCACTAAAATCACTGACATTAAATAATTATTTTTAGAAACATTCAGTAAGTCAACACTTCCACACGTTTCCTGAACTTAGAAACGTAAATTATATTTGTCTCACTTCATTGCTGACGGCGGTTAAGGAAAGTGGCGAAACGGGCCGTTTACGAAGCGGCAAGCATGTGCCGATAATATTACAGTCCGCGCAATAAAATGCACAAAAACGGTACCTACAACCTACTATGTTTAAAAAAGCGAAGGAAAAAATCTTTTTACTACCGATAAAATATTCCGACAACACCAACAAGATACTCGTATAAACACGATAAGAAAAACACTTGCACAAAGACGTTCACCGGGCTGGAAAGTAGAAACATGGTTATCCATTGGCTGGAAAGTAGAAACATGGTTAGCCATTGGCTGGAAAGTAGAAACATGGTTATCCATTGGCTGGAAAGTAGAAACATGGTTATCCATTGGCTGGAAAGTAGAAACATGGTTATCCATTGGCTGGAAAGTAGAAACATGGTTATCCATTGGCTGGAAAGTAGAAACATGGTTATCCATTGGCTGGAAAGTAGAAACATGGTTATCCATTGGCTGGAAACGTTTACTGTTCGTAAGTATCGACAAGCTCCATCATAATTGCTAAACATGTTAGTCAATTCACTAAAAGTAAAAATAAATAAATAAGTTAATATTACTTTAAAAACATATTATGAACCATAAATGTTGAAGGTATAAATAAAGTTATAAATTACAACTTTTAGTTCTGAGTAGGGGAGAAAATTTACTGGACAATAAGTTTGGTTTGCATGAGGTGTAGGAATATCCTGGCAGTAGGACTTGAGCTGGGCTTAAGAAAAGTAAGGTAACAAACTGGCCCTTTTCCCTTAAATAAAGCCAATGTTAATATAAAATTAAAATAAATATTATTTTACAGATTGGATTCTTCGATGTGCTTGCTGAGGGGTCGAAACCAACCAGTTAAAATGATGCTGCATGGGACTGTGGATAAAGGGATGGTTTGTACTTCCGATCCTTCATCCCTTAGCTTAACCAAAATCGCTGACGGACAATTTGCCGATAGTCGCTGGGTTCGCTCCCTTCCCACACAATTTTTATCCGATTACTTCTCGATAGTCAGCTTCGCTGACTTACGCCCCACCAAGGGAAGGCTTGAGCCCCTCCCCCATTCCCTCTCTGTCTCTCTTGGAAGGCTGCCATTACGCCAGTTGCTATTTCACGTCTTGAAAGAGTGCACCTCTGGCGAGATAGGGTTTCGAACATGAACACGCCAACCCTTGCATCGTAAGTAACCAGGACATTGGTTAAGAAATGCATTTTGCGTCCTTATAAACCCCTCCATCCTACAATCTTTCTCTCTCTCTTTCTCTCTCTCTCTCTCTCTCTAGTGCTTTTCGCACGAAGTTTCGGCGCCACGCCAAATAAAGCGCCTTTCTGACTAGGACCAAGCTTGTAAACTCCTTATTATAGTCTATTCGCGGGTTCTTCACACTTTTGGAATCAAACCTTTGAAAAATCACCCCATGTACGACGAGCTTTGATGTTTCATAAATAACGTGCATCACAAACGTCTTATATTTGTATTAACATAAAAGTACCTTATTTCTGGTTTAATTGTACTTTTACTTATATTTTATATGCAAATAATAATTTTTAATTTATAGTTAATATGAATAAAAACAGCGAGAAAATATGTTCGCTAGTAATGCGTAGTAAGAAATAGTTCTTATGCGAAATATTATTACACAGAGAGCTCACACGAATGCAGTGCGTTGTGCCTTTAGTGTAATTTTCTAGACTCGGTAGCGCAGTGGTAACTCACTGGACTAGCACTCGGGAGGACACGGGTTCGATTCCCGGTCCGGCCATCCTGATTTCGGTTTTCCATGGTTTTCCGAAATCACTCCAGGCGAATCCTGGGATGGGTCCCGAACAAAGGCCACGATCGATCCCTTCCCATTCCTTCACCAATCCCTCTTCCTTGTGCAACCTTCACCGTCTCTAATGTCCTCGCTGTCGACGAGACGTTAAGCCTAATTACTTGCCTAGACTCTGTTAAGCTTTGTTTGCACGAGGCGGAGAAATATCGTCGAAGTAGAACTTCAGCAGGGCTTCAGGAAAGTTGTAAGTTAAGGTGAATGGGATCTTCCCATCTACTGTGCAGTCGGGCTATCTCCAAACATCAGCCCCAGAGGCCCCCCCCCCCCCCCACCGCTCAGCAGCACGCGAGCATCCCGGAAGAGGAAGAGGACCCGGCCGCGCTCGCGGAACCAACGGCGTACACAACGTTACATACGTTCTCAGGGCCGTCACGCGAGGTAAAAACACGCGGCAGCCCCACAACCCCGTCCCGAAAACACGCCCCCACCCCTTTACCGCGTACGCAGTTCGGGCATGGCGCGCGGAACAGAAGGAAGACGTTGAAAAAGCCAGAGTGAGAAGGAGGAGGAGGAGGAGGGTGCTACCACTCGGACATAATAAACACGGCTATAAAGTTCTATTCTTGGCTCGGCCGGAGGGCGGTGTGAGTCGCGCAGCCCGTCCGAGCTTTCCCCGCGTGCACACCAACTTTTGGAGATAGGCAGGCGTTATGAAGCTAACCGACAGCCGAGTCAATCGGAAAACCATCGCGAACTTGAAGAATTACTCCGCGCACAAAACAACACACCGCCAGGCTAAAGCGCGCTGTCGCGACATCTGTCGGCCGACCAACGTAAACCTAGCAGAACAAACCGCGAGCGCTGAAATTTAAATATTTGTTTTTTTGTTCCGAATTGCACAAGTATAGGCTGTTCACGGCAAAATGAGCATTTTTTAAACCTCTGCTTTAAGATCTATTTGCATGCAAGTTGCAAGTTGTGTATTCCTCCAATATATATGTAAAACCAGCATTGCCCAGGGCCTAATCACTTTATTTATGCGTCGGCCGAGCGAAACTGTGAAATTATCATAAAAGTAAATATTTTACAAATATCCTCACATTTATACTTTGACCCATAAAAAAAAACGGAGAGCGAAAGAAATAATTTAAATTATCACAAATGATTACCTAACACTTTTTATTCGACGTTAGGATATGGAACTACTTTCCATCCATCGTTACCAACTTTACTGGGCGCATGTCACTCAGTGAGCTCGTTAAAATGTATGCCATGCAGGAACGGTGACATTTTTTTCTACGGTTGATTTCAAAAGTGCACACTTTATCGTGAACAGTGTTTATCAGTATAACGCTCCATTACAGAGCGAGACCAATAAATATGCGTTTCTGTTTCATATTATTGGCAGCAGTTGTTTCTGTGACGTTGATCTATCACCACGCAACGAGCTTCCCTTATTTGAATTTATTTTCTGCAGAGTGCTGTGTGCCCACTAATCACAATATCTTCAAACCTTTTGAATCAAACCATCGAAAAATCACCCCATGTATAATTTATTTATTGTTCCCTGAACACGTTATGTTCCACAAATGCTTTACACTGTTACGTGTCGCTGGTCTACGCCGCTGACGTTGACCCGACCTGCGCGAGCAAGCGAAGTGGCCAGAGAGTCGTTATATGATAGCGGCGGCAGCGAGGTAAAGGATTGTTTTGAATGAACAGGCGAGCGATAGGCCGGGGGCCGAGTGTATCTGTTAGAGTAAGCGAGCCGACATGACGATCCCTTTTGCGGAGCAACGCTGCTGATCCTGGTTGTATTGATTTCTGTGTTTATCTGAAGAATGTTCTGGAATACTGACCTCGTTATCTCAGCGCAACTCGGGATGCATTGAACCTTCCAGGTGGTCAGGGCGAACGGAATAAATATTGCGACAAGCCTCAAGGCCGCGAGTTGAGATGGAGTTGAGGAGTGGAGTAGCTGACTTCCGAGCGATAGAAGAACGAGCGTTGAGAGAAGTGATCAGTGGAAGGGAAGTCTGCGACTGCGAGTATCAAGCAGTGAAGGGTGCAGCTGGCAGGCTGGACTATTGGACTAGATGCGTGAGTAAAGACATTACAAATTGTGTCAACAGATAGACTGAACAGGTGTTGATAATGAGTATAAGTTAATTGACTAACAAAGACAATTACGAAGGATGTTAATTAGATTAGAAATATACATTAAATATTGCGATCACTGTTTAACAGAAAGAGTAGAAGTGGAGACAGACAATTTAATGCTGTAAATAATAGCTGTGTGAATAAAGTAGAAATCAAATTTTGTTATTTTATTTTTATTAAGGCCTCCATCCATCATGAACTCAGATACGCCCTTCAGGCGTCCGCATGTAACAATACAGTGAGTGGTCCCAACAGCAATGTCAATTTTACATAATATGGCGGAATAATACAAGTAGGACAGAGAATAAGGCCCTAAGAAGGTCTCACAATTAACCGTGAACAGCTGCTACCGCGGCTCACACAGCTACTGCCCGCTCACGGTAATTTGAACACTTTTGGAACCCTGCTTATGATCTACCTTTTTTCTCAGTTTGAATCCTTCCGCCATATGGGCATTTAACATTGCCATGGTCATTGTCACTTTATTCATGCGCCAAGCAAGTGAAACTGTGGAATTGTTAGTATTGAAAATTCCAGAAGTAGCCCTTTACCCAACTTGCTATTAACCATTCATTGCGGTAAAGATAAGACACGGGAACTGCGGACTCATAATTACGTGACAATATTAATTCTGCGAATATTTGGCAAAATCAATATTGTGACACAAATATTCTAGTAGTTTAGTCATTACGTGTGTACTGCTGTGAAAGGGTGACATAGACTGTTCACGGTTAAATTGCCACTTTTGAAAGGCCTGCTTAAGATCTACTTGTATGCACGTTGTGTATTCTTCCGCCTTGTATAAAATTAGCATCGCTATGGGCCGCATTACTTTATTCATACGCCATACAAGTGAAACTGTGAAATTATTAGTAAATTATTTCTAACAAATCTGCTCATTTTTACTCTTCGATGGGTTAAAAAAAAAATCACAAAGCGAAATAAATAATTTTAGTTGTCAGAAATAATTACCTTGCACTTTTTTTTTATCGACGTTATGATACGGAACTACTTTCCATCCATCGTTACCAACTTGACTGGGCGCATGTCACTCAGTGCGCCTGTTAAAATATATGCCGGTAGGAGCAGCGACTTTTTTTCTAAGGTTGATTTCAAAAGTGCTCACTTTAACGTGAATAGCCTTATCTAGTTTGGTATAGGGGTACTACTTCCGGAATTTTCGTTTTTAAAAACGTAAAACAAGCTATATAAGCCAACAATACAATATGACGGGGAAATGTACTATAGTCCCTGTGCGAAGTAATTTTAAGTAAGTGTACGTAGGAATCCAGAGAGTATTACAAATCTTTGGTGAATGTATAGCTTTATAACTTGCCTACAAATGTTGGGTAATTTTTCCCTTTTTTCTCTCTCTGAACGTTGAAAAAACGAGAACCACATTTGTTACTTCACAATAACGCTCCCAGGAATTCAACGATAAACTACAAGTCTTTGTTTGAAACATACGAACTTATTGCTTATTCAACAGTAACACAAGATTTTAAATTATACAATATGAAAAATGTGCAAAAATAAACCAAACTTGAAATAATATAATCTTCGATAATTCCATAAGTTTTGTGTGCAATTTACAAAAAAAAAAAAAAAAAAAAAACTAGTATGTAAGGTCATCTAGCGATAAGGTGTAAAACAACTTAAAATTTTATGTGTAGCCTATGCTTACAGTTTGCATGTAGGCCTAAATATTATACAATTGAAGTCTTTGTTATCCACATTTTGAAGATAAGTTTTTATTTGCTGGGTTTGGTTTGGTGTCTTTCTAAGTGCTCCTTAACGGCGCCAGGCCCTTCGTAAGGAACACCATTCAATCGGGGATTGGGAAGGAATAGGCCAGGGCGTGAATTAAGGAACCATATCAGCAATGTCTACAAAGCGATACGTCATGCAGTGCCGATCCGTAAAACATTACAAAAAAAATCTTCCTCAAGCACAAGATAATTCGGTACTCTGGTTGTATGTAATACAAATTAGTAATCATGTTTACCAATGTTTTTAATAATTGATTAATACATATCAATTTCAGCAACGAAAAATTATAATTTCTGACTGAAATAAATGTACATAAAATGAAATATTAAAAATAGTTCTTAACATTAGCACCAATATTTTCTACACACAACCACAGCAATTATTATAAATGCCGTAGTTGACGAAGAATTGTTTTCTGAAGCATACAAAATGGAAATAAACTTGAAGCATGATAAAATATTAAAAACCATTCGCGGTTTCCTCACACCTTTTGTGGCCGCGGTGGCTGAGCGGTTAGCCTGCTCGCCTCCCACCAAGGCGAACAGGGTTCAATTTCCGGCCGGGTCACTCCCGGATTTTCGCAAGTTGGGAATCGTGCCGGATGATGCAGTCGGTTAGCCGGTTTTCTCTGGGATCTCCCGTTTCCCGCCGCTCTTGCATTCCGGCTCTGCTCCATTCTCACCTCATTTCACCCTCATCGGCTCTCAAAACCTCATTGTTTAGAGCCGCCCAAATCTCCCGACTCAACTTTGAAAAATCCCCTCATGTATGATGTGTTCAGTTGTTTCCTAAATACGTCGTTTCACAAGCTTTTTATACTTCTGTTAAAATAGTAATATCAAATTATGAGTTTAATTTTACTTGAACTCATATGTTATCTATGAATTACAATGTGTGATTTAATATTACAATGAATTAAAACGGAGACAAAATAGGAATGTTGGCAATGGCTAGTAAGAAATAGTTCTAACACAAAATATTACTAAACTGAGTGCGCACGAATGCGGTGCGTCGTATCTTTGGTATAATTTTCTAGACTTGGTTAAGCTTTGTTTGCACAAGGCGGAGGAATATCCTGGAAGTAGAAGTTCAGCAGAGCTTCAGAAAAGTTGAAAGTAATCATGAATAATGGACATTACAGCTTATTCCAAATTTTATCACATAATAGTTTCGAGCAACGATTACATTTATGACCCGTTCCCCATCCACAAAATAGTGCACAATTTTATCCAATGACGTGGATAGCTATTTCTGTACATTCCTTCATCATTGCACTTGAACAGAAGAAAGTCTTCCTCTGTTTCAACTGCGTGGTAGCGAAAATAACTGAAGAACCGTGTGTTCGGTTCATATAACATTTTGGCCTCTTAAGGTTATCAAACGAAGAGCGTCGATTAAAAATAAAAAGAAAAAACGGAAGCTTCATATTTGGAATGCACTGCTGAAACACGACAATAACGAGTATTTAAGTAATAATAAATGCAGTTGGGTGTTTTAAAATATTCCCACTACCATCGAGTAACATTTTGACGTGACTTTCGAAAATGGCATTTTCGTTTCGATAATCAACTATCGTTTTGGATGTGAATGTGCTGCTATCTTCAAGGAAATCGTGAACCAAAGAATATGCAACGAGACGGCTGCACAGTGAATCCCAAGATGATGTTCAGACGTTGGCGGTCAAATTTTTACGTTGCGCATACAATATTTTACTAACGAGTGGTATTTTATAAAATTTCGATCTAAAAAAAACTCCACTTTCTGGTGATTTATGACCAATATAGAGTATAAGATATGAAACAAAACATTATTTTTGTCCAAAATATATTAACATTTCACTTTTACTTTCTGATATAGCTTAAATTACTAATCACACAATTTAGGTATTATTAAATAGGAATTAGGCACTAATAAATCTTCAACTACAAAATAATATGATTAGCATATAAACAATATAAAAATTAACTAATTAGATTTGTTAAAATATTGTTCTTGAAACAGTACAAACTCGGAAAGTCACTAGCTTTTAGTAACTTTCGTTACCAACTTCTACAAAATCACACCCGAACTTTCAGATTACAAACAGAGGGCTACACAGTAGTGGTAAAACACTTCTTTTTAGCGAGCAGTCAAGCTCAACTCCCAGCTGGCCAACCTGATGGTAAAACAAACCCTAATTCCCCTAAACTAGGTCTCGTTGGATTCGGACACGGTTATGGCCGTGGGTCAAATGACATTTTTCATGCGTTACTGATATTCCATTTCATATGTAACGAATTTCAGAGATGGCATCTATGGCAGAGCCAACACCTTAGGTTGGTAATTAGGAATGCCAATTACATCAGGCAGAAACGCTGTTCATTGGACAAGTGTCATACCGATGCAAGTTCAATCATCAAAAAAAATGTGCTCCTTGCAGCACTTGAAAACTGTTTATTTAACGTATCATCTAAATTGTTGATATTACAAACGCATAAAAAGTGTAATTGTTCGGTTGAGCATGAATTAATTGAAATTAATTAATTATTTCAGTTATAGAACCCTTACCTGGAATTATAGTATAGATAGACTTTACAAATGATGAACATCGAAGGAGCTCGTTATATGAATGTAAGTAAAAATATTAATATTTTAATGAGTCTTGAAAATAGCGTAAAGAGAGATGTACCTTATAATACAACACTGGTTATTTAATATTATAGGAAAATGATTTTGTGTTCTCCTTATATTGAAATTCACGTATACCTTATACGGCAATCAAATGTTTCCTTCCAGCAAATTTTATCAAATAATCTTGAATGTGTTTGAAAATGTGTCAACACTGTCAAATTTTTTTATTGCGAGAATCTAATTTGAAATATTATTTAAAAATTATTTTCATATTGAGACATTGCTTTTGTTTTCCATACGGTCCATTACAGAAAGAAATGCAAGTAATATTGTAGTTTAATTTTGTTTCTTTACTAAATTTAAATTTTATTTAAAAGATATGTTTCCTGCACAATGAAATAAATGCCTCCGAGCTCGTAATATTATGTGCAACTTTCACTTAAAATAGCATTCATGCCCAGACAGCTTGTACACAAATTAATTATCTTCATGACGTATTTCGTTTCCAGCAATTGTTCGTTATTTTAAGTTTCTCGGCGTCCATTTTTATCGTGCATGATTCTGATTGGCTGAGACCGCCAAACATCCAACAAATTTTAGAACCGGTCCAATTTTCAAATGTTTGGTGGAAACTGAAGCCATCCAACTTTCTCAGATTGAAATGGCGGCGCTTATGACGTTTCGATGACGTCATAACTGTCCAACTTTTTTCGACCAAACTTGTTGGAAGCATTTTGACGGAAAAATTTGACAGTGTGACAAAGGCTTAAAGGTCGAAATGTGTTTCAGCTGGAGAAGCACGCCAAGTACCTCCGCAAAAGCGTCTGCTATTGTTTACGTCTTATTTCACGCCTTTTATGACGCAAACAATGCGAATTCAAACCCATAACAAAGAAGGAAAACTCAACGACGTATCGCAAGTGAGTAATCCAGTTTTGTACTCATTTCTTCGCGCTGATGCAAATTATATTTAAAACAGTTTTTACAACGGAAAGTACAGTTCCGTAAAATTATATTTTTAATGGGGTTTCTTTAACGGAGTAACTGAAACAATTTTATAATTTTCCGAGAAGCATTCCATTTAAAGTTTTTTTTTTGTGTTACTTAAGTAACAAAGAAACTTCGAAACGTACATTAAAGAAGTTCCTAAACTGAACACTAAGAGCGCTGCTCAGTGTCGATCGAATTCAAACACCCTGAATTCCCAGAACCCTGAATTACCAAATAACTGATTCAGACACAGCTTATGTAAAGGTTATATATGGTGGATGGAATGAGGAGAAAAGTAAATTTTACGAAATGGTTTTTTAAAGGGCTCATTTTAGCTCAAACAGTCTATATCATAATAACCACTTCTGCCCAACACTTCCTCTGGAGCAGAAGCTGTGAAAGTCGTTAAGAGGACTGCCATTCCGGTACAGTTTACGTGCTTTAAGAATGAATCCAAAGCGTTGGTCTCCGCGCGAAAGTGGTTCAAAATAGACGGGATCGTGCAGGCAGTCGTCACAGTACTACGCGACATAAAAAAAAAAAATGCACGATTTAAGTTAATACTACCGCCATAAAATTAGTCTTGTTCTCGCCAAACTAATGCTGGAATCACAATATCACGACAGACGCGACGCGAATAAAATAATTTTCCAGCCAATCAGGCTCGAGACTTCTGTGTTGTCAACGCGACGAGATTTACGAATAGAAAATATTTCTCATTCATTTCGCGTCGCGGGCGCGACAGGTCTATAAATCTGCCTAAGCCGCCGTATTCTTGGCGCTAAAGTTTTACGTGCGCGCTATTATTTACGGCGAAAGTACCAGCGGACATGGAATGAATTTTATGAAACGATTGCTATATATATATATATATATATATATATATATATATATATATATATATATATATATATATATATATATATATATATATATATATATATATATATGGAAACGTTAATCGCCATAGCAAAAGAGGTTAGTATGTAGTAGCAAGAAACCATTTATAAACAAAATATTTTTTAATGTTGATCGCGAGTCGGTAACGCGAAATTTTGTCGTCGCATTGCGCCCTTCGCATGGCATCTGTCGCGCTATTGTGATTCCAGCGTAAAGGATAAAACGTCCTCGAAACTGCAGACGGAGAGCAGTGTTACGTAGTCGCAAAAATTTCACATTCGTTTAGTTGTAATCTGTGCACTCCGAGCAATAAGAGATTACAAGGTTCGTGTCCGTAACACTCAACTATGCCAATGAGCCCTCAATAAAGTAAAAATCCATGCAACCACAGTTTCAAAGCAGTTTCCTGTATAAATTTAATTATGTCATACTGGTGTCCCAGTGCCAAGATTTCCTAATGCTCTGGGAAGCTCTGAGAAATGATTTAACAAACACAGTACTAATATGTAAGACGTCGTTTTCGTGTTTTATGATACAATCGCCAGTATGAACTAACTATTTCTTTCAACATCAAATCTGGCGTCAACCAGTTTACACTTAAGCCAATGTCAAAATATACAAGGTTTTATTTGAGAAATGCAATTTAATCCTTGTTCAGTCCAAGGGTATGCCTATCCAAAAAATTGCTCTCAATGCCATTAACAATAAAAAAAAAAGGGGGGGGGAGGATGGTTGTCAAGCTTCGTAAAAAAAAATAGTCCTGAGAGTTTATTTATTCCTTCCTGGAAGTATAAGGTTAACGAGGTAAACTTTCAGTAACTAAGCTAAAACGGTTTTGGAGTCTGTAGATTATGTGGGCGGGTATAAATAGTGTACCTTGATTTTTCTAATTTACTAGTAATATGAATAACTACTCCCAACAAAAAAAAATTCCAAACCCCACTAATGCTGATTTTGGATTTCTAATGTCTCATGTAAATAACAAATACGCTTTTTAAAGTAAAATCGGAGAGAAATGGTCAAACAAGGCTTGTCTTATGTAGTAAGTGACCGATGCATTTTTTTTTTTTCATTGCTACAGCGATTATTTAAAGGTTGAATACCGTTGCGCCTGGGTCACTAGCAGAGAGAATTAAAACGCCCAACTCTACTTGATTCCCAATATTTCTAGGCAGGCTATCTCTTTCAATAACAATTTAATATTTAACCACCGCATCACCACTGAACAGTCACAAGAGCATGACTATCGACAGTAAAATCTCGAAGAATCAACCAGTTACGTCCAAATTAACGACCACTTTTACTTGGCTGGATGATCGGAATGTCTCCACAGTTGATGTAAAATTCATTCAAGGCTGTTCACGTAAAAAGTGAGCACTTTAGAAATTAACCTTAGAAAAAAAAGTCACTTCTCCTGCATGCATATATTTTAATGGGCGCACAGAGTGACATTCGCCCAGTAAAGTTGGTAGCGAGGAATTGAAAGTAGTTCCATATGTTAACGTCGAATAAAAAGTGTTAGGTAAACATTTTCGATGACTTAAAAAATTAATTCTTTCACTTTCTGTCTTTTTAATGCATCGAAGAGTAAAAACGAGCAGATTTATAAAGTGTTTACTTTCTTAATAATTCCAGTTTCATTTGACCGGCAAATGAATAAAGTGATGAGGCCCATAGCTATGTTAGGCCGTGTCTCAACTGACCCAGAGAGCGCTCTCTCTATCTCTCTCTCTCGCAGATGACGTCCCAGGGAGCGCTCTCTGGTCATCTCAATTCGTCGGAGAGCGAAAGAGCGTGAGCACAGAGAGAGAGAGCACGAAGTTGTATACTCGCTGGCGCTCTCGCGCAGGCGCCATATTTGTTTACATTATTTTCGTGTTTGAATAAGGTTATAGTAGCTTTCTGGGCCAAAACCACGTTGTATTTTAACTGTAAGTGTATGATTTCAACCGTTTTAAACAACAAAAAAACATACGCAAAGCGTATTTATCAAAATATAAATACGGATTTATGACTAAATATCTATTTTTTGTCACTTTGCTGCAACATACGGTAAAATATGAAACAAAAATAATAGTATTTTATGCCCTAATGATTGCTCTGGTAGTGCTGTAATTATTTGTAAATCATTTTGAACACACATAAATTACTTACAATAGCAATGATCGCGATCTTAACATAATTGCCTGCTTGTTTGTATCAGCTGTTTGCCTGACGTTCGAGAGTAACGAGAGAGTGGTTGTCTCAATTCCACAGAGCGAGAGCACGAGAGAGCGCGCAGCAGTGCTCTCGCCAGGTTGTGCGAAAGAGTGCTCTCTCTCTCGAGAGAGAGTATTCTTCAAATTGAGACACGGCCTTTATTTTACACAACGTGGATACAAGTAGATAGTAAGAAGGGCTTTCGAAAGTGCTCATTTTGCCGTGAACAGCCTGTGTAGTTCATTCACGGTTTACTCGACCTTTTTGAATCAAACCTTTGAAAAATATCCCCATCTATGAAGTGTTCAGTTATTTCCTAAATACACCCTGTATCACAAGCATTTTAGACATGTGTTCTTAAAAATTACTTTTTGTTTCCGTTAAATTGAAATGTTATTCATATTTTATCTGTAAATTATAATGTTTCATTTATAAATAATCTGAATAAAAATCAGGGAGAAAATAGGTATGTTGGTAGCGCCTAGTGAGAAATAGTTCTTATACAAAATACTGTTACACTGAGTGCGCACGAATGTGGTCCGTTGTCCCGCTGGTGTAATTCCCCAGGATCAGTTAAGCTTAGTTTGCACGAGGCGGAGGAATATCCTCGAAGTAGAACTTCAGCAGGGCTTCAGAAAAGGCTGAAGTAGCCGCGAATGAACTACACTAACTTGTGTTGCGGAACTCGTGGCATCGCTGCGACACCAATTTCACACGCAGCCGCCCGGGTGCGAGGCGCATCTCCACGCAGACTCTCGCAGGGGTAAATTAATAGACTGCGGTATTAATAAAGGCTCCGAGGTGGCAGAAAGTGGAGCAGCGGGTACAAGAAGCTTCCTCGCCGGGAGCTGGCACAACCAACTACACAGATAAGGATGCCGGAGGAACTTGACCTGTTACAGCAACCCACTTGGCAGGCAGCGCTCGCACTGCGAGATTCCGAGCACCTGTCGCACCATGCCCACCGAAATAACGTTTTGGAATTCCCTGACATTTCCCTGATTTACAGGCAGAATTTTACATTTCCGCCTGACCTATATTCAGGGCCGAAGCATTCAAATATCATGTTTTCCCACCGTTCACAGAACAAATATACTACGAGTTAGGTTGAATTAAGTGACACTGCAGCAGGACAAGTAAACAGGGCTCCCAGCCCACGCTATTGACACCACACGAGTGCCCATTACAAACACACAAACACTTACTTTGGCACGTGTGGGTCCTACGTTACTTGGCAGAAATGTACTATTGTCAGTTCACATGCTTAAAAATTGATATTTTAAAATGCATCTCTGACCCAGGTGAAAATCCCCTGACTTTCCCCTGTCACGTGGAATTCCCTATCGGGGAAGGGGAGACAACCTGTGTACCAACCTAGCGGGCAATGCGGGCTGCAAATCCTCTCCGGCGTTGCAAATCCTCGTGCCAGCGCTGAGACGAGCACACACACTTACTGAATCGGCACATGGGAAATTCCAGGGGCACTCGCGCAGTAACTTGGGTACAGTGGCTTCACGTAGCACGGGGGAGGAGGTACACGAGACTAGACTGATCTGTCCGACTTTAGGAACACGCGCACAACACACGCATATGGCACTGGACTTACAATGGTAACAAACAAACGCAAGGGGACGCCGCTGCTCACTAGCGGGACGGGCAGTGAAAACTGAGCCTCCGCAACCTTCCCTTCCCCTACCTCAGCATCATCCGTTATTCCCCTCTCGCCCCTCCCCCAAACCTCGACGGCACCCCTTCTTCCGTAACTCTCTTGGACCGGCGACCCCAAAACCCAGCCTTGCCCGCCTGAAGCTGGTGACCTACATTCCCGTCTCCCTCCCCGCGCATCGGGGCTACTGCGCGGCCTGAAAACATGCGAGCTGCTGCAAGCCGTACTAGCGGGTGAGGAAACATCAACCTGTCTTTTCTCACACTCCTGCCACTCCGGATCGAATATTTTGGAGATACACTCTACTACATCAGCAAACAAGGAGTCCTGAAATGCCGGAAATGTTCCCGAAACATATAGATATTTAACGAGTTGCACAACGTATTAATTTCCTATAGTTAACCCATAACTACTGTCTGTATCATATAAGATGGCAAGATTTTGACAATTCAACTAATGTTTACTTTTAGTTTATGTATCCTTTCGCCATCAGCTGGTGTGTCAGTTGGATGCTACACGAAAACAAGGAAATGGGTTTCGGGAAAAAACATGGCGTGTTTAGGACATAGACGGAGAATTACTGACTGGCCCAATAGAAATTACTAGTAATCAAAATCTCTGTACACGAAATATATGTTGCTTTTAAAAAAAATGTGTACAACTCACGGAAAAATAAAACTATTGGCATCTGTTCGTAAATGTGTTATTTTACATACGAAACGTATTCATTTGAGCGTTATAGCTGGTTAGGTTAGAGAAAAAAACTCACAGATGGTGCGCACGACATGGTTAAGTGTGCGAACCGACATATAGCAGCAGGTTCGCCACCTCTAGATCCTACTTTTTAAAACTGGACTTTTCTCCTATTACTGTCTCGAAACGACACGAATTTGAAATATTCTTCGTCAAATTATTTTTAAAAATAATTGAACATTATCATGCAATATTTGTGTAGGCTTTTGGAATCAATATCAAGCACATATGGAAAGCATGGATGGACAGTGGGAATACGACATGAAAAGATCTAAGGTTTGAAGTCGCGTTTCATCCGGCTCTGAATCGTCTTATTGTCGAGTATTTCATTATGAACACCTATACATTACCACTTTAGCACGAAGATTAGTGTGTAACACTTATAACCACTGTTTTGTGACCACGTAAAATAAAATATTATAAATTAATCTAAGAACTCTGTGTTATCGCGTATTTTACACTTGTCTGATGTGCGTCGCCGGTGCACTCAGAACAGCCAACTTAATATTAACTTTTGTTCGTTCGTGCATCAGCTGATACACGATTTTGTAAATGACACTTTGTTTGTTTCGTATACGTCAAGTTGCCACTCATTGACTGTCAAAATACACACTTCAAATTGTAAGCAGGCCAATGTGCTGAATCTTGCTGCATATAAACCAAGTAAATAAAGTTATTACATAATGAACTTTCAACTAGATACTGAGTTAATCCTCCAGTATCTTAACTTAATACAACAAGTTCAACTGTAATGAATCAAATAAAAAGTAAATAAAAAATAACTAAAGGATAGAATTAACTAATGACTCAATGGATAATGAATCTGTGAATGACAATTAATAAAAAGTTACGATAGTTAGGTTTATTATGGAGTGCACATGTGAATAACATTTTATCGGAATCAAACGGACATTTCCATACGTAGCACAAAATAACTTACTATGCACGGATGTAGCCAAACAGTTCTATGACGTTTCACTGTAGCACTACACACGCAAACATTTTGCTAGAAATATTATATTTTAAAAATACAAATTCACTCTGCTTCTGCCATTAGTCTAAATAGTGCATATCATACTCTAAATGAGCTCACATTGGAAAATTAATGCGGTATCATACACAGGTGCGTCTCTGACATACAAGAATAATACACACGGACTCCAAAAAGGCTACCCCTCATTTTCAACTACACACGCGCATGAGAAACGCAAGTGAACTCATCTTTTTTTTCGCATGAGAGTTAGCATTAATTATTCAGAACTATAAAATTATACTGATATCTAGCTGCACACCTCGACAAAGCGATCTGACGACGGTCCGGCAACTTAACAAAGTGGCAAAACGTATTTCGCCATAGTTGGTGCTTGGAGAAATACCTGCTTCAGTTTGACCAGAACAACAGCAAGTATTTCACGTCAGGCCTTGTTGCCAATTTAATCACAGCTCGTTCTCAAAATACCACGCAGCAATTACAGACTGAGCACGCTCAAATCAGGAAACCCATTGTGACGTCATTTATTTTTGGTGTGTGTGTCTGTTCGGATATCACGTTTTTAGCCGAAAGATAATTAAAGGTATTTCTTGTGCAACAGTTCTGAATAGCCAATTAAAATTCCTTTAACTCCCATCTACCTATAAAATTACTTCTAAATACTCCCCAAACTCAACGAAAAAAAAAAAAAAAAACAACTGGAAAACAGGATTTTCACATTCGTGAAAAATGTTTGTTTGCAAAATAAAGTACACTATAGCGACATATAGGGTAGTTTCCAACTAAAACATACTGATATCCCGTAATGACAGAACTACTACAGTTAGTGAAAACAATATGGCATCGTTGACGTCAAGGATTAGTGGGCAGTTTGTTCGAGAAAATGAGTGCAGACAACTAAGCTTAATAGCAGCCCGGTAAACTAACTTATTTATCGGCTGGCAACACACTCGAACGAAAACAAAATTACCTGTATGCATTCGAAACAATTCAGCTTTCCATAAGAAGAGAGCCAAACGTTTTTGCCGCCCAGCAACACCTTATGAACTCACCATTTGCGTCAGTTCATGCTATGCTAACATTCCTGTGATATAGAACACCTTGGAAACTGGCTTCCAAAATAAAAACTTCCAATATTAGTGTAACTCTTCAAAAGAGACAAATAAACCGAAAGCCATTCGTGAATTAGGCTTTCTCTCTACAGCCGTGCATTTTACATGACAGAATTACGGTCCCAGAAATCTCAACCGATTTAACATTACACACTCTCATTTTGGAATCAGTGAAAAACCACTGATTCCCAGTGACAATGGATCCACTTAGAATTTGGGGGGGGGGGGGACACTGATGGTTTCAGTGAAAATTTCGCCGATTCTAAGTGGAGCCATTTTTCACTGCGAATCAGTGGTTTCCCACTGATTCGAAGTTAAGAGTGTACTGACCTCACAACAACACACACTTTCCTCGTCCGTTTCTATGTTCGCACAGAATCCACATAAATACCAGGCTCGTCTGCAAAAGTGAAATTTCATAAGGAATCGCAAATTTGAAGTTAAAATGAAGCATAGTGAAAACTAGGCAGCGGCTTAAATTTTTCGTGGATAAAATAAATGTTTCAAGGCGCACGCAAGTGTTCCCTTGGAATGTACTGAAGTGTGGAGTTAGTAAGGTCGCCTTCCTTCAAAATGGACAAAAAAAAAACATTAAGTACCATGGTAAATCATAATTCCAATTATCTGACATTCTCCCATTACAAACTTGGAGAAAACAAATACGAAATGTAATATTATCACTATACATATTCAATACTTCAATCGTACTATTTTGCTGTGTGCACAAAGAGAAAAACATTAAACTACTAACGCATTTAACTAACGAGTTATGATTGGGGTTTCTGATATTTTTCCCAGCCATGAGTAGGTTACATACCGCATGGATTTTCAAAAACAATCTCAGCTTTTATTTACCGATATCTGCGCATTTTAACGTGGAATGTTAGCGCAACAACGACAACAGAAGTTTCCATGGCAACGAGCTGTTTAAATTACGAAAGTAAAATGTCGCGCACACAGGCGTGCATTAATTACTCAGTGCAGTCTCCAGTGCTGAGATACGATATGTTAAGCCTGCTCGATGATAACTGAGCGCTTCATAAAGCCTTGCTTTGGAGTTGCTTTCATTCTCATTTCGAATCCTTGTTCCTTACGGACTGTCTCATGTTAAGCATTTTAATTAACGTTGTTCGATGCCAAAAAAAATAAATATTTTATACTTGCACCAAATAAGATTCGACATGTATGCACTGTATGTGTGACATTTTCCACGAATAAAAGAATTTTACACTTCATTTTTTTTTTATAATTTGATCTTAAGTGCCAAATTTTATATTTTTCTGCAGCCATGGTAAGAAATACTAAGATAAACTAATATAAAAAATTCACAACGTTAACTACTGCTTGATATCTGCAATCACCAAATAACAATGCATGCATTTTTTTTTTTAATTTTAAATATGCAAAATTTTGTTTTATTTAACATTTTTTCCCCGTATAGTAAATTGCCTCTTATATGGTGATCACGTATGTGACACGCGGTAGCCCACAACATTAGCTTATGTTGTAAATTCTTTCATTTGTATAACTTGGTAGGATAAGGAAAGGTATAGGCTATTCATGGTAAAATGAGCACTTTTGAAAGCCCTGCATAAAATCTACTTGCATGAACGTTGTGTATGCTTACGCCTTGTGTAAGATTAACATTGCCGTGGGCCTCATCACTTTATTCATGCGTCGGTCAAATTAAACTATGAAACTATTTGAAATGTAAATATCTAACAAATCTGCTCGTTTTTACACTTCAATTCATTAAAAAATAAACAGAAAGCGAAATAAATGTTTGAAGTTATCAGAAACGGATACCGAACACTTTTTATTCAACGTTAAGAGACGGAACTACTTCCCATCCACCGTTACCAACTTTAATGGACGCGTGTCACTCAGGGCGCCCGTTAAAATGTATGCAGGTAGGGGCAGTGGCTTTTTTCTAAGGCTCATGATACAGATAGTACCTTGATATAAGTTCACCGAGGCACCGCGGTATTGCCTGCTCGCCGAAACTAGTACAGCTTGTACACGATAGATGGCAGAAGATGCCATCTTTGCAACTAGCCATCTTTGCATAAAGATTTAAAGGTAACTTTTAAACACAAACTACTTAAATAATTATCTTAGCAATATATTTTGGAATAAAACAAAACTTTATGTTGTCTCGCAGTATTTTAGATGTGATGTTTACCATATTAACGAGTTGGGTAAACTTTGAGAAACAATGTGGTATTTGTCAATAAGGTCCAACAGATTATGGCGTGTACTGGGTGAGTCGCCAGAGCCTATTTTTCCGTATCTATGCAACCCGCACACAATATAATAGGCCGTTAACGGTGAAATAAGCACTATTGAAAGCACTGCTTAAGATCTATTTGTGTACACTTTGTATATTCTTACGCATTAAGTAAAATTAACATTGACATGGGCCTCATCGCTTTATTCATGCATCGTTCAAGCGAAACTGAGAAATTATTATAAAAGTATATATTTTACAAATCTGCTTATTTTTATACACCGATGCATAAAAAACAGAAAACGAAAGAAATAATTTAAGATTTCATAAATGGTTACCGGACACTTTTTGTTCTACGTTAACATATGGAACTATTTTCCACCCATCGTTACCAAATTTGCTGGGCGTATGTCACTCAGTGTGCCCATTTAAATATATGCAGGCAGGAGCAGTGACTTTTTCTGCGGTTGATTTAAAAAGCGCTCACGGACTTACCTTCAGCATGATTGTCACAATCATGCTGAATGTAAGTCCGTTAGTGATTGTTATTAGTTGGGTATATTTTGAGAAACAATAAGGTTTTTTGTGTTCAGTTACTGTTTTATAACGATACTGCATACCTATAACCAACCTATCACGAAACTACTTGTCTATGTCACATTATTTACAGTTATTATTTTAGAGACTTCATTTAACATTGGCAGTTTTACTTTGGTCTGCGGAACATTTAGAAAGTATAAACATTTGTTCTCGTGTATTTTCTGTTTTTACACATTATGCTTCGAAAATCTTAAATATACCTTTTTGTCAAAATATCACGGTACTTCCTTACATTGCCCTATTTGCTATTACCAATGCAGTAAAACAGAAAAATATTTTGGACTCGACGTCGAACGTGCAAAAAAATATTAAGCGCGAAAATTTGCTTTATTCTAGGAAAATGGCATCACATACAATGTGTACAAGTTGCAAAAATGTTTGGTACAAATATCAAATTATTAATTTTTCGGTAATCAACACCCTCAGTAAAAGTGCTTATAGGCTGTTGAGGGTAAAGCGAGCACTTTTGAGGCCCTAGTTACTTTTTCCTTTCAGTCATTTCGTATCCTTCCGCCACTTCTTGAAATAGATATTGTCATGTAAGTAATAAACACAGTGTGGATATTCCACCGCGCTCGGAAGTTAACTTCGAAGACTACAATAACGTATATTTATTGAATATTAGTATAAATGAGAGGGTTCCAAAAAGTGCTCACTTTACCGTGAACAGCCTATAATACGCACATCCCTGCTCTTACGAGTACAAACACCAAAAGAGATTGACTTCAGCATCGATAAATTTAAGCAATGCACTCACGGTAACTGATTACGTCTCAGAACTCTGTTCATTATTTGGTTGGAAACTTAACAGGAATCTGCATTCCAATGTTCACTGTAGCATACGTGTAGTTATGGGCAGTGATTATTTTCATAGGTTGATTTCAAAAGCGCTCACTTAAGCGACAACATCCTATACTACAATCCGGCTCGCTGCACTCACTGCAGCTAAGTAATGAAGAGCACAGGACAGTGCATCGAGTATGGGTCGGGCTCCCCATGATACAGACGAGACCCGTCCCATAGGCTATTCACGATAAAATGAGCACTCTTGAAAGCCCTACTTAAGATTAAATTGTATACACGTTGTGTATTCTTCCGCCTTATGTACAATTAACATTACCACGGGCCTCATCACTATATTCATAAGTAGGTCAAGTGACACCGTGGAATTATTATTAAAGTAAATGTTTTGCAAATCTGTTAATTTTTACACTTCGGTGCATTAAAAAACGACAGAAAGTGGAAGAGATAATTAAGTTATCACATGGTTACCTAACACCTTTTTCCGACGTTAAAATATGGAACTGCTTTCCATCCTTCGTTACCAATTTTACTGGGCGTATGTCACTCAGTGCGCCCGTTAAAATATGCGCATGCAGGGGCAGTGACTTTTTTCTAAGGTTGATTTCAAAAGTGCTCACTTTATCGTGAACAACCTTTATAAAGCGGCGACCTTAGGGGCCACACACCCGTCGCTTCAACAAGTGAACGCTTGTCTTTCTATATGACCTAGGTGGAGGTCGCTAGAGTGAGGTTCCAGGTTCGGGCTCCAGGTTAGACAGTGGAAAGCGCTCCGTTTTAAGGTGGATTTTTTAATATAAGAACACAGAGTAGATAAATACACGGAAACGAAATGGCGCGGGTGGTCCCTTTGATGTGCGCGTACCCGTTTTCTGATTGGCTACGCGAGGCTCTGGCAACGGTACTAAGTGTCAGATTGGCAACTGCATGTGCGTGTTACCAGGCGCTGATTGACGAACGGCGTTCACGCATTTTTTTGTCGAGCGACGCCATTTTGCCGGCGTGTGTGACTGAAATTGGCGGTGTAAACAGCTGTTCCTCCGCTGTATTGTACAGTACTCTGTGTTACAGGTTGTTAACGGTAAACCGATAATCCTATGGGCAAGAGTAGTCTTCCGTCATATGTAAAATTAATATCGGCATGGACCTGATCGCTTGATTAATGCGCAAGTCGAGTTGAAAATGTAAAATTACTATAAAAGTAAATATTTTATAAATTCGTTTATTCTTACACTTGCATGTATAAAATCAGAAAACAAATAAATTATTTTGGTATCCACAAATAATTAGCCAGCACATTTTATTCGACATTAAGAGTAAGATGGACCCCCGCGTTTTTTGTGAATTAGTTGTTTGCGCGAATACGTGTATCTCGGTAAATAAATATTTTGCAAAGACGACTTTTTGTCTATGCCCCTATGTTTTTACTTTTGTAATATTGAGTGTAATATCGGAGAAAAAAAATCTGTGGGCTTTCATCGTGTGTAATAAAACCTCACTGTTACAGATCTAATTTGCACAGTACAGCGTCACGACGGTAACACTGCACGCCTTGCACGTAGGAGCGATGAGGCGCTAGGCGTGCGTGTTAGTGTCGCCCGTATCGCTCCCTCGCTTCTTGATATTGGACGCGGGGGTTACCAACTCTACTGGACGCTTGCCAGCCAATGTTTTAGTTAATACGCAGGCAGGGGTAGAGACATTTTTTTTTTTTTTCAAAGGGTGGTTTCAAACGTGCTCGAACAACCTTTGAACAAAGTAGAAACACTGTGCGGGTTCTGCTGGAGGCATGCTTGTAACGCGCCGGTCGCGGTGTTTCAGTTTGCTGACGCCGCAACGCATGGAATCAGGTTTCGTATTGGGCGCTGCGTTCGCTCGAGGGTATGAAGCCAGCTGGCTCCATTGAACCAGCACACGGAGAGTGAGCGAGAGAGAAAGTGAGAGCGCAGGAGAAAGTGATAGATACAGAGGACGGACTGAAAGCCCAGTGTGGATGTCATGTGAATGGAACATCTAATTAATAGTTTCTGACCCCCATCCCCTTGCCACCCTTGCAAAACCCCGGAACACACCACGAGGACTATTACTCTGATCCGATACCAACGTAACGAATTATTGCAATTATGTCAGAAACTGTCCGGTTAAATAAAGTGTGTTCATTTCTCTTAACTGAATGAATGTCCTATATATATATATATATATATATATATATATATATATATATATATATATATATATATATATATATATATATATATATATATAGACCTGAAGAATTCGCGGATTCGTTTCACGACAAGCTAGAATTCAAAACACGTGTGTTTATATAACTTAAGCCATTGGTCCACACGATGTTTGACACTTCCTGGAGAACGTTGACCCAATCGTCGCCTTCCACTGTGACAGCAGACAACCAATGCGCAAAGTCTAACCCGCAGGTCAATGAACTCGCGAATTTCTCACGTCTCTACCTATATATAGCAAAGCTCTGTATGTAGGAGAGTATGGCCATTGATTGTCCGAGAGGATGCCGCCAACAGCGCGCTGTGATTGGCTGAGACGTAGCGCGACGCCATCTTGTCCCCATCTGAACCATGCGGTATAATGCAGTTGTAGCGGCAAAAACACGTCTTGCGCTTCGCAAATGATAACTATGCCGCGTTATTGTGTTAATGTGTGAAATACCCGAGCTGAAAAGGGTGTACTATTCCACCAGCTATCTTCAGACGACCGCCCCAAGCCATTTCGTATCTGTGTACTTTACTACTCTGTGATATTTACACAACCAGGTGCAACAACTTGACATTTCAAAGTTTCCATCTTTACTTACTTAGAGGGAGGGGGGGGGGGAGAATCAATGTAATTATAAAAAACTGGTACACGTGACAGGTTCTAATAGCAAATAGACCTGTGTCAATTTGGCTATTATTGTGTAATTTTGTTTGCGCGTGGTATAATTTATTTTATTTATATTATAAAAACAAAATTGTGATTCATACATGTGTTTTTGCAATAACGATGAAAACTACATATTTTACTTTCCAGAAGTGACACCGCATGTAACGTCGATACTGTTTGGCACAAATATAAAATAACTATTTTTTTTTAGTATCCAAAGTTTTGCAATTCACCACTAAAAAAAGACAATCATAAAATAAAATTGCAATGTTTCAGAACATATGAATAGCTATACAGTCAAAGTCTGTAAGACCGTGCCAGTTCCTACAATAATACACGGTAGTACAAAAATGGACACAGCACACAATGAAGCAAACAAAAATCCAAACATCAGAGATACAATTTTTACGAACAGTGAAAGATAACGAGACAAGAACATGCCCGAAATGAGGACATCAGGGAGTAACCGAAGATACTGCTATGAGATAAGATAGCAGAATACTACAGAAAATGGGCAGAACGTCTAAACGCGGGACTGACAAGCAAATTCAAAAGGAGATTGATTATTGAAAAACATTTTCTCTTGTTACGTTATATTTTATAACAAACCTAAGTTGGCTTCACCGGACCCCTACCTCCTTCTCATGAAAACTACACTCTAAAAACACTTTCTTTGCCACGATGCAAATTGTGTTGCAGCAAAGAAAATGTTTATTTAAAGCATATAATAATGGAAAAAAATATTGCATTACGTAACAAAAATTTCACTTAAAAAAAATTTGAGGTAAAATTCCATTACTTGCAAGGGAAGGTAATTCTCTACATGCTGTTAAATGTGGAGTAAATTTACATAACATGTAAGGTATTACTCCCTAATCGTACGGAAAAAGTATCTTAAAAAGTGGGGGGAAATCCCATACAATTATGGCAATATTAACTACACTGCATAATAAAATTACATTTCAAATTATCCGGAGATATTAGTCCTGTAAATTTTTTTATTACTTATATCTTCTAAGGAACGGCAACCGAAACTTCAACTCTAAAATCTTCGACATTTGCAGGAGGGTGGGCGGAAACCGTGGTCCTTTAGCGCGATAGGCCGTTCCGCTATCCATTACACCACGAAGAAAGCATAACAGCATCAGTGATTATTAGGGTGTTACACGATTGTTCTTCCGGCCGTATTCCCACTTAACTGTTGAGACTATTCTGAGAAAAATACGCGTTGTAAGGTAATTTTCCCATCCATTTATGGGATTTTCCACCCCTATGTACGTGAATTTTACTCCACAGTGCGGTAATTATACCTTACATATAAAGAGCCATGTTGAAAAGCTTGTATGACTAAAAAATATAAATTGATTTTAAGGTAAAATATAAATAAAATACGATTATCAAATAGTCACTAATGGACTAGGAGATCCACACGTCGTAAGGTAATTTTCCCATCCATGTATGGGATTTTTGACTACCGTGTACGTTAATTTTACTCCAGAGTGCGGTAATTTTACCTTACACGTTAGGAAAACTATGTTTCCCACACAAGTTTGCGAATATTACCTTACACTTTTCAGGTAATTTTACCATTATTTCTTACAGTGTTAGCACTAATCTTTAAGTTAAAGATAATTGCAGTTTTAGTAAAGCAAGCTTTATGTTGCAGCAAAGATAAAATACTTGGTTGCATTAAGGTAAAGAACATTTTTTTAAGAAAAAATTTGGTAATACTAAAGATATTTTTTTTAAGTTTTTCTTTGCTGTTAAGCAATATTTCTTTACCGCAAGCTAAAGAGCCCCAAATTTTTTTTTTCTTTGCTGTAAATAAAATGTTTTTACTGTGTATTAAAACGAAACATTAAATTTAATATGTATTAATGTAACTACTATTGAGCATTTACAACTTCTAATTACAGAATTCACTACGAAAGATACATATTTCACAAGTCAACACATTTCATTACAACACTTATTTTTATGGTAATGTTTTCCACGACGGGCTGTGCACTCACTAAAGGGTCGAAAACCGGATAGATTTGGTTAATCTGAAATAATCCATCAGTTCAAAATCTACTGCCTAGCCACTTCCACCAAACGCTAGTGATATTAACGAGCAAGGGAGTACCCAGAGGGGATAGAGGGATGAACCCCCCCCCCCCCCATTTTTTTTAAAGCCCTTCACCATTTACGCAGAAGTTCTCCGTTTTCATGTCATAATTTCAGTTTCAGAGATAGGCCTTATTGGAAATGTTTGATTATAGAAAACTTACGATTTACTATTTGTTTAACGTTTTCGCATCTAATTTTCCCTGTGTGTTACTTTACTGCTTGCAAAAATGCAGGAACTTATTGACACAATATAAATATGTTCTCGGCTTTTTACAACAAGCAAATAACACACAATTAAAATGAAGCACAGAAATATTAAACAACTCGTAAAATGGAAATTTTCTATTAGTCGCACATCGTCTGTAATTACTATGAATCCGAAATAATGACGCGAAAACGATGAATTTCTGGAAAAGGGGTGAGACGGAGCCTTGACATCGAGGTTTTGAGAGCGAAGCGAGGCGATTATGAAACAGCGCCGGAATGCAAGTGTGGAAATCCCCGAGAAAACCCACGAATCGGCACGATTTCCACATTGCGAAAATCAGGGAGCGACCCCACCGGGAATCGAAACCGGTTCGCTTTGGTGGGAGGCGAGTAGTCTAACCACTACACCACCGCGGCCCCCGAAAGTAATAGTAACAACAATAAACATGGTAACATGTCTTTAAATCAACAATAAAAGTAATGCAAAAATACCACGGAAAACATATGTAAATACGGTGCGAATGAAGTTTAAACCCATCGTAAAGGGCGTATTTTCAGATGTAAAGTGCATCGAGAACCAATGCTTTACAAGAAAAAGGCTGATTACAACATTGAATTATTAATTTGAGGATAGGATATGGGCAAATTTATGTAAAAAAAAAAAAAAGTGATTGCCATAATTCCCATTAAAAATGGCTGCAATATAGTCGGTCCGAAATTCGTATCGCAGTCCGGGGCGCAGTTGAATTTGTCGCGTATAAATAACGGCGGGCGAAGAGGACCTGCCGAGAAAGGTAGCGTCGACACAGAAGGGTATGGGGTTGGGATAAAGGGTTGTACGGGGTGGGGAATGGGATGGCACGTGGAGTTGAGTAGTACTATTCGTGCCGGAAGCCCTTCTCGGGAGACCTGGAAGAGAAGAGGAGGGGTGGATGGGTATAGTGGGGGCGGGGTCGACCCGGAAACCAGCCAGCCACAGAGGGGTATTGATTTCTGGTCCGCCGAGGATCCAGAAGTGTGCCAAGGTGGACGCCACCAGGGCCCGACGCCCATCTCTGCGTACCCAACGACAACCTGCGTCCCGTTGCGTCCCCGTCTTAAATATATATATATATGTATATATATATATATATATATTATATATATATATATATATATATATATATATATATATATATATATATATATATTATATATATATATATATATATATATGTATATATATATGTATATATATATTATATATATATATATATATATATATATATATATATATATATATATATATATATATATATATATATATATATATATATATTCTACCCGGAGTATCTTAACACTTTTTTTTTTAATCACACCTTTGGAAAATCAGAATGACGTGTTTGGTTGATTCCTAAATTTGCCACACAAGTTTTTTAATTTTTTTTTTGATTATATAGAACGTTTAATTACATTTTATCTATATATTATAATATTTCATGTATACCGTACGTAATGCGATGGAAAACAGAGAGGAAATACGTTAGTTGGTCAAATCTGTTCACGATAAAGTGAGCACTTTAGAAATGAACCAAAGAAAAAAGTCACTGCCCCTGCATGCCTATATTTCAACAGGCTCACTGAGTGACATTAGCCTGGTAAATTGGTAACGATGGATGGAAAGCAGTTCCACATTTTAACGTCGAATAAAAAGTGGTAAATAATCATTTGTGATAACTAAAAATTATTTCTTTCACTTTCTGTTTTTTAAATGTATCTAACTGTAACAATGAGCAGATTTGTAAAGTATTTACTGTCTTAATAATTGCACAGTTTCATTTGACCGACGTATGAATAAAGTGATGAAGCCCATAGCAATGTTAATTTTACGTAAGGCGGAGGAATACAGAACGTGTATACAAGTAGATCTTAAGCACGGCTTTCAAAAGTGCTCATTTTATCGTGAACAGCCTATAACGGCAAGTATTTGCTGTTCACGGTAAAGTGAGCACTTTTGAGACCCTTGTTACTTCTTTCTTAGAGCCATTTCTTATCCTTTACCAATTTTTAAAAATATTACCATGAAAGTAATAAACACAATTTGTATTTTCCACCGCACTAAGAAGTTAACGTTTAAGACGAAAATAAGATGTATTTATAAACTAACATTCCGAATGAGAGGGCTTTATAAAGTGCTCACTTTACCGAGAACAGCCTGTAAGAAATAGTTCTCATACAGAAGATCACTGAACTGAGCCCGCACAAATGCCTCGCCTTCACTGCACACTCTAGCGCGCTACACAGCTACTGCACCCGTCCGTATGACTTTGTAGAGGATCTGTAGCCTCGCTTAGTGATCTGAATGATCAAGGTTATCGTTGCAAGATTGTCCAGGAAATCGTCCCTGGCTTAGTGTTTTCGTAAGCCTAGGCAACCCACTACTGGTGTATCATTTGCCTGTTTCAATTGACAAGTTTCTTTGTTAGGAACTGGACAAATATCAGTATTACGGTTTGTCACATGTCGTGACCTATTTGGCATGTCATAGAAAGTCAATACGCCAATAATAAAGAAGCAAAACAAATGCTGACCCAATAATGGCCTCCCATTCTATTAGCATGAGGGCAATGTGTAGTTGTTATCTGCTCGAGTATAAAACGGACTGTGAGTGCTAGCCAAAGGTCAATGAACTCGTGATTTTTTTTTTTTTTTTAGGTCTGTTATATATTAAGAGAAAACCTCGCCCGCCTTATTGAATTCTTGTTTATGTTCTAATACTTGGAAATTATCAAAGTTACATCTCTAACGAATTAACTACTGACTTTACGCTGCTCTTCGGACCACCAGTTTGGTCACGCCATACAGAAGTGACATGCCCCTCCCCCCAGGAGGGGCCTGGCCGGGTGGAAGAAGGATCTGGGAGGAATGGTTCGAGTAGAAGAATCTATCGAACAGGATGATGCAAATATGGAAAAGCAGAAATTAATTCCTTCCCAATGAGCCTCCAACTGCCCGGCCAGTAGCAAATACACCCGAACTAGACAACCTTGGAAAATACGACATGCTGAGCAAAGCTCACGCATATTTTACCGGATGGACAAAGTTGAAAGCAAATAATTGAATTTTATTAAGACTGACAAGGCAAAGCGGAATAGCGCGCAGCGATGGAACTGAATGAGTCTGTGTACGCATGAGTGCCGAATCGGAATGTTATTTTTGGGTTTTCGTAACAAGCTCTTTGCGTCAGGGGGCGAGGTGGCGGGGGATGCTACTGGTTACCGGACATCCCCCAAAACTAAGTCCAGCATGACCCAGACGCACTGAGCCGAGAAGGCAGATAAGGGAATACCGTCATGCTTAAATTTCAATCGAGTAGGATTTGCGCTGTCGCGTATTTAGTTAGTATTTGAGTGTGTAGATTAGTAGTAGTTTTCTTTTACAACTTTCGGACAGCATGACGGTTTCAAAATCGCAAAGTTCCCGGTGGTTACCTGAGATCAAAAGAGCCGATTTAACTTTTTGTTTGTGGGGGCTAAAGTAGCCTGGCTAGAAAGAAGCGCTCCAGGTATGACCTTTTAATAGGTATCGACCACCTGGAGGGGAGGTTTGGTGAGGCCAGCGCCGGTTCCACCGGGAACTTTGCTCTTCGGACATAAAATCGTAACCACTACTTTGTCACTATATCAATTCTAATAACATTTGGCAGAATCGTTATTGTGGCATAATAATGACTTCATGCCTGCACTGCAGCCGATAGATAGTTCGCGATAAACGTACTAAGAGAATTTTTTTTGGATACATTAACAATCAAGAAAAACAAAGAATCGAATTCGAGAACCCCGCAGATGCTGTGGTTGTTGGCAGTCGCTGGTTGAGACCCGGACATTAGCAGATGTAGGTCTATAGACACCCGAATTTAGCGAAAAGTTCTCTGCACACGCTAACCTTCAATACACGACGCCCATACCAGAGGTTTTCTCTTCCTTATTGTTGGCAGTCGCTGGTTGAGACCCGGACATTTAGCAGATGTAGGTCTATAGACACCCGAATTTAGCGAAAAGTTCTCTGCACATGCTAACCTTCAATACACGACGCCCATACCAGAGGTTTTCTCTTCCTTATTGTTGGCAGTAGCTGGTTGAGACCCGGGCATTTAGCAGATGTAGGTCTATAGACACCCGAATTTAGCGAAAAGTTCTCTGCACATGCTAACCTTCAATACACGACGGCCATACCAGAGGTTTTCTCTTCCTTATTGTTCGCAGTAGCTGGTTGAGACCCGGGCATTTAGCAGATGTAGGTCCATAGACACCCGAATTTAGCGAAAAGTTCTCTGCACATGCTAACCTTCAATACACGACGCCCATACCAGAGGTTTTCTCTTCCTTATCGGTGGCGTGTCTTTGTACGAAAACATTTTCCTACTCGCCTGGCCAATTAGGATCTGGTAACTTCAATACAGCACGTCTGTGATTCGCGCGTGCACCTCTATTGGCTCCCACAATGGCACACGAATTGCCAACAGAACTGTTAATCTGACAAACAGTAGTATGCACATTTAGTTCCCAACAGACCTACGAATTAAGAAATTAAAAAATAAAAGGCGAGACTTTAACCCATTCATATCTAGTTTACACAACTGCGTACATAACACATGCGAAAATTATTTTAGGCCTTTTACGTACACTGCATGGGTAAAATGATTTACAAACCTCGTTACTGTTCTAGGTTATGAGTGACTCATACAACTACAGAAAAACCACGGTGACTACAGCTCATTGATTATAATAACGTAAAAAGTGTTCTGTCGGCTTATGGGGAATTATTACAGTAAACAATAATAAAGACCTCAAGGTCACGTCCAGCCAAAACGAACCACTACGACAGTGATTGGAAATGGCATTAAAACATTCAGGTCTGCATATATTCACTATAACTGAAGACAAGTTAGAAGTGCATCACCTGTTTACACAATTGCAGGATCGTCTACTGTTGGTTTCTATATTCCCACTTACCATTCTTCTATTGGTTCACACCACACTGGGCGTGCTTACTGTGATCTACGACGTTCATCATTGGCTGGTCATCAGCCATTGAGGTCGCAGAGCTGATTATGCTCCAATCAAATGTCTCTCACTGTGTAAAAGGTTTACAGTCAATCATGTCTATTTATAAGGGTAAAACAAAAAGTAATTTTTTTTTGTGAAGAAACTATAGCTGCTGGGTTGTATTGTTCTTGTAATTTTCTGTGAAATACTAGCGGAACAACGACTGTATAGGCATGAAATTTTGATTTTCAAGGACGAAGAAATTTCTAAACGGGCATTGCTCGAACTTAGCTCGAGGATAGTCCAGAATGTGTTAACATGCTTCATGCATGTTCTGTTTCCTAGGAATTTTAAGAGGTGATTATAGTGTTTTAATACAGCAATCTGTTCAGAAAATAAATATTGTCGTTATACTTTACAATAATGCTTTACACAAGAATTAATATCATAAACAGAGGGGGCACTTGAAACGATTTTTGTTGAATTTGACACTTTATAACTACGTACCACATTTATGTTTCAATAACTAGGGCCAGTGATTTTTCGAGTCAAAATCGGAGCACACATTAGACTTCAATACTGCACATACACCTCAGCTGTTGTCGTGCCTCTATTGGCTGCTGGTGCCGTGTCTGCATTCGACCGAACCACTCAGAATTACGCCAATCTGACAGTGAACTTTCGTGATTCGTGCGCAGGCAGTTAACACGGTCCAGAACATGTTTCAGCCAATCAGAATAGCTGTATAATTCTACAGTGCTTTGAACTGTATCTTGTCTCGAAATGAATGGGCAACATATTATCGACTTACACTGCTGTCATGAAAAAAAGATTTAAATAGAAACAATCCATGGATTTTTCAGAATTCGAATAAGACACAGCTGCTTACAGTAAAAGCCGCATGACAACTAGAGAGGCCTCTTGAGTCAAACACACGTAGAAAATTATCTTATTTGCGACACCTGGAACCCCCCCCTGGAGGAATTAATGTGTCCTAGTAGCATAAAAAGTTCTTCAAAGGAACTACGTAAAAATTTCAGAATGCGTATTAATATAAACAGTATGTCTAAGACACGCTTTGTTGGCGAACAATCAGCGGAATTTTTGCGTGTCAGGCTGTGCCCGAATTCGCCTGACGTACATACTTGTGCGTACCTGTCCCCGGAAGTGATGTCCGAATTGCAAGTGAAGTATGCAAGCATACAAGTAAACGAAGATGTATTCTACTTCTTGCGTGCTTGCGGAATACGTACCGTCATTTTGAGAAGCAATTTGTAGGCTAAAATTAATTTCCGACATAATTATTTTGCGTAAAGTTTAATAAGGCAGCATTACAACTTCATAAGCACAGAATTTTGAATTGAGTTAATAATTATCGCAAAGTTCACATTTAAAAAATATCTAAACAATAAATACGTATTAGGCATATGTTCCTAACCTACAGAAGCAAAGATAAAAAAAATCAATCAAAATTTGCACTCTCATGCAATAATGCAAGATAGTAAATGTAATGTACACCATATTGAAATATAATTTAATACTTAATTTTACCCCTAAAACTTTTGGCAATTATCAAATTCTCAGTCGGAATACACATACATACATTAAAAGTGGCTAGCTGACTTGTTACCGAAGCCAACAAGACTGTCTGTCCGAATTCACAAAGTTTGGTGCCAAAGGGTAAGTGAAGTATGCAAGGATGCAAGTACGCCAGTATATACCTGAATTCGGATACGGCCTCAGAAACAAGTTACTGCGCAGCTGATACAGACTCCCTGCCACATGCCTCCTTCTATGTCAGTAACCCGCACGTAATGAAGCCCTGCATCGCTAGTTCCTTAATCAGCCGCTATTCATCGGCGTGGCGGCATGCAGCCGCAGGGGGTGAGAATTTGTCGGGGAAGTTTTTGAAAAGGGTGGATTTCTAGTTGCTCTCTCCAGGAACTTCCGGAGACAGGCACGAGATCAGCGCATGTTCGAGAACCATCTAATGTACATCCACTTCGCCGTGGTAGCCCCGTCATACCATCAATGGTCCAAGGACAAAGTCCACATCCCACAAGTAAACACGTCAGTAGAGTATACAGCGACCACGGTGGTGTAGTGGTTAGAGTACTCGCCTCCCACACAGGCGAAACGGGCTCGATTCCCAGCGGGGTCGCCCCTGGATTTTTCGCATGTGGGAATCGTGCCGGACGATGCTGCTGGCCGGGGGGGGGGGTTTTCTCGGGGATCTCTCGTTTCCCTCGCCCCTTCATTCCGGCGCAGCTCCATACTTGCCTCGCTTCTCTCAAGACCTCGATGAGCCGCCCAAACCTATATATATATACACACAGTACAGTACAGGCAGTTCACGATTAATAGAGCTCTTTTGAAAGCCCTGCTTAGGGTCTGTTTTACCTCTTATTTTTATCCTACCGCTACATGTAAGATTAACATTGTCTAGGACCATATCAGTTTATTAATGCGTCATCCAAGTCGAAACAAAAGAATTTTTAGAAAAGTAAATGAGTTAATAAGAAAATTCGTGCTCTTATAAGTTTAAAGTATTAAAAAAATAAAATCAAGGCATTAGTATAAATTCAGGTTCCCGAACTATTCTCTTTAATTCTTTACCAGTGTTTAGGTGTAGTTTTGGTGACTTTTGTTCAACTGCTGATTTCAAAACTGCAAAATTATATTACCGGGAAAAAGACGCATACGAGTTCCCAACAATTGGCCCAAAGTGGGTACACAAAGTAGTGAGTATATAGTTTTGAATCCATATGACGAAAATGAAAAGCTAAGGTATGAGATTTAAAACGAGTAGAAACCCCAGTTCATGTTTAAAAAATAAAAAGAAAAAAAACTCGTTATTATCTCGCTCCTAACAAGACATAATTAAATCTCGAGAGCAGCTATATGCAAGTAAATATTTAGTTAGAACAGTGTGATAATAATTTCCGCTCCGAAGCCACCGTGCCCTCCCGCCTATTCAACGATCTGCTCTAACTTATCTTTTCAGCGCTGTAACTAACGATCTGAGCCAGACCGTCACGTGAGGTGAAAAAGAACTTCAGCCATGCAGAATGAACGTCGACAAGCACTTTGATTAATTACTGCCTCAGAGCAGCATTATTCGGCCGCGGTCATTTGTTATCACCTGTCCGCCCGCGCGTTGTCAGCAGAGTCTATGGTGTACGGGGTCAGTGCACGTGTGGTTCCGACAAACATACACCGTAAAAAATTTTTTCGTACATTTTACAAAACAATTTTTTTGATAATTTTAGTCTCGCCGGCCGAAGAACGGACTTGACTCCGCCTATCCAAGTGAGTGTGTGAGAGAGAGAGAGAGAGAGAGAGAGAGATAGAGAGAGACAGAACGACTTGCGAAGCACCATCCACGGGTACAGGCTGTTCACAGTAAAATGAGCACTTCTGAAAGCCCTGCTTAAGATCTCCTTGTACGCACGTTGTGTATTCTTCCGTATTATGTAAAATTAACAATGCCATTGGCCTCATCATTTTATTCATGCGTCGGTCAAGTGAAACTGTGAAATTATAATAAAAGTAATCATTTAATAAATATGCTAATTTTTACACACTGATGCATTAAAAAAATCATAAAGCTAAATAAATAATTTAAATAATCACAAATTGTTACCTAACACTTTTTATTCTACGTTAAGATATGGAACTATTTTCCGTCTATCGTTACCAACTTTACCGGGCGCATACCACTCAGTGCGCAAGTTGAAGTAGGTATATGCAGGCACGGGTACTGACTTTTTTATAATGTTGATTTCAAAAGTGCTCATTTTATCGTGAACCCGTCGTACCACCTTCCCCCAATTGTTGCCTTTCCCGGGGAGAAGTGGCCCGACATTGGTGAAGCTCGCCCGTCCTAAGTTATAGTGGCGATACTACAGTTGTCAGAAATTTTCTTGCTATACTACAAGTGAAATAATGTATCTTTACAACACACTGTTTAACGAAACATAACACAATTATATCTTATTTACCTCCTTGTTTACAACTAGGGATAGGAAAATTTCGCAAGTTCATATCAGACCACGATAAATGTCTAACACGTGTACACTGAAGTCACCTTTGCAAATTGGATCACAGTTAATTAGACACGCCCTGGACGACTCTAAGCCAATGGCAGACTTGTAAGGAAACAAGTAGCTAGTACCATACTGCCAAGTGTGGAGTAACACTGGCTACTCTCTGGGGCAGCAGCCCCTGAACAAACATCTGAGGCTCGAGCGTACACATGTCTGTAGAGTCTAGCTTACAGGTCACTGAACTCGCGAAATTTTCCTATTCCTATTTATAACACACACGAAATCTACAATATTTCCTTCTTAAAATGCGACATTAGTTTTATAAAGCTCCGCAAGAATACATTGCAAAATTTGCCTTAAATTACTTTTAGGGTTACCAAATTAACCTTGGCAACTAGTTCCCAAAAAATGCTCCACATCATCAAACGTCACCACAATTCTCGTGGACGAAACATTACAGTTTTGTACGACTACGCAAATTAACACGACAGAATGTTAATCATGCTAAGCATAAAAGAGTTTTTGATTGGAAGACTGTGTGAACTCGGCACTACAGTGGCTGACAGCCACCCAATAACAAACGTCGTACAGTGCGGTGTAGTGTCTTGGTATGGTGTGGACCAATAAGAGGTGGTGAGTGCATATACAGAGGCCAATATAGCCATTGCATTTTCGTGGTTTCTTCACATTTTTTAAATCTAACCTTTGAAAAAACATCCCATGTATGACGTGTTAGGTTGTTTCCTAAACACGGCATCTATCACAGGCGTTTCATACATTTTTTAACATAAATATACACAATTTTTATGAAATTGAAATTTTAACTGTAGTTTATTTATAAATAAAAATATATCAATTACAATTAATAAGAATAAAACAGGGTAAAATACCGGTGTTGGTAATTCCTAGTAAGAAACAGTTTTTATGTAAAACATTATTGCACAGAGTGCGCACGAATTCGGTGCGCTGTCCCTTTGGTGTGATTTTCTAGACTCGATTAAGCTTTGTTTGCATGAGGCGAAGAGACATACTGAAAGTAGAACTCAAGCGGGGCTTCAGAAATTTGGGATTACCCGTGAATGGACCATAACTGGCTACCCTAATGTGGTGGATATACGTGACTCACCTCTACAGGCTATTCACGGTAACACGATAATTTTTTAAAGCCCTGCTTAAGATCTACTTGTATACACGCTGTGTATTCCTCCGCCTTATGTAAAATTAACATTAACATGGGTCTCATCACCGCCGGTCAAATTAAACAGTGAAATTGTTAACAAAGTAAACTATAATATTCTGCTCATTTTTACACTTCCATGCATAAAAAAAAAAAAAAAAACGACAGTGAAAGAATTAATTTTAAGCTATCAAAAATGGTTACCTAACACTTTTTATTCGACTTTAAGATATGGAACTACTTTCCCCTTCATAGTGCGCCCATTAAAATATATGTATGCAGGAGCAGTGGCATTTTATTAAGGTTGATTTCTAAAGTGCTCACTTTATCGGGAACGGCCTTTAACTTGTCTTATGTCATAGACCACAATGTAGTAAGTACCCAGTGTTTGTACATGGGCATTATATGCAGGTACAAACCTTGGAACACACTCGGTTTTTTGCGCGCGCGCACACAGACACGCGCTGGCCGCTGCATCGGAACACGAGACGATCAAAGGGCATGGTAGCGGGGAGTATATAAATGGAATATGAAGAGAGACAAGCAGAATGTGGAACGGCGCCGAAATGATAGGGCGGGGGAAAACGGGACATCCCCGAGGAAATCCGCCAATCAACGGCATCGACCGGTACGATTCCCACATGCGAAAATCCGGTGACCCGGCCGGGTATTGAACCCGGATCGCCTTGGTGGAAGGCGAGCAGGCTAACCGCTCAGCCATAGCGGCCCCACGAGCAGAAAGGTGACTGCTGCGTCGTGCAGTCGCCTGACATATCGCCCAATTCAGTTTGTTTGTTTGACTGTTGATTATATTGCGTCCGTAAGATCTTTTTTGAATACATAGCTGTGCAAAGATATTGGACAAGTCAAATTACAGTATACAAGGTTTATACACTGGACATTGCACGTACCTACACATATAATATATTTTCTTCATAATGTGACTAATCTTCTTCCAACAGGCTTTTAAACAAGGTGCTTTTATACAAGATGTCCCGACAATGTGTTCGGGGTACCGCGAACTGATGATCTATGCCCAAATAAAGTATTTCTTTTTGCACGTTTAAAAGAAACTGAAATAATAACTTTTTAAAGAAAGTAACCAGACTCACGGCCCTGTTACTGAATATATAACAAACCAATTAATGCAAGATGCATGGTCTTTATACGTGCGCGTATCAACTCAGCGTGGAACATTTTTTTGACACTTTGATGACTACGCTCGGGTGTAATTCGAGGAAACCTACTTTGATAATTTCTTTGTCCTTGATAAACAAACTAGCATTTTCATGTAGCCGTAGCTGTGCCTGTGTTTAACAGGATCTTACAAAAACCCTACAGCTCAGCAACAATAATTGTCCTGACTTTAAAAGATAGTTTTGTTACTTGTACACAAAAGGACAAGTTTGATTGTAAAACATTATGCGCAAATTAAGACATTTAATTGGGACACACCAACTCAGCGCCCTAGTGGCTGATCACCAGCCAATAACGAACGTTTTAGAGTACAGTAGGCGTGTCCTTCGTCAAGTTAACCACTAGGAAGGGGTTGAGCGGGGGAGCAGAGACCAATGGAGCCGGTGTTCCTGCAGTCATGGATATATCCAACTCACTTCTAACTTATCTTGGTTGTCTGTAAACGTGTGCAGACTTCAAAGTGTTAAGACGAAAAGAGTCATACAAAATTTTACAGCTTGATACGGCATCGTTACAGAACAACTTTGGAAAGTACTGGTATATTCCGTCTGTCTCCGGTTATATTTACATGAGGTATATATAAATATAATATTCTTCGAAGAAAGACCCCGACAGCGCCTAGTCAACGGGATTGGTTTTACAGAAAACAATAATGCAGCGGAATCAATGCTTCTGCACGTTTTTCCGCAAGTAATGAAAATTGGGAAAGAAAAAAAAATTGCAAATACGAACGAAGACTGTTTTTCCCACGACAAAATGCACAGCAAACAGGAAATATATTAGGTACTATCGGAAACCAGAAGGTCGATGATTAAACTTCACTGGGTGTGTTCAGTCATGCGGTTTTTGGGAAGGGAAGGCCTTGTTCCGACCAGTTACTCTGGGGAAGGATGGTTTCTGCCCCGATCGATTTTTCCGTCCTCTTTCCAGGCGAATGCTGTAGCAGCCAAACAAGTTTAATATGTTTTGAAGATATTTTATAAATTGATGTAAATAAATCGAATAGCAATGGGATTAAAACAACACTACGTTAAAAAAAAAATGTTTCAACGGTTCTGAAGATTTTGAAATGATGGTCCACAAGAGTTTAACCATTTGAGGACCACAGATATTTACTGGCAATGAAGACAAGGTTTATGTGAGCTGCCTATATTTACAACTACAGCAATATCAAATGTGTTTGGCTCTGTATTTCCACTTACCATCTTCCTATTGGTCCTGGCTACACGGAACACACTTATTGTACTCTACAAAGCTTATTATTGGCTGGCCGTCGGCCAATGAAGTCGCGCCTTGTCTGTGTGCCAATCAAAGTGTCACGATAATTTAAAACGTTTTACAATTAATCGTGCCCATTGGAGAAATTATAAAAAAAAAACTGTTTTTCTTAAGAAATGAAATGTTGACAATTTGTAATTTATTACTTATATTCCGGTAAGTCCAGCGAAACAGTAGAACTATAAAAATGTGCTTTTTGCCTTCAGGAGCAAAGGTACATGCATACTCCTCAAAGTGTTATAAATAAAACTGAATACAATATTCTATTTAAGAACTTGCTGTCCTAAAATTACACTCTTCAGCTTCATAGATTTTAATTTTTTTTAAACAAAGGAAACTTATTTTATTTTAGTCCAACGATTAAAAAAAAAACTATTTAATGCAGTAGTCAAATGCTGAGGTTTTATACAATTTGCAAAACTTACCTGACGCAAAATATATAATCCTTCTGTAGTACTTATATAATATCACGTTTTCCATTTGCTTTGTACTTTTATCATTCAGCTACTGAGTAGGGGTTCACGGCAACCAGGCTGCAGGCTGAGAACTGGTTACCGCCAAATTTCCCTTTTTTTTTTCCTTTTCCCCGTCCAGAACGGTAGAATTCGCGTACAAAAAAGTCACTTTTCCCCTCAACATTTCCCAAATTTCCCTTCCGCCTCCAGCGGCCATGTTGGCAGCCAGTACCGGCCGCCATATTTTGTGTCCTAATGTGGATTAATCCAGGACCGATCCCACATTGTGACGTTTGACTCATTGTGTAGGTGAAGGAGATATTCCATGACAGCACTCAGGACCGCCATCTTGGATCACGAGCACCACTGACTAACAATATGGCGGACAACTGTCGACCAGCTGAGGATGTCGACCATTTCGGCCGCCAGCGCGTCGCTGGCGCGATGTTGGTGGTGAGGCATCAAGGCATCGCGAACGATCGGCTCTCATGTAACACTGTCGCCCGCGGGGTCAAATATGCCCCATGATACCTTATAAGCATAGTTGGCTGTAATTTCTAAACAGTTTAAGTTATAGTTGTTAAATTCATAACATAACCATCAACCACGACTAGGAGAAGTCAAGTATGCCCGATGTCACCTTATAAGCATAGTTAGCTATAATTTCCGAACCATTTAAGTTATAGTTGTCAAATTCATAACATAGGCATCCACCCCGACTAGGAGAAGGGTCGTGGGGCCAAGTATGCCATATGTCAGTGTACAATCATAGTTAGGTGTAATTTCCGAACCATTTGAGGTATAGTTGGCAAATTCATAACATAGACATCCGTCATGACTAGGAGAAGGGTCGTGGGGTAAAATATGCCCCATGCTAACTTATAAGCATAGTTGTAATTTACGAACCGTTTAAGTTATAGTTGACAAATTCATAACATAGCCATCAACCACGACTAGGAGAAGGGTCGCGGGGTCAAATATGCCACATGTCAACTTATAAGCATAGGTGGACCGGCGGGGACCCTTCTAGCCGTGGTTGATGCCTATGTTATGAATTTGACAACTATGACTTAAACTGTTCGGAAATTACAGAAAAGTCGGAAGTAAGAGTGAATGGACTACACCGGTGGCGAGAGTTTGTGTGAGAACACGTAGCGACCGCTCGGCAACTGCGACGGGCGAGACCGGGCGCGGAGCTGCAGGTGATTTTCGTAAGCGACCCCCTGGCCCCGTTGTTGTCTGCGGCAATCGACTCGCTATGCGGGCCCCATGCCCGCCGAGTGCTGCTGGGTTCCCGAACCCGAGCACCGATGCTATCGCGACTACGGTCCGCGCCCCATTACGTTGCGCGATCGCCGCCCGGGGGGAGAGACGAGCCATTCCGTGCGGCGGAAATGTGGATCGAGACTTTCTCCCGCCAGCTGACGACACGTCGCTCCTTTGAGTCGGTAAGAAGACCTAGTATACAAGATGTTGCAATATTGCGTGTCAAAATTCGGGAGAACATTCCTCGCGTCTAGAGGATGAAAAAATGTTATATGAACATAAGTCCGCAAACCTTAGTTTCTGTACTAGAGCCCATAATACATAACGTACAGTGTATGGCCCGCGGGCTAGATCATGTTACTGTGGAATGCCATCGCAGCGTACTTTTGCATGATACACGACACTTCACATTACGACCTACACCTAGAAATGTAGGAACTGCACAGGAATCAGTTACACACGTGTGATAGCTTATCGTCGGCACTAAAGGAAATGTTCAAAATGCCCTCCATCAGCACGAACACACGCATCAAACGCACATTGCATGGACACCCGGATGCATTAATGAATCCTTGCAAATTGGGGGTGCATACATAAGTGCCTTTAAAGTCCCCAAAAAACAAAAGTCTAGTGGATTCAAATTGGGGCTCCTCGGGGGCTGGTATGGGGCTGCCAATTACAGCTGTGATGACATTCCACAGCAACATGATCTAGCCCGCAGGCCAAACACTGTACGTTATTACGTCATGTATTATGGGGCTGTAGTACGGAAATAAATCATTTGTGGACCTATGTTCATATAATATTTTTTTCATCCCCCAGATGTGAAGAATGTTTCCCCGATGTATTGACATGCTATATTGCAACATCTGTATAAAGCCTTCAAACATTGGTGTCAGTGGAAACAGAAAGGGGTCACAGGGGACACCACCTCCTTCCGTACCCGACACACCCAAAAACCCTTACATTGACACGGAACTGCCATATGAATGTTTAAAAACTGGAATGATACATAGGAATGATTAAAATGCGGGTTTTATTTCGCTAATTTAATATTGTTTCCCAAAAATATGATGAGCCAGTGCTCCACTTGCATCCCCTCCCACGCCACGACGCGGAAGTCTACACTTAGGCCTACACCTGCACGATGAGGAAGTAATTGTCATCCTCTTCGACCAAAACCGAAAGTCTTGATCCGATCCGGAGGAGAAGGCAAGAGGGAACACTTGCCTTCCCCTGGAAACTGGATTTTATTTATTTATTTTCGAAATTCCAACAGATTCATTATAACAATCATTTGTAAATCATTAATCAGTGTCATGTCTAAGAAAAATTATGATTCATAAGGAATTAATTGCTTATTAATGACGTAACTCGAAAATGCAAATCCCAGCTGAGTTCGTCCTGATTTTTTTTTTTCATGATTTTTGTTTGATAATTGCTTCAGCACCTCCACAAAATACTGACTCTTCACTGGAAACTGAGCATTTTAGAAAGCCCTGCTTTTAAGATCTACTTGTGTCCACCGTGTGTATTCTTCCGTCATATATAAAATTAGACTACCACTACCGTGCAACTGATCACTTTATTTCATGCGTTGGTTAAGCGAAACTGTCAAATTATCAGACAAGTAGATATTTTACACACCTTTGCTAATTCTTACACTTGAACGGCTATTAAAAAAAAACGCAAGATAGCAAAACAAGCAATTTCAGTAGTCGCAAAGGTTTATATAAAACTTTGAATTCAACGTTATGGCAAGGAACTACTTTCTCTCCACAGTTACCAACTTTACTGGACGAATGTCACTCAGTGCGCCCGTTAAAATATACGTAGAGAGGGACAGTAAGTATTTATTACAACTTACTCTGAACTACATGCCTTATTATTTTGAAAATATTCCTTGTTTACAGGTCGAGACCTGCAAAATTCGCGTTATTATTTGAGACGCATTAAAATTTAAACACATGTAACTTTGAAACACGCTTATCATTGGACTTGATTTGACACTCCTTTGGTAGCTCTGCGCCAATAAATGAATATTACACAATTGTGTGCCCCAATGATGTGCATTTCACTCGGAAAGGGAGTGACTTCGCATATATGCAGGAGCCAATGGAGAAACGACGCCGGCTCGAGTATACACAGTACTGTGAAGTTTGACCAGATGTCAAATAATAGCGCGAATTCTGCGTGTCCGTATTTATAGGTCTTTAACAATTAAGAACAGCAAAATTTCAACACAAAAATGTATTTAAATATTTAAAACCTTGGCTACGTAAGGAATAAATGTTACATACGTTCATAAACGCATACGCATACAACGCACAGTGTGAGGCAGAAAGGAAAAGGGAGTAAGAGATTTAAATCAACATGGGTCTGTCGCAAAGTTCGAGACTTCTCCTCCTTCTAGAAACAATAAATCGGCGCTTATGGCACACTGTACGCCATAATGTAAAATAAAGTCTGGGGTAGTATTCTAATAATTTAACAGTCCTCGCAATTTTCGTCTCTTCGCGGAACAGTCTCTGCAAACGCGTCTCCTCGAAGAGCAAACGATGGCGGAGACTTTCCCCAAGTCCACGAAGAGCACAGAGAGATGTAAATGCAAAGCGGACGCTCCGCCACGCCTGCATTTTGCATGTGGAAAGCGAATCATTCATGTGTCAGCGAGTCGGCATACCCTCCTCTCTGGAGCCACTCGCATACACGCCGCAGCTTCTTTCCAAACAAGACTCGTGCGACAGACTTTCTGAAATCTTTTGAGCACGTTGAATCTGCGGCACTCCCGTACCAAGTCTGTCCGGTTTCGTTGGTGAGACCGCGAAACTGACAGGACGTGGAGGGGAGCGAAACTTAACAAAGCGGACATAAAGTCACGACGAATGACCAACGCCACATCGACTGAAACAGATGGTCATCTTACGCTTAGACTCTAATTACAATTCTCTTTAAGAGGACTAGGCCTATGTAGTCAACTTGGTATTTGAGCTGCAGTGCAGGGTTTTCGAAATACACTTTTATTTTTACGAAACTATTTCACGTGCGTTGTATGTAGTGATCCACGAAAAGGAAACACATTTGAGACGATGTACGAAGAGTACTTTCCAGACACCATGCACATTAGAAACACTATTTTCCTTTGCTCTCCGCCATAGCTAAAAACTGCCTTTACATGCTGCCTTATCGGTAACACTAGCATAGGGACATGTACTGAAATTTGCTACAGACTTAAAAATAATACAACTATAAGGCTGCGGCTTTAAGGCTGAAGTAAAGCAACTGCTTATGGAGCACTGCACCCGACTATACAACGTGAAGAACTCAAGTAGTACAGACACCATAAAAATAACGTGAATAACTCATAAAAAAAGTAGTACAGACATCATAAAAATTGCCAGAAAATTTCGATTTGTACTGTATGTGAAAGAAGAATGTATGTATTTTGCAACATTATAAAATATTTCTTTATGTCTAAAAAGTAATCGATTAAAATAGTCTGTGTTTGTATTTTTAACAAAAATTTAAAAAGTACATTTCCAATCTGGATGCTTCAGAAAGCAAAATTAGCAAGAAATTCTTCGTCATGGAACATCGTTATAATTTTTACTATGATTGTGTATAAGAAAATCGTAATAACAGAGTAGGAAATAATTTTTATAATTGATTTCATGTGCGTCCATTTGTCATAAACATTTATGGTTAAAAGTGATGTAAATAAAGTTAATTATGAAATTGATATGATACATTATTACTATGATTTTATTACACATGATCAGAGTAAATATTATGAAGATATTTCTCGAAGAAAATTTTGTTCTAAATTCTGCGTTCCGAAGCATCCAAAACGGAAATGAGCTTAAATGTTGTTAAAACTGCGGACTTCATCACTCAATTATTATTATTTTCATTTAAAAAGTATATTCTAGTCAAATATTTTGTAATGTTGAGAAATATGTACATTATTCTTTCATATACAGCAAAAATCACATTTTTATAACAATTTTCATGGTGCCTGTACTACTTTTTTATGAGTTCTTCACGTTGTATAGTCGGTGTGCAGTGCTCCATACGCAGCTGCTTTTTTCTTCAAACATTAAGTCCCGTAGTTCCACCGCTAAAACGGGAAAACTGCAAGCCATTTTAGAACCTCGCATCAACATCGAACTGATTTAAATGCCGAGTCTTTTACATATTCATAAATGGACAGGTGCGCTATGTCTATACAATTTTCTTACGTAACATTTTCGTTGATGGGTGGAAAAGGGGAGGTGGGTGCGAAATTCAGTATGAACAAGCGAAGACGTCATAAACATTTTTTTTTTTTTTTTTTTTTTTCGATTTCCCTTTTTTTCCTTGTTGAGAAAGACAACACGAATCGAGGTCAACAATTGGATGGATGTTAACATGATTTAACCAGGGGAGGGGAGAGTGAATCAATCCTTTATCATGACCACCCGACCCTGTTTTAGAACCCGTACCCAAAGGTGCCATCATGCGGGATGAATATGACTAAACATTTTACTCCGAGATAATGGTTTCCTGCAACACCATAATGATTCCCGTAGTCGTTCAACACGTACAATTCAATTAAAAAAAAAGGAGGAAACACTCATAACAGTTTCGGCAAAAAATTAATTTGGGGCCGCGTTGGTCTAGTGGTCAGACTACTCGTCTCCCGCTAAGGTAAACCGAGTTTTATTCCCAAAGAGGTGGGCTGGATTTTCACACTGAAGAAACGTGGTGGACGTTGACGTTGGCCAGTTGGTTTTCTCGGAGTTCTCCCGATTCCCCACGCTCTTGCATTCCGCCACTTGCTCCGTCTTAGGATCATTTTAGGCCATGGTTACACGAGTGCTGTTAAACACATTCAGCTAAATACATTCGGTGACCATGTATGATCAATTAAAAAAAAAACAGAACGTGTTTTCGCGGTTACACTCCGAAAGCAGAATGAAATAAATGGGAATTCTAACCTCAACAAACATGGAACTTAACATGTATGATATTTAACTATAACAGGATCCAAAATTCATCACTACTGATCTTTATAACTGTTATGAAACCTACAATTTTACTGTAATGGCATAATGGGAGGGTATTAGTACATTCAACCTTAAACTTAAGGTAATTCAACACGTGCAGGAATGCCCGCTAAATTCAGTAATATTTACTACATTGCTTGTTTACTTCAAAGCAGCCAATAGGAGCGCAGCAGACAAGAGAAGTCGTTCGAAACTACCTATGAAAACTGTACACTTTGAACGAGGAACAACTGCGATCGGAACTCGTTCGAAGGTAATATAACCTCTTCAATAGCTGAACTAGTTTTATTGAAGTAGTTCTGCACGCCTTATAACCGCGGCCTTACCCTCACTGACGAAAATCAGATCAACTCAGCTCTACCTACTTTAACATTGTTTTACGTCCGACTAAAATTAAGCCTACTTAATTCAAATGCGTAGCTCTGCAACCAGGCTTATAACAAAAATAATATAGGCTATTAAGACTACAAGCGTATCTGCGTACCACTGCAGCATTTTGTAACCAATTTTTTTTTGTGGTGTACTTAAACGACGTAAAAAGCCATTACTTTTGTTGTGGTAAAGGCTGTTCACGATAAAGTGGGCACTTTGAAATCAACTTTAGCAAAACGTCACTGCTCCTACCTGCTTATATTTTAACGGGCACACTGAGAGACATGCGTCCAGTAAAGTTCGTAACGATGGAGGGGAATGTAGTTCTATATTTTAACGTCGAATAAAAAGTGTTAGGTAACCATTTGTGATAACTTAAATTATTTCATCGCTTTCTGGTTTTTTTAATGCGTAGAAGTGTAAAAATTTGTAAATTGTTAATATACTTATTTTTCAAATAATTTTACAGTTTCGCCACTTGACCGACATATGAAGAAAGCGATAAGGACCATGCCAATGATATTTTTACGTAAGGCGGAAGAACACAGAACGTGTTTACAAATAGATCGTAAGCAGGACTTCCAAAAGTGCTCATTTTACAGTGAGCAGCCTATAGTGGTTATTATAATTCGTGCGGAGATTGGCTGTTGTGGAGGCGTGGGTTTTTTTTTTTTTTTTTTTTTTTTTTTTTTCAGGGAGTGGCGTTACGATTGTAAAATTTACATGTCTCAATGTGATGCTGCCGCCGCTATTATTGTAGTAATTGCAAAAGAGCTGTCGGCTCTATCCTATAATGCTCGGTCATTTTGCTTCCTGGGAAACGTTTTCCAGCCGTTCAGTAAATACCGAAAAAAAGTTCGATTAATTACTTAGCCATCTCTTTTGAGCATATGCTATCGTACTACGCTGTTCAATTTATGGCCATGTGGATGTATTTTTCCGGAGCTCATTTCTTGTTACGTTGTGGCATAGTTTCTATACTTCTACCATATGCTTTCTTCTGGTGTATTTACGGTTTGCAATGTTTTCCTATTATATTTTCTGGGACGATAATGGGTAGAATAGATTATTTTATGATAAATGATATTTAGAAGTGTTTCTTAAATATAATTTTTTTTATAAACAATTATTACAAAATTATGTACAAGCAAACAAATTTCAGTGACACTACAAAAAAAAAACTGTGATCTGTATATTGATAAAACAGCTTTATTCAAGGCACAAAACAGGTAATTTACATGAGTGAAATGACTTAGCTGTTTCTTAAAGTGGGTGTACCCAGTGGCTTATCGGTTTCGCGAGACGCTGAAGAAGGGCTTTGTGTCTGATTGGCTACTGAGAATCACATGCCATTGGCCACTGACGCTATTTGTCTGCCGTGAGAGAATGCAGTTCGGGATGTAAGCGCCGGTTTCCACCTCTGTACGATTGCCGACTCTGTGTTCAGGGGGTAGTGTGTTACAATGTGGAGAACCATAGAAAATTAGTACGGACACTATGGAAATTTTCAGAAAAGTGCGATTTATGCTGTATATTAAAGGAGAATGCAAATATCTTGCAGAATTATAAAATATTTTACTTAAATATAGTTTTTAAATGTAAAAAATTAATCGATCGATAGAGTCCGCAGTGCTTCGGAAAGCAGAATTTATAGCCTAAGAACATTTTTTTCAAGAAAGATTGCATAATATTTACTGTGATCATATGTAATAAAACCATAGCAGTAATGTATAATATAAATTTTATAATTTAATTTTATTTACGTCAGTTTTAGCCATAAATATTTGTGACAAATGGACGCACATAAAATCAATTATAAAAACTATTTCCTACATTATTATTACAATTTTCTACATACAATCATAGTAAACATTATGACGATATTCTTGCCAATTCTGTGCTTTCTGAAACATCCAGAATGGAAATATGCTTAAATTGAGTTAAAAATACAGATTATTTTAATAGATTAAATTTTTTCCATTTTAAATATATTTTAGCAAAATATTTTACAATGTTGCAAAATATATACATTCTTTTTTCATATACAGCATAAATCGCACTTTTCTGGCCATTTTCATGGTGTCTGTACTCTCTTTTTATGAGTTCTTCGCGTTGTATAGTCGGGTGCAGTGCTCCATAGGTACTTGCTTTACTTCAAAGTTAAATACCTGCGTCGCATCGGCAAGTCGTTGTTCAATCCCAACCGCATACACCGGCCATGGTTTTCACAGAATAATGGCGTAGTTTTTTTAAAACATGAACTTCCAAGTTATCGCATTTCTGATTATCCTTGCTGCGCTCTGGGAAGGGGGGGGGGGCGAATTCCCCCCCCCCCCCACCACCACCAGAGCGATTCTTCGCAGGCATGTTGGGAACGCCAGTCGGTCACGCAGCAAGGGACGTACGACGCTCTACGACCACGACAAATGGAAGTCAATAATGAGGTCAAAGAAGGTTTGAGGGGAAAAGGGGGGGGGGGCAAAGAACGTCATCAACGGGGCGCGCGCTGTGTTATCCGGGCCACGGGCTGGGGCGCCATCCGCCCGCTGTCAAGAAGAGTCGGCGCGCGTTCCAGCGCACTGCATTACAGCGCGGGGCTTCGCGCCGGGGTCATTAGTTTACAACCTCATCAAGGAAGGGGTCTGTAGAGGGCGAGACAGAGACACAGAGAGAGAGAGAGAGAGAGAGAGAGCACGGAAACAGAAGGATGGTGACTGTTGATCGCCTTCACTCAGTAAGGGTATCTCTCTACTCGACGTCGGTTACAAGGTATCCACCGTGCCACACTGAGAAAAAGGTTTTCGTTCAAACAAACAAGCGGTTTTATTTGGTGCAACCAAATTATTCGTTTGCACAGGGGCAATGAAATATTTTGTTGCTGAAACCACACTATTCTGTTGTTCTCATTTGGTTGGCCCAAACTGCAAGATTCGGTTGGTGCAACTAAATATTTGTTCGGCTCACATACATTAAACAGTTTGGGCCGAAATACAAAAAAAAAAAAAAAAAATACAAGTTCGACCGAGTTTCTAACCTAGATCACCTTCATCCAAACGCTACGCCTTAGTAATCTAAGCTAATTTGACAACTGAAGACACCGGAAAGCTTTTACATAGATGTACTGCAAATATTGGGAAATGTGTGCAAACAAATATTTCAAGTTTTACAGCTTCACTTGTCAGTTTATTGTTGCATTGTTTTGTTAATGTGTTTACACAATTGTTAAGCATCAATAGATGCACTAACAAACACGGTTACTATCCTAATTGTCACAAGAAATACAAACAAAGTTTCGAGCTGTATTTTCGAACGAAGGTAGTCAAATGAGTGGCCAAACAAATACATACAGTTGATGCAACAAAATATTGAGATGACAGTCTTATTTATTTGGCCCAAAACAGAGATTTTATTTATTCAAACATATATATTTTTTTAGACGAACAAAAGTAATTTTGTTGCTTTAGAAATTTTGTTTGCTCAACAATATATTTTGTTAGGGTAACTAAATATATATTTGACCCTATACAAACAAACATTTTGTTCGTTTTTCTGTTACGTCACGGTCAACATGCCTTGCTGGTAGTGAGGGTCCCCGACTTGACTTCCGCTATCACCGAACGTCCTGAAAACTGCTGATTTATTGCATTTGATTTTCAATGTTTCCGGAGGCCGCGGTGGTCAAGTGGTAAGACTTATCGGCTCCCACCTGGGTGAACTGGGCCCGATCCCTGGTGGGGCCGCTCCCGGATTTTCGCAAGTGGGAATCGTGCTGGACGATGCCGCTGATCGCCAGGGGTTTCCTCGGGGTTCTCCCGTCCCCCCCCCCCGCCCACTCGTTCCGCTGTTCAGAGCCGCCCAAATCTCTTCACTCAGTGAATGTCCCCACTTTAAACCTTTAGCACCAACAACGAACGGCTTATTTGCCAACGTGGACAGTATTTTAAGTTATAGACTATTCACAGTAAAATGGGCACTTTTGAAAGCCCTGCTTAAGATCTACTTGTGTGCACGTTGTGTATTATTGCGCTTTATGTAAGATTAACATTGTCACGGGCCTCATCACTTTATTCATACGTCGGTCAAGTGAAACTGTGAAATTGTTGTAAAAGTAAAATATTTTACAAATCTGCTCATTTTTACACTTCGATGCATAAAAAAAAAAAAAAAAAAAACAGGAAGCGAAATTAATAATTTAAGTCATCAGAAAAGGTAGCCTAACATTTTTCATTCGACGTTAAGATACGGAACTACTTTCCCATCCATCGTTACCAACTTTACTGGGAGCATGTCACTCAAGGCGCCCGTTAAAATATACGCAGGAAAGAGAGCAGTGAATTTTTTTAATGGTTGATCTCGAAAGTGCTCACTTTATCGCGAACAACCTTTACAAACCGTGTATTTAATTTAAGCATTTCGAATCCTTAAATATAAACTACAAGGAAACGAACTCGCTCATCACAGTCGGCCAGGTGATTATGAAAGTTCTAATAGCGACAAGTGAGTCAATCTGAGAGCATGCGAAGAATACGAAAATGGTCAGAGACGAGCCGCTGCGCAGAGCGCAGGCCTGCCAACCGTCCGGCGAAAGAACACGAATCTGGATGTTGAGGGAAATGCGGCTCGTCGAGGGGTGAAACGCAGAAGAGAGCGGGGCCAGCTTCCCTCCGGCGAAGACCACGAAGTTGGCATTTGCGAGGGAGCGCGCCCAACTAATTCTTCCGCTGCTTTCACCCGGCGGCGCTTCTTTTGTACAAGAGTGGGCAAGCGCCGAGTATTTATCTCGCCCGCGTTACGCTGCACAATTAAAGGCTGCTGTTCACGATTGCATGAGCTCTTTTCAAGTCAACCTTTGAAAAACTTAATGTGCACAAGTCTTAATAAAGGGCACACTAAATATAAATAGCATGCGCGTAGTGAGGTTGGTAACGATGAAGGAAAAGTAGTCCCGATTTCCGTTTTTTTTTATGCATAGAAGTGTAAAAACGAGCATATTGGTTAAATATTTAATTTTCTAATAATTTCACAGTTCAACTCGACCGATGCTGAATAAGGTGATGACGACCGTGCCAACGTTAACTTTCAAAAAGGCGGCGTAATACACAACGTGCATACAAGTAGATCTTAAGCAGGGCTTTCGAAAGTGACCGGTTCACTGTGGGCAGTCTTTCTCCTCGACTGGAAGGATTAACCGCGAACGGAGTGTATAGACGCTCGGGGCCAACATTCGTCTTTATCTTGGCTATTGCGCTCATTGCCCTGCTTTATCGCACAGTCCGCGGCAGTGAACTTCGCTTGCAAGATCTAGGTTTACAATACTTTCGCGGAGAGTGATAAAAACGGCCGACACAAAGGCCAGCCAAGGGGTAACGAGAGCGCCGACGACTCCAGTCGTAATTACTACGTGGCGCGACCTAGCCGTTGAGTCACGCGAGAAAGCTATCACTGTCTCCTGTCGTAAACATGAACATTCCGATAGCAGCTGGTGTGACCTCCCGACTGCGAGCGCGCAGAGCGCGCTTTTATGGCCACGATCACTCATTTCTACAGCTTTTGCGAGAACTAGTTTTTTTGTATCTAAACAGGCACCGATATTGTAAAATCCTCTTACAATTTTGTTACAAATTGTTTTTATTATGCACTCTAACTTTTTCCAAAACAAAAAAAAAAAAAAACAAAAAAAAACTGTACATTTTAACTAATGATTAGATTAACAAATTATTCGTTAACTAATTAATAGAAAAAAGTATACACTTTGTGTGTCGAAAAAATTACACTACATAATAAAAATCATTTGTAACAAAATTGTAAGGGGATTTTACAATATCGGTTCCCATTTGGGTACAAAAAATTAATTTTAGCGAAAGTTGTAGAAATGAATGATCGTGGCCTTAATGTGGGAGTTATTGCTCTGCGGGGTTTAAAGATCCCGACTCTACGGATCACAATTATTTAGTTCTTAGTCTCTTTGGAGTAGCGTGGGCAAGTGTTGTTAAAGATACTGAAAAAACTTAATTAAGGGATACGTGTGAAATTGAGTCCGTACAGCTGTCTATCAAGGTTTCAAACTACTTAAAGGCTGTTCACGGTAAAGGGAGCACTTTTGTAAGCCCTGCTGAAGATCTACTTTGTGTATTCTTCCAACATACGTAAAATTAACATTGTGATGGGCATCATCACTTTATTCATGTGCCGGTCAAATAAAAACAGTTAAATTATTAGAAAAGTAAATATTTTACGAATCTGCTCATTTTTATACTTAGATGAATTTAAAAAAAACATGTAAGCAAAATAAATAGTTTAAGTTATCACATTTTTTTACGTAACATTTTTTTTTTTCCGTCGTTAAGACATAGAACTACTTTCCTTCCATCACTACCAACATTACTTGGCGCATGTTAGTCAGTGAACCCGTTAAAATATATGCAGGTTGGAGTAGTGACTTTTTATAAGGTTTATTTCAAAAGTGCTCATTTTAAAATGAATAGCTTATACTATAAAGTGTATTACACCTTATTTGCAGTCATAAAATCATAAAATGCGTTGAGATAACACTTCCGAACTTTTTTTGTAATATGTAATTATTTATTTTATGTATTTAAGACCTGATAAGTATTTCACGAGACTAACACGCCCAAAATTTTGTATTGTTAATGCAATATTCTGTCCTTGAAAGCACGGTATACACGGCGAAATACAGTAAATAGAATAATCGATAAAAATTATCATAGCAATTTTTTTAACATCTGCATTTATATGTCAATAATAATCTTATATCCCACCTAAATCGACGCCTACTTCAACAATTGGATTTTCTTTAAATTTTGAGTTCCTCAGATTGCTTATTTGTTTGTCAAACAAGCACATTCGAAATTGAAAATTTAAACTTCCCGTTGTAATCGTATAGCAGTAACAAGTTATACAATCTACATGAAAACTGGTAGGAATATAACTAAATACAAAACCATAAAACGGGGGGGGGGGGGGGGATCGTTTCTTCAATCTGATTAACAGACACTACATCTGCATTAAGTGGAAACATTAACTTTACGTCGCTGATGAATCAACGACGTGAACACTCCGCTGCGCGATATATTCATGAATTAAACGATAACGCAAAGTTAACGCAAAGAGCTCCATAATAACTTTAATGTGAATAGGTCGTAAGGGTCCTATGCACTGAAACGTTTTCTGTGAAATCGTTGTTTGCGCGTACACGCGTTTCTCGCTAAATAAATGTTCTGGAAATACGACGTTTTACCAGAAAGGATAAAAAAAAAAACAAAAAAAAAAAACTATTGTCTATGTCGCTATCTTTAAACTTTTATCATATTAACTGTATTAATGAAGGGAAAAAATCGTGAAAGTGGTTAAATATCTCATTTTTAAAGCTTGCCTATGAAGTTTCTTTAAGCGGTAAGGGAAAAGTACGATTATACGCAGGTAGTTTGATCTGTGTACTTTCATCGCGTGTAATAAAACCCCACTGTTCCAGAACTCGTTTGCAAAGTAAAACTTTAGAAGGGAACACTGCACGCCTGGCGCGTAGGAGCGATGAGGCGCTAGGCAGTGCGTGTTAGTGTCGCCCGTATTGCTCCCTCGCTTCTTGAACTTGGAAGTGCGCGAGCAATAAGGGCGACACTGCCACGCACATCAAGTGCGGCATCGCCTCTAAGCGCACGGTTCTGAACTGGCGTGCAGTATTGTCGCCGGGCTGCGCGTACCTATGGGACTTTTATTGGTGAAAAGTCTTTAGGAAGGTTAAATGAAGCCCCTCGAGTACTTTTTTTTTTATGAATCTGACCCGAATATTTCGAGATATACGACGATTAGAAAATTCCATTTTTAGCCATGTTGGAGTGCCCTTGAATAGTTTTTTTTTAATGTGCGTAATGTCTTGAAAGTAATCGACAGACGTAGTCTGAAGTGTGTGTTATTTTCGTAGATAAACACACTGGGCGCACGTTTAATAGTTTCGCGAAACAAATTCCAGGATTTTCAATATACTCTATCACAGTTCATGCACCAAGCAGGCGAGTCCTTTTAGGGGAAGGTTATAACTGGGTGAAGGATGCGCTCTAAGTATAGGTAGTCTATTCCGAGCTAAATTAGCACTTTTGACAGCCCTGCGTAAGATCTACTTGTTTGTATGTTGTGTATTCTTCCGCCTTATGTACGATTAACATTATCAAGGGCCTCATAACTTTATTCATGCGTCGGTCAAGTGAAACCATGAAATTATATTTAAAAAAAAAAAAAAAAAAAAAACTAATATTTTACAAATCTGCAAATTTTATATCTTCGGTCCATTAAAAAAAAAATCAGAAAGCGAAAGAAATAATTAAGTAATCAGAAATTATTACATAGCACGTTTTATTCACTGTTAAGATACGCATCTACTTCCCATCCATCGTTACCAACATTACTGGGCGCATGTCACCTCGTGCGCCAGTTGCAGGTAGGGGCAGTGACCTTTTTTTTTCAAAAGGTTGATTTCAAAAGTACTCACTTTATCGTCACCATCCTTATGAAGAATTCTCGGTCAAAAGCTACGTATGGGATCAGTGGCAAGGCACGTCGTATTCTCTCTATCTCTGAAGGGAGATAAGTCAAGTAGAGCTATCGTCCAGCTGAAATCATGACATGTAAAATATTATGAAAAAAAAACCTGAACTTTATATATCACAGGCGATACCTATATGTAGGACTGAGTTGAGTAACTTGGGCGGTTATGAACAACGACGTCTTGAGAGCCAATGATGGTTAAATGAGGTGGGAATGGAGCAAAACCGGAACGCAAGGTTGGGGGAAATGGGAGATCCCCGAGAAAACCCGCCGACCAGCGGCATCGTCTGGCACAATTCCCACTTACGAAAATCCAGGAGTGACCCGGCCAGGGATTCTGTACAGAAACTAGAAAATTGAGCGAAAAATTGTTCTAGTTTTCAAACATGCACGTGCACATTTCTGTTATGTTAGCAACTGGGTCACGGCTTATGAGACACGCTCATATGAACTCTAAGCCAATAACATGCCTATAAGAAAACAAGTACCTAATCCCGTGTCTGCAGGGGGAAAAAAAACTGTCTTCATGCTGGGGCAGCAGTTAATGAACAGAAAGCTGCGATTCGAATATGTATATGGGTAGTAGCGTGAACAGGCGGGTTTTGGATACAAAGTGTAAGAATGCCACAAAATGTGTGTAGTACCCCTTCCATCCCTATCCGCAGCTTGTGTGTACCACCTCCCCTGAGCTGTGCTGTGATTGGTTACCCTCCTCCCATCCCTCCACCCTACATAAGAACTCAGTCTCGCACTACATACCGAAGAGGCAACATCTACTCTCCCCAAATGTTCCTTGTGTCTTTCTTGCTCCAACAACCAACTGACCAATAACAGCACATCTCCGAAGGACATCACATCACCAGCAGAAAGGAGTGCCCCTAACAGCCAATCACAGCATGTCTCCTAGGGTGGGTTGGAGGGGAGTGAAAGAGTGGTAACCAATCACAGCACAAATCAGGGGAGGGAGTACAAAGGCGAGGGAGGGGTGGAGGGGGTACACAAATTTTGTGAAATGGCACTCGTGCCACTCTTGCACTTCGCATCCAAGATCCGCACGCTCACACTACTCATATAACAGTGTCTAGCTTACGGATAGTATAAACCGCGAATTTTTCCTGTCCCTATGTGACATCTTACTTTTGAGTACCTCATTTAGTATTTGGTTTTCACACACAATTACACTACTTTTTAATGGCAAGGAATATTACAGGTTATTAAAATGTGATTTACAGTTAGCGCGTTTTATTTTCAATGATAAAGATCAGCACGCACCTGCGTGACATTTATCTTTGTTTATTACACTCACGTATGGCAAAGATAACATTTTTCACTTAGCAACTACATAACAGTTCTGCGTTGTCGTGTCACGTACGGACGTGTAGAATATTAGCATACACGGAGTCAGTATACTTAGTGCTGCACAGCGTTTTGTAATTATTTACAAAAAAAAGTAATCGGTCCCAATTATTTCATGTGAAGTTACATTCACTTAGGTACACGTGTGCCTAATTAGAAATGAGAAGAAAGTTTTGTACCCCGCAGGCACACACACACACACACTTCTGCTTTCACACCGCTTTCAATTTACCGGGTCTCAGCGTATAACTGTTATCGTACTTCCTCGCTCTCCTTAAGATGTTGTTGCTTCCGACGCAAATTTGGGAAGACTTGCTGTGCCCACGTGATCATGGCACAATCAGTTCACGATGATCGAAGTTTGCTAATAGTTCGACGAAAAGGATAAAAAATATAAGTGCGTATAAAATTCAGAAGAGATTACAGAAACGCACAGAAAGATAATCACGTAACAACAGTTGTTTTAATATCACACAGAAATTTTTTTGTTCGGTCATCAGAAACGAAACCCGTGTTTAGCGCCCCTTCTACACGCGTGGATGGTCACAGGGTGGATCCTACGTTAGGCAGTAGTTAAATTCACCACTTTTGAGAGCGCAACCAAAATTGGTCTTTCAGCCCGCTACATATACTTCCACCATGGGTATACTTAAGAATTATCCCTGACATACTGACTAGTATAATGCGTCGATCACAAGACACTATATTTTTAAAATCATAAACAAGTTAATACTATGTCAATTGTTATGACGTGTATGCGTAATTTTATACGTTACATTTTTAATCATACGAAAACACAGATATATTTTCCTAATTCTCTGCCGACACTTCCTTGAGTAGTCCAATAAATGTTTAACTACGGCAGGGAATATTGTCCAAAGATTGATTTCATACGTTCAAAATTAATTGTGAACAAGTAGCTGCGAATAATAAAAATAATATCTGCCCTAACTAATTAAATACAGGTGAAGCGCTGAAGTAACTCTACGTTCAGAAAATTCCTAAACAAAAACAAAGTGTAAACAGTTGTTTAAAAAACAACAATTGAAAAGAAAAGTGGGCAGTCGGAGACAAATTAATCACCACGGTCAGATTAGCACTAACCTCACTGAATTTGCAGTAGTCGACTGTGGAATATCGCATCCGTACTATGTGTGCGTGTAATACATATTATAGAACAGGGTATATTAAAATACGTCTATATACAAACGTAAGCATAACACAGATACAGCCCACACACGCAAGAGTAACCACGCTGATAGTTTTTCTACGAAAGTAACGTCGAGATAAAAAAAAACCATGGCAGCTGAGTTTCGCCTTATGGATTAGTGCCGATGCGTTTTGTTCGCTAGCGCAAGGTAATGGAGTGTTTGCAGAACAGATGCTGCTTCTCACGCAATAAATCGAGCAGCAATTAAAATAGCTTTGCTAACAATTAAGTGTTTCCAAAAAATTATTTAAATACAAGGTTTTTTTTTTTTAACGTTTCAGACGCCCACACTGTAGAAAAATGGGTGTAATGTTACACGAAATGTATGTGGCACAGCAGTGTCTCCACTAACACCGGTGTAATTTTCCACCTACGTATGTCATACGTAGAGTCAAGGGACGTGTGTCAACAAACGTCTGAATCAAAACTTCGGTGTGTTGCAGAATAAATATAGCACGTTTGCATAACCCCAAGAGAAATAGCTGCAAATTTATGTAACGTGCGATGAATTAATTTGCAAGTCAAATATACAGGCCCAAAAATAGTGGGCGCACGTCACTGTATAAATAAATGTTGACCTCCATCGCATTTGAAGTAGAGCCACAGCCCACTACTGCACATCAATGCTAAGTACAATACGTGGACACAGGATAAATAAATATACAGAGACAACATGACATAGCGGTTGCTTTGACGTGGACCTACCCATTCGCTGATTTGCAATACGGGACGCCGGGAGGGTCTTGCGTCTGATCGCTACTGAGTCAAAGGCAGGTCACGCACTTTTCTTATACCCCCGTACCTGTGCCCTTTCTGGGTAATACAGTGGTATAAAATGTTACGTTTTTAATTGTTTTCATTTATTTGATACATTATTTTTCCCATTCCAGCCTTTATAGATTAACATTTTATATAATATTGCAACTATCTACAACAAGTTGCCTGGAAGGTGAGAGTGGCGCGTTTTCCTGCATTCCACCCCGATTGTCTTAGCAGCTTGGAGGGTCAGTTTCTTGACATTATATTCTATTGATGATTATATTATGCTTATATTGCGGCACTAAACTACTACTACTACTTAGATTATGTATATTTCAATTTCAGCCATCAGTTTTGGAACTGCCAGCGGAGAGGGGGGCATGTTGACTCCTTTTCGGCCCCCCTCCCTCGTAGCCAGGTACTTTTGTCTGGAACCTTGTCATACCATTACACATTACACTTTGTCCTTATACATTGCTTAAGTCTTCAGCGTCCTGATTCGTTTCCTATTCACTTGCCTTGGTCATTGCTATTCTGATTTCTCATGTCCTTTGTTCGTTGCTTTGATCATCATTATATCTTTTAGTTCTTCTGAGTGGCCTCTCAACTCATCAGTCGCCTTCTGATGTTTCCTTTCTAAGTTCTAGTCTATGTGCATTGGAAACACCCAAGCTGTGTGTCGGGACCGCTCCCACCACAATGTTTTTTATAGCGGTTTTACAGTCCCACTTCCAGTATAACTATTTTTTTCTTTAACTGGGTAATGGAAACCTTTATATATCTATAGAGTAGGATAATTCACGAACTCATGTGGACTTTATCGAATCCATTCTTCGAATTATTCCAGACGTTTGCTTATCTTCCTTGCAAACTCCTTCACTACCTTGGCAGTTTTTATATTTGCCATGATATTTCTAAGATATATTTTATTTTATTCTATTCCAAGCTTCCCACAAAGTTCAATTCTTATATATTCTATTCTTGGACATTCTCCAAGTACATGTTCGGCAGTATCTTCTACCTGACAGATTCAGCAGAAGGGAGAGTCAACTAAATTAAATCAATGTAATTTTGTATTGTGGTTTCCGTGTATAGTTAGTAACTGTGAGAGATAATGAATGATCTGTAACAGTCCAGTGCTGGCTATATCTTTCCATTATGTTTGAAAAGATTCTATAAGTGACTCTGCCCTCCAAATTGCCCTACATTTCCTGCCAGAGGGATAGTATAACTCTCCTGGCTTCTTTCTCCATGATCTTCGTTTCAGATTTTCCTTGTGTATATCGCCTTAGCTGTCCTCGCTCTTCTACAAATCCAGTGAGATTTCTCCAGCGATCACCTGTAGTGCTTCAGTTGATGTTGTCTTGTAAACCTTTGTTACGGCTATAATGCAACTCGTTCTGTATTCAGCAATAACATCTGAGTATGTACCAGTCTTGGTCGTTTATACCACACGCCAGCCCCATAAAGAGCGGTTCCTAGGAATACACTCTTGTACAGTGTCATCATGGTCCTGAACCCAAGCCCTCCTGATGATGCTGTGATTGCCCTAATTTTAGTGAATAGATTCACTGCCTTATCCATCAAATACCTTATGTGTTCCTGGAAGCGAAGTTTGCTATCCAAGATCACACCTAGGCACTTCACTTTACTCTGTGGATGTAGTGGTCTTTCCTTGAAGCGAACCACAGGCGATCGCTTTAAGCTTCATTTAGGTAACATTAAGTTGGTCTTCTCCACTGAAAATTGTTACTTTACACTGCTACCCCAGCTCTCAATATTTTTCAGTAATTCGTCAGCTTTGGTCTCAATTTCAGCACGACTCGAAGCTGGAATTAAGAGCCACGCATCGTCTGCAGACGCAAAGATTTCAATCTTCTGGTAGCTGCAGCTAATGAGTGAGTGAAGAGGGAAGAGACATGTCCGGCTTGTAACAGCGAGGTCTTGACAGCCGATGAGGGTGATTGAGGCGAGTACGGAGCAGCGCCGGAATGGAAGGGCGGGAGGAAGCGGGAAATCCCAGAGAAAACCCGCCGACCAGAGTAGTAGTCCGACACGATTCCCACATGCGAAAGTCCGGCGACCAGGCTGGGGATTTCACCCGGTTCGACTTGGTGGGAGGCGAACATGCTAACCGCTTAGCCACCGCGGCCCCGTCTGATGGCTATTGTGTGCCGCGAAAGGTTTCCTATTTTCTTGGCTGCAGGCTGGCAAGTTACGTTACTAACTGCTCCGCCATGTCACTGGCCAGTGATGCCATTTTGCTGGCGTGTGTGACTGGAGTTGGCGGAATAAACGGCTGTTTCACCTTCACACACTGTCTCACATCGCAAAGTACAGCAACTCACCTGTTCATGCTCACTGGACGGGGAGTAGCGATTGGTTTTTTATGCCACACTGTTCGACTTGCCACACTTGCCACCTTCACACACTGTCTCACATCGCAAAGTACAGCAACTCACCTGTTCATGATCACTGGACGGGGAGTAGCGATTGGTTTTTTATGCCACACTGTTCGACTTGCCACACTTGCCACCTTCACACACTGTCTCACATCGCAAAGTACAGCAACTCACCTGTTCATGATCACTGGACGGGGAGTAGCGATTGGTTTTTTATGCCACACTGTTCGACTTGCCACACTTGCCACCTTCACACACTGTCTCACATCGCAAAGTACAGCAACTCACCTGTTCATGCTCACTGGACGGGGAGTAGCGATTGGTTTTTTATGCCACACTGTTCGACTTGCCACACTTGCCACCTTCACACACTGTCTCACATCGCAAAGTACAGCAACTCACCTGTTCATGCTCACTGGACGGGGAGTAGCGATTGGTTTTTTATGCCACACTGTTCGACTTGCCACACTTGCCACACTTCAATCGAAAGGCTTAAGGCCAATGGTGTACGAAAGCAGTATATTTACCCGATTTTCGTTATTACTTGTTTTTCAGAGGGTTTATCAAAATTTTTGGCACGACAAGACGTAAATATTAATTATTAACAACTTCTTGTTAAATATCCACTACTTTTACTACTCTGTGAGCACTCATGGCAGATGAGAAATAAGATATTATTCCTTCTTATCTTCCATCAGTGCTCCGATAATAGTAATGGTAGTGAATATCTATCAATGTAAGAAGGTGTTAGAAATCATTCTTCATGTTTTGTCGTGCCAAAAGTTTTGAAAGATTCTCTGAAAAAAAAAAAAAAAAAAAAAAAAAACTTTGACCAAAATTAAGGTAAATACACAGTTTCCGTGCACCATTGGCCTTAAGGCGGCCGCCTGTGTCGGCCGCCGAACGGTGCAGAATTACAGGCAGAAAAAGTGTTATATTAAAAAACCGTCCAACGTGTCTGATTGAGGTCTGCTTACGAATAGTATTTCAGAAACGTTACGCGTCTATATATGTTTTTTATTTCCTCCATTTCTCTCTAAAGCATGTTTTCGTGATAGTGAAAATGGCTCTAACGGGTGTTTTCAAGGTCATTTTTAGGTACGATCATTCCGATATAAAACGTTAAAAAAGGAATAGAGATGTGCACCAAAACTTTCTTATTTATATTACGTTATAAAATGGTAGGGTCTTCGCTGAAAGTTTCATAGAGGAGCGTTATGGACGGCAGGACTGCACGCCAGTTCAGTGCTTTGCGCGTAGAGGCGATGAGAGAGTTGATGCGCATGTCTCGGTCACCCCTAGCGCTCGCACGCTTGTAGGGCTCAGACGTGCAAAATTCCTTCAACCAGGCGGACACCTTAAAAGTACACCACAAAATTAATTTAACTTATACTGTCGACACCTCTATTTCGTGTTATTTTTGTCTCCATAAGGGATCTGCAACTGGTCGCGTAGTTGCCCAGAAGCAGAATTATAGTCGCGTGTTCCATGAATCTTCATAAAACAGCACCTGCCTGCCTAGTGGCGCATATAAGGAAGACAATATGGGGGGCAAGGAGTGGGGTGTTGTCATGCTTCAAGCGTTATATAACAAAATTAATTATTTAATACTACAGTTAACCTAAAAATGAAAGCTGCTTACAACTACGTATCGATAATTTATCTGACTCCTATAAAAGTAGAAACCATATAAGGTTTATGTCAGGTTATGACCACGTCCACAAATTGAACCCTGCGAAAGAGATTCTCGACAACTCCACTTACATGCAGTAGGAACTTTGTTGCTTCACTCCTAGCCTTTGCTAGACAAATTCCTGGAATTTGTTGCTCTAAAATAGTGGCCACTCGAGCAACTGCCTCAGTTTTAACTTGCATATTGCTTCCGCGCGGGCAGATCCCTGAGAGACATCCGTGGCAACAAACAGAGACAGTCACTTCGCCGGGGCCAAGCACACGGATCAAGTTTCACAACGGGAAAACGCTTCTCCATGGAAGACATCTGTAGGGGCAGGTTTCCAATTTACGTGGCGTCCTCTTTAAAAAAAAAAAAAAAAAAAAAAAAGCTGCCTTCCTGCCTGCAGCCATCCGCGAACGCCAGCCTATTACACTACACTATCTCTTGTTCGCTGCGTGATCTTCTAGATTTCCCCGGCGAATAGAAGTGCGGGCCGTAGACGAACAACCCAGGGATGGTCGTGCAATCATGACGTTGCCATTACTGCACGTCACGGCCCTCCCGAGTGTGTGCGCGGAGTTCCACGACAGCGCGTATACAGCGTGTCCCAGAACTCGAGTCTGTGGACTGTCCAGACACATTCGAATACAGAGGCGAAACAGCCACTTATAACGCGAACTCCGACGGCACACGCATAGGCGGCAACTCCTTGCTTCTAGAATAAGGTCACTTACCAAACTTTCTGTTGGGGCCGCGGTGATTTAGTGGTTAGACTACTCGCCCCCTGCCACGGCTAATGGGGTTCGATTCCCGCCGGGGTCGTCCTCCCTCCCCTCCGGATATGAGAATCGTGCCTGACGATGACGCTGGTCGGCGGGTTTTCTCGGAGATCTTCCGTTTCCCCCGCCCTTTCATCGCAGCGCTGCTTCATTCTCACCCCAATCACCCTCACCGACTCTCGAGACCTCGCTCTCAAGAGCCGCACGAATCTCTTCACTCCTATTCAAGAAGCCTGACTACTTCGGATTTGGTCTGAAAGAGTGGGGACATGATAAGGCGCAGACCTATAAGCAGATAAAATAGCCACTCTACCAGATTTTTACTATAGACTGCTCACGGTATAGTGAGCACTTTTGAGTCCCTAATTACTTTTTCCTTTCAGCCGAATTTTATTCTTTAACCCCGTTTTTAAACACATATTGCAATGTAAGTAATGCGTATATTCCACTGCACTCGGAAGTTTAAGTCGAAAGCTAAAATAAAAGATATTTATTGTCTATTATTCTAAACGAGAGGACTTTCAAAAGTGCTCACTTTACCGTGAATAGCCTATATAAATTATTATCCGCCAATTGTTCTCAGGTGGCAGATGCCAGGCTAACATCACGAATTTAATGTTTCATTTCAAGTACTTTCTGACTCTAGTAAATAAATTATTTCAATTCCCAGCTTTCGAGAGTGTCTCTTATCAATACTTCCGTTCGGTCACAGGTAGGGACATGCAGAATTCGCGTTATTATTTGACATCAGGCTAAACTTCACAGTACTGTATATACTCGAGCCGGCGTCATTTCTCCACTGGCTCCTGCATGTATGCGAAGTCACTCCCTTTCTGAGTGAACTGCACGTGATTGGGGCACACAATTGTGGAACATTATTTTATTGGCGCAGAGTTACCAAGGGAGTACCAAATAAAGTACGTTCCAATGTTGAACGCGTTTCAAAGTTACATGTGTTTAAATTTTAACGTGTCTCCAAACAATAACGCGAATTTTGCAGCTCTCTAGTCATAGGCCACACCATGTTTCTACGTAATTTTCCGTAACGAACAATTTCACCAAGTTCATGCTTAGAGCTCAGGATGACGCAGTATGTAGGCCATAACTTCGTCAACAATTTAACATTGATTTAACTTTGATTGCATGCATTGTGTGCAATGAAATACACCCAATGATCACTGGAGCCATAAACATGAAAACCATGGACCTACGCCTAAATAACAGTGATTCTGGAGAAGGAAAAAAAAAAATTCATCAGCCAGGTGGTGAGAAGAGACAGTTTTCCGACAGGAAAAGACCAATTAAGGCAAGAAACACGACTAAAGATTACAGGCTTCGAGAGAGTCGTCTGCCACGCAGAGGGATATTTACGGCTAATTACCACTAAACGTATGCATTAACTTCACGTGTCATTACACTGCGGCGGCCGCTGGCAATTTCTCCTACTTCGTGTCGCAAAATGGCTACCTTGATCGTCGCGTTACAGCTGAAAAAAAATATGGGGTTTGGCTGTGTTGGGGACACGGCCGTTTGTTTAGCGTGAATACGTCTACGCTGACGCGCTCGGATGACTAGACGTTTTTTTTTAACGTTCCCGGCACCGCGTCACTCGACCATATGGTGTTTTATGGGTATCACCTGGGTTTAACTGCTTTTGAGATGCTCTTACCAACCGTATACGATTTCTGTATTTGGACTTGGCTTTTTGGCGAGTATAGGCCGACATTGTGTTGTTTTTTTTAATTTTTTACATTAAACGCTTACAATTTTCCCATAACCACGCCACACAAATGTTTTTATACACGCAATCGATTGATCTTGATGAGAGCTGTCGATTGAAACTTAAACGAGAGTCGCAGCTTCTCCTAGTCAAAAGTTATACTACGCGGAAGTTATGAGACGCGGCGAAACGAACTCAAAATTGCAGCGCGCTCCCTCCACCCCCCTCAACCGTCAAGCGAGGTTTCGCAGTCCTCACTCACCGTAACATATTGTTTGATCCTTTGGCAATCGAGTGGAGTAATTGGATTTCGAATGTAGATGATGGATTCGGAGCTGCAATGCCATTTGGATTTTCTGGATTGCCTCCCACTATGGTCGCAAATTTAAAGACGTATACACGTCAAAACCCGAAGACGACAGCGTTGCCAGCTTTTTTGTACCTGCCTTCGGAAATTTGCGAATTTCATTTTCGGGCGGCACATCGACACAGAGCACTTAACAATACAGAGGTGAAATAACCGCCGCACACGCCAGCAAAATGGTATCGCTGGCCATAGAAATGTTGGAACGTCAGTCTCGAATCATCGCCTTGCAACTACACGCCCTTCCGGCAGCCCCAACCAATACGGAACTTTTATCGCAGCACGCGTGTAGCCAATCAGACACAAGGCCCGTTCGCGGGGGGGGGGGGGGGGGAGCTCGCTCGCGCATCCAATCGGAGAATGGGTACACGCACATCAAAGTAATCGTCACGCCATTTCGTCTCTGTAGATCCCAGGTCTCGGTGGGGATCGCGGCGTGGGGAGTTACCTCGGGGTGCTCCCTTTACATGACCCGTATTCAAGTTACGAAACGATAATGGAAAGTGGGTATCGAACAGACCTAGTTGCGGTTCGGCCGGGACTCCAACCCGGAACCCGCCTGCAGGTAGTTGACACCGCGTCGGTCGCCGGGACCCTCACATGGGGCGTGTTTGCCGTTGGTCGACAGTGGTCAACGGCCTACGCACCGCCTCCCTCCTGACGTCACGAGTCGACCGACGCCTCATCGATTATACCCACCTCGTGCAGCCCGGCCGCTGCACGGAAGAAGTATCTAGTCGAGTGCACCAATAAAAGTCGACATACTTGGATTTTCATCCCTGTTCTCCTCCGCTGTTGGCGACACTGCGTTTCCGTTCGGCACGTTTGTGCCATTGGTCCACGGAGAGATCCAGGACACATTGATTATTATTATTACGACTACTATTAATCACGTTCTGTAGAGCCGATCAAGAGCAAAGCTTAAGGATGTACAGCATAACCATCGTTACAATCGTTAAAAATTAAAACAAGACAAGAGAAGTACATAAATTCCAAATATAAGTTAGAGAGACATAAAGTTTTACAATACTCCGGAATATAAAATAGTTTCAAAATGATAAGTAAACATAAAAGTTATGGCAAAATAATTATATAAATTTATACTTGAATTAGTTTTTTTCTGCTACAGCAAATATCTCTTGTGTATGCAAAAATATCCTAAATGAACATGCTACAACTAAAAGTTCGAATGTCAGTGTTGTTAAAAGTTTGATTCCAGTTTTGCACTTTAATTGAATTTTTTTTTTTAAACTTCGTTATTTTAATATTTGTTTTTAATCTTCTATTTTGGTTGTTCTACGACGACTGGGTTACTAACATAATTAGGGACCACGGTGGCTGAGAGGTTAGCATGCTCGCCTCCCACCAAGGCGAACCGGGTTCAATCTCCCGCCGGGTCACTCCCGGATTTTCGCAAGTGGGAATCGCGCAGCAGGATGCTGCTAACCGGCGGGTTTTCTCTGGGGTTTCCCACTTCCCCCAGCCCCTTCATTACGGCGTTGCTCAATACTCACCTCGACCACCCTCATCGGCTCTCAAGACCTCCCTGTTAAGGGCCGCACAAATCTCTTCCCTCCCAACCCTACGACAATGTTACAAAAGCGAACACGCCCCTGTCTTCCCCGGGATTCGAACAAGGGATCTTCTGATCCGAAGGGGTGACGTCTCGCGGCCAACCGCCGTGCAGGTCGCCATTCCAAACCAGATTCGTTCTCAAAACACAAGAGATGAAGGTTATTTTTAGTTTCTTGCACAGTAACTCGGCCATGAGCTGATAACAAACCATACGCGCGATGCGCCGAGACCGTACTCCACTCTCCATCCGCTTGAACCCTGAAATAGATCCGATAAATCAATAACTGCAGATCGGAAGAGCCTTGTTTATGCTCATCCGCTGTCTCTTTTAACGGACGGCGCCTTTTAGCGATCTCAGTCGTCTTTGTCGTGTTAATCGTCAAACAACGAGATGTTCTGTTCCGTTCCGGTAGCTAACGCTTACGTTTTAAACCCAGCAGAACAAAATGCGGGAATGCGGCCTTGCAAATTATATACTGGCGAAAATTAAAAGCATATTGTAGAGATAAAAATAAATGGTGGTCAATGATAACATAACAAATTCCTAATTCAAATCTGCTCGCTACAAGAAAACAAATGGATAGCTGTATTTCCACAAAAAATGTAACTGCTTTATATATATATATATATATATATATATATATATATATATATATATATATATATATATATATATATATATATATAGGCTGTTCACGGTAAAGTGAGCACTTCTTAAGGCCCTCCCAACATGCATTAAACCACTAATAAATATATCTTATTGCAGAATCAGGCATTAAATTTTGAAGGTGGTGAAATGTATGCACTGTGTTTATTGGTCACATTGCAATGTTTATATTAAAAAGCAGCAGGAAGACGTAAATCGGATGAAACGATAAATTTAGAAGGACCTTAAAAAGTGCTCACTTTACCGTTAACAGCATATATATATATATATATATATATATATGTGGTGTGTGTGTGTGTGTGTGTGTGTGTGTGTGTGTGTGCATGTGTGTGTGCGTGTGTGTGTGTGTCGAATCGCTTACCACCAGGGAGACTAGCAAAATTACAATATAAGATGGAACACATACACATGTGGCACACAAGGGCTTCGAACGCGAAACCTCGAGGAGAATTTTCGCAAGTAGGCGGTTGTGGTTAGCTCCATCGTCAGGTATGTACTGGCTAGTCGATTACAAGTAATAAATAATAATTGTGAAGAATTTGACGTTTGTGTAATAACGCTAATAATGAAAATTATGCAGATACCACACACTTCCTTAAAAGTTTTTTTTTTTTTTTAAAATCTACTTACGATTGACTGTAAGAATATCTAAAAATGGTTGGATGCACACAAAATTAAACTGGAGGAGACCTACAAGAGCCAATCTTGCAAACTGTGAGTTCCTACGACAAAGATACCGTGATAGCATTTAGTTCTCACTGTCGTAGCTACACGTTCAAATATTTGTTCTTAACCCGTCCTGTCGCAGTTTCCACGGTAGAGGATATGTTGCACGAGAAGGATATTTATGGCCAGTGCTGTACTCAGCAACGAATCATCACCCAATGCCTTGAAGGTCTTCCCGCGCGGGTTAATCTGGTTTGTCAAAGTTACCACACTTCTCGTTTACGAGTGACTGGCGGCTACGTCTTCGAGTACGCATTTATTTGTTCACTGATCGCGGAAAGTACACTAGACACAAGTGCAGTGCACACCAAAATATTACTAAACGATTGTAACACTTGGCTCACACATTAACACCTTAAATTATATACACATTTATTTTTCCTTCTAGGTGTTGCAAAAGACACGGTTTTTTTTTGTCTGAAACGTAGTAACGAATTCTTTGTTAAGACGGTTCACGATAAAGTGAGCACTATTGAAATCAACCTTAGGAAAAAAATGCACTGCCCCTGCCTGCATGTATTTTAACGGGCGCACTGACTGGCATGCGCCGAGTAAAGTAAGTAATGATGGATGGAAAGTTGTTCCATATCTAACGCGTCGCATAAAATATGTGAGGTAACCATTTGTGGTAACTTAAATTATTTCTTTCGCTTTCTGTATTTTTTAAAAGTATCAAAGTGTAAAACTGACCAGATTTGTAACATATTTACTTTTCCAATAATTCCACAGTTTCACCTGACCAACGCGTGAATAAAGTGGCGAGGCCCATGGCAACGTTAATTTAACATAAGGCGGAAACATACACAAAGTGCATGCAAGTAGATCTCAAGCAGGGCTTTCAAAAGTGCTCATGTTAGCGTGAACAACATGTGATAACTTACACAGTGGAACGTATGAAAAATAATTTATTTTGACTAATGGCGTTGGCAGCAACAAATGACACCATTTTCCTGTGTACAAGTAGCAGCCAATAGCCTTGCCCTGGGAAAGGCGCAGTTTTTATTGACGCTAGTTTCTGACCTCGTACAGCACCACGGTGCAGCGCTAGTCGTAGGTTTACCTATTATGCAACACGCCATACGTGCACGAGTATACTCAGGGTGATTACGGGGTTCATGTGTGACGAAACGTTGAAAATATTCACTTTTTTTCCCCTCGTCAATCCATTTTTCGAATCGTTTGGTATAGTGGAAATTACCGCTCCTAAAATACTGCCACGAGGTATATTTCAGAGACCCAGAAATTTCGCGTGTTCATTCGGCGAGAAGCTAGACTCCACAATCGTTTGGGCATTCGAACATCGGTTAGTTGTTCATTGGCTGTTGCTCCAGTTTAACCCTAGGCCAGGTAGCACGGGATACGGTTGGTATTTTCCTTGCAGGTTCGTTAATGGCTGAAAATCGTTCGAGGTGCGTCTAAACAAATTATGGCCCAATGGAAGCCCAAACGTTTCTGTACAAGTGAACGCAGTTTAACTTGTCCTCGGATGAATCCGCCAAACTTCAGAGCCTTTATATCCCTTTAAGACCCACTTTAATTTACGGTTTCAGGCGTTGCACACAAAAAATTTATATGCCCTGTACCTAAGTCGACACAACACTTGTGTCGTTGGCACAGCCAATGAGCTGTAGTCTCTATGTTCGACTACAGTTATATTAACGGAATATGACCTACACCAGTAAGACGGTTTGCGAATAATTTACTCAAAGGTGAGGTCATTGGTCTTTAAGCTTCGCACTGTGCAGTGCATGCCAAAAATTACCTACACGTGCATAATATATACAATCATGCACACTGGGTCCGAATGGGTTAAAGGTGTTGCAAAATACGGACGAATATTTTTTTAAAAATAAAATGTACTCTAATATGAAATTATACATTATCATGTGAAGACTTGAAATCTTATTGAATGCAATTTATTGAAAGTCATTGAAGTGATTCTTTAGTTCAATAAATATTTGATCATATGAAAGGGCCTTTACACTCGAGTTCACTCCCTTGTATCCTGTAAAAAAAATTTTGTAATTTTTACTGAGAAATCCTTTGTAATTTTACGCTTGTAACAGTGCAAATATTTTTATTGTAAAACTACTAGTCGGTAAAACTACTAGTCGGTAAAACTACTAGTCGGTAAAACTACTAGTTGGTAAAACTACAAGGGCCTCAAAAATGTTTGTACTACACTGACCCGTATCTACGAACTCCAGCAAAATAGCGGACATTCAACAAAGTAAAACAGTATTTAGCTGATTGTACAAAAGCTCATGGGTGATGTAAAGCTTAGTTGCGTGCAAAAAGAATGTATTGCAAGTTTGAATAACGTAAAACACTTCAAACTACTCAAATAATCAATACAATATCAATAAAACGTGATTGTATTGCTGATTAACTGTTAATGGTTCCTAGCTACACAGAATCAGAAATCAGCTCTCAAGACCTCTGTCAAGACTCATCCAAATTTCTCAACTTAATAACTGAACTCTTAAAATTAAATAAATGTATTGTTCTTAATCAAATAACCTCCTTAATATTTTGTAGGTACTTGCATATACTTTACTATAAACTAAGTACTACCTTCGTAAATCATGCTGGTCTTGTGGTTGAAGGTGCAGGCTAGTAACGCAATGAGTGTGCTTCTAATCCCTGTGCTAGTGAAGTGTAAAATTATTTTTCGAAAATTATATTCTGAATTTTTTTTTTCTGTTATTAATTCATCACATTTATTTTCTATAAGAGAGAAAGTAATTTAACGCGCACTTCTCAACAATATAAATTTCAATACAAGGCTGTCATTTGTAATATTACGAATATTATTTTGCAGATTTTACAAGAGAACTGTTTGTAGGTTTACAAGGATTTTTCTTGTAAAAGCACAGAACAAAATTCCTAGAGTGCATCCTGCCGTGCGGAATCGACTGCACACCAAACCAGTTGTGAAAAGATGACAGGTGTTGGCTACGTAGCGGAGAAAGGATCTGAGCCTCCGGAGGGGGGGTGGATGCAGGGGGTGTTTTTTCTCCATGGCCTGTCAGACACGGAGCTCGCAGCAGATTCCAGCGCGCCGGGACGTTTTCTCCGGTCTTCTTTTTCCAGGCACGACGTCTCACGAGGCAGGCGGTTGAACCATTCTCGGAATGAAAGTGCATGTGATATTCTACATTGTAAATTTGCTTTCTTTACATTAAAGAGTAACATTACTTTGAGGAATTTTTGGCTACAGTAACCAAATGCTGCTTTCAAAGTGAAGTCGAATGAAAGGCTTGTTGTTATTAATTTATTTCCCATAAAGATTTTTGTTTTATAGCATTATTGCGTATATTTATAGTAAAAAAAAAACGTGCTTTATGCGAAAGAAAGGGTTATATGTAATATGGACACCCGAATTTCGCGAAAAGATTTTCCGCGCATGATAAGATTTCAATACTCCATGGACATACCAGCTGTTTTATTGTGCTTATTGGTGCCGTATGACTGTGAGGACAGTCTGTGATTCGTGGGCAGACACCTAAAACGTGAAACACCTAGCACATCCAATCAGTGATGTGGATCTGAACTAAATCGTTATGAAATTCAACTGGTCGTGAAATCTTTTCGCGAATATCGGTTGTCCCTGGTTATTAGATAATAAAAAAAATTATTTTCGTTCGTTTCAGTTTTAAGCACGTAACGAAACTTAATTTGTTAAGTATAAATACATGTTGCATATTCAATATGTCGTCATTTGAGATGTGCGTGAGGGAAGAGATTTGAGCGGCTCTTAAACACAGTGGTCTTGAGAGCCGATGAGGGTGAAGCGAGGTGAGTATGGAGCGGCACCAGAATGAAGGGGCGGAGGAAACGGGAGATCTCCGAGAAAACCCGCCGACCAGCGGCATAGTCCGGGACGGTTCCCACACGTGTGCACAAAACTCTATTATTATGAGATTCCTTCCATTAATATCGTTAGAAAAGCTGCGATCAGAGATTGAAATTTTAGATTCAAGAAAATATATAACATGTTAGAAATGAAAATCTTGAAAGAAAACGCTAAATTCGAGAAATTGAAGGGAGAAAATGACAGAGATTATGACGTGTTTATGAAGTCATATAATTATCGTTGAATGTCTTGAATTCAATAGAAATTGAAGGTAACTTGATGAAAATATTGATCGCGTGAAAGGGCACTAAGGGTGGGAATTTTTTGAATACCACTAACAATACTTTGTGATGTACACAACTTAACGGCGACATCCGCTGTAACGCCAAAAATTGACACCCTACAATGACGCGAGCCTTACAAAAGACAATCCTTTTATATGACAATTGAGGGATTGAACCATTTTTTAAAATCGCAATACACTCTAAAGTTTAAGAGGAACCTCTACTAAATAGTTTTAAAACCCCCCCAAAGTCACATCCAGCCATAAAGAAGAATTGTGACGGCGATGGAAACTAGTTTAAGCTTCGCGTGTGTCGTTTCCTTAGAATCTTAAGCGGTGACTATAAGGTTGGTTTTAATACAACAATATCTCCACAAAAGATACAGCATTGTATATGCTATTCACGGTAAAGTGAGCACTTTTAAAAGTCTTCTCATTTAGAATAATAGTCAATAAGTATATTTTATTTAAGCCTCCGACGTAAACTACCGAGTGCGGTGGATATATACACTATGTTTATTACTTACATGGCAATATTTAATTAAAGAGTTGGTTAAAGGACAAGAAATGGAAATAAAAACATAACTAGGTCCTCAAAAGTGCTCACTTTACCGTGAACAGACTATAGCTATAGTTTGTCATTGTGTTAAGTGTGGTTGGTGTTGACCAATTTTTCTGTCCAGTTCGTTGCTTGTCATTCGTTGCTACATGTTCCATAGACTACTAGGTTCTTCTATAGTTCCCAGTTATTTCTTATTAATTTCTTTAGACGTGAATACGTCTTTAAATTCGAGACCATAGGGGGAGGCAATGCAGAAAATCCGATGATAACAAGATCGGGGGATACAGTTTGGCATTGTAGCTCCAAATCTATCATCTACATTCAAAATTAAATTACACCATTCGACTGCCAAAGGATCAAAGAATATGTTAAGTTGAGTGAGGACTGTGAAGTATCGCGGGAGACCTGGTGGAAGAGGGAATGGGGGAGGGGGTTCGTTTCGCCGCGTCTCATAACTTCCACGTAGTATAACTTTTGACTAGGAGAAGCTACGACTCTCGTTTGCTTTAATCGACAGCTGTCGTCAAGATCAATCGATTGCGTGTATAAAAACATTTGTGTGGCGTGGTTATGGGAAAATTGTAAGCGTTTAATGTAAAAAATTAAGAAAACTTAACACAATGTCGGCCTATACACGTCAAAAAGCCAAGTCCAAATACAGAAATCGTATACGGTTGGTAAGAGCATCTTGAAAGCAATCAATCTAGGTGATACCCATAAAACACCATATGATCGAGTGAAGCGGTGCCGGGAACGTAAAAAAAAAAAAAAAAGTCTAGACGTTCGAGCGCCTCAACGTAGACCTATTCACGCAAAACAAACTGCAGTGTCTCCAACACAGCCAAACCCAATTTCTTTTGCAATACCTCAGGACATAAATTAGCGAGTCGTAAAGCGTTGGAAAAAATCTAAAATGTCTTGTATTCAAAATAAACTCAAGGTTACTGTTTATGTATTAGCCTGTGTCGCTACCATTACGTACATATCGTCACCCTAATGTCGATAATAATCGATTTCGAATGAATTGGCCCGGATTAAATACAGTCGCCTCTATTTTGTCACGGCTCCAAAACGGCGTGGTAAACAAAGTAATAACGGAAGATGGGATAATATGACGGGAATCCACAGTTTTTATTGCAGTAGATGTAACAAAATCTTATGTGGGGCTGTAAACGTTCACGAGTATGTGTGTGTAAACGTTCACGAGTATGTGTGTGTAAACGTTCACGAGTATGTGTGTGTTCGGGGTAGATATTCTCAAAACGCACTCGAACGTGGTCGAACCGACTGAAAAAGCTTTTGCGCACACAGCTGAAAGGCTAACTTAACCTAGCTCAGGACACAAGGTTTCTTGAGATTCAAGCACACAGTCTACAAACAAAAATTCTCTGTTTCAATTAGGTCAGTAAGTTAAACAGTAATTAAGCGTGTAGTAGTACCTTTATGTTCAATACGGCATCTTCAAATACAATAACACAGAGACAGCTAACTACTGTCGTCTAGATTGCAAAACCGTAGTAGCTGGCATAGCGCAGATTCTGGAAAATAATAATCCTGCAGCGATTCCCGTTACACGTTACGAAATTATTTCGAATTCCTTAAAACCACTCAGTCCCAAGTTTTGTAACAATTAAAAGTGCACTTAATTACATCGACGTTTTTCGCAATTATTTCCACATCGGCGATTAAGAGCCCTTGCCTACCAACCCGGCAGCCGCGAACTTCAAAGCGGGAATCAATGTTAAACGGATTTCCTTCTCATTGAGCCAATTAAAAAAAAAAAAAGATTATTTCAAACAAAAAACATTTCGACGTGACTTTCTTAGAGAATATTGCTATATGAAATAATTTTTAAAAAAGTATTTATTCATATTTTTTTTGCTATGTGTAAGTTTAAACACTATAATTCCGAAAAAAAAAAATTAAACAAAACAATTGACAACATGTCTTAACATAGCAACATTCGTTAAGAAATTCCACGCAGAATACTTTTGTTTGAAAAAGTTATCTTTGAAATTGATGCAATGAGAAGCAATTTCGCTTAATATTGATTCCCCATTTTGAAGTTTGTGGCTGCCAGCTTGGTAGACAGGCCGTTAAGGCGGATTCTCGCCCGTCATCTTGGATTTATAGACTTTATCGCCAAAGTTTTTATTTCAGAAGGTATACTGAAATTTCCCTCACGACATAACCTAAACAACATCTTCCCAAACTTTGTCGAACTGCCACGGCTTCGCTACATTTATTAATGTTTAGTTCGTAACTGTCGAGGCGAAACGTGAGATTATTTCTTGAGAACGATTACAAAGGCGACGATATCAACAGTAATAAAGAAATACTGACCTCGGACAATGCACTAGGCAATACTCTGTGTCCTGTCGTTCCAAAAAACGTGATACAAAACGGTATATCGAGAATATGGCAAAAAATTCCATAAATCCAAGATGGCAGGTGGGAATCTGCATTAAGGCGCACTTTACCAACAGATCTTGTTTATGAAGAACAGTGTTCGCTTAAAATACATAGTTCATCTAGCAGGGATGAAGAGTGTTGTTGAAAAACAGTATTGGCATCCAGGGTGCGAATTAAACTTTCTGATGAAGGTTGGAAGGAGGTGGTGGGGGGAGGGGAGGGGGGATTTTTTGGTGAACTCCAGACTTGCGGAGATTTAGTATAAAAAAATACGATATGACATACAATTGAAAGCTAAATTTGCAAGCACATAATTATAATTTGTAAAGATTTAAGTACCTTGTAAGTGCCGGACAGTACCATTCGCCGGCAGGTTTTATCGGGGTCTCCCGTTTCCCCCAGTCCTTGAATTCCGGCGCAGCCAATCAACGAATCAAAAGAAGCGACACGGCGTTTAATTCTGTGTACACCTATAAGTAGCCTATCACCTAGGAACTCGAACTCAGGATCTCTTGTTCGCCGACCTGGCCAGCAACCATTGAAAATTTTGTGTAAATAATTAGTAACTATAGGTAGTTTAATATGAAATCGAATAAGAAAACATTGAAAGGAAAAGTATATAATTTGGAACTGAAATTAAGGCATTCAGGTAACAAATAAAAACTGGCATGGTTTGTTATGCCTACTTATTTCAAAACTCGGTGTATTTGTTTTGTTTTTATACTTGAATTTCTTACTTTATGCGGGTAGTCACGAAAGTTCAGCGCCATAGGATGTTCGCTCGGGATCACGATCCTCGACTAGAATTCGCATATATATATATATATATATTTTTTGTTTGAAGGACAAATCACGGCCGCTACAAATGGCGCACTGGCTGCAAATGTAAACAAAGCGCTCGGGAGTTTTTATTTCCATTTGCTGCGCGCGAGTCCCTGTGTGGCCATTCGGGGAAGGTAAATTGCATTCAGGTGGCTGAAAGCAACGCAGCGGAGTTCGCCTGGAGTGGACGGCCAGGAAAAACGATCACTGTAGTTAACTGCCCACGCGGCGCATCGACAGTCGAGGGTCAAGAGTGCAGAGTGTACCTGCGACCAGTTGAACGTGGATGCAACTGAATTGGATGCCCAGGGAGAACATTCTTTCTCTCTCTCTCTCTCTCTCTCTCTCTCGTTTGGTCGGAGAGGGTCTCTTCACTCCGCCCATCCTGACGTTGCACAAATGTTCTACCTACTACTCAACAGTATTTTTTTTTATAATAGGCTGTTCACGGTAAAATGAGCAATTTTGAAAGACATGCTCAGGTTCCACTTGAATTCACGTTGTGTCTTCTTCCGCCTTATGTAAAACTAACATTGCCACGATCCTCAGCACTTTATTCGTGCGTCGGTAAAGTGAAATTGTAAGAATATTAGGAAAGTAAACATTTAAAAAATCTGCTCATTTTTAGATTACTATGCATTAAAAAAGCAGAAAGGGAAAGAATCATTTAAGTTACTACAAATGGTTACCTAACACTTTTTATTCGACATTAAGATATAGAACTACTTCCCATCCTTCGTTACCAACTTTACTGGGCGCACGTCACTCAGCGCGCCCGTTAAAATATGTGTAGGCAGGGAGAGTGACTTTTTTTCTAAGGTTGATTTCAAAAGTGCTCACTTTATCGTGAACAGCCTTTGCGTCAATATGTCTTTAAAACCAAAGTGATACAAGAAGGTATACGCTATTCACGGTTAAGTGAGCACTTTTGAACGCCCACTCATTTGAAATAATAGTTAATAAATATATCTTATTTTAGCCTTAGGCGTTAACTTTTAAGAGTCCAGTGAAATATATACACTGTGTATGTTACTTATATGGAAATATTTATTTTAAAAGGTGGTTAAAGGATAAGAAATAGCAGAATAGAGCATCGAAAGTGTTCACTTTACCGTGAACTGCCTGTACTAGACATTACCAACACACGTATATTCTCTGTTTTATTCAAATTAATTATAAATTAAATATCATTTATAGAAGCAAAAGTTTTAATTTTACCATAAATAAGACAATTCTATGTCAAAACGAGTAAAAAATCGCTAGTGATACAAGGAATATCTAGGAGACCATTAAACACATAATTTATGGGGTGATTTTTCAAAGGACTTATTCAAAAAGTGTGAAGAAATTTCGAACAGACTATAACATCAAAGTCTCAACTGTGAACCATGTTATCTTGGTGCAAAACTACGTTGCATGAGGTGTAGTTTCAGAAACAGCATCCCCACCACACCACTTTCACTACAGTTCGAGCTATTCACCGCTGGTTGGCCCAGGCTGCGGTGGGCGGTATTTCTGCTAGGCCAGCTCTCTCTCTCTCTCTCTCGTGGTTACGCAACTCCACTCGGCCAGTAGCAGCCAGCGCAACACACACGGATCCCAACACTAGCAATGGGCCAACGACCCGTCCAGCGTTGACTCCCAAGGAGTTACAAGGGGGGGGGGGGGGCAGGACAGAAACAACCAACCTGCTGACCTTGACGCAGTGTCAAGGTCGCGTTTCAGGAACCACCGGTGATTTTTCGCGGGTGAGTCCATCTCCCCTGCCCCTCAACAATCGACCCTTTTTTTTCCCCTGGTGAGCGTGGGCATGTTATGAAACGCAATTGAGTATTCAAAGACAAAAAGACAACGGCGTCACAGAGTAGATAACCATACAGAGACGAAATGGCGCTGACGGTCCCTTTGATGTGGGCGTGCCCGATCCCTGTATGACAGCGTGAGGCTCTGCAGTGGAGCGGGAGATCCCCGAGAAAACCCGCCGGCCGGCGGCATCTTCCGGCAAATTCCCGCGTGTGAAAATCTGGGAGCGATTCTGCCGGAATTCGAACCCGGTTCACCTAGGTGGGGGGCGAATAATTCCGACCACTACACCATCGCGGCCCCTGTGAGGCTCTGGGAAAGGGCCTTGTGTCTGATTGGCTACTGCATGCTGTAAAAGGTTCCTATTGGCTGGGGCGCCGGCTGACGAGTAGGTTACAAAGCGCTGATTGGCGAACGTATTCCAAATACGTTGATGGTTACTGTCGCCATTTTACTGACGCGACTGTTCGCTTCTGTATTCTAAATTACTCTGTGCCAATACTTAGCTTCCAATGATGCATCCGTGACCATTAAGCTGTGATTTTTTTCTGCGCATCAAAAAACATGGGACAGATAATTATCAATATGTTTATTTAATACGTATGCACTTGATAATATACGTTATTTCAGATGTATGAGTTTCTCAATTATTTTTTCTTTAAATTTAACAACGAAGGTTTTTCTACAGATTCGTATTTTTCATTTCAAGACTATCTCGACATTTACCGAACGCAATCGCATTCTTCTTTCACGTCCGCTACTTTCACATATTTCAAACCATTACTGTATTTCTTACAGGAAAGGAGACTGTGAGCTACTTTTAAACTGTATTGTTGTCGGTCCGAAGGATATAGCGTACCAGATTATTCGCGTAGCTCATAAGGACGTTTGTATGAATTTTCCACTAACTGTAAGTCTTCGCTGCGGCCTTTCAGCCGTTTAACGAGGTAGACGTCTGGCGACGCTAACAAACGGAGTTAACTTCAAAAGAGCATCTCCACAACGGCGAATAAATGTATGGAATCCTAAGTTAAATAGCTCCGACGGCCGGCATTAAATTCTTGAAACTGGTGAAAATTGCGTTCGACGTGTGGAATCCTGACAACCGCAGGCTTAGCACCCACGAAGCAAATCATTTTCTCCAAGAAAAAAAAAAATTCCCGTTGCAAGTGTCTACTCATTACAGGTCCAAGTAATGAACTCCGTTCCATGCAGTTACAGAAATGTTACAAGGCAGAAATCCGGCATTACCAGAAATTAAATTTCTCTGTTTTTTTTTTAAATAGAAAATTTAACTACAGTTATGGGACGCTTTAAACTATAGCCTGCATTTAACGAACAACTGAATTTATATAATAATTTATACTATTCAGCTTTTGCCAGGAATCTCTAACGTTAATCATTAGTATGTACCTAAATTGCTAGTCATACGAAATGTTAAATCATACCTAATACTCTCTCTCTCTCTATAACAAATGGAATTTGCATTAAAAATTTATATTGTATACATCAGCGGTCATCAACTCGAGGTCCGTCAAATTTGCAAGTATTTTCATTGGTATGAGATGCCTAGGTCAAATCTTGTTACTGCGTTTTGTTTCGTTGACTTTCTAATCCTGGTTGACCATGGTGTAAGAAAACTTCTTGAACCACGTATCTAGATTATAAAAGAAATATTTAATTTTTACGAAAGGCAGGGAACTGGCTTTTACAGCAGATTCGCAAAGAAGTTATATGAGGGCTGAATCTGCAAAGAACTTGTATTATTTAAGCAAATATATTTCCTACTCTATTACACAACCGACTTTTGTTTATCCTCACAATACTTCTTTACAATAGCACACTCAGACAATACGCAACACTTATATCCATACCCTACAAATTCACTAAGTAAATTTATACGCTTAAGTCGTAGGACTACGTCATTTCTGCAAAAACATTGCTGTCCTCAATTAGTTATCGAATATTAAGAGATATCCTCGTTGCAGTAATCAACAAAACAACTCGACGGAGCCCGCCTAAAGTGCGACGTTTTAATATTGCGCTTTTATGACACTGTAAGGAGAGAGAGAGAGAGAGAGAGATCATGTGCAGAGTTTCTGCGGCGGTATCAAGTTAATCCATGGTAATTATATACTCGCGAGCAACCAAATTTACTCTCCCATAATGCGCGGATACTGACATGTTTCCCACAAAAAGGACATAGCAGATTCATGAAGACATAAATGTCGTTTTAAAGACCGACACTTTATCTTTACGTTGACACTATTCACATAAAACTCACTTCAGTACTTTTTGCAACATAACTTCAGTACTTTTTGCAATATAACTTCAGTACTTTTTGCAATATAATTTCAGTACTTTTTGACAATAGGGAATTTAGGGAAAGTAAGTATGGCCACGTACTGTTCAAGTGAAACAAACAATTGCACAATAACAAAGACAATTCATTGAATCAATACTGGTGGCAGCTTGTAATCGATTTTTCATCGAGATAATCAACGTTCTTACGTCGTCTTCAGGAATTCCGTCCCACTCCTCTAACAACGCCGTTATGGGTTCGTCGATAGTCGAAGGAACTGTATTTATGGCCCGGACCCTTCGTTTTAAGTTCGTCCCATACATGTTCGATCGGATTCATGTCTGGACTGAGTGCTGGCCAATACGTCGTCCGTATCGGTATGCACGCAGAGTGGGCGAGTCGATTTGGTTGCTCGCGAGTGTAGTAGCAGTGAAAAATAGCAAGAAACAAACAAAATAACTTCAAACTGCAGGATTGGTACAGAACGGGTACAGAACACACCGAACTAAAGGCTTTTTGAATCTACTATTACGTAACCATGTCATGAAATGAATCTCTGCGATGGAGAAAACAGAGAATGCAGTGGATGAGGTAATCGGAACCACCCTCAGAAAACTCACCGAGCACTGGCAAGGTCCGCCACGTTTCCTCCAAGCAGGAATTCGAAATGGGATCCGCTGGGACTAGAGCTCAGAATCCTTCGGTGTCAGATAAGCCAATATAATGGCTCGGCCCCCGGGGTCCGAGATTTGCAAATCAGAATTAAATTATTACCAAAACGCTGATACACCTTCATCAATATTTACAAACGACAACAGTATATTGTCACCGCATGAATTTCTGAGGCATATGTAGATAGCGAAACCTCGCAAATCATATTCGTATTCGAGCTGCAGCTGCTTGCTTGTCGGTTGCTGCTCCAATCAGCAGCCAGTTTTATTTCAGCCCACGCAGAACGAGATTTGGTGATTGTTTCCTCGCAGGTTTGCTAGTGAGAACAGAATCCCCCATCAGGTAGTGTTTAGAATTGGTACACACGAGCCAGAATTTTCTACTAAGTTACGCACAAAAACTGTTTTCCGCATATCTAGTTTCAAACCCTTAAATACGACATATTTCTGAGGGGGGGGGGGGAGATATATAACTAGGGATCGCAAAACATAACTTAAAAATATGTTGCTATTTACATCATCGTGTACCACTTCAACCCTTCCAGCGACAGATAAATATATGTCAGGCGTTGCAGCGAAAATTTTTCTTTTGTTTGTTTTTGTTTCGGACGGTACAACTGTCAGTCTGATGCTCTGTCATATGTTAAAGCAGTCAACACGTGTTTGTCTTTGATACTGTCAGCATTGAAATCAATTTTGAAAGAAAAGCTGCAGCTGAGTGTAAAAGTAAAAACCAAACGCAAAAACCAAACTGTAAAAACCAAACGTAATAAGTTTATTTCGGACAGACGAACATCCAAAAAATTCTTGTAGTTTACAGCCGTAGCTGGAATGTTAGCATATTCTTTTTGTAGTAGTACATTTACACCAGAAAAATATCGATTGTATAGTGTAACTATTCAATTAGCATTTTATTATTTAAAGCGTTCTATTGTTTGTTCTTTCTTGAATATAGCTACGTAACTTCACACAAATATAAAAGCGTCCGAAATATAATCGTAACTAAGGATAAACCCTTACCTAGCGGCAATATGTGTTAACTCTTGCATGTTCTTTCACGTGCTAGTTATTTTCTTTGGCAATTGCTAGATTAATTACGTCAATACTTATTATTTTAAGGAAAAAAACAAATATTCTTAATAAATAAAAGGTCCTGTAGACAACCTATGTCTTACTCATTATCTATCATATATGTCACCACTGGAGAGAGTTTAGTGCTTTTTTTTTTTTTTTTGCGGTAATTGCAATTGCTTATCCCAATTTATCTACAAATAAGTAAATAAAAATATTTGTGTATTTTAAAACAAAATTTCCGGCTACAACAGATTTAACGTGATTGGTTCAGCTTCGGTGACGACGCACGATACACCGATGCCAAGTTGTAAAATCGATTCTTAAAGAATCCGATACATTTCATTCCAACAGTAGCGTCTCAAAAAATACGTATTTTGGCGTTCCGACACTCACTACCGGAATGAGAATGAAAGTATCGGATCAATTTGCTAGAGAATTTATTCCGTTAGTTAAAAAAAAAAAAAAATGAGCATCCCCCTCCCTTCCCAAGGACATTGTAACCGAAAATGCACATAATTAAATATCGATTTGTGGTTTGCGCACACCGGGCATAGTAAACTTCGATCATATCGCAAACTGGAAAAGGAACGTTAACGAACAGTGAACGCAGGTTAGAAGTCTCCGTCTTTCGGCACAGTGAGATATTCACGACTTGCCCGTGGTTATCGCCGTAGGGCGCGAGACGCCATGTGATGCTTGAGAGGTCGATCACACGGTCCCTTCTCGTTCCCTCGACCAACCGCGACAGACATGTCTGGGTTTCAATTACTCTCCCCCCCCCCCTTTTTTTTCTTTGCAATTCAGCGCGATCAACTCGCCAAGGTCCCGAGAACTGCTCCGTTATCGTCTCATCCCAGACTGCGAGACGCTGATGTAACCGGGATGCAGTGTGTCTGCATGCCGTGTCGATGAATGGCGCGCTGTCGTCGCCCAGTCTCCAGAACACAGACCATTATAGGCTATTTACGGTAAAGTGAGCATATTTGAAAGCCCCTCTCATTTGGAATAATAGTCAATAAATGCATTTCATTTTAGACTTAGGCGTTAACTTCCGAGAGCGGTGGAATATACAAACTGTTTTATTAGTTACATGGCAATATTTATTCAAAAAAGTGGTTAAAGACTTGAAGAAAAAAGTAACTAGGGCGTCAAAAGTGCTCGCTTTACCGTGAACAGCTTATACACTTTGCCAAGGGGCGAACTAAAGTGGCTGCAGCCTCTCCCAAAAAAAAAAATATTTAAAAAAATAAATGCGAACAAATTTTGGGAAATAAAATCTTAATTATATTCCCGGCCGGGTCATTCCCGGCCGGGTCACTCCCGGATTTTCGCAAGTGGGAATCGTGCCGGACGATTCCACTGGTCGGCGGGTTTTCTCGGGTACATCCCGTTTCCCCAGTCTTTGCATTCCGGCGCTGCTCCATTCTCACGTCATTTCACCCTCATCTTGAGTCAGAACCTCGTTGTCAAGAGCCACCCAAATCTCTCAACTCAACAACTCAAATTAAAAATTATGTACTAAAAATTGAAATAAAAAATTTCACACTTTTCTGAAGCCCTGCTAAAGTTCTACTTCCAGGATATTCCTCCGCCTCGTGCAAACTAGGCTTAAATAAGTCTTGAAAATTACACCATATGACAACGCACCGAATTCGTGCGCTCTCAGTTATAATATTTTACATGAGAACTATTTCTTACTAAGCGCTACGAACTCACATGTTATCTCACTGTTTTATGCATATTTATTTTATATGAAATATTACAATTTATAGATAAAATATTGGGTAAACTTCAATTTAACGAAAAATAAGAAACTATAAGAAACTTTTACTTTTAACAGAGGTATAAAACGCTTGTGATACAGGAGATATTAAGAAACAACCCAACACTTCATATATTAGGTGATTTTTCAAAGGTTAGATTTAAAAAATGCGAAGAAACCTTAATCACTAAACAGCAATACACGTGTACTTTGCGAGTGAACGTTAGCTTTCAGTGCTACTTCGTTATTATGTACTTCTAAAGCGTGAACTTGGCTCAACTAGTATATTTCCTTCTGGTAACTGTAACCATTTAATTCCACGGTTCCACATTAAAAACCATTTCGTCTAATCCTAGGTTCTATATATTTTTCGTAACAAATTAAAACGTTTTGGTTTCTCTGGATGAAGACAATTCTCAACTAAATTCCGGTCCAAACATAGGGCAAAAAAAAAAAAATCTTGAGTACTGTGTACTGGAAATGCTAACCAGAAAAAAACTTCACAAAAAATAATGTAATGACCAAATGAATAATACAGACTGAAAATATTCAGTGATCCTGTCTTGAATTTAATCTGTAATTACATTACAAGATATGGAAATTAGCAAAAAAAATAAAAAAGGGGGGGGGGGGTAGATAAAGAAACCACTGTAGCATTACCCGTTTTTGAGCCACAAAATGTGTTTGGCATTCAATATCGAAATATCTTCTTCGACAAAGCATAGCATATCACTCATTTATTTGTTAACCATGTGGAATAAGTGTGAATTAATTAGTTATTACGTTCTGAGAATGATTACAGACGCGATAGTAGAAGAAGTCAAAAGATTATTGCCTCCAAAATGTAAATTAATTATGTTCTACGCCCTAATAAAGTCATATTTAAAAAACCTATCTCAAAATAAGTATTGGAAATATATATATATATATATATATATATATATATATATATATATATATATATATATATATATATATATATATATATATATATATAATCGCAGATGGTGTCCACTACATACATACACTGCTCTCTCTCTCTCTCGCTCTCTCTCTCTCTCTCTCTCTCTCTCTCTCTCTCTCTCTCTCTCTCTGAAGGTAGAAGTAGAGTGGCTTCAAGATGAGTGGTTACCGATGGGCGCTGTACCCGACTGTAGCTGGGCTTACTTTAGACCTTAGGGATAACTTTGGCCCAAATATTGGAAAGAAGTACTTACTTTTGTTATCTTTAAAATCGAACATTTTGGTTCTATTGTTGCTCTCTGGTAACCAAACCACAAAAAAAAAAAAAAAAAACACGTTTGTTTCTAACTGCAAAAACAGTAAATAAATAAGCTTAACGAAAACTTGCGCAAAAGTAAATCCTAAGGTCTACGGTACTCATTCAGATGTTTAAAAAGATCGGATAATACAAAAATATTTTTATTAGAATATTTTAAGTTTATTTACATTCTGAATGATTCAGAAAGTACACTTTCAACTCTCATCCTTTTTCGAACCTTCATCGAGCCAAACTAATCACAATAATTTCTTTGCATGTAATAAAAAATTAATAGGCCTAGTAATGATTACAAACATTTTAAAAATCGATTTCACGCACAACTATTTCTATTACAAAAATGATCACTTGAGGTCCTTGGAATGAATGAATTGTTTAAAATATTGTAAACATTATTACTGACATTTACTAGAATCATATAAATAATTATAATGACTCGCTCGAAAAATTATTTTGTACAATTTATTTTCTGAAGGAACCGAAAACTTAATACACATTAATTATGATTAAAAAATAGACTCGCATTAATTAGTTTTATCAGAATATTTGAATGAGTAATTTAGCAAACTGCTTTACACTGTTACAAAAGGTATGCAGTCTTATTTCATATCAAAGATAATTCACGTTTTTCTTATAATTTTGGTAGTGCGTGTACCGTATGTTGTACAGTCAGGTGAATTGCTCCAGTGGAAACACCACGCCTTTCTCTTCCACTTCTGCCACCACTTGTCGCTTGCGTGTTCCTATTATACTGACATAAGACAAGAAAATACACTTTGAACGGGGGATGAACAACACACTAAAAACACCATGCACATTATATTATAAATACTATTCCCGAGCTCCCCCTCCCCTCCCCTTCCGTCGTAGCCAAAAACGGCTTTTTCACATTGCTATATATGTCAACATTTACTTAATTGAAACATGTGATATAAACTGTTCACAGTATAGTGAGCATTTTTGAAGCCCTAGTTACTTTTTCTATTCAGCCATTTTTTTTATCCTTTAACCCTTTTTTTTTTTTTTTTTTTTTTTTTTTTTTTTACATAAATATGGTCAAGACAGTGTGTATATTCCACCGCACTCGGGAGTTAATGCCTAAGGGCAAAATAAAATGTATTTATTGACTACTATTCCAAATGAGAGGGTGCTCACTTTACCATGATCAGCTTATTGCTATTACAGGGACCTGCACTGAACTTGGCTTCACACTTTCCAGCACTAAAAGGAGGGCCAACGCTTAAGGCTCGCCTTAATACCCTTTTGCAGAAAATCTCAATTTTCGCGTTACAATTTCCGATTCGTAGTAATTACTGACAATGTAAAATTATAGAAAATTTACTTTTAACGAGTTGTTTAGTATTTTTGCGCGTAATTTCAATTGTGTGTTAGGCATATCTGCTTGTAAAAAGTCGAGAAGTTATTAACATAATAGAAATATATTATGGACTTTTTACGCACAAAAATATTAAATAACTCGTGAAGTATAAATCTTCAATAATCGTACATTGTCTCTAATTACCACGAGTGCGATATTATGACGCGAAAACGAAGAATTTCTACAAAAGGTGTAAATCGAGCCAAAAAGTTCCATAGGTAAACGCTGCACGACGGGAACACTGCACGCCTTGCGCATAGGAGCGATGGGGCACTTACTGCGCTTGGTTTTGTCGCCTTTATCGCTCCGCGCTTCTTGGCCTCAAACGATCGAAACCCCTCCAGTTAGGCGGCGCACTCAAGATAACTTTCGATTGCGCATTAAATATGGATAACGAGGACCGAAATGTGAGTACTCAATCTCTTAATCGATAGGAACAGCGCCGCACAATTATCGACGTGCCGTGGGCAAGCGCATGATTCGGGAAGGGGGGGGGGAAGGAGGAAAGGGGAGTTAACTCGTTGGTAAGGGCGAGAATCGAGGTCGACGGGTGGATCGCTGAGCCGATAAGATGCCGACGTCGAATGGCGAGGAGCTGAGATGCGATCTGCGCGCGCCGCCGGCCACTCCATAAGGTGAGTAATCGCTTCGCAACTCGGATACACGACCCGCGGAAGGAGCGCGAAGAGAAAGAAGAAAAATTCCGTGCACCTCTCGGTGTCCATCGTTTAAGTTCCTTTTATCTCTCGCCACGAGCCGCGACATCGGGCGTGTCTGGTTGGGCGTTATTATGCTGTTCGTAACCGAAGGGAACGTCTCTTGAAGGAACATGCTAAGTTCGACAGAACCAATATTTGCAAATTACGTCACATATGCACCTCTATCTGAAGGCCCTTACACAGTTGAAAACTTTAACATTTGACTTTACGTTTACTTTCCGACATGTTGTTTCTTATGGAGCTTAACACAATGGAACTGTCAAAGGTAAAGTCCAGCACTCTTGACTTTACGATCTCGAAAAGTTGAAATTTAAAGTCAAAGTCAAGCAGCCATGTTGCCGAGAATCTAACAGAGGTTATGTGGAAAGTACGTTATTTTATTGTAGTACGATTTTAATCTCGGCATATTAAACAAAGTTCGTCTAAATTAAATAAATGGCAAACGAATATAATGTGGAGAGAAAATACATGAATTTTCATATTTTAATAAAGTACACAAATGAGCTTTTTGTTTTGAAATAAACTCATAATATAAATTTTAAGACAATTTTTTTTTTTAAAAAGCCACGTAAAATGCATAAAAATAATATCATAATTATTTTCATAACAAGAAACACATTTTTACGAAGCTCGCAGATCCGATGTTCAACTGTCTGAACTCTGACTTCATAATTGTACCGGGTATTCGTGTTTTCGTCAGAAGCAAGGAAATGTAAAGTCAAATGCTAAAGTTTTTTATTGTGTAAAAAGCTTAAAGTTGGAGTCACAATAACCCGACGAACACGATACGACACACCGACACGACGTCAGAGCTCGACGGAATTTCACATATTTTATTCAGTGTTCACAATACCACGACGAAATCTGTCCAAGTGTGTTAATTGGCTGTTGGAAAATCCTAAAATAGCAAGTTCTCCTAGTAATATTCAACATTTACTATTTAAAACTCACGAGAAAACAAATTATTATTTTGTTTTTTGTAAATATTTCAATCTAGACAAGAGAAAAAAATGTTTAAAAACAAACTGGAACGTTATTTTGGCGACAAGTTAGTTTAATATTTACTACGTAGGGAATTATGCACTAAATTTTGTTTTATAATGTTGTATTTACTAATGGATGTATCAATAAAACCGCTAGCCTTCGTGATTTCTCAACATTCGTATGTAGAGCTAGGGACCCAGCCCGTGACCTTTTTTTTTAGTATTGTCACGCGCCTAGAGCTCTTACGATGTTATAAATTTTTATCATACAAAGACTGAAAAAAAAAATATGATGTGAAAATAAACTCTATATTGTTTATTGTTCTATCCACTAAGCCACTGCTAACCCGCTTGGAATCGCTTTATCCACTGAGCTCCACTTGGGATAGCTCTAGCCACTTGACAACTGTAGCCCCACTTATTTAACTCAACATTGAAGCGAGAAATTTAGAGTAAACAAAAATGATATTCCATTACCTTCATATCTTTATGTAATAATCTCTATGCATTAATATAAAACTTTCATCGGTAAAAGGTAATGATTGCGTAATCTGATCTTGCTGAAATTCGAACTTGGCCTGTATTTGACCCTAAGAATTCGCTCTGCAAAATATGAAGAACTTTTGTTGAGTTTTAAGGGACTTAGAAGTATTAAAGACGGACAGACAGACAGAGATCGTCCTATTATATAATAGGATGATGTAGTTTTGCCAACGAATTATTAGAGTGCGGATGTCGCACAGCCCTGTGAGATGTCAACAAATCAAACCTGCAAAAAACACAAAAGGAATTCTTGGTGGCTATGCTTACTGATGTGTCATTTACTGGAGTTGGTTCGTAGCCAACACTCGATATCACTCATCATTAGGAACTTATAAAAAAAATCGCGTTAAATTGTGGCTGCAGACAAAACTCCAAAACGATGTATGCTCATTTGACTTCTGCCATTGGCCAACAACTAGTGTGGGACGTCCTGAGGACGCTTTTAGCCAATCCTCATCCCCAACACGGCGATCACACAGGTTGACTCCGTATAGTTGCTAGTAGCCAATGAAATCACGAATTAACCTCAGATATGGTACTGAATCTTAGCATGTTATTGTTCGAAGTCGCCTTGGGCGTATCCGGGTTCGCGAGGGATGGAGTTCTTAATATAAATAAAACAGCAGGGTTTAATTTATCTACAATGTTATAAAAATACACACACAGTTATTATTTACTACATTAAAATACATATCCATACTATCAACTCTTCTTACTATCAGTGATTATTCATCTCTATTATAGCGAAGTCTCTTATCACTGTCGTACTATCTACAGTCACTTCATCCTCACTAATTATTTACATATATGCGAACAAAATGTCCATTGCCATACATTAACATAATTCTAAATGTTTTGCCGCTCACGCATTGGGTCCCACTTTCCCACAATCCAGCCAGCGTCTCTCTCTCTCTTTATATTATATATATATATATATATATATATATATATATATATATATATATATATATATATATATATATATATATATATATACTGTCCCGATGCTCGCTGACTTCACTCGCTGATCAGCGCGTCGTCGCCCGCCATTACAGTGGAAGGTACCATACACATAGCGCTAATGGCCGTCCACGACTTTAGACTCGTCGCGGCTTATATAGCTGAGCTGCCCTGGCCCAGAGGGTTCCTCGCACCTCGCGTGTGGAGCAGAGGGAGTTGATGAGCAAAAATTTCGCGCAGCGCCTACTTAAGATATTCAAACTTCCAAGCACGGGGGCAGCTAAGCCTTGATAGCCTTATCGTGGCACGTGTCAGTGTTACGCGTAGATCCGTTTGTAACTCTGCCCGTGCTGTTCCCGGTATCGGTGATGTCCTTTGATCACTGCGCTTCGCAAGCCGGACGGGGGAAAGGAGGAGGAGAATTTGGCGGTTTTCTGATCATCATTAACGAGCACCGAGTCGGTGAGGAGGCATAGGATGTTCACGGTAAAATGAGCATTTTTTTAAAGCCTTGCTTAAGATATACTTGTATGCACGTTGTGTACTCTTCCGCCTTATGTAAAATTAACATTGTCAAGGGCCTCATCACTTTGTTCAAGCGTCGGTTAAGTGAAACTGTAAAATTATTAGAAAAATATTTCTAAAATATACTCATTCTTACACATTGCGACGCATAAAAAAAAAAAACGGAAACCGAAAGAAATAATATAAGTTATCACATATTATTACCTAACACTTGTTATTCGACATTAAGTTAGGGAACTACTTTCCATCCATCATTACCAACTTCAGTGGGCGCATGTCATTCAGTGCGCCCGTTAAAAATATATGCAGGCAGGAGCAGTGACTCTTTTTCTAATGTTGATTTAAAAAGTGGTCACTATCGTGAACAGCCTTCAGTTCTGGAGGCCGGCATGACGAGTAGCACAGAGCCGACAAGTAAACAGAGAATACAATGACCCAGAAGGGGAAGATGAGTATCTCGGAAGCGCGGCCGCCATCCGGCGGATCCGGCGGTGGGGACCTGCCTGGCGGGCTGCCAGTCGGCGGTGTCACCTTGCAGAAAGGCGTGACGCGGCTACGTGAACGGCGAGGCGACCGCACCCACGCCTCGCACCAGGGAGGAGCCCCGGGGCTGGGCAGCCGTCGTTCTCCGCCAGACCAAAGTCCGCGAGTAGCCCATTCCACCCACTGTGGAGTACAGTGGGGAGATTAAGAGTGGGATGGACCCCCGCATTTTTTTGTGGAATAGTTGTTCGCATCTCGGTAAACAAATGTACTGCAAATACGATTTTTTGTCAGAAAAGATTACAAAACAATTATCTATGCCCCTTTGTTTTTACTTTTGCCATATTAAGTGTATTCCTGGAGGAAAAAAATCGTGAAAATGGTCAAATATGGCATTTTAAAAGCTTACCTATGTACATAGATACGGGCGTAGTTTCGTCGCGTGTAGTAAAACCCCACTATTGCAGATATAATTTGCACAGTACAGCGTTACGACGGAAACACTTCACGCATTGCGCGTAGGAGCGACGAAGAGCTAGGAGTGCGTGTTAGTATCGCCCGTATCGCTCTTTGACCTTGTACGCGGGGTTCTCACGGGGGCCCATCCCACTCATAACAACAGGATACTGAGAGCCGATGGAGGTGAAACGAGAAGAGCACGGAGTAGCGTCGGAATGCTGAGGGCGGGGGAAAACGGGAGATCCCCGAGAAAACCCGCCGACCAGCGGCATCGTCCGGCACGGTTCCCACTTGCGAAAACCCAGGAAACGTCAACGCCGGTAATCGAACCGGGTTAATCTAGGTGGGAGGCGAGTAGTCTGCCCACTACACCACCGTGGCCCCTGTGGGTAATCAGGGTTTTAACACGGGATTAGCACAGTTACTTAACCCCTTTCAGACCCAATTTAATTTGCAGTTTCAGGTGTTGCTAACAAAAGATTTAATGATGTGTGATGTACTTAAATCGACACAATCCTTGTCTCGTTGTCAAAGCCAATGAACCAATTATGACCTAGACCAGTAAGACCCACGAGTATAATCATTGGTCATTCAGCTTCGCAGCGTGCAGTATAGACCAAAAATTATCTAAACTTGCGTGATGTACACAATTGTGTACACTGGGTCTGAATGGGTTAAGGGAAATGGTGCAAATATTGATTTCTAACAACTTCATACATTGTTAAATACTCCCTCTGTGAGCACTGATGAAAGATGAGAAATAAGATAATATTTATTATCTTCCATCAGTGCTTCGATACCAGTAGTGGTAGTGAATAACTATAAATGCAAGAAGGAGTTATACAGTATTCCTTATGTCTTGTCGTGCCAAAAATTAAAAAAAAAAATCATATGAAAACAACTCTTGACAAAAATTAAGGTAAATACACTGGTCTCGTGCACCATCCCCCTTAAGATCACTTTTAGACTGGCGCAACGTTTCTCTGGATGTTTCTTTGTTTTTGAAAAAAAAAAAAAAAAAAAGCAGAGTAATAACACTAAGACCAGCAGTAATAATTTCCCCTACTACAATATTGTTTGTGAGCTTGTAATTACTCAAAAGAACACGGCTGACTGATCGTGAATCCTTTTGCACAATAGCATCACAGGTGATGAGAGCAAAATCAAATTGGCGTCCCCACTCGCTGATGACCAACCGATCACTTAAACTTTCTTATCTTCCTTGCTGTCTTGCGAGTTCACCTTGGGACATAAATACAGTGGTTTTGTTCCTTTTCCTTTTTTCTTTATTCTGCCATCTCGTTTCGCATCCTTCTATCCTTTACAGTATTAATCGGTTTTTCTCATCTCTTCCGTCGCCATTATTACATCACAACCCCACACCTATGGTTTCATGATGCACGATAACCGTGAATCACAGATATGCTTATTCCCACTGACTTCACTTAATGCACATACATATCGTTGATTGTCACTGTACTAACCGAAGCGTGCGTATACACTGCGATTTTCTTATTGCTTGTTAGTAACTGTGAACACTGGTTTAATCTGGCGTGTGTTCTGTCACCGCGCAGTTAGCAGTGCCACTTGAATTCTCAATTGGCTTGTATACATTTAAGTCTTCCTTCCTTTTGATTAAACCTTGTGTGTATTCTTCTCGTGCTATTTTTATATGTGTTTTCTAGCTTATGGAGTTTTTTTTTTTTTTTTTTTTTTTAATTTCCTAATGCACTTACTGTGTTTTTTTTTTCCAGCCACTTCTCACGTTTGTCCACCTTTTATACTGCAGTAGCAACTATCCTGGACGACATGTTAATAAATCGCATTATAAATGAAATCAATCCAAGGAATACTTAGCGTTGTACAGTAGAGTACCAATGTCCGGTGTGTTTGTGCACAAGTAGGGCAAAGGGAAAATTCTCGCTACTAGGTAAGCGCTAGTGTCGCATGTGTACCAAATTTTCTCTATTGTCTACGTTAAAAATCAGGATAATTGCAATACTCATAAATCAAATATAAAATAACTTCGTGACTAAGTAAAATCTTTCTCTTTAATAGTTCATGTAGCTTAAAAGTTTAATTAAAAGTAATCTTTGGGAGCATTACGTACATAGTGGCGGCAATTATTGTTATGCCAGACTCTCCCGTAAGAAATCTCGTTTTTTTCCCTAAACTGAGTAGAATAGAACCTTAGCAGTAGCATCACACTTTCTGAATCTAAGCTTTGGAACATCACTCTACGTGTCACATGTTTGGTTGTTTCGTAAATATGTCACATATTACATGAGTTTTATACATTTTAACATTAAAGTAGGCCTACCGTATTTTTAATGAACGTGAAATTCTGTCTACAAATTATAATATTTAGTTTATAATTAATATGAATAAAAATAGGGGGAACATAGGTGTGTTGGTAACGCCTGGTAAGAAATAGTTCTTGTTAAAAAATAGTATAACATTGGGTGCGTAAGAATGTGGTGCATTGTCCCCTTGGTGTAATTTTCTAGGCTTGGTTAAGCTTTACTTGCATGAGGAGGAGATATATCCTGGAAGTAAACTAGCACGGCTTCAGAATGTAGTTTTCATAACAGCTTTGAATGCACGATCGACTCATAATCGACTTCATAACCTCATTGATGTCTCGAAACTCGATATAGCTGGATACGTTCGTCGTGACAAAATGAAACACAAAAGTTATAAAATGATGAACTCACGGTTCAACAATTCGTGTTACAGAAGTTAAGAGCGTTAGCTGACAAAAGATGTGTCAAGGTTTTGAGAACATTGTACATTTTTAAAAATGTAATATTAATACTAATTCGATAAAAATTTCAAACCAACGGGAAAATAATAATGCCACATTTCTGACATAATTATGGAGGTGTTGACTAATATTGCTTTGCAACTTTCAGAAAGTCAATAAGCACAGTTGTTCTGACTTCGCTTAAATGTTTGGTGGAATCATAAGATTTTTTCTTGATTTGAAGATGATCGTAAAACTTGAAATGAATATATGGGAAAACTACAGTGTGGACATCTAGAACATTTTTTTTTCGTGGTTTTCTAGCGGCATTACAAGTTATATTTTGACCTGTACCTAAATACTGTTATCTGGGTACCATTTTCAAATTTGTTTGACCAAGATACGAAATGAAATTGTTCATATATTCGCTGATTTTTGTTTTGAAAATATATTTGTGTCCTGGGCACGTATTTGATACCACAACACCAAAATATAAAAAATGCTGTAAATATATAAAATGATTTCGAACACTTGTCTTTAATTAAATACTAGATGGAAATTCGGCCTTCAATATGCCAACCGTTTGTATTTCAATTGCCAAAATTAATTCTCTGTAGCACTCCACAAACCAGCACTAAGTGTGACTTAACGCGTCGTAATTACATGATCAAAGAAAGACACTCAACAGATCACTTTTAGCAAGAGGTATATCCTACGAATACGGACGAAAAAAATACAGCAGTTAGAACACAGAAAAGCTGTCAGCAGTTAGACCAAAAACCGCACAAACAATAGTGACGACAAAGAAGCGAACACGGAAAGCAGTCTACGTTTGATGTCTGCTCTTTGATCACTCAGCGTCACAAAGTAGCGCGCTGTCCGAGGTTCCCTTGTGAAACGCCAGCAAAATCACCATCCGCGTTGTATTCGCTCGCAAGGTACGCTTTAAAAAAAGTCTTTCCCAGTGAAGATAAAAACAATTAATCTTGCCGATAACAATTTTTTTTTTTATTACTTTGGCAGTCTCCGTAAGTGACATCACATCGTTTTACAACGATTTAAACATCTCCTCCTTCCCAACGTCGCATCTTTGCCAAGGCACGCTCCACTGCTTCCCATAGCTAAACCGCAGTTCACGGCAAGTTTAGATATAAAAAAAAAATAATAAACATTAGTTTACTACCATCAGTGTCACAGCGATAAACAACTGTGTTAAATTTCACGTGCTGATTCAAAAAAATTCCACTCTTTCCCTTGGTTGTAAGCTTTGCTCGTGACCACTAAAAAATTCGCAGATGGAATTCACAAAGTTCGTATCATACTGCAACTCCTCCCACCCTCAAGTACTATAACATCCATCCAACGGCTTCCCCCGTTTCAGGCAGCAGGCCTTTGCGATCCAAATGCTGCGCGCGTGGCAGGCGTGCAGTTATGAGACAGTGGGTTTGGGTCTTGAGGAAGGCACGTATGTTAGAAAGACGTTAGAAAATTAACTAACACCCTCCTACCACAACCATAATACATAAATAATTCTTCTGAAAGGTCAAATTTTAAGAATAATATTGCGTGACAAAGTTTTCAACACCCACTCCCCCCCCCTTTTTTTTTTCGAAGACTGATATAATACGATAGGGCTCCAAGAATCAAAACTGAAATAATAAAAAACAGAGTATATTATACAGACTGTAAGCTGAAATTCCATTTCGGAATTCCCTGACTTTACTCTGTTTTACAGACAGAATCTTTTCATTTTCCCTAACCTCTTTTCAGGAGTACTGAAACCTTTCAATACATCACATTTTTCCCACCAATGACAGAATAAATACGCCATCAGTGTAGTTTGAATAAAATTACGATGTAACAGATCAAGCAAGCAGGGCCAAAATTTGATTCAGCCCATCGACATTTCGCGCGATACACGCTACTCACTTCACATGAGCGACCATTACAAACACACGAATGCTTTATTTTGTACGTATAGGCCTTAACGCCACTTGGAAAAAATGTATTATTGCTAGTTCACAAACTTCACAGTTGAAATATTAAAATATGGCTATATGCTCACAGTTACATACATAATCACTAGAGACAGGTGTATTTCACGAAAATATTTCAGGACCAGATGTACTCCAAAACACTTCCGTTCATATGCACTTTTATGGCTGGATGATTTTAAATGTCACGTGTCTCGAGTGTCTGTCCACGAATCATGGACGTTCAGTATCGGAATAGGCAATGGCTCGAGACACGATCACATATATTGACTTTCACTGGAGCTGATAACCAAGTCGCCTGGACTCCTCTACGCGGTTGTCCCGCCTACAGCATCTATGTGCATAACCGTGAGACGATCAACCCAGTACAAGCACAATCACCACTTAATGGCCCTTCGGCTGCGGCCAAATCGCGAAACTGGTCACGACAAACTCACTCCAGACTGCGCTTAACCACCGAACCAGTGCAACCAGACAAACGACTTGGCTATGCAGAAAACTTAGCGCTCTATTGCGCAAACATAAAACAACTTTATGTAAACGTAAACGCAACCATAACCAATAAAAATTTATAACAGTGTGGAATTTCCCCTGGTCAAATGTAGGGTCCAATTATATTCTTTTGAACACAGTGTCATACTCGTCAGCTGTTGTGTATACTGGGATAAAATCTGTGTTTGGAAACATTACATGTTGACTAGCCACGCTGTTGCAGTTTTATTTTCACCTTCGCCTTGTCCTCTGTTAATACATTGTGTTGTACGTAATTCTGACTTTTTGAACACTTTATTATATGCATAAAATCTAGATAAAATTTATCCCGGAATTCGACCTCACGAGCTACATAACGTGAATCTTACGTAAAAAGACAAAATTTTCAATGCATAATCTGGCAACATTAAGTAGGAGGAGGTTTAGTTGGATATATTAATTTTTCTTTGCGCCGTATCTGTCATTTTGATCGTACTTTCAGCTCTCTTAATTAATTTTTTTGGGGGTTAACAACTTTATTTATTTCGATTTTATTTTATAATTACTTGGGTAGCACTTTTCTTTTATTAATTTCAGCCTTAACTATGGCACCAAGTTTGATACCAAGTTCGAGATACAAAACAACAGGACATACTCTGTCTTACGGTATTGCCGAATTGCAGACGTACAAAAAATCTTCGCAGAACGGAATACTGTCACAAAAATTTATATCCACATTTCCATACAAAATTCACGTATTGTGTGGCCTGTATACTCTTTTAATTCCAATCAGTGGGAAACCACTGATTCGCAGTGAAATTCAACTACTCGAATCAGTGAAAATGGCTGCACTTATAATCAGTGGAAAACCAATAAGTGTTTCACTGAAAACATTTGACTCGTTGAATTAGCGACGTGAAACGATTTCACTGATTGAAATGAGTGATGGCCGACTGCAGTGGCGAATTAAAATTTGTTTTTATTGAATGTAGCCGAATAATTACTTGAAATAAACATATTTACGTAATTGTGACTTTGACAGTTATGAAGGATTGGGGTAGGTCATATTTAGTCTATGGTTGAAACTGCTCCAATTAAATCGCTATATTATTTTAATCACTCACGGTAAATTCCGCAATATAAAAATATTTACCGTGATTTAAAATAAAAAAGTTAAAACAAAAATGTTGCAGGTGGCCAGGAATGAACTCACACACGCTTTCAACTACGATTTTAGGCCGTTAACTTGCAATCTTTTTTTAATCAATGTAGTTGTAAATGAGTTGAAGGGACGTCGAAGATCTCAAGTTCGACCGACTTGTAGACAAATACCCGGTGTGACAAGCGAACTGAAGGTCTGTCGCAGTTGTGCGGGGCGCGAACCCACGACCCCTCGACTACAAGTTGGCCAACCTACCCCTGAGCTATGGGGACACAGGGCGCCTGCAGCGCTACGACGCCAAGTAAAGAAGTAAGAGGAAAATACGTGACCTATACTCGCTATCGAAATCGTGATGATTAAAATTGTATGCTCTTACATTTCGTTTTTAGTTTAATTGGTATCGTTAGGATTGTTAAAACAAATAGTATATACGAGTGCATTTTCTTTACCACATTATGTGCAGTTTTAAACCTTCAAACAGAGTGCTGTGATGATTACATGAAAACGAAATGAAAGACGTAAAAACGGAATGAAAGACTGCGTGTTCATATTAACTCGTAAAATGGCGTTTTGAAAGAACGAAACACATTTTAGAAAGTATTTTGTATCGGTTTTATTGGTTTATTCGTTGTTATTTCACTTGATACGCATTGTTTAACGGTCACTTTTAAACGTTGTCTGACGGCAATTTTACACGCTGTTTAACTGATCCCTCAGTCAAAAATAAACCACTGAAAACAGTGGGGGGGGGGGGGGGGGGGGAAGAAAAGAAAGAAAGAAAAAGAAAAAAACCTTTGAATCAGTAGAAAATGTCACTGAGTCATTATGTGATGGAAATCTGGCATTTTTAAAACTGATTTTTCAGTTAAATTAACGGAAGTGACTATTAAATCATTCAGTCAGGTACTGTTGACTGATTGAAACAGTGAAATTCTCACTGATTGAGATTTCGAGTGTACGTGAATTTTGACACGGTCTATACTTTTGGAGGTTCAGGCAGGGAGAATCATTGCAAGGAAGTTCGCTTTGCCTTTCCCGATCGTTTTATTGCTATGCACATACAACCAATACACGTAATATGTTTAAAATCTGATCGTCGCTGTTAAAAAAAAATCTGCAGCAATTAACAACTCACGTCACGATACACTCTCACGAGCGGCCGAGATAAAAATGAAAAAAATAAAATAAAAATAAAAATAAATAAAAATAAAAACAGCTATACACACACGCCACCCATTGTCGTTTATTTATGTGGCTAAAGCAATTAAACGGCTGGGAAACTTATTAAAACCAACCAGTGGCTCTAGGCGATTGTTGTTTTTTTTTTTAAGGTTAGCGTTAAAATTGAGAAGTACTCATCAAATTATAATCTCGGATAATTCTCGCCCGGAGTATAATTTGTAATGTCGAAAATTGGCGGATGAGCTGTAATTTCACTTGTTTGAGATCAGAAGATAAAGCCCACAGTCCGTGATTGGATATAAATAAACGCTATAGATGGTAATCTAGTTTTAGACATTTATATGAAAGCCAACAAATAAAAATTAAGGAAGGGTAATCCGAAACAACTGCTTTTACTGACTCTGCTACGAAATATTTTGCCAAGGTGATTGTGTTTCTGCCAAGCAGTTTCTGACACTGTCAATATTTACATCTTATTATGGCGTAAGTTATAATGAAAAACAAATACACCAATATAGCAAAATAACTGCACACAACGTTGGCAATAGCAGTTTTTACACACCAAATCTGAATCAGTGTTTTCAATCAGTTCAACAATTTTACTGAATCTTCAGTTGATGAGCTGTTATTTACTTGTGAATCAGTGGAATGCACTGAGGAATCACTAGGAATCAGCAGAAATCACTTTTTAATCAGTGAATAACAGTGATTAAAATAATATAGCTATTTAATTGGAGCAGTTTCAACCGTAGACTAAAGATGGGATGAACCGCTTATTCGTCTTCTGCGCATGTACCCAACATTGACCTACCCCAATCCTACATAACTGTCAAAGTCACATGGTCAACAGTGACGAATGTGTTTATTTATATTTTAATTTTTAAATGAGAAGCAAAATTATATTAATAAAATACTTTTACCAGTTTGAATTTAATCAGAAATCATTACAAATTGGTTAGAGGAAGTATAAATACATCTCAAAGCATTTGTTTACATCTCGGTTTTCTAACCTAAAACCCATACCACACCATTTTCACTAGACATGTTGGCAGAAATACAGTTCAATGTTTGGACACGGAGATTGATTCTGCGCAGCCAGCGAGATCGGTCTACCTCATTTTTGGTTTATGGTTTCAACAGATCTGCAGTCGAATTCGTCGATTTGGAGTAGTTTCAACTGTTTCGATTTTAGCTTCTGGGATTGCCTTTTAGTAGTTTTCTTATGTTGGCCTTCCCTGTGTTGTTGATGAATTTGGAGATTATCAACGTCTCGAGCCCTCTCAACTGGTTTTCACTTGTTAGAAAAAAAAGATAACGTTGGAGGTTAGTTGCGAATTGCTCTCTTCGGACAGGGAGGAGGTATGAAATGTTGTCGGGACGGGGATAGAATATGACGTGACGTGACGTGACGGCAGTGCGCAGAACTGCGTGCGCGCCAGTCGAGCGGGCCAATCATAGAACTGAAGTACAGCAGTTTGGAGGCTTGCCTTTGTTACCGGACAAAAAGGAAATTCTGCACGCCCCTAATCAAGATGAATACCACTTTCGGGCCGGCGCAACTTTTCCTGCTGTTTCTCCATCGGCCGTCCGTGAACTCGGGCGACTGTGGGAAATGCACACGCTCAACAATTCCCGGGGGACTTTTGTCTGAGGAGTTGGGTGGGTGATTTGGGGGGGGGGAGGGGTTGTAGCTCACATGTGCGGTCTACGCATTCTACGCTCTCCTATCTGTAGTATAGTCCATTCAAGGTTACTTCCAACTTTTTTTTTAACCCCTCCTTGAAGTTCTACTTCCAGGATATTCCTCCGCCTGATGCAAAAACAAAGCCTAACTGAGTCTGGAAAATTCCACCAAAGGGGCAACGCACCGCATTCGTGCGCTCTCAGCTTAATAATATTCTGCCTAAGAACTATTTCTTACTAGGCGTTACCAGCACAACTATCTGCGCACTGTTTTCATTTGTATTAATTATAAACGAAATATTATCTATAGATCAAACATAAATATCTGTTTAGTTTAACACACGTATAAAACGCTTGTAATGCATGCCATGTTTAGAAAACAACCAAACACACCATACATTGGGTGATATTGAAAGGTTTGATTCACAAAGTGTGAATGAACCATAAGGCCGTGCACATGTTGTGAAATGTTTAAAGTGATATTTTAATGAATCAACTGAAAATCGATTCTCAAATACACATCCCCCTTCTCGTTTTTTTCGAGATTTTAACATTTTTACAAACTATTGCAAAATGGTCGCATTTAAATAGTGTTTCGCGACCGATATCTGCTGAAACCCTTAGAGAATCCGAAACAAAATATGACGCATGCCTGGCCTTGTCACAGCCACAGCTACTAACACAATTTACTAGAAATTAAACGTAAGTATTAAATTTCGAGTTATGTGACCTAATAAAGAAAAGCCAGGACAGTCGGCATGGTACAGAGCAAGTACACAGCTTCGCTATGCAAGGTAAGCTGCGACAATCTGGGGCTGGGAAAGGCGTCGAATGCAACTGGACTGGATGTTCGGATGTGCTGACGTCATGTGACTGCAGTTGCTCCCCCCTTCCCCCCACCAACGACCGGCGGTCACTCCTCAACATTTCGCGCAAGCGCGACGTTTCTCGGACTGCAGTGCCTGCAGATTCTGCACACAGACAACGAGCCGAAACTTGTCACGCCATCGTAGCGTTTGTTTTTCTCGGAAGTTCATTCATCCACACCAAACCCCGCTGAGGGTTTCAAACCTGGTCCATCCGTTCCGGGGCGACACCATTTAACTTCGCTGGATTAAGCTGCGCGCGCGACTATTTACGGGAGGGGATTACAAGACCCGGTTCAAATACGGGATCTCCTGTGTGATTTCACAGAGGTTTCTGGGTACCTCGCACCAGCACCTACATCTGCGAACACAGACCACTTGTTTTAAAAGCAAGTATAGTGGCGACCTACAAAAAATAACTCCTGAAGGGATGTTGTTGTTGGGGGGGGGGGGGAGGGGAATTGCTTTCTATAACACGTAGCGGCTCCACACAGCTAACTCGTATTCGAGAACACGACAAAAGAGTCAAGTCTGGATTTTCTGCAATGCAGTTCATATATACTACATCGTCCACACCACGCTCCGTGGAGAGATATTCCGATACCTCCTGGAGATATATGACGAGATGGGAGACAGCGATGATACCGTCTCACATCGCGACATACCGTCTCCAGTGCTGGGCGCAGCGAGAGACGTCGTTGGAATGAGAGCGACGTAGCAGATTCAAATAAGAACGTGGCGAGCTCCTAAAATCTTCATCCCCGCCTCATTTTTCTCCTCTTTCTTAAAATTATTTTTCTGTCAGTCACGTGAAAATCGTTGAAAATAAAAACGCTCTTGCATGCGTTTTTTTTTTTTTATCGTGCACTGTTCACTCTTAAAACTTTTCCTGCGAGATTTATAGTAGGAGCTTTCCCGATTTAACATTACTCACCTAATGATATGCCAAAATTACTAATGTACTAATTTTAAGTCTCACTGCAGGAATGCAATAATTAATGTAAAACAAAGTGCCGACTAAACAAACTGTTAATTAACTACAAAGAAGAATTTTAATCAGTTATGACCCGAAAATCGTTATAACCACCACAAAATAAAATTTGTTAACCACGTCTGAAAAGGAATATAGTAGATCTTCAGATTCCTTTATTTTATCTGTGATTAGTTTTTTTAGTTTGTAATCTGCGACTTAAAAGCGAAACAATAGTAAATGCCATGTTTTTATGCAAGAAATACTCAATCGGAAAGAAGTGATTTTTCCTAAAAAAATTCTACTACCTACCTATACAAAATAAACAAATTAAACACTAATCGACAGAAATGCGCAGTTATTAATTTTTCGGCAGACCTACCCATCACGAAGATTTCTCTCTTCAACATTTCCCCAGACTTAACTATACTTACATAAATACGCATATCTCCACAAATTAGTAACTTTTAAACAGTCAGAAGATTGTGCAGTTCAGTATTGGCGCCGACATGAAAGTGCAACGGTGGTGCCAAAATCTAAAACAACTTCCTATATACAACGGTAGTAGCCGAAAATGGGATCGTTGAAGAGCTTTTTAACCCCCCCCCCCCCCACATTGATCCCAATTAAAAGTCGTGAACTCTGTTACATAATCAGTTAAATTAAATTAAAATTTTGTTTAGTTTGGGAGGAGGGGGTTTAATTTTGAAGGAAGTTATTTAATAATTTATTACTAATTTAGACGCAGCTACCTTTCATGAAAATAATTTTTTAAAGAGATATGAAAGAAAATCTTATGGGTCCTGAACTCTGATGTGAGTTCAGGAAGGCGGCTGTTCGTCCAGGCACCTTTAGACAGCAACCGATCTGGTATATGAGTTACTGCCCAGGCCATGGACTCAAACGGCCTGAGAGCTCAGTAGTCCACTGCTCGCCACCAGGCCAATGCCAACACATTGTCTGTGATGCGAGCACAGCCTGCGGGATGCAGATACACCTTTCGGAAAATGTGGCACGGGAAACGATCGGCAGTTTCCCCTCTTGGCACGATCAACCACGGAATCGCTCAATGTGCTAGATGTGAAAGCAGAGGGTTCCAGTGGATCGGAAGAAGCTATTTCAGAAACTTTCGTGATCCTTTACGCGTGAAGCATTGGAAAGGGAGAACGATAGCTGGGTATACGGTGTTCATGGTAAAATGAGCACTTCTGAAAGCCCTGCTTAAGATCTATTTGTATGCACGTTGTGTGTTCTTCCGCCTTATGTAAAATTACCATTGCCACGGGCCTCGTCGCTTTCTTCATGCGTCGGTCAAATGTAACCGTAGAATTATTAGAAAAGTAAGTATTTTAAATATCTGCTAATTTTTACGCTTCGACGCTTTAAAAACAGAAAGCGATAGAAACAATTTAAGCTATCGCAAATGGTCACCTAACACTTTTTATTCTATGTTAAGATGTGGAACTACTTTCCTCTCCATCGTTACCAACTTTACTGGGCACATGTCACTTATTGGGCCCGTTAAAATATATGCAGGCAGGAGCAGTGATTATTTTCTAAGGTTGATTTCGAAAGTGCTTACTTTATCGTGAACAACCTTTAGGTAAGGCTTGACGCCTCGACAACAGCGAGATCAGTATAGACGGAACAAGTTGCTCAGACAGGGCAGAAAATAAACCATCAAACACGTAAAATCAAAATCGGAATGGCCATACAGGAATTCGAACCCGGGTCCTCCCGAATGCGATTCCAGTTTACCACGCGCCACCTCGCTCGAAAGGGTGAGAGAGAAAAAAGTTCTAGCCCGTGGTCTGGTACGGTGTCTGGATGAACTGGTTCCAAAGGACGTCCAGGCAAGAATGGCCAATAATATTCCCGGGCCGGGGCTACCCACTAAGGCTGGCTTCGCGTAAGGCACTCAACTTTCACTGCGCCTCGGCCTGACCATTTGTACGCCATGGCTGAGTTGTAACTCGCAGTCGCAACGTCAGGCTGGAAGAACCTTGAGCAACAACGATAACATAGTGTGGTGTGATTAAAGTAGACTACTAGTTAACCTTTGAGCAGATAGTTGTTATAAATAAAGACACCGACAATGTCCAGAATTGCTTGGCTTGGGCTTTATAGAGCGACTAAGTTGGATTTCCCTCGACTGTTCTGTTTGGGGTCGGTGCGTCCACAGAGCAGGCACGCAGAGACGAAATGAGCGCACCCTTTCTCTGATTGGCCGCGCGAGACTCCTGAAACGAGCCTTGTGTATGATTGGCTACTGAATTCTGCGAAATGTTCCTTCGAGTCCAGCTCTTTTTAACAATCTCCACAGCGGTGTCGAAACGCCCCGCCGGTCTTTGAGCTGGATCTTCATCGTCGGGACGAGGGCGAATACCGCCGAAGCCAAACCGGCGTGTAAGATTGTTGCGGGATCAAGATTACGTTGTTTCCGGCTAGAAACTCACGTGTAATGAGAGCTGGGTGACAAAGTGCATTGCCGTCGTGGAGCATTCAAGGTTACTTGCGCGCCACAAATTCGGACGCTTTCGCCGAACGGACAAACACGTTAGACGAGGGCTGTCGAGTGCTTTCAAGTCGCCACGCCCATTATAAACACTGTTTCAGAGTACTCCAAAATGGCTAAAAACAGCTTTTCCAAAGTGCTGTATCTCAAAAAAACATGCTTCAGTTACACACAAAACCACACAAGGGCCCTGCATTGAACCTTCCTACAGACTTTCCACCAATAAAATAATACGGTAACCGCTGAAAGTCCCATAGGTACACGTAGTGCGATGAGAACACTGCGCGCAAATTGAGAGCCTTGGGCTTAGCGGCGATGGCGCACTTGATGCGCGTGGCAGTCTCGTCCTTATTGCTCCCACGCTTCTAGGACTCAAAAGTGGCAGCAGAACTCGCTGTCGACGGTGTGGTCTCCGGAGACGACTTCTTGATGCACGATGCAACCTGCCACCGAGCTCTCCTCACACACCCATCCTACTAAAGGCTGTTCACGGTAAAGTGCACCTTAGGAATGAACCGTAAAAAAAAAGTCACTGCCCATGCATGCATATATTTGAGTGGACGCACTGAGTGACATTCGCCTAACAAAGTTGGTAACGATTGATGGAAAGTAGTTCCATATCTTAACGTCGAATAAAAACTGTTAGGTAATCACTTGTGATAACTTAAATTATTTCGTTCGCTCTCTGTTTTTTTAATGCATCGAAGTGCAAAAATGAGCAGATTTGTAATGTAGCTATTTCCTTTTTTAATAATTTCTCAGTTTCATTCATAAGGCGGAAGAATACACAACGTGCATACAAATAGAACTTACGCAGGGCTTTCAAAAGTGCTAATTTTACTGTGAATACTCTATAGCTATGATTTAAAACACTGTTTTAGAACAAAATAATGAATAAGGCGGAGGAATACACAACGTGCATACAAGTAGATCTTAAGCAGGGCTTCAAACGTGCTCATTTTACCGGGAACAGCCTATAGTCAGATATGACACCTGCGAATTTCGCCCTCTTCCAGGAGATGATTAAGGGCGCCGCCTACCTGGCGGTGGAAAAGCGTTGCAGTGTGTTTGAAAGCCACGTTTTTTTTATGAAACCATTAAACGTGTTCCCACGATACCAATGTATGAAAAGAAAACACATTTCGGGCAAGATACGTATGATACTCTCACAACATCATGTACATTATAAATGCTATTCCCGAGCCCTCCAACATAGCTAAAAACGGCTTTTTTCGCACTGCACACTCGTTGGAAACACGCAAAACTATTATAGGGACCTGCACTCAACCTTGCTGTGAACTTTCCAACAATAAAATGACAGGGTCGCCGCTTAAAGTCACATAGGTACACGCAGTACGACGGAAATACTGCACGCCAGTTCAGCGCCCTGCGCGTAGGGGCATCAGCCGCGCGTGTCAATGTCGTCCTTATCGGTCCGGCATTTCCCTTCCTCAAACGCATTAAAAACATCCAAGTAGGCGGCGTCCTTAAGCTCAACGGCTGCCATGATGGCGCTTGACACGCTTCGAGAATGAGACTTCCACGACACATTCCAGACGTGACAGGTACGCTGCGAGAGCGCTGTATGGCTATGCAAGGGAACTATTTCGAAGATGATAGTATATGAACGTATACAAATAAAGCACGTTCTAGTACACAGAGCTAGTATCGAAACATTTTGATACTACCTCGTATCTACCAAAATTATACAGATTGCTGTTATAGATAGCGACGGCGATGAACCAATATTTACTGAACGAGAAAAAAATTTTTTTTTTGCGAACACTACAATTTGTGGTGACAACTAAAAATATGCAAAGATGAAATTCCACATATTTTTGTCTCCAGCAAGCATCCGTGACCTCAAACCGTCGGATGATTCAGTAGATGTTCCCCATTTGCCATCCACGGTGTAACACCGGGGAAATTTACGTACCAGAAAGTTCCGACCCCGTAGGGAATCGGGGTGTATTAATCAGGCACCCTGGCTAGCAGATTAAATGGCAGGATATATGCTACACGGATACCAAATGAAATTACGCCAACTATGTAGATGTCATTACACAACAGCGCTGCCCAGTGAGAAACAGAAATAGGTGTAGCAGGGTAGCCCTGATAACAGCTTAGGCAACACGCAATTTATGAAACAGGAATCAAAGTTCTTTATAAAACGCAACAGTTGCCGACTAACCGTAGTAATGGATTACGCGGAGCTTGGTTGAAGTGGATATTTCAACGCGTGGAAATAATTCGATTTCGACTTTCCGCGTTCTATTTCCTATCGCTCGGCAAGAACCTCACATTATCCCAGTTGGTCACGCACGTGGTCTCGGGTCGGGATGTAAATAAATCCACGCTGCTGCGGTATCCGCCGGCTCTAACTGGTAGTTGCCACACGTTCGAGAGACGCTGAGCGCGGGACTTGTACATGATCCGGTAGGCGCGTAATATACCTACAGCTACATTTACCACCCCCCCCCCCCCACACACACACACGCACACACTTCCTCACCATGAGAACTAGTCTACGGTTAGTTGCACTCCACAACATTTAAGTTGAGAGCCACTTTCGTGATTGGATTACTTTACAGGACCCGCCAACCTGAAGCTATGTTCCGCGTTTGAGACCGAGAAACGGGGCAGCGATAGGGGCTACACTGCCACGTGCATCCAGGGCGCCATCGCCACTAAGCGCAAGGCTCTGAACTGGCGTGTAGTGTTCAGGCCGTGCTGCGAGTACCTTGCCTATGGGACTTTGAACGGTAACACTATAATTTTACTGGTATAGGCTATTCACGGTAAAGTGAACACTTTTGAAAGCCCTCTCATTAAAAATAATAGTCAAGCCTTAGGTGTTAATTTCTGAGTGTGGTGGAGTATACACACTGTGTTTATTACTTACGTGGAAATATTTACTTTAAAAAAGAGGTAAACGGATAAAAAATGGCTAACAGGAAAAAACGACTACGACCACAAAAGTGCTCACTTTACCGTGGACAGCCTATAGAAAGAATTTAACAAGAATCCATGCGCGGACCTTGAATTTTTTTGTATGTAATCTGACGCGTGTATTTTCAGAAACGGAACTTTGAAAAAAGTCGTCTTCAGCTATTTTTGAGTGCGTTGATATGGCGTTTCTCATGTGTGTAATGTCTTGGAAGAACTCAACAGCAACAGCACTCGCCGGAAGTGTGTGTTCTTTTCGTGGATCAGCATACTGCATGCACGTTTAATAGTTTCATAGGGAAATGCGTATCTCAAACATTGTGCGACGCTGTTAAAGAGAAAGGTAGGCGGGAGGCTTAATTGTTACAAATCTTAACTGTATAACCGCGAATCACACGTGTTTAGTACCGGAGTGATTTAGTTCTGATTCGCTCCAGTCATATAAGAAAATGCCTTCCCCTGAAGACATGAAGCCAGTAATCAAAGGAAAGCTACAGATGTGCAGTACATACGACAATTATGTCTTGTGCGCGTGTGAATCTTTTCTGGAATAACAGGTGGCCCAATAGATTACCCTATCTAAGAGCACATTTCTGTTTGGATCGTACCTACGCCGAGTGGAAAAACATACACATCCATGCACAATATTACAGAATTGCACCTTCTTACGAGTGGCATTTGACAAATCTTTCTATTTCTCCATACCATTTTTGTTCTGCTTATTGTGTAACCTAGAGAGGAGGCGCAGTGGTAACCACATTGACTTCCTCTGGGGAAGATGAGAGTTCTATTTCCCGCCCAGTCATCTAGACTTCGGTTTTCCACAGCTCTCCGAAATCACTCCAGGAAAATGCGGGAATTGTTCCTTACTATAAGGCAAGGACGATTCCTTCGTCGGTCACCACTGTTCAAGGAAACGGACCGCTTCTAATAACCCACTCTGTATTAGACCGCGCAGGACCGGGTTTGGGTGCCGGGTACCTAATATATGTACGTTTGTTTGTATGTGTCACCTAAAGGTATGAATTCAGGAAAGATTAGTATTTCAGTCCCCCCCCCCCCCAACGCACCTTTCTTGATTACCTTACCGGTATACATAAAGTCGAACAGTTGGAAACAAATTATTAAAATCATAACCGAATATGTATATTTATTACTACATCAGTAAATGACGGTCACAGCAGAAAAGTCCCCTATGTAGACGTGCAGTCGAAAGCGCAATAAAAGCGCGCAATTTTAGTGCCTTAGCCTAGAGATGACGACTCATTTAATTTAGGTGCCAGTGTCGTCCTTGCAGCATCTTGTTTTTGTGCCTCGACATGTATAAAATGAAAATAATACTGCTAATATTTCTATTAATAGAAACAAGCAATGTAACTCGCCAGCGGCACCCAAACACAAGTAACATGCACTTGTAAGTTCTCGAAACGTCGTTGCGTTTTCTTGTGTAACACTGGCCTATCTGTACGGGTATCCACGTTCCCGGACACTAGGCCTAGTTAGGGACCGCGCTGGTGTAGTGGTTAGACTGCTCGCCTCCCACCAAGGCGAACCGGGTTCGATCCCCGGCCGGGTCACTCCCGGATTCCTCTCGCATGTGGGAATCGTGCCGGACGATGCCGCTGGTCGGCGGGCCTTCTCGGGATCTCCCGTTTCCCTCGCCCCTTCATCCCGGCGTTGCTCCACACGCACCTCAATCACCCTCATCGGCTCTCAAGACCTCGCTGTTAAGAGCCGCTCAAATCTTTTCACTCACCAGGCCTACTTGTGCCGTCGATACACTGTCTACGGGTACGTGTTCTTGCTTTTCCCATGAACATTCGCGTATGTATAGGCTATTCACGGTAAATTGAGCACTTTTTAAGACCCTTCCCACAGCCATTAACCACTAATAAATGTATTTTTTACAAGCCTCACATGTTAAATTTCGAGACTGATGAAATGTATACACTGTGTTCTTTTAGTAACATACCAGTGTTTATATTAAAACGTGGTGAAAAGGTATAAAATTTGTTGAAAGGATAATTTTAGCAGGGCCTTAAAAAGTGTCACTTTACCGTGAACAGCCTATACCAAACTGGTGTCTTATTAGCCAGGCTCTTGTTCTTGTTTCCGTCTGTTCATTAGTTTTTATTTCATTTCTATTTTTTTTTTTTTTGCTTGTGTCTCAAATATTTACATGTTCTTCTGCGTCAGCGGCGACTTAAATTTTCTTTTATGTACGACTAAAATTCAGCCACCGGAATACTTCAATGCTTTTGCTCTTCGCTCTGTTTACATAGTGTTACATTTCGTATGGCAAATGGAATATCAAATATCCTGTATAGTTCATTCTCGGTTACTTTCAACTATTCTTGAGCCGTACTTTAAGTTCTACTTTCACGATATTCCTCCGCCTCACGCAAACTAGTCTCGAAAATTACAGCAAAGGGACAACCGTAACATATTCGTGCGCCTTCGGTTGAATAATATTTCCCATGAATGAGAACTATTTCGTACTAAGCGTTACCAACAAACGTATTTTCTCACTCTTTTTATTCATTCGAAATATGAGTTGCATATTAAAATTTATAGATAAAATACAGTTAAAAGTTCGATTAAACAAACAGTAAGACAGTTTTGTGTTTCGAGGATTATAAGACGTTCGCGAGATATGACACATTTAGGAAACATCCAAACACGTTCATACATGGGGTGGTTCTTTTAAAGGTTTTAATTTTAAAAAATTCGAACATACCGTAAATAGTCTATATCCCAGGTTTCCCCGCTTCTTTCCTGTTATCCGTCTTTATATACTGCAGTGTGTCCAAGTTACGGAAAAATTCCTAGAAAGAAGCTCCTTACATAATTATATTTCTTTAAGTAAGGAGCACCGGCCCACTTTATTTTCAAAAAGGCAGCGGCGAAGTGCGCGCTACAAGAGAAAGTTTCGTCCCCAGAGAAGCAGACGAATTATTAATTCCGACTCGGTAGTAGCTGGCAAAGTTCTCCCCACTCCTCGCTAGTCACGTGCAAACGAAAATAACCGTAAATATACTAACTGGATTTGTATCCAGGGGCGTCGGAAAGGAGATCCAACAGGAGAAATTATGTACATTAAGTTCCGTACTATATGTCTACTGTATTTGCTAAGAATGGAGGTCAATAATGACTTTAAATAGTAGGCCTAACGTTTTTATTGGTGTGAACAAGTATTGTGTGTTAATTTATGTGAATAGGAAACAAAGAGTACATGCCGCAAAGATCTTTTCTCCCGCGTACGGGTGAAAATAACACGCCCACACTGCAAAAAAAAATTGTGGTAAAATTACCTTACATGTAAGGGAAGTTAATCACCTCTACATGTAAGGTAAACTTACCTCTTAAATGTAGAGTAAATTTACATAACAAGTCGAGTACTAGTCACTAAACGTACTGAAAAAGTAGGCCTACTCGTATGGGAAAAATCCCATAGGTACTCGTATGGGAAAAATCCCATACGAGTAAGGGAAAATTAATTATACTGTATAGTAAAATTATATTTTATAAAAATATCCCGGGGTCTTGGTATTGGTATATTCTTTGACGAATAGTGACCGAAACTTCAATATTAAAATATTCTACACCCGCCGGTGGGTGGTCGCGAACCAAGGGCCTCTGTCACGACAGGCCGATGTGCTATCCATTACACCACAACAACGTGGCAACATCAATGAATATTAGAGTGTTAAATATTTCATTATTGCTCCCGTACCCTCACTTAGCTGTTGACATAATGCTGAAGAGGTGCACGGGTCGTTTAGATAATTTTCCCATCCATCTATGGAATTTTCCACTGCCATGTTCGTGAATTTTACTCCAGAGTTGGATTATTTTTACTACCTTATATTTGTCAGGTAATTTTCCGCGCTGAACCGGCGTGAAGTATTTCTGTTGTCACGTTTTCCTGTGCAAATCACATCCGTAACAGTTACAGTTATGACACGCGGTGAAAGTTCACAGACTTAAATACGACTTTGTGAGTTTACTTTTCTCCTAATGCACAGGCGAGATATGAAAATGCGATTTTTCAAAAAGTATTTTCTGTATTTTTTTTTCCGGCTTAGGTAGCTGGGAATTACCTTTTCTGGGGAAAAAAACGCAAGTTATTGCCAGGATATTTACTTGCAGAGATACGCGTAAACGCGGAAACAACAAATGTAGAGAAAATATTATGTCCGGACTACAAACTCTTAAACGCGCTACGTTTGAGTTTCAGGACGAGTGAGTGCAGAGATTCAGGCGGCTCTTGACAGCGATGTCTTGAGAACCGACGAGGGTGAAGCGAAGCGAGTATGGAGCAACACCGGAATGAAATAAGGCGGCGGGGAAACGGGAGACCCCGGAGAAAACGCCGCCGACCAGCGTCGTCATCCGGGCACGGTTCCCAGGAGAGAAAATCCGGGTGCGACCACGCCGGGAATCGGACCGGGGTTCGCCTGGGTTGGAGGCGAGTAGTCTAACCACTGCACCACCGCGGCCCTCTTTAGGGTTTCAGGCGAGATCGGTCGCTCGCTTCTTTTCCTTTTACGTATATGTCACGGCCGTCTCGTCGTCCGAAAGCGGCACGTCTAGCCGAAGTCTAGCTCCTCCGCACTGTGCATGGCCGCGAAGTTTCAGAGGAGGAAAAAATGGGGCGTGGCTGTGTTGGGGACACGGCCATTTGTTTTGCGTGGATACGTCTACGTTGACGCGCTCGGACGCCTTGATGTTTATTTTACGTTCCCGGCACCGCTTCACTCGATCATATAGGGTTTTATGGGTCTCACTGGATTGCTTTTGAGATGCTCTTTCCAACCGTGTAAGATTTCTGTATTTCGTCACTTGGCTTTTTGACGAGTATAGACCGAAAATGTGTTAAGTTTTCTTACTTTTTTTTACATTAAACGCATACAATTTCACCATAACCACGCCACAAAAATGATTTTATACACGCAATCGATTGATCTCGACGAGAGCTGTCGATTGAAACTTAAATAAGCGTCGTAGCTTCTCCTAGTCAAAAGTTATACTACGCGGAAGTTATGAGATGCAACGAAACGAACCCAAAATCCCCCCCCCCCCCGGGACCGCCAACAAAAGTTCTCCGCGCCCAGCCACGCGCGATACTTCGTAGTCCTCACTCAACGTAACATATTCTTTGATCCTTCGGCAATCGAGTGGTGTAATTGAATTTTGAATGTAGACGACAGATTTGGAGCTGCAATGTCAAACTCTATCCTCCGAATTTTGTTATCATCGGATTTTCTGAATTGACTCCCACTATGGTTGCAAATTTAAAGACGTATTCAAGTCAAAAACAAAAGTCCGCTACGCGACCACAGATACCGAGAACTGTTGTCAACGTAATAACTCACACGATATCGTGAGTGTCTGTTGTCCAACAGGCGATCCGCATAGACAAACGAATGAGCGACGGCGAAATGCCGACACCCTGTCAGCCACCTGCGCCAAACACAGTGCCACCAGCTTTTGCACTGTTCCACTTCAAATTATTTAATAATTTCTGTTTCAATAGTTGGTAAGATGATACAATAGACTAATCTCTTTTACAGAGAAATATAATAAAACGGTTAATGATCGTCACTCTCTATATATAATATTTATAGTCTATTCACGGTGACTTCACACGTTTTGATACAAACCTTTAAAAAATTACACCAAGCATGGTGTGTTTGGTTGTTTCCTTATAGCCTATGTCATGTATGACTAGCGTTTTATAGTTTTATTAACATAAAAGTATCTTTTTATTTTACTAAACTGAACTTTTACTCATATTTCATTTTAAATTATATTTATTTTAGAGTTAATATGAATAAAACAGTGATAAAATAGGTGTGTTCCTAATGCCCAGTAAGAAATAGTTCTCAAGCAAATTATTATAGGTTGTTCACGGTAAAATGAGCACTTTTGAAAGCCCTGCTTATGATCTACTTGTATGCACGTTGTGCGTTCTTCCACCTTATGTAAAATTAACATTGCCATGGGCCTCATCACTTTATTGATGCGTCGGTAAAGTGAAACTGTGAAATTATTAGAAAAATAAATATTGTACAAATATGCCAATTTTTACACTTCGATGCCTTAAAAAATACTGAAAGAGAGAGAAACAATTTAACTTATCACAAATGGTTACTTAATACTTCTTGTTCGACGTTAATATATGGAACTACTTTCCCATCCATCCTTACCAACTTTACTGAACACATGTCACTCATTGCACCCGTTATAATATATGCACGTAGGGACAGTGATTTTTTTCTAAGGTTGATTTCAAAAGTACTCATTTTATCGCGAACAGCCTTTAAACGGAATGCGCACTAATATAGCGTGTTGTCCCTTTGGTGTCATTTTTTCGAACTTACTTTGACAGCACTTCAGAAATATTGGCTGTAACCGTGAATGGAATATACAGGCTAAATTAGTTCCCCACCCCCCCCCCCCACAAGTGTGCGGCCATTTGCGGGACGGATAAACACATATACGGGATTTGATTTGTTTACAGGAACAGTGGCAGCATGCTTGCAAAAGCCTAACACCACCTAAGACACACCGGCAAATTGACAGTTTGTTAAAAATAAACGGTCAATCTTCGTTAAGTTTTTATTTCGGTCCTAAAATATTTTCGCTGGTTGGACAGTTAATGAAGTCGAGTTATATTAACAATATCTGAGCTTGAGTTTCGCAGTCTAAAATTGTACAAGCTACGCAAAGTATATATCTCCGTCAGCTTAAACATAATGGGATAAGAAAACAATCAAGAGGGTTTACAATGTTTACATGCAATATTATTAATTCGTATCTAGCCAAATTTCGGCATACCACATACAGTAATAGAAGGAACGAAAGGTTAAACGTAAAAAAGTAAAAAGTGGAGGGAAAACAAACTTAATGGCAAAATTCCGACAGAAATAAACAGCTTCTTTAAAGCACGTAATTACGTAAACTTTTAAGTCTACTGTTTTTTCATCGACGTGTACCCACCGTTTTGAAGCACAGTTCTTTTTACAAATCTACGATGGCTGATTACATTTTCTTGGCCCTGTTAGCAAGGAAAATCATATCGAATGTTTAGCTGAGGGAAAAATAATATCCCAGATTGGTTAGTATTATTACGTGCTGCAGCTGGCGCCGACTCAGCTGCCCCACGCCATAAGCGGAGACCCACCTCGCCCTCCCCTCTTCCTGGAACGATGTGCTTGCGGCCTCCTGATATCCCCCTTCTTAGAATCCCGTGAATGCTGACAGAGGCGAGACTTGCTGACGTCACAGACCTCCTCTTGCCTGCTAGAGTTTCCGATACGTTTAGCGACGACGCAAGAATATTCTGGTGCGACTGGCTGGCGCCTCAGCACTCCGCGACCCATCGCGCGAGTTGGGGAAGATTCTAGATGGCGGCCTAAGACACTATATATACTGCCGCAACCCAGCGGTCGGAGTCTTTGGTGGAGGCCGCCTGGCCGAGTGTGCGCGAACGAATAGATGTGTGGACGACGACTGGAGATTGTGGGACAACGGCGAGTGAGGTGTTCGTGGCTTGAATGGACGAGAGGGTGTGAAGTCGACGAGTGAAGCCTACTGTGTGTGAGGGCGCTTGGAGGACTTTAGAACATTGCGACTGGCGGAACATGGACTGAACTGAGGTGGGACTGAATGGAAGTGTAATACGGACTTTTACTGTAAATATTCTAACTGTTAAATATGGACGCATAAAATATAAAATAATTGAATAGGTTGATACACTGTCTATTGGGACTGATCTTTAATTATTTAATTTATTTTATTTCTTTGCCAAATTATAAATTTTATTGATTGGTGTCAATTTGTAAACAGTAAGTGATTTAAATTTACTGTGAGGATTTGAGTTCAGAGAATTTTGCTGTAGTTACTGTAAATAAAATAAGTAAATTGTAATTAATTCTTTTATTTTATTAAGATCTCCATCCCTTAACGAACTTGGTACAGCCCACTTAATTTCTAGAGAGAGAAATTGTAACAGTATTGCTGTTTCTTATGAGACATAGTTTTCAGGAAGCTATTTATTTATTGCTTTAAAGATACAACTCGAGTTAAAAAAAGCCGTACATGTCGAATGCAAAAACTAAGAGAAATATCGATTTTGTACTCCGATGATAATGTAAGAAGAGCGCAAATTGCTATTTTACTATAAAGTAATATGTGGAAGTTGTTGCAAGTTAAATTGCCTTTCAATTCCAATGCTAACACTAATGATACTGGGTTTTGAAATAGGCAAGTGCGCGGAGCTAATAAACAGGGACGACACGTTATAATTTCAAGATACGTTTGCGAGAAACCAACACAAAACTAATAAAATAAAAACTGCACGATGAATTGCGCCAGAAAATCAGGCTTTACAACAGCGGGCGAGAAGAGAAATTCACTTCCAAACATTGAAACGAATACAGATCATTGATTACAAACCATTTAGACCGTGCATTTATTGGCTCGCGCCTATTTCCATGAGTCTCAGCCAGGACGTGAGATCGCCGACACACCCCAGCAGAAGCGAACAGACTCGTTATCGACAGAGGCCAAAAATAATTCGGCCCCAGACCCGAGAATACTCGACGACCAAGATAGCATCATTACGTCGATAGGGTAATGCACCCATACGATACTTATCGACAAGACATCACACGAGCGACAAAAAGATCTAGGTCAGAAATCGAGAGCCGAACTGCAGAAAAAAATGACACTATAGGCCTACCACTGAGGATTGGGAAATGAAGCCCTGGGTCAGCAGCTGAGGAAAATGACACAAGATAATTTTACTTTGAGTAAAAATGTTTTAATTTTAATTTTATTAAGAAATTACATGTCGCTATGAGTCCAACTTAATAGACTCATTCCTAGAAACAATATACATAGACAAGAAAATTTAAAAATTAATAACTGTCAACTATGAATAATAAAATATATATTTTTTCAATATATGATCTGCATTTTTACAGGCTAAGTGATAGTATTATTTCTATTTCTGTAAGTTCTTTCTGCCTATTTCTCTTGCATACATACAAAAAAAAAAGGGGAGGGGAAGACGACAGACAGAGACACAGACATCTCAACATTTGATCAAGGCACAAATGTTACGAAACTAGGTCGATGTGTTCGTTGACGCCAGAACATTACGATTCAGGAACTTTCCCAGAGGTGAGCTACGTGGTACACAGCGTTAAAAAGTTCTGGGGATGGGGGGGGGGGGAACTCCATCGGACTGTTACGTAAAAGTATCAGTTATCGACACCGGTCTGACTTCACCGTGTGTCGCAGTGACAGCCGTTTACATCCCCTTCCGTACAATCGTGTGCATCGTAGGAATCTGCTCAAACTTCCACCAGTACCTAGGTTTGTCAACACAATAAGGCAGATATGGCTAGTTTCTGCGGCTGACACGCCTGGCTGGCACTCGGGGAATCACAGGTTTGTTTAGTATACCGACTGACAACAGGCATGGTTCATACACGCTGTTCGCGGTAAAATGAGCACTTTTCAATGCCCTGCTTGAGATCTGATTATATGCACGATGTGAATTCTTCTACCACATGTAAAAGTAACACTGCAGTAGGCCTCGTCCCTTTGTTCGTGCCTCGGTCACAGGGAACTGTAAAATGATCAGGAAAGTAAATATTTTACAAATTTTCTCTTGCTTACATCTATATGCATTAAAAAAAAAACTGAAAATAAACGAAATAATTTCAGTATGTACCAATATTTGCCTAATACTTTTAATTCAGCTTTAAAACGTGGAACTACTTCCCGTGGTTCGTTACCAACTTTAGTACGTGGATACCAGTCTTTCTGCCTATTAAAATATGTGTGCAGGTAGGAGCAGTAACTTTTTTCAAAGGTTGATTTCAGAAGTGTTCACTTTACCGTGAACAGCCTTTAGTCAATTGTCTTCCTGGTCCTTCACCCGTTCGGTTAACATCCTCCCTAGCCTCAATCCATACACTGTGTATTTTTGTTTCTTTTTTATTTTCTAGAAACATTTTTGGAATATACAAGCTATTCCCGATAAAGTGAGCACTTTTTGAAGCCCTCTCACTTGGAATAATAGTTAATAAATATATTTTTATGTAGCCTTAGACGTTAACTTTCGAGTCCAATGAAATACATACACGGTGTTTATTACTTAATACATGACAATATTTATTTTAAGAAGTGGTGGAAGTGTAAACAATATTACTGGTAGGAAAAGATAACTAGGGCATTGAAAGTGCTCACTTTAACTTGAACAGCCTACAAATTACTAAGATTATATTTTTAACCTTAATTTTTACAACAAAATTAAAGCAAATTTTACAACACATCGCCATGGACTATATACAGCAAATGCTGTATTTTGACAAGCAAGAAATGTAGACTTACTGTTATTATGAAAATGGAGAACCACATGTTCCATATACTGCATTTCTAAACATACAGCATTTTCAATTGCTGTGTTTAAGAAATTCTCGCAACTAGTTTAGAAAATCTGTTTTTAAAGAGTACATAATTTTACACCAAATAAGTACAATGAACTGTTGTTTACTAATACAAAATGAATCGCGACAGAGATCGTGTTAGTCATGAGACAGTTTCTAAAATGTTCACACTCGTTTTGAAAAATGGCGATAGGTATAAGAAATATTATATACATTCGCATTTAAGAGACTGTGTTATCTCGTAACCTCGATATTTTGCATTTTGTTTACTGTATTTGACTCCGTTGAAAAAAAAAAAAATGTTGAAAATCAGTCAAGTTAATGGTCCACTGACTTGCAAATTAACTTAAAATTGGGCAATTAGTATGCCTAAATGGCACAAAACAGAAAACTTCGTATAAATAAGAGAAAAAATTCGGATTGCATTAAAATATCTACAACTGCTTGGGGGGGGGGGGGGGGTACATTCCGAGTGTCTTATAATTGCTTTCACGGAAATTCTCATGGAGAGAATTCATAGAGGTTTAATTAAATCCTAACGAAAGTGATGCTGAAATTGAAAATTCGCAGTACTCTTTAATTATATAGCTGCCCTAACTTAATTGTTAACTGAGCACCCGGCTTGCAAGAGTGAAAGTCGGTAATGCTGATTGAATGGTTGTAATCTCTGAAATTTAACTTCGGTTACCCGCTGCCGTAACTGAGAATACGTTAACGTAGACTTAAAAAATTTTTTTTGCACGCCTAAAATAGTGTTGGTAACGAATTAAGATTTAGTACTAAGCCCTAATTACTTAAGGTATGATTAAATGTGAAAAGTTTAAGATGGGGCAAGGGTAAACAATTGTTCTTTTTTTTTTTTGCACACAGCACAGTAATACTTGGCAAAATAATTCCCCTACATATTTCAGTTTGTCGCAATTTCACGGCGTCATTTGGCATGTGGATACGAGTCACGGCAGTGTTATGAGGTCTCCCTAGTAAAAAAAAAACTCTATATCACCTCAAGGTCATTTCCGATCGTAAAGGCGATATTAATTTGGATTCCAATTAATATCTCTGCAAAAAGTTTGTTATGTATATTCTAATTTGTTGTTTATTGCAGCTTCTCGCCAGTTTATTTATTATGAAGTACAGAATGTTATTCTTCTTATTCCCCGACGCTCGACGCTAGCGTCAAGACTCTAACTAGCCCATGCTCGACGCGACTCTCTATTGCCTTAAGGAAGTATTTATATTGGGACGGCGATAGCAAATAACACGAACAAACTTCACAAATGTGCTCTTTTTCCTCAGAATTTCAAGCGGTGACTATATGAGGCAATCTGTTCAGAAAACACACAGTGATGTTCAGGATGAAGTGAGCACTTTCGAAATCAACCTTAGAAAACAGTCGCTACTCCTACATACGTATAATTTAACGGGCACTCGGAGTGACATGCACTCTCAGTAAAGTTGGCAACGATGGACGGGAAAGTAGTTCCGTATCTTAATTAACGTCGAATAAAAAGTGTTGGGTAACCATTTGTGATAACTAAAATTATTCCCTTAGCTTTGTTTTTTTTTTTAAATGCATCGGAGTGTAAAAATCAGCAGCTTTGAAAAATATTTACTTTTTTTTTTTTTTTTTTTTTTTAAACATTTCCAGTTTCACTTGACCGACGCATGAATAAAGTGATGAGGTATGTTAGAATGTTAATTTTAAATAAGGCGGAAGAATACACAACGTGCATACAGGTAGATTTTAAGCAGGGCTTTCAAAAGTGCTCATTTTACTGTGAATAGCCTACAACTATAATTTAAAACACCGCTTTACAGAAGAATAAACAATAAATACCGTAAACGGAGGGCTACTTGACACTTTTCAACGACCACATTTACGTTTCAACAACCAAATTAATGAGTGAACAACAAAATACTGACTTTGAATTCTGTCCTGAAGAATGATTTACACTGAAATATTCCATAGGTTTTAAAAAAAATTAGATTAGGCACAACTGTTTACAGTTAGATTCGTATGACAACTGAGGAGGCCCCTCGATCTTTACCTGAGACGAAACAAAACTAGGATAGGCGGAATAATTTAACCAAGAACAAAAATAGCACGTATATATATAATCCGAAGTCTTTTCGCTCCACAGACGGCACATGCTATTTTTCAGATATTCCATATTTGTATTTCATGTTCCTCTGCGTGGTATGAACTTAATCTAAGTGGCCTGCCTGTCTGGAGCAGTCTTCCACGTTTGAGACACACATTTAACGAGGAACCATATCGCCATTGTGTGTGTAATTATAGGCTTTGCACGTTAAAATGAGTACTTTTGAAAGCCCTGCTTAAGATATACTTGTATGCACGTTGTGTATTCTTCCACCTTATGGAAAATTTACATTGCCATGGGCCTCATCACTTTATTCTTGCGTCGGTCAAGTGAAACTGCGATATTATTAACAAAGTAAACATTTTATAAATCTGCTAATTTTTACACACTGATGCATTAAAAAAACGGAAAGCGAAATAAATAATTCGAATTATCACAAATGGTTACCTAACACATTTTATTCGATGCTAAGATATGGAACTACATTCCATCTATCGTTACCAACTTTACCGGGCGAATGTCACTCAATACGCCCGTCGAAGTAGATGCAGGCATGGGCAGTGTTTTTTTTCTAAGGTTGATTTCAAATTGCTCACTTTATCGTGAACAGTCTTTACCCGAATTTCGGGCAATTCTAGTGGGTAAAAATGTGGGCATTTACCAGTTTCGGGTAAAATGAGGGTATTATTCTCAGAGGTATAAAAAATTTTGGAAACAGGGAGAAATATATATTGACCATTACTTGACCCATTTAAATTTCTCAGTGTTTCTAAGGTTAATGCACTGCAACAAATGCCGTATTTGATTTAAAAAAAAAAAAAAAAAAAAAAAAAAACCTCTGGTTAAAGTGGTTGAGCTGGTGAATGTATTGATAAATGTTATGTAGGCCTTACAAAGGCTAATGCCACTATAAATCACTCTTTTCTTTATTTTACACGTACACTTCCTTTTGCACACGTCTCCTACGTACACAGATTTCACCTTAAACGGATCTTTATTTAGTATTTCTAAGGCATTTTTTTATTCTTCGCCCGCCAATTTTTTTTTTTTTTTAACTTGCACATGCGGGTAAAAATTAAAATAAACACTGGCAACGCTGCGGAAGAAGTGGCAAATGACAATGCTACACGCAGCAACGTGTCGCGTTGGTTCGGGAAAATTTGTTTGCTATGCATGTACTGTATGTGCCCATTCCTACCTTATCTGGAGTAGACTGTCTGAACTCCCCTCCCCGCCCCAGAAAAATTAATTACTACTGTGTAAACACGATGAATATTTTTAATCTTTAGGGCAAATTTTAAACATCCTGCTATTGTGTCGATATTGAATACGAGTGCATTAAACTGGCATTGGCAAGAAAGTTCTAGAGAACTCTCAACAAAATACCATGACGTAAGACGTACCCCATAATTACTTTCAAATAAGCAGATAGTCCTCAGATCAACAACTGGTAGGAACTAAACATGAATTTATTAGGCACGGTTATGATCACCAATAACATTGTCGACATTTGATTAAGGAAAACAAAGGTTATTAATTCGTCGAATTTTGTTAATCACGGTGTATAAGTTGGGGATCAGGTGAAATATTAACCCAAAGAACGAGAAATTGTGTTCACTCACGATAGTTGTTGCTGTTGCGACTAAAGGAAGATAGACGAATCTCGTACAGTGCCGTCCTAATTAAATCACCTTAATAAGTTCATAGAACACCGGAAACAAAAAAAAAATAAAAAAATAAACGGCATTACATAACTATTTGCATTCAAGGTGCCATACAAATGTAGCCATGGTGGTGAAATTGTTAAGCCACAATAAGTAATAGCGGAATAATTTACTTGATATATTTAACACCTCAAATTCTCAAACTAAATAAAATAATATCAATGTGGCACGTTATAATTTCTCAAGTAACTTATTTTGTATTTTTTAATTTAACCTTGGGAATGAATACAGGCACAATTTTCGTAATAACCAGTTTTTTTTTCTTGAGAATTTAATTTTCTACTTAAATTTTCTTCTGTAATTAAGATTAAAGAATATCTAACTTGGAAATGACCACAAAATGCTATTCTGCATAGAATGCGAACGATAGTCAAAGTCAGCCAATTGTTTTTTATGCTTTTCGATATCCTATAGACGAATTCGAACAGCTCAACAACCGATACAAAAAATCCTCAACGTTTTATGCATTATATTTGTGTCAATATAAAAACCATTTGTAGGTTGTAATGCGAACTGCCCTACATACACTAGGGCCTAGATCTGTTGCCTATCATTAACGACGTAGCAATTTCGAATTTAAAACTTGGTATCGTGCAAAACAACACAAAACAGAAATATTCATTAATTAGCCACTGCATTCTTCAGAACTCATTCTCTTAATTGACACAGACAATTAATTTATACTTATTTGTATTTAATTTGTAATATGTCTGTTAGCTCTAAACAATTAGTTACATGTAGTATGTAGCCTGTTTGCCATTTTTTGTAATATTTGAGCAAATGCAACAGTGCACAAATTATATTATAATTTTGAAACAAACTGTTAAAAAAGAAATGCACGAGTCCTACCTCTGAGGCTCAAATATTGGCAATAAATTAATAAATTACAAGGAATCAAGCTACCCGACTGCTTATTGCTTACTATTATATTAGACCTGAGTCCTGTAAAATGTGTCGGTTGGACTATAAACAGCTAAGACACCTAACTTGTCAGATAAATTAAACGCGAAATGAAGGTTCTCTACCTATCAGTGAGCTACTACAAATACGGGACTCCCTTTTTGGAAAATTAGTTATTATTTAGGCCTATGACTTTAATTAATGGCCTTCTGCAAAATTGTCAAGAATAGTAGGCCCCCTACACGTAGGCCTAATGTTCATGGAATTCCTTACACTGCAGTGCATTTAAATAATACAATTACAGCATTTGTACTTATTTCATTCCCCTCAAATATGTTTTGCCATTTGTCCAAAAGTACAAAAAGTCACCAATACTTCTTTCCTCACCAAAACGACAATTTTTTCCGTCACATTTGCCTTGGACTTGACCTGCCTGGTCAGTCCAACTTCATAAGTTCATTAATGCTTTCTTTGCTTTATTTACGAAGGCAGTTCGTAAATATGCGCTCCGTACTATTTTTGCAGGGCCTAAATTAATTCTAAAATCGTCGGCATTCCTATTATTTCGTAAAGGGCATACTTAAAGATAATGTGTCCATAATTTACTCAAACTTTACCTCAAAAATGCTTATCACAGTAAAAATCTTTTAAACTAGAAATTTTTTTTTTTGGAATTATTCTATGAGGTTATTGTATGTCACGTTGTTGATTATTTATTTAATTTTTAAGTAAACGCCTTCTATAGTTAAAACGTTTCAACTTATACCGACAAATACCACGATGGCGAAGGTATTGCTGAAACTAAGTTTGTTACGTAATGCGTCAGGCATGTTTCTCAACTGTTCCAATTCTGCAAAACGTTAACTACTTTGTAACTGACATTCCCGCCGAATATATCAATAAAATCGTAAAGTTTTTAAGTAATTTTCAATCTGAGGTTATGAAATTTGAAAGCTAGAAAATGCACATTTATACGCACTATAACTAAACATATTTACGCCAAAGGGGCTTTCAAAAATAAATACAACGCTAAAGAATCGGGAAACCTACTTCCTCCGTATTACCCGGCAGTATTCCGGTGTTCCTAACCTAACCTAACCTAGAAAACATTGGGGCGCCTTATTTCTGGTGTTTTTGTTTCGGGAAATAACACACCGCGCCACACGTGAATGCTCGCTCTCTCACACACGTTCTCGTATGGGTTTTTTTTTTTTGGTTCTTTTAACGGCAGCTCCGCGAAGGGCACACGACGACCAGTAATTATAAGGTCACGTCCCACTGGCTGCTTGACCTTTGGCATTGTCGCCCCGCCTGACCGACGTGCCGGGTTTTACACACAAATAACCTTCCCCCCTCGGCCCCACCCCTCACGAACAAACACGTATTACAGACCCTGAGAGTATTGACACACGCGCGCACGCAACGGACGAAGAAGCTTCCCAAGGTCCTTTGCGGTCGGGTCGTGGCAGTAAACAGGCGAGCGACGAGTTCGGTTTTCACACTTTCACCGTTTTACAACTGCCAAGGTAACCTCCAACATTATGACGTGAATATTCTGAGATAATAACACCATCAGGTGTGACAGCACGCAGGGAAAAAAAAATATATATATATATCTTCTACCCACAAGGTTGGCAGGGCACACACTTAAAAAAAAAATTAAAAAAATACAGGTTAAGGTCACGCTGACATTTCTGAACCCTGGCTATATAAAAACTACTCCTTGAACACTTACCTTGAAACAAGGGTTTAATAAGTCCAAATCCCGGGTGAGAAGTCAGTTACCAGAATGGGCGTGAGCAGGCGAGAACACTTATTATTTTTTTTTTTTACACGGAAACACACAGCGCAAGATTATTCACATGCAAACACCAATACAACACCAACATGTTTGTATAGACATCGAACGCACATCCGTCCTGCCCGAAGTTCGAAAAACACAGCAGTCTAGAATACGTGTATCAAAAAGAGTGTTCTTTAATTTTTGTAATGGCGGGAGATAAAAACGAAGTTAACTCGCCGTCGTCGTCGCCGCCTCGATTCGCTCGCTCGCGGGTACGACAGAACTGCGCGCCCGCTGCGGCTGTGGAGCCAAAACAGGCGAGAGCCAGCTTCTCGAGGGAGCTTTGCGGGGAGCGGAGGGGGGCCTAGCGCGCTGCCAACCTCGCGGCGACCAACTACACTAGACGCGCCGGCACGTGGACTCCACCTGGCAGCCGGCGCTCCCTAGATCCTCGTCGCCCGCCGCGCCGCCTGGTCCGCAGGCCCGCGCGGGGCGAGGATCTAGGACTCGCGGTCACTCAAGGTCGGCCGTGCTTATTCGTTTGTAAGTCCATTCATCGTTATAGTATATTCGCAGTTTCTTCACGCTTTTCGAATCAAACCTTTGAAATATCACCCCATGTATGACGCGTTTAGTTGTTTCCTAAATACGTCATGTGTCACAAGTGTTTTATATTTCTGTTAACATATTAGCATTTTCTTTTTGATTGAACTGAAGTTTACTAGCTTTTTATCTATAAATTATATGATGTAATTTGTAATTAATATAAATAAAAACACAGAGGAAATAGGCGTGTTGGTAACGCCTATTAAGAAATAGTTCTTTTGAAAAATATTTTTTAATTGATTGAGCACGAATGCGGTGCGTTGCCCTTTGGTGTAATTTTCCAGACCTAATTAAACTTTGGTACATGAGGCGGAGGAATCGCCTGAAAGTAGAACTTAACCAGGACGTCAGAAAAGTTGGAATTAACAGCGAATGGACTATACTACCAACTTTTCTGAAGCCCTGCTAATATTCTACTTTCAGGCCGTTTCTCCGCCTCATACAAACAAAGCTTAACTGAGTACAGAAAAGTACACCAAAAACGACAGCATAACGCATTAGTGCGCGCTCAGACTAATTGTACAGGATCATCGAAAAAGACTGGTACAATTTCATAACTTTATAGCGACAAAACTATTTAAGTGAGTTAGCTGATTCTTGCACCAAATTGTAGTGGAAGGACGAAGGTATTTTTTTTGGTGTGGCGGGGGGGGGGGGGGGGGTGTTCGACAGTCGCACATCGACCTTGAGATTGTGGCAGGGGCGCGAGCGCCACCTTGCATCTGCGCCGACCCCTCCAGTGAGATGAGTGTGTGTAGCAGGAAGCACGGTGTGTTCTTTGGTTCGCGGAGTTCAAGTCTCGAGTGAATGTGCAACATCATTTTAGAAGGCAGTATCCGGGACGATGTGTATCAAAAGAGAGGGCTATTAAACATTGGGTTAAACATTTATAGTGAAATCGGCACCGTACAGAAATAAATAAAACCATTAACCACGATGGTAAAGAACGTGCGAAGAAAAGTTGGAAATGCTTAGGTTATCTTGTGTGCGCAATCCTAAAAGGTCAAATTGCCCACCGCAGTTTGGAGCTTGGCATTCCGAAGAGTACCATACAAAATGTTCTTCATAAATGTTTGAGATTGCATGCCTGCAAGATTCTATTGAGGTACGAAATTAAGCTGGAAAATCGGGCCAAACGTTTTGCATTCGCTGCTTTCATGTTGAAAGAAAAGGACACGGAAAGAAGCCCCGATCTTACCCGTCTAGACCTTATCTTCTGGGGATACGTCGAGAACATTGTCTGCGCTGTGAAGATTCGAGATTTGGAGCATTTTCATCAGAGAATCACTGCTACCATTGAGACAATTACGCCGACAGTGCTCGGGAATACGTGGATGGAGGTCGAATATCGCATGTACATACGCAGAGCTACAAATGGAAAACACATAGAAACATTTTAAGGTAAGCAAAACCTTGATTCTTCCGGTTCATTTTGGTACAAGAACTAACCAAATCGGCCAAATAGTCTCGAAGCTGTGGTTTTTTTAATTTGTACCATTCTTTTTCTATGATCCTGTATTTTGCATGAGAAGTACTTCCTCTTAGGTATAATCAGTCCCCATAAACTCTCCCTGTTTTTATTCGTATTCATTTTAAAATAAATATTGTAATTTATAGATTAAATATAAGAAAATGGCCTATTCAACCAAACATAAAATAATTCGTCGTTAAAAGAAGTAAAAAAAGAAAAGAAAAAAAACGCTTGTGATGCATGACATATTTAGGATACAACAAAATTCGTCATACATGGGATTTTTTTCAAACGTTGATTTTAATAGTGCCGCGAACGAGACTATAATTTTATTGTTTATTATTATCGTTGATCCTCTTTACAGGATATGCGAAATGTCAGTTGATATTTTTTTGCACTGGAAACAATGATAAATAGCAAATACATATAAGTATACAAATGTTATGAGTTTAATCACAATATACAAATTATTCACATCATTAAAGTATATAAAATATAAACATAATGGTATGCAAACACCGTATTATAATATTTACATTATTTCGACAGTCTATCCATGAACTATAGTGTTACTAATTTTTATCAAGCACAATATGCACGTATAGGCTGTTCACGATAAAGTGATCATTTTTTAAGGCCCTCACAACAGGTATTAACCGCTAATAAATATAAATTATTGCATTCTCAGGCTTTAAATTTTGATGGTGGTGAAATGTATACACTGCGTTTATTGGTTATATTGCAGTGTTTATATTGAAAAGCAGCAGAAAGAGGGTAATTGGATGAAAGGAAAAATTTGTAATGGCCTTAAAAACTGCTCACTTTACCGTGAACAGCCTATAACACATATTCTGTCAGCAACTAACATAATTTATATTAAGTTAACACCTGCAAGTACAGTTAGCTGGGTGAGTATTTATTTTAAAATGCGAGTTATAATGAAGTTTCGGTTTCCTGTTGTCTGTTGATGTAAACTTTCAATTCTGTGAGCGAATAAAAAAGGTTGCTTTAGCTGTTAATTTTATTTCATTTTTAAATTTTGATTTTTTTTTCTAGGGGCTCAAGATAAGGCGAAAGAGAATTATGTAAGCAGATACTCAGATAGTGAGTTTTGTTAGCATAGTGGCTGGTTGAATGATAAGATATCCTGGGGTTTTCTGTACACACCTCGTCCAGTGTTCACATATATCATTATTTATATTGCGTTTTTTTTTTTTTTTTTAAGTAGTAGCGCTCACAGAAAAACGGCAGAGTTTTGATAAATTAAAAAGATTTTTGCATGAAGATAATAGTTTGGAGAAATTAATTAGTAAGACCGTATTTGAAACTTAAATATTTTAACGCCATTTACCGGACGCACCCATAATTCCATGCCATAGCATACCACTGCATGAAATTGGGCAAAATACACCGACCGTAAGTAATCTGTTGGCACGAGCTACATTTGAAATCTCCATAAATTCCAAATCGTGGTGCTTGCTGCAGTCACGCACAAACATAACCACATGCCCGTCCAGTGCATAGCAACATAGGAAGTTTGCGAGCTTTTTAACCCTCTTGTCCGAGGACCCATGCGTAGACGATAACAATCCAACTCTAGTACTGCACACGTCATATTCGCTGTGGTAAATATGCATTTCCTTTCCCGAAAATCGAAATAAGCGAGAAGATAAGCAAAAGTGGAGGGTGTGTTGATAACTCAGTGTTCCCAACAATAAAATATTGCGCAATGTTCTATTATGTCACATAGCAGCTTAAACAAAAACACCCTGCTTCATTATTGCAATTGCAGTAATGGAATTTTGTCATGCTTTGGGAAGCTGCCATGTAAGTCGCTGTAGATAGACTATTGTTATTTCTATTTTAAAACAAACAGTTAACCAATCACTGTACTGGACTGCGTCCAGCACTCCAGGGAATTATCCTGAAATCTGTTTCGGAGAGGGCCCAAAGTCAGTTTGATACCGATTAGAATCATTCAACGTACGTTGAGTAACAGTAATATTATACAGTACATGCCGTACTGTTGACGTAACCGACATCTGTAATAACATACATAACAAAGTAAAACTAGAATACTTAAACGAAAAACAGAACTGTATACAACTGCAATTGCTTTATTTTATTCACACCAGAATAACACTCACGCATGCAGATACAGAGAAAGAGAGAGACACAGAGAGAGAGAGAGAGATAGAGAGAGATAGAGAGAGCGACAGAACGAGAAAGAGTGTTATAGCGAGTCAAACTTAACTGCAGGTAAGTAGTAGGATTATGTTCCTTCACGGCCATTGGCGTCTGGCTTGGGATTCGAATCAAAAAGGGCCATTTTGTGACGTCATTCGTCCGCCATATTTACCCCTTTTACCCTAAAGATTTCCCTTTTTCCGAGTTGCAGAAAAGTACCCCCAAAAATGTCCTATTTTTCCCAGGCGGATCATCGACCAAGGGTCAGAAATCAGCGACCCAGGTGACCTTGGCTCAGGGCAAGAGGATCAGGCAGGACCTTTAATTTTTAACCATAAAAATAAAAAAATTCTAAAAAAGTCCTAAGATATTTATTGTTAGAAACTATTAAAAATTATGAAGAATTATTATAAATTCATCTATTAAAAGTTATTTTAAAAATTATTAAAAATACACTAAAATTCCCAGAGGTCACCCCTCACCTACATACATTCCACCATCTTGGTAGGTGCAACCGACGACCATCTTGGTAGGAGGCCACCATGTTGGTAGGCGACCACCATCTTGGTATGCAACCACTATCTTGTTAGACATCACCCGTCCTCCATATTAGATGCAGATGACCTTGAGCATGACCCCATGACCTTGAACGACCTAGAAAACCAAAACTCGAGAAAAATACATGAAAGTTATCAAGCATAATATATTACAAACTACTACCACCATATTAGATGCAGACGACTTTGACCCCACGACTTTGAATAACCTTGAAAAAACTCGAGAAAAATGAATAAAAATCAACAAGAATACGATGTTACAAACTACTGCCATTATATTAGATGCACACGACCTCAACCTTAAACACATGACCTCGAATGACCTTGGAAGAAAAACTCGAGTAGAAAAACACAAAAGTCAACAAGCATATGATGTTATAGATAAGTAAATGATGTTAGACTACCATTGCCATACTACATGCAGATGACCTCCACCTTGACTCCATGCCCTTGAATGACCTTGAAAACAACAATTCCAAAAATACAAAAAAATTACTGAAAGACTTGTTTTTTCATTGATCATTCCAACAACCTTTAGCAATCCTCCTCATCAATTGAAATCCTCCACCTCAATCACAATCTTTCCATCAATTTTTAGCAATCCTCCACCTCAATCACAATCTTTTCCCATCAATATTTAGCAATCCTCCACTGCAATTTTTAGCAATCTTCCATCTCAATTGCAATCCTCCACATCAATCACAATCTTTATATCAATATTTAGCCATCCATGTGTTTGTCGTCTGCCTCTATCCATACATATTAGAAAAACGATTTGCTAACTGTCTCCAAAATTTGTACACAATGACAGAATTAATGTTTGTGTATGTAGTCAAATATCGGTGCATTTTTTTTCTGATGAATTTAGTGTCATTGTATATGCATAATTTTACCTTTATAGGCAAATGTTCAAAGGACCACTTTAAAGTTGTGAGGGATTAAAGGATACGACACACCAAAAATAAAGAAAAACCTATTATTTTATAATAATTTATTATTATTTAGTAATTACAATTTAAGAAGAAAGCAGTTAATCACATCATCTGATATAACCCCAATCCTTAAATTCTCTAATAATCGAAACCATTTCTTCCATGTTAAAGTAATCCCTGCTTTTGTGAAGCCCACACAAATATCTGAGTCTGTCTACAAGTTCATTCGGATCTGTGGGAAATAAGTAAACAGTATTCTCAGCTTCTTCTGACTTTTTCACGTCACTTATCGAAGGAAACTCGTTGGGGAAATGTGTGGGATAGTCGAGGGAATCATCATCGTCTTTAACACTATCACTGTCGTCATAATCATCCTCATCACAGTCTTTGTGATCGTCTTTACTTCAGGACTAGTATGATCATCAGTATTTAGAGCTGACAACTGTTTATTTTGAAGTTTGTCGACTTCATGCGAACGTCTTGCAAGTATACCTCCCTCACAAACTGACTGTACTGCACCCAATCCGTCTTTTGCATCAACTGTATCTTCATAATCGTCTGCGGTAACAGTACCCTTTGATGTATCAAGAGATATTGACGTCTTCACTTGCTGGCTCCCAGTAGACGAACGCTTGCGAAACTCGGTATGTTCCATCATTGTATCACATTGCACAAACTGCGTGTGGTCATTGTCGTAATGCTTCATCACGCGAGAATTACTCTTCGTACAGGACCTTCTCTAATGCCGACATGAATTTTGACAATAGGTGAAAACTCGATTGCAGAATCGACACTGTCGACAACCAGGTAGCAATGAGGCAGGTCGCCGCTCCATGTTGGTTGAGATCAAAGGCAGACCTTCGTTTTCGCAATTCATTTTCGTGGTATGACAAGACAGTGTTTCCAAATCGATGTTTAACATCGTGGTGTCACATCGTCAAATATAATTTTTTTATATATAAATGTGGTTTTTAGCCGTAAAGAGTCTAGCTTGAAAATATGGGCGCTCTCTGAGAAAACCCACATGCTCATTCCCCCGAGATAAAGACATGCAAATACTTATGCGTATGTATATAAATATGTATATATAGTGATTTTCGACTTATTTAATACATATTATGTGTATATAATTATAGAAATTAGCAGGGGCGTGCTGGTTCTAGGCCACTTTTGTTTTATCGGATTGACCTTTTAGTGTCAAATTGAAATCAAAGGGGTCAGTCCTTAATCCGATTTTAGTCCGACGGGTTTAATTCTTAATTTGATAAAATGTGATCAAATAAATTCGATCAAATATGTTTGAGGTACAAGTTTGATCAAACTTCTTTGATGGAAATTTGTGTGTGTGTTTCTTTATATTCTTTCTTTCTTTTTTGGTAGGGAATGGAGAGCAGCTCTGGTAGATGTCAGCATGACGACTGACACTCGACTGAGGTTTGATGTGTTGGGGACAGGGCATATCTGTGTTGAGTTTTGTGCAGGAATGGCATAAGTATTTTTTTTTGTTTGGAGTGTGATATTGCTTGTAGACAGTGATGGGAGATAGGCGACTTTGAATGATACGAATTACATCGTGCATGTTAGTAATGACAAACAGAAGAACTTAAGTGTAAACGATTAAATAGACGGCGACTGTTTCCGAATGCAATTAAACTGGTGATGTTAAACATGAAGAAAATTAATGGAAATACAAATTTCAAACGAACACAACTACGTGAATAACCTGGTGTCGACAAGTGCTAACTCACTAAATGATCACAACTATGTGAGTGTCCTGTATGATATTAATTTACAAGCTACAATGAAGCAAAAATTTCCCTATAAATTAAACAGCAGTCTTCCTAAACACAAGAAAAAGGTTTTTGAAAACACATAAAAAATTACACTACTTGATGCCTTCGAGTTATACATTTACCTTACTTGATTTTAAAATATGTCTATATGCCTGTGAAACTGATGAATGAATGATGTCAGTATAGGATTTGCGGACTCCTATAAGGTGTTTGGAGTGCTGCTTGGCAAGCGACCTATCGCAATAAAAGCTTAGCGAATCCTGTTGTTAACACTCGTAGAGGGACTTCTGAAATGGACTCCACATGTTACAATTAATTAATTAATTAATATGCATGAAAAAGAAAATGTTTAACAGTCAGCGATTTAATATACGTTCATTCAATTGGGAGGTCGCTGCAGTACTGACTTGGATATACCACTTACGTAAAGTTATAAGCTGAACGAGGTGTTGAAAGCAAACATAACCTGCATGTCTGTCAGCCTATGTTTGATTATAGACAAAGCTGAAAAATACGTAATGAAATCGCAAAAGTACCTCTCCCAAAACAAGTCTGGTCGGCTGTGATCTCAGTCAAGGAATGACTGCAGTGTATGATGCACACCAACTTATAAGATTTTAGATATGTGGAGCTTGTCGCCGAGTTGGAAACTATAGCAAAAACTCTGAATTTTAAACTTATTCATATTTCCATAGAAAACTTGTTTACCGCTTATTCTGTTAACTTAAAGATGGAATAAAACCGACATTAAAAATACACAAACTTACAACAAACTGATTTGAATACACTATGTCCTACAGCAGACAACGAAATGATTGAATACACTACAACTTTTCACAGTATGTAACAATTTAGCACTTCCAGTTAACACAGACAAATAAAGATTTCCAAATTTGCATTTTAAATTTTTACCAGACACACACATACGTCTCTCTCTCATTTGTACACATACCTTAAATGATTTTAAAACACGTCCATTCGATGTGGAGTCTGATGTATGAATGAGTTGAGCATGGCACTTACATCGTATTGTAAGCTGCTTGTGTCTAGAGCTTTATTATAGACGTGGAGTGTGGTCGGCGTCTGACAGACAACTGAGTTGAAATTATGGGGAAAAATCGGAAATGAAGGAAACATTTTAAATGTTTATGAAATAGCAATTAAACGAAAAGAGAGTTGAACATTCAACTATGTTAAGAAAGTATCCAGAGAAGTGGTTTAATGCTGTGAATAAATGTTCCAAACATAAGAAGAAGAATTCACTATTAATTTCCGTTGAAGATTATTACGAGGTTCGGCTCATCTCGAAGATAAACTTAAAAATGGAAATTGCACGTACTTAATGAAAAAATATAAACACAATTTGTGTCCAGGCTTCTGGCCGAAGGAAAAAAAAACAATGAAATCAATACTATGTTGTGTTTAAAAATAATATAGATGTACTACATCGATCCTAATAAGGTTAACACAAATATCCATTAAGTCTGGGAAATTCCCCGCACTTGGTAACACAAACGTGATTTAAAAATCCTATAAACGTTCGTCGACCGAGTTCAGCAACGGGGTTTACACAATAAATGCTTATAAAATTATTTAAAAATAATGGACACACTATATCGTCTTAAAAATAGGTGGAGCCCACTGGCCGCCTGTCCTTCGATCGTTGCATGGGACCCTGGCAGAATGCTGAACCCGGTGAAGAGGAGAGAGTGATGTACCCAGGGTGAGGTTTGGCATCAAACTAACATAGCGCTGGTCAGTGTGAGGTGGACAGATCACTCCTGGCTGTCTACACACCCCTCATCCTCCTCCTACCCTACACAAGACAGCGTCCTCCCAACCAACCCAAAATGTGTTTTCGGATAGTTGTAATACTGCCCCGCCAACAGAGGGCGCTACACACCCCCTTGGTAAGCTCTCTAAATTATCCCCCTCCCTCCAGCACAGAACATATCTTTGGCCATCACAAGAGATGTCCAACTGCTTGTCTACCTACCTTCCCTCGGACAAAGAATTTTGAACTCACCTGAAGCGGTGAGCTGTTTACAAAACTATGCTCTACCCATGAATTTGGGACTCTCACGAAACTCTGCCCTGTCCGCTTCTGTGAGAGGGATGTCAGGGATGTTTGAAAAATTCTTGCATTTCGAGTCTCAAGTGTCTGGAAGTTTATTTTCATCGAATAAATATTTAAGAAATTTTGCTGAAAAAATTATTCCCTTAATATTAAAAGCTAAATAAAAAAAGCAATATCCGTAGATGTGTAAATGTTTTCAGAGAATTGCAATTTGTCATTCCGAATAGTTTTAGCTAATGTGATATATTATTTTGTTTCACCTCTCCTATCGAAACTTATGAACTCTCGAATCGCGTAGCGAAAACTTTTTATAAATCTTTGATGAAATTTTTAGAAAAGTAATTTAATTTCTTCTAGTCTTATACTTTCATTTCCTTCATAGCATTAGATTCGCTAATAATAGCATTGGAAGCAAAGTCTACATATAGGATGTTGTAACCCATTCCGAATGTTTAAGGGAATCTAAATGATTATCTTGTTATGAACACCGATTAAGGTTTTCTCCTGTCCTACTGGATATCCTTCCCTCTCTTCTTGCTAGGAACACCAACTAAGGATCAATAACCTCTTTCCTTCGTCATACATTTTGTTTGTTAAAATTTTGAAATTTCTGTTAAAAAGAATTTTTTTCTGGTAAAACAGAATTCAAGGAATAAACAAGTCAGACTATTGCTTTTTTTATATTCATCCCCATTAAGAAGGAGTAATTCAATTATAAATGTTTTCAACTTAAATAATTCTCCAAAAAAATATAATAAATGCAGCCAATTATTGCTAAAACACTAATCCAATGAAAATACAATCCAATCAGAAAGCGGATTCATTGCACAATAAAATGCACATCCAAATACCATTGCTAGCAACTGGTTTATTTAATCAAATAACACATCAAATATTATTTAAAATATTTTGTTATTTAATATCATAATTTTACAATCATTGTATTACAATCTTTTAATATCTCTGTTCTTAATCCAAGAGTCGTATGCTTTTGAGAAACCCCTCCATCGAAACAAGGATATATATTTTTTCCTTTTAATGATTTTATCAACCAAATATTAATTTGGAGAACTAACTTTTTTCGAGTTCATGTTCATAGAAACTACCTTTTATGGGCTGTCCATCATAGGTTTCTATGTAATACACTCTGGGATGTGTTTGTTTAATTGAAATAATTTTAAATATTTCACAAGACCAATTAACTCGAAATTTTTTCTCAAAGATTCCTCTCTGCTTCGATATATATATATATATATATATATATATATATATATATATATATATATATATATATATACGCAAAATTTTTGACTTTTGTTTTCTCTTGTCGATGACTTTAACATTATTATTAATGGTTTTCTTTAAACCATTATATGTAACTTCTTTGGACACCATCTTGATAGTTCTATGATATCTGGAATTATAAAATTTAACTATTTCAGGCAAAAAAATCCTCCCATTTGTAAGTCCCTTTCGACATGAAATGTTTATATATTAACTGCTTAATCAATTTGTTGTATCATTTCACAACACTGGCTTTAAGGTCTGAATAAGTTGCATCATGATTAATACCATAATCTGTCATTAGTTTCCTGAACAGCATAGAAAAAATTTGGCTAATCTCTCGGTTTCGAGCGAATTTGGTTTTCTCTCTTTCAAAATGGTCTTCATTGCAATGCTAACATGTTTCCCAGTTTTGTTTTTCAAAGGCATAGTCCAACCATATTTCGAATAAACATCTATGACTGTTAAAATATACCTGTATCCTTTATTGTATTTGGAAAGCAATGTCATTTTACACAAATTGGCTTGAAAAAGATCATTTAACCCTTTAGTAATAACTCTTCAACTAGGATATCTTATCCTAGTTGGAGTGTGAAGTTCTTCAGAAATATTACCGTTTTCTTTCAGCTCTTCAATAATAGGAACAATTTCGTTTACATGTGAATTATTACCAGATTCTCTCATAGTGGTGAGAAGTTTTAATCTATTGACCAATTCATTAGGATTGTTCCAATATACAGGAGAAAACCTGTTGTCAATTTCCTTTTTATTTATTCCACTTCCGACGATATCTCCTATTCAATGTAGTTTCGGGTGGTTTTCATCTCCTAAACAGTTACTTGTGTTCGTACGATGAAGTTCGTTATATTTTTTCCAAATCTGTGTGGGAATATCCATTCGGAAATTTTTTAACAATAATTAAAACATACCTTGACTTACATCAGCTATGTACTCACCTATTTTAATTTCACTATCTGGCAAAAACTTAATTCCCGAATCTCCAAGGAACCATATGTTTCCATTTCGATATAAACCAAAGGTCATATCGAGCAGAGGTGAGTAATGTTGTATAGATAAATAACATTGTGTTAAATGAGAAAGTGTTTGCATTTTCTTTGTTAAAATTTCTTCTTCCTTTTTAATTTTGAAAGGTGTTTCATTACGCGAATTCAACACAGAATATAATATATCCATTCTACTTGTAACAGGTTTGAATATTTCTTTGTTTAAAACACCCCCTTCAATTCGGGCTTGCTTAGCTTGTAAATATTTTTCCTTCACAACAGAAATAACGTTTGTAATTCCGAAGCAGAGGCAGATATGTTTGATTATATTACATTATATTTCAGCTACATATATATTAAGTTGTTGCTTTTCAAACTGCTGCAGTAGGTCGACTAATTGATGCACTAGATTGATTAGTTTGTTCTTTTTCAATCTTATCGACTTTATTTAAAACAGAATCCAATTTAGCTATAGTTTAAACTCTTAAAACATTAATACAATAAGTTTAATCATGTTTCCAAATCATTGTTTTGTTTTATCAGATCTGTTTGCATAACTAAACCATGTTTTTTTATTAATTAATTCATCTTTTATATATTTTGTTATTTCTTCCATTCATGTTTCAAGTTGTTTTTTTATACTAGCATTTACCACTTCATTAATTACAAGTCTTAAATTATCTTGCATTTCTGCAAGTTGTGTTGTAAAAATTATGTTTGTCATATCATTAAAAGCATTACTAAATCAATTTAAACGTTCTTCTATTGTAAATTCATTACTCTTCAAATCATTACCAATATTGGTTAAATGTCTGGAATTACACTCGTGTATTTATAAACATTACCATTCCAATCAACTGTATTAATTTCTCTTGAATATTGCTCGATTGTGATTTAAACACCTTTAGTGTGATGGTGTTTAATTTTTACATGTAACATTTATTTACGCATCAGTATATTTCACAGCCATACCAACACTACGTAAAAGATGATCGTACAAATCACAATTCATATAGCGATTTTTTGTTAAACAACAGTTGTAATGATTCTGTTTTATACAACTATGTCCAAACTTTGAAATACCCATTATTCTTGCTCGAGAAGTAAAAAAATGTCTAATCGAGACATATATCTGCCTTTATATAGGGGAAACATTGGTATAATCACCAGAAAACCATACTTATTTTTCCAACAGTAAAAACATATATCTTTAAGCATTGGAAATGCCATATCGCCCTAAACACGATCATTGTAAATTTGTTGCAGATTCATATTGTCAATTTTAACATCAATCATCATATTTGCATTATCGCACAAATTATGTTTAGAAATAAGCGCAAACTTTGTGAAGGATAAAAACAATTAACTTCTATGTCGACCAAAACTAAAATATTGCTGTATTTCACCAAACATTCGCACCAAACATCGTGAAAAATAAATACGTAATTGGGCAGTGCTTCATTCAGAGGCACAATATCTTCTTTATTTGTAAAAGGGTAGTATCACATTCCTTCAATTAGTGACGAAATAGACGCTAATCAGTGATATTTCTCTTGTTGTATTGTTTTAGGAAAGACCTATACATTTTCAAATATAAGTCCATTTGGATGTTCCAACAGCGACATAATAACACACGTTCTTCCACATGATAGTAAAAGAATACTATATTTCTGTTCAATTACATTTTCTTTTGTATTTACAATTACAGGAAGATGTACATTTTGTTTTATAACCTTCATTTTACACAAATACGTAGTACAAAGAAATGTATCTTAATGTAATGTAACATAACATATGAAAATTTAACATAACTTATTGTATTGTGACATAATGCAACATAACATAATGTACTAACATAACATACTAACGTAACGTACTACCATAAAACTATAAATGAGAGGCTATTTATTGGCTTGCATTTAGTTGAAAATAATGGCTCATTCTAAACGTCTCAAAAATGACATGGAGTATTAAATACATTGATTAATAAATTACCATTTGTGTTGCATTTACCAAAATAATATTATTTTGAACCTGGTACGAAACTTGCAAAACACCTGGCCCAGAACAATCAAGAAATAAACTCTCTGGATAACGCTTGTAAAGAACATGATGTAGTTTATGATCGAAAAAAACACTTTTAAGCAGTATCTCACTAAGGAACATATTTCGAAAAAGGAATTATAAAAAGAAATAAACACAAGCATAAAACGCTCACTTCAAATAAGTTACCTGTGAAGTTAACATGAGGCAACAAATTGTTTTTAAAGTAATTAGGATATATGGTTAATAGAAATGGAAGACATAATTAATATTGAAGAACCAATCAGTTATGAAGATGCAATCACCAATACGGAAATACATGTGTATGAACCATTCTGAGCAGGTCGGTATACATCTTCATCTGAACTAATGATTGCTGTACAAAATCACTATAGTTACACATTACCGTCGAAATCAAGTTTAAGGTTTAGAGGAACAATCAAAAAGCGAGCTGATGCAAATAATCCAGTAACTAGAGGAATTGTGAGAAACGAAATACTTCATTTAATCAATAGAATTACATATCTGCTCAATGGTGTCGAAATAGACCAAACACAAGATGTTGGAATTACTTCCACGATAAAGAACTATCTCTCAGGAACTGTAAACATCTTTATACAGGACTTATAGCTGGGTTGAGCAATGCTAATTATTTTACACTAAAAATAAACCCAGGTGGAAAATATGTAGTTGTTATACCGTTAAGTATTCTCAACACCTCATTCAGCTTATAACTTAATGTAAGTGGTATATCCAAGTCAGTACTGCAGTGACCTCCTGAGCGAATGGATGTATATTAAAATCACTGACTGTTCAACATTTCCTTTTTAAGCATATTAATAAATAAATAAATTCTAATGTGTGGATTCCATTTCAGAAGTCCCTCTACGAGTGTAACTATGAGATTTGTTAACTTTTTATTGCGATAGGTCGCCTGCTAAGCAGCACTCGAAACAGCTTTTAGGAGTCCGCAAATCCTATACTGACATCATTCATTCACCAGTCTCAGAGGCGAACAGACATGTTTTAAAATGAAGTAAGGTATGTGTAAAACTCAGAGGCATCAAGTAGTATAATTTTTTATGTTTTTTCAAATACCTTGTTATTGTGTTTAGGAAGACTGCCATTTAATTTATAGGGACATTTTTGCTTCATTGTAGCTCGTAAATTAATTTCATCCAGGATACTCATGTAGATGTGATCGTTTAGACAGTTTGTACTTGTCGACACTAGATTATTCACGTGGATGTGTTAGTTTGATATTTGTATTTCCATTAATTTCTCTCGTGCTTATCACTGGTTTAATTGCATTATGAAAGAGTCGTCTATTTAATCGTTTAGATTTAAGTTCTTCTGTTTGCCATTATTAACATACACGACGTAAATCGTATCTTTCAGAGTCGCTTATTTCCCAACACTGTCTATGAGCAATATCCCACTCCAAACAAAAAAAAAACACTTATTCCACTCGTCCTCAAAACTCAACACATATGCCCTGTCCCTAACACATTAAACCTCAGTCGAGTGCCAGTCGTCATGCTGACATCTACCAGAGCTGCTCCACACCCCCACCAAAAAAGAAAGAAAGAAAATAAAGAAACATACACACACAAGATTTCCATCAAAGAAATTTGATCAAACTTTTCCTTCAAACTTATTTGATCAAATTTCTTTGATAAAATGTAATCGGATAGAGAATCAATCTCATCGGATTAAAATAGGTATAAAATTTTTATCAGATTAAGATCGGATTAAGGATTAACCCTTTTGATATCAAATGGTTAATCGGATTAATTGATAGTGGCGTAGAATTGGCACGCCCCTTCTACTATAGAAATTTAAAATAAATTTATTTTTCTGTATTTATATATACATACATTTACAAGAATATTTAAATAAATAACCTATTGTCATATAAGTATCTGCATGTTTTAATTTTGAGCGAATGAGTATGTGGGTTTTCTCGTAATGCTCCCATCTTTTTACAAATAAATTTTATGGTGGATGATATTTTGTGGACACAAGTTAGACTCTTCATTGCTGAAAAAACTGCACATAGGCCTACATAGAAAAGTGATAAGTTGACAATATCCCACAGCGAGGTGAACATCGATTTGGAAATGCTCTCTCGTCATACCATGAAAATGAAATGCGAAAAAGAAGGTCTGCCTTTGACCTTAACAAACAAGGAACCGTTACCTTCATCATCGCTACCTGGTTGTCGACAGTGTTGATTCTGCAATCGAGTTTTCACTTATTGTCAAAATTCATGTCAGCATTAGAGAAGGTCCTGTACGAAGAGTAATTCTCGCGTGATGAAGCATTACGACAATGACCACACGCAGTTTGTGCAATGTGATACAATGATGGAACATACCGAGTTTCGCAAGCGTTCGTCTACTGGGAGCCAGCAAGTGAAGACGTCAATATCTCCTGATACATCGAAGGGTACTGTTTCCGCAGACGATTATGGAGAGACAGTTGATGCTAAAGACGGATTGAGTGCAATACAGTCGGTTTTTTGCGGGAGGTACACTTGCAAGGCGTTCGCGTGAAGTCGACAAACTTCAAAATAAACAGTTGTCAGCTCTAAATACTGATGAACATACAACTCCTGCCACAAAGAAAAGAAAACTTGATATTGAGGATGAAGCAGGAAGTCAAGACGATCACGAAGACAGCATTGATGATGACTATGACGACAATGATAGAGTTGAAGACGATGTTGATTCCCTCGACTCTCGCACAGATTTCCCCGAGTTTCCTTCGACAAGTGATGTGAATAAGGCAGAAGACGCCAAGCACAGTGATTTAGTTATTTCCTGAAGATCCGAATAAACCTGTAGACAGACGCAGATATTTACTTCTACTTAAAAATTCGGGGATTACTAGAACATGGAAGAGATGGTTTTGACAATTAGAGAACTTAAGGATTGGGGTTATATCAGTTTATGTGATTAACTGCCTTCTTCATAAATTGTAATTCCGAAATAATAGTAAATTATTATAAAATAATATGTTGTTCTTTATTTTTTGTGTGTCGTATTATTTTATCACTCACGATTCTATAGTTGTGCTTTGAGCACTCGCCTATAAATGTAAAGATTTGCATATAGAATGACACTAAAGACTTTAGTAAAAAAATGCACGGATAGTTGACTGCATACACAAACATTAATTCTGTCGTCGTGGACAAATTTTGGAGACAGTTGGTGAATCGTTTTTCTAATATGTATACTTGGAGGTAGACGATAAACACATGGATTGCTAAATATTGATGGAAAGATTGTGTTTGAGGTGGAGGATTGCTAAAGATTGAAGGGAAGATTGAGATTGAGGTGGAGAATTGCTAAAGGTTAATGGAAAGATTGCGATTGAGGCGGAGGATTGTTAAAGTTAGAAGAAAAGATTATGATTGAGGTGGAGGATTGCTAAAGGTTGATGGAAATATTGCGATTGAGGTGGAGGATTGCGAATGAGGAGGAAGACTGCTGAAGATTGACGGAATGATCGATGAAAAAAGAAGGATTTTGTTAATATTTTTCATATTTTTGGAAATGTTATTTTTAAGGTAATGAGGTCAAGGTCAAGGACACATGTATCGAATATTGCAGATGGGTGATGTCTACCAAGATGGTGCTCGCCTAACAAAATGGCAGTAACTTACAAAGGTGGTGGTTGCCTACCAATGTTGTGGTCGCCTGCCAAGGTGGTGGCCTACCAAGATGGGCGTCGGTTGCACCTACCAAGATGGTGGAATGGGTATGTGTGAGGATTGACCGCCGGAAATTTAAGTTTTTAAAATATTTTTTACATAAATATTTAATAATTTTAATAGTACTTTTTTAATATTTCTAAAAATAATCTTTAACGATAATTTTTGGGGGATGTTTGGAATTTTTTTCGAAATTTTTATATATTTTTTTGGGTTTTTAAAAACATTTTTGGGGTTAAGGGTCAAAGGCCTTGACTGGTCCACTTGCCCTGACCCAAGGTCACCTGGGTCACTGATCCCTGACCCTGAGTCGCTGATCCACCAATGAAAAATGGAAAATTTCAGGGGGCATTTTTTGCAAATGGGGAATAAGGGATATTTTTTAAGGAAAAAGGGAAATTTTTGGGTAAATTTAGTTGGATTTTTGGGAAAGAAGGAAATTTTGATGGAAAAATATGGCGGAGGGATGACGTCACAAAATGGTGTCCCCCCCCCCCCCTGAAACCTAATCCGACGCCAGACGCGTAAGGCCGCTTTTTTACTGACATTGAGTGAACTATTTTTTACATAAAAACAATACTATTTACAAGTTTCTTAACTCATTCAGTTACCTCACAGTTTTAGCCAGAAACGAAACAATCCTCCCTTTCAATAATCCACTTCCTAGTTCAGATATTTAGATTCAAGGTTCCTTCTTTCCTCTGCCCAGCATTCTCCATTCTCTCTCTTTGTCGCTCTCTCTCAGTTTTAGTTACTCTCCTCTCCCCTCAATTTATTGACAACATACTTAACAGGCTTCCTACTTACCTCCTCTCCTTAAATACCTGACATAATTTTCCATCACTTTCGACGCTTTGTGTTTTCACTCTTCCCGTTCCTGCCTTATCTATCATCGAAGTATTTTGCCCTTAGCAACCATACATTTGCACGTCACGTTCAGGGTTGCCAAACGGCGCGTAAGGCACGAAATGTGTGTAATTTGAAAGCAGGCTTGTAATTTAGTGCGTATTCACAAATTTGCGTGGGTTTCCATGTAATTTTAATTATCATTTTTCTAAAAAATCCCCTTAAAGCGTGTCTGGGAGGGTGTTGTCGATCCTGGGATAGTAGATTCCGGGATTTACCGAACTATAAACTCTCTTCGTGACCAAGCTACCATGGAACAGTTGTATACAGTGTTGTCACTTGGCTCTATGGGCCCTTACACATGCAGCCTGCTTCATCACTCATTTCAACACTGCGGAGGTCGCCTTTTGTTTTGGCCAACCCTTGCTAGCTATGCTACATTGTTTGAATTCTTACTGATTTCTACTTTCGCGAGGACAAATTTGGAGAATATATGCAAGTATTCAGTTATTTTCCTCAATCTCCTTAAAGCCGCAACATCCGAAATTATATACTTTAAATATGGCACAAATAACATAACTTTCATTCTCATTTTTAGATATCCCCACGCCTTCATTAAAATTTTTTTATAGCAATCCGTAACGCATTTCTCCCCTTCATCGTCTCCAATTGAAGTTGTTACCCTCCTCCTACAACCCTATACAGTATAATTCCCAGATATTAATTAAATTTGTTTCCTTTCCATCTTGCCCTTTTAAGTTATACTGCGTCTTTAACATTCATTTTCGCAGTCGTCACGAATTTTAAGTTCCATAAATTTAGTCTCCCTTTATATCCATCGCTCCCACAAATTCTTGTCCCCCAAGCAAATTCACTCTTATCTCATTCTAAAATGTAAAGTTCGATGCTTCCCATGACGGTGAACAACCCAGGGTGGCATCGCTGATTTTGCCTGCCCCTTCGGAAATTAATTTTATTTATAGACTTGTGGTGTCCCAGTGTTAGCTGTCCGTTGTTACTACACGCTTTCCATTTGATACATTGCCAGCGACATTTTCTAACTCATCAATCAAAATCAAGATTTTTTTTACATTCTTCTGCATAATTTTCGCTCCAAGTTTCAGCAACTCTTGCTAAACGACTAAATATTTTTTACATAAGTACACAACTATGCTAATATTTTTTTTCTTCTCCGCTGTCTCTTACATTTAAGAAATTCATATATAGAAAAATTTTCTCACTGTCTTTTATAAAATCAGCAATTTTTTTTTTTTGCACAACATCCTATCGAACATTCTTGTACGCAGGACGTACATTTCAATTTCAACCTTCCGAAACAATAAACAATAAGAACGAACTGAAAATGTATTATGAACGTTGGCAACAGCCAACAAGACGCTATGTTGGATTACAGGTATTATGGCTGTATTTATATCTACATGGGTCGATTACTCATTTCGAAAACTACGCGGTGGACATAATTTTTCTCTCTTTCCCAAATAAGAAGTGATTTATATAATTATTTCGGCAAGGTTTCTAAAATTATTATTCTCATAAACAGTATATTTTCACTAAAAAAAGTATATTGGGAAATTAATTTCACAATTCTAAGATAGCCTAATATTTGCCAACATTGTATGAAAAACCCATTTTGTCTTAAAAAAAAAAGATTAAGGCAAAATTACATTATTTTTCGGTAAAATTCATTTAAAGACTGAAATATCGATATCATATGTGAGAAAACTACCTTACTACCTGCGCAGAACATTTCTGCAATTCTCTTGAGCATTGTATCAACAGCTCAGCAGTACACTATATATCGGTAGTAGTAGTAGGATGTGGGCGAGTTGAGCTCAAGGGATTGGCGATTCGGAGTGTCAGAGCCGGGGCGTCATGTTGTGACGTCACACCGGCGGCCATATTGGATCCATAGGACCTTGACCATGACATTTTACCTTGATATTTGACCTTGACCCCGGTGACATTTGACTTGAAAAACCAAAACAAAAACAAAATATCCCTCAAAAATCCAAAACAACCCAAAAACTAAAAAAAGTCCAAAAAATTCCAAAATACTTATTATTTAAAGATGATTAAATATTATTTAAAAATTATTAAGGAAGGCCCTCAGAAATATTTCTATTTTCCCAGAGTAGGTGACCAGGATTAGCGACTCAGGTGACAGGGATCAGCGACCCAGGGTCACGTTAGCTGGACTCAGGACCTATGATCTATGACCTTGACCGAGCACCAAAAAACCAAACTTTTCTAAAAAATTCATTAAAAATCATTAAAAATTATTCAAAATAATTAAATTTCCTGAGATTTCCCCTTCACACACCAAACCCCGAAATTGTGTTAAGTTTTCTTAGTTTTTTGCATTAAATTTATACAAATGTTTTTATCAACACAATAGATCGATCTGACGGAATCTGTCGGTTGAAATTGAAACGAACGTCGTAGCTTCTTCTAGTCAAAAGTTGTACTACGCGGAAGTTATGAGACGCGGCGAAACGAACTCAAAATTGTGACGCCTCCCCCCCCCCCTTTTTTCCTCATGTTATGCTTCGCAGTCCTCACTCAACGGAACATATTCTTTGATCCTTAGGCAATCGAGTGGTGTAAGTGAATGCTGAATGTAGACGATAGATTCGGAGCTGTAATGCCAAACTGTATCCCCCGATTTTGTTATCATCGGATTTTCTGGATTACCTCCTACTATGGTCGCAAATTTAAAGACGTATTGAAGTGAAAAAAATGCTCGGAAAATCAAAAGCCGGATGCAAATAAATACATTTTACTGTTTTAAATTACGGAACGAACAGCATGCGACTTACAAATAACTTTTACAGTAACAGTATGACATGTGTCTTTGAAATGAGTGCACGTTTTCAAAGCTATTGGTTTATGACCGCCATGTGCTGGTCCTGTGCGGTCTGGGCTTGAATTAAGATATGGTTATACATTATATCTTAAGTACCTTCTTTTGGATTCTTGAAGTCTTCTTCCGCTTCTATAACCTGTAAGGGATACAGGATAATGTAGACGTTTTCTGAGAGCGGCAAAATTTCGGGGGAAAAAAAAAAAAACTCGACAATGTAAAAGAGTGATGGGCATAAATAAATCGTACAGTTTTCAATAATTTCAAGTTTTGATACTTTATGTTATAAAACTGATGAAGTATTTATTTTTCCCACTTGGCTGTCTAGAACTGACAAAATGTTTACACAATACACAGACATTCCCTCGCAGCATCTACACTGTTAAAATTTTCCGAAATTTTACGGAAATTTTTACGAACATGCACAGTAAATATACGGAAACGCAATCAGTAATGACGGAAAATGGAGTTAAGTGCGTAAATATAAAATACGGATAATCTCCGTATTTTCTATAACTTCGGGTTTCGGGCACGAACAATGGCGAGTCTACACGAAGTATTCTTCGCCACTGTAACCAGCAAAAAAATTATCTTTTCTGCGGCAGTTAAGGTTATCCATGTCACTAAGACCTGTTCTTTCAGACATTAAAAAGTAGCAATAGGCGTTTGTAACACTTACGAACATTTAAAATACGCTAAATTTAATATCAAATAAAACAGTTGCGTATGTGGCTAATATGGTGGAAATTCATTAGTTATAGCACACTTACCACGTGAGCGTTGTAGGTAAGTGGTTAGAGTCGTGAACTTGCAGATTTTTGACTAGGTTTTAAATCTTGCTTAAGTATAACATGTTTTATCTTTTTTAAAACGATTCAAACTAGACGTACAGGAAATTAACTAGGGAATTAATGGAGAGATTCCTTGAATTTTACGGAAAGTCCGTTTTTGAAAATCAACGTGTCCGTAATTTTACGGGGAGTTTACGGACACCCATGGATAAATTTTTACCATCACTTTTCCGTTAAATGAAGGATTTTTTTTTTTTTTACAGTGTATGAGCGGAACATCTATGTTAAGGACAGCGCGCCTAACAAGCGCAAGTCACCTTTCAACTGCTGTAGTAATAAAATCATAATTCCCTCAGCTGTCGTCGCCATGCCAACTCGATCCTCAGTATGATTCAACCCGTAGTGGAATATCATTGAATTGTAAAACATAATATGAACGAAGCAGTAGATAACACCCCTTTGTTCCAGTTCATTCATTTATGAAACATTGCGGAGATAATTTCCGCTCTCCAGGAGCACTAGGTAGATAAATTAGCCCTCGTATTAGGGCGATAAAAAAAAGGGGAGGGGGGCGGTATTTTCCTTTCGCAAGCAAGCTGTAGAATACCTTCCAGTCTGTTATTGTTTCATCCCCGATAAACAACGCTCAATTTGTAAACGTGGGCGCCAGTTAACGTTTTCGTTATACAAAATATTCTAATACACGTGGTTTATTAGTGATTGAAGGCTCTTCACCACGGCAAGGCGCGCATTTTTAAAATAAAAAACGAAATACTAGACGATAACTACTTGTATGCTAAAGTTCACACAGGCATGCTGACTCCAAGTTAGGTTGGCAGCGAATTTTTGAAAATGTTCTAAGATTTGACGTTCTAAGTGTGTGAATGTGTCAATTTATGGCTACTTAAGTCAACGTTTCTTGTTTCACTCACATAATGGCATCAATTTGCATATTAATAACAGTTTACTTTCTTGAAAATTCCACGTTTTCCACTTGGATGTCTCACTGTTATACTTCCTTAAGGAGAATCTAGTTTACGCAGTTCATGAAAGGATGACGGGGGACAACAATGTTATAATTTGTTTATATTGCACATGTTGGTAAGGTTTGGGGCATCTCATGATGGTAGAGCATGTGGGAGTAAGTAAATATAAAGAGTTATAGGTTACAATATGGTTATATAATTAAATATCCTCACATTACATAAAATGCTATAAGGTCGGGGGAGCATTGTTAAGTTAGCTACCTCAACTTCCTTATTGAGAGCCAAGTTATATGCTGTTCACGGTAAAATGAGCACTTTTGAAACCCTGCTTAAGATCTAGTTGTATGCACGTTGTGTATTATTCTGCCTTATTTAAAATTAACATTGCCACGGGCCCAGCACTTTATTCATGCTGTGGTCGAGTGAAACTGTGAAATTATTATAAAAGTACTGTAAATATTCTTCAAATTTACTAATTTTTCACTCCAATACATTAAAGAAACATAAAGCGAAAGAAATAATATAAGTTGTCACAAATGATTACATAACACTTTTTATTCGACGTTTAGATATGGAACTACTTCCCAGCCATCGTTATCAACATTACTGGGCGTATGTCACTCAGTGCGCCTGTTAAAATGTATGCAGGTAGGAGCAGCGACTTTTTTCTAAGGTTGATTTCCACTTTATCGTGAACAGCCTTTAGTATACGGTACTTGTCCCACCTTAAGAAGTACTTGAAGGCTGGTGAAGTATTACCGAGTTACGGCGGTCGGCACAGCAGGCTTCTTGGGACGTCCATCTCGGCCGGCGTCATCTGTAGAAAGACGCCTGCCGTCGCTCTGCATTGCCCTCATATCGGAGTTGCATAACGCAACCTGGCCTGATTCCCTGGCTGGTAGAGGGGACTCTTGCTTACCGGGGTTAGGCAACGCGAGCCCCCGATTGCGGCAACTGGCTGTCCTGATTACAGCTCGTGTGTGATGGAGTGTTCAGGCAGGCCGTCGAATTAAGGCCTGTTCACATCGTAACAGCAGGAATAAAGTGAGATGGGCCGTGGCAAGATTAATCCTACATATAGCGGAAGCATACAAGATGGAACGGAAAGTAGATCTTAACCATGGCTCTAAAAAGCGCTCAGTCAACCACGCACAACCTATACCAGTATAGGTAAGAAAAACAACTTTTAAAAAGAATGAAAAAAATTAATGAAAATAATATCTTGAATAAAGTAAACGCACCATAATTAATACTGAATGAAGACTTGTGCGAGTCTCAGGTAACAACGCGTGCGCAAAGAAATGCCATATGATTCTGTGGTGGTTTAACACTGCCTTTCGCAGTAAGAATTTGAGCCAACTTAACAACGTTACCCAACTACACAACGAAAGCGGTAGTCAAATGTGTTTAACATACTGTTACGGGCTGCGGCTGGCACCGGCCGCCGGCTCCCGTTATATGTGGCCCAGGTTGACCCACCTCATCCCTTCGCTACCCAAGGTCTGACACGCTCGATCCTCGCCCCCCCCCCCCCTTTTTTTTTGGGAAGCCCGTGAATGAAGGACAGCGGCGATCAAGCTGTCGCGCCGCTCGGTGCCTGGCTGGCGTCACAGCTGCTTCCTTTCCTCTGCTGGAGATGCCGACGGATGTAGCGAAGACGCAAAAATATTTTGGTGAGACTGGCTGGCGCCACAGCTCTCCACCTCCCCTCACTGAATAAACTGACACATGTAGGAGGCACACGAATTTTCTGGAAATTAGGATGCTCGGTGCAGCGCGCAAGTTACAGAACTTCCTGGGTGACGGCCTACGACGCTATATATACTGCCGCGGTCCAGCGGCTGGCAGTCTTTGGCAGAGGCCATCTGGCAGTGCACGAGTGAAGTTTTGGAGCGGAACGGGAGATTGTTCATGGTGTAATGGACCAGAGGGCATGAAACCCGGCAAGTGAAGCCTACTGTGCGCGAGGGCGCTCGGAGAAGTCTAGAACATTGGGAACTGGCGGGACATGGACTAAACTGAGGTGGGACTGATAGGACATGTAATACGGATTTTATTGTAAATATTGGAACTGTCAAATATGGACACATAATTTATAAAACAATTGAATAGATTGATACACTCTCTGTTGGGACTGATGATTAATTCTTTAATTTCATTGATTTCTATAACACAAATATAAATTGTATTAATTAAATGAATTAATTGTAAACAGTAAATGATATAAATTTATTGTGAGATGTTGAGTTGAGAGAATTTTGTTTGTAGTTATTGTAAAGAAAGTTAAGACATTATAATTAATTTTTTTATTTAATTAAGACCTGCATCACTGTACGAACTCGGATTTAGCACACTTAATTTCTAGAGAGAGAAACTGTAACAAAAAGTTCCCACACCAAATCACAGATAAAAAATTTAAAGTAACCATTGATACTGATTTTTTGATCGACGATTTTAACTACGTGAGTCATTCAGATTTTTAGTATTTCGCATGAAAACGTTTAACTTATAAATTTGACCGCTAATAGCGCGAAAACTGCGTAATCAAGGAATTCTTATTTTGTAAATCATATATATATATAGTAAAATTTGTTCAAATCTGTCAGTGTTTTGCTTTGAAATAAAGTGACGTGTTGACACCCAGCATCTTGAAGGACTGCACTCAACTTGCACTTGCATTCTGTGCATACAGTCGGCGTGTAATTCCAATCAAGCTAAGTGCGTCTAGGCTTTCACCTTAATGAAGAGGAAGTTGCTCCAATGCTTGGGACATATAAGTAATCTGATAATTACCTCTCTTGTAAACATTCATGAAAAGAAGCTAAGAGGGAAATGTAGCGGCCATTGATGTTTTCGCGGAAATACACAAAATGCGTTATATTCATAATCCGGCTGAAGCCTTTGAGATAGTACATTCATTCAAGACCGTATGCAGTTGAGACAAATGCCTACAAACTTCGACAATATGAACATCCCTCAATGAGCCACTTGATGTACTTCCAATCCAGTGCACTCTGCTGTGACCCCGCTTTAAGCCAACAGGTCTCGCATTTATTAAGGGGGTGGCGTAGTCAATCAAGTTAATACTTTCGTACAAAGTCTACTTTTTTTTACTCCTTTGAATAATACAATCAAGCAATCATCAGTTATTTGCGTTAAAACTCTTAACTCAATTACTGGATGTCAAAACAAATTGAATTATATAGAATCTGCTTTGCGTAAGCTCTTAATAATAGCCTCGCTCGCCCTCGCCTCACATTACCCGAAGACGCCCTAATCAGGAATTATATTTACCCACTGATGTCGTTTCGGTCAAGCTCATGCTCGTCTCGGCTGCTGCTCTCTCATAGCGTCGAACTAGGTCCGCTGTACTGGCGGCCCTTTCAGCGACGTCGATGAAGGCGGCCCTCTAGTGTCGGTAGGAACAAAAATGGTCGCGAGCCCCAGAGCTCGCTACATTTATACTTCGCCGCCCGGCCTTGTTTGGGATACCTTTCCCCCGGCTGTTGCCAAAACTATCGTCTCCATGGTCGACCTCCTTCTCGCTGCTCGCACTGCCCGACAACCCTTGTCCTGATTGTGCTCGCAGCAAACTCGCATGATTCTACTTTGGAAATCTCTCCAAATGTTGTACTTAGTCTACGCATACTTTCCACGCCTTACCTAGGACTTACTCAATGTCCATTTCATCCGCAATTTACTATTATTTTCCTGCTAAAATTCAAATTACAGAAATATATGAATTTGTGACGTTCAATAATGTTCAGCCACTTCTCCTGTTTAAAACATTGTGCTATCTGTGAAAATCACCTCTTACGAGACCCGAATCACTAATAGCGTATTCCAATAACTGCTCTGGACTGCACTCGGGTGCGCATTGTTACTGGAGCTCGCTCTGAGAGCAGTTGGATTTTCGTATTCCAATTGCGAGTTTCACTGAATGAGTCCGCACCGAGAACAATTTTTTCCGCACCGAGTCTGGAGTCAGTTCTGCTTCTCAGAGCAATATGGCGGCGACCTGTGTTTATGAAAACTACACGAAAATTATTGCAATGTGGAAATTCTACAATATTTAACATTCCGGCAACTGAATAATACGTAATAGTTAGAGACCTGAAGAATTCGCGGATTCATTTTGAGACAAGCTAGAATTCAAAACACGTGTGCTTATATACTATAGCCATTGGTCCACACGGTGTTTAACAGCTCCTGGCGAACACTGGCCCAATCGTCACCTTCCACTGTGACAGCAGACAACCAATGTGCAGTTAATATCGGCATATTTGTACATAAGGATGTAGACTCTAGCCTACAGGTCATTGAACTCGCGAATTTTTCAGATCTCTAGTAATAGTTAATATGGAACAAATATGTTCTTGGTATATTGACGATATTGTTTGTAATTACAGCGGCGATGAGGTTAATTTCACCCAGTTACTCGTGAATACATTTGCCGACGAGTTGAAAAAACCAAATTGGAGAAAATTATCAGTACGGAATTTTATAAATTTAATTTTAAATACTTTTATCAACATCGTAGTTCAAGCATTTTCTCCAAAAGATGATATTTTGTCACAAATGTTTTGCACTGTTTTCGCGGCGTGTTCCAGTTGTTGGGGAAAAAATAACATACACTCGTTTCTGGCAATCAGGTGACACATGCACTTTTTAAGTTTTCAGTGCGCACCGAGTGCGCATCCAGAACAGTTAATTGGAATACGCCATAAATGAACAGCTCCTAACAAAAACTCCAAGTGATTATCTTCTATTTTAGCAGCAGGCCGTGCTCTTTGAAAACGATTATGGGGCCCTTAATAGTAAAAACATTACTGTACTTGTTACAAGCAATTCATTGGAAACCAGTTGCCAAAGGTCTTCTTCTAAATCTGCAGCTGAAATATTGTACATTTACAACATATAATTTTTGGGAAACATACAAAAGTGTTAATGCAGTTCAATATGTATAATTCACTTGGGGCCTTATTTAAAGTCAGGGCTTCGTCCAAGGATGATCCAGAGACGATCTTCTTCGGAGTTGGTCTGAGGTTAGTCCGGTCTAAGGGCGGACTAACTATATCGTATTCGTAAACCCCAATCAGAGTAGGATCAACTTTAGTCGTAGGATCACGGATGTACACTGTTGTCAAGTTTACTGCGCACACACATTACAGATTTTCGTCTCTAGATAGCGCTAAATACACTATAACTTATTTATAATAAAATGTATTTTCTTTTCAAATTTAATATCGTAAAGTCTACATTAGTTTTACACATTCTACCCAAAGGTATTGTGAAATTTGCACTAATTAATAAGTAGTGTTGCGAAAATATGTTTGGCAACTTGTTTCAAAGAATTCCTTTACAAATACAAACCATTTTTAACGTGTATTTATAGCCAGATACAGAGATTATCGTCCTCGGAGTTGGCCTGAGGTTAGTCCGAACTAAGAGTGGACTGACTATATCGTATTCATAAACCCCGACTAGAGCAGTACTAAATTTAATCGAGGGATCGTGGGAATACGCTGTTTCCACGTGTCCTGCGTATGCGCATTGCACATTCTTGTTTCAAACAAAAACTGTACTGTGAAAGAAAAGTCACATTTGAGACGACAATTACATTAAAAATAGCTTCAATAATTTCAAACAGAGATTGTTTCTTTACCTAATGAGTAAATTTCCCTTAAATCGCCGCCTATTCAACGTTTCATTATGATTTCATTTTCTGTAATATTTTAATTTTTTAAGTCAAGATTATGCACGACTATGTAGATAAGTGGATATTTGTTTTGTAAACGTAAATTGTGACATCGAACCTCACTTATTCCTTCTAATATTATTATTATTTATTTTTACGGCAAATTAATTCTAATGATTTCAAATATTTTCTTTAGTATTTTTTCCCGTTATTGAAAAAAAATAATTTTTTTCTATATAGTTTTTTATATCCAACTTTCGATGTGGTAATGTAATACTGCATGATAGAAGATGAAATAATAGATCTACCGATGATCTTATACTTCCATGTTGATTTGTTTACTTTTCGTAGCACATACTAGTGAAGTGCACAAACCTATGCACTGGTGGTACGGGCTGGATTCAAATTTTTACTCCGATACTGCCTTTATAGTAATCATATATGTTATTTTAGTGCCAAGTATAAAACAAAAATTATTATAAAATAGTTGAAATTGTATATACACAGATATGTTGTATATAATTTTATTAAGGTTTATTAGAAGAAGAATTTGTACTAATATTCTGTTTTAAAGTATTAATATCACGTCTGGCAATAATCTGTTTTCAGAGAAGGCTTTTGGATGACACAGAATTTCGAAAGACCTTGCATGTCTTGCTATAGCTTAAGACTGGTGTATTATGGATATATTTCCTTTGAAATATTATTCACGAAAAATTTAATCCATTAAGTCGGCATATTTTTGCTTCAACAGACTGACAGAATCGGTCTTAAAGGTAATTTTTGTGGGACGTAAGATTTTTCTAGCTTTCACTTGCATGTAATATTAGCAAACCTCGCTTATACTAAGTTCGCCATGTTCCCTTTTGACTTCAGTATGTCGTTAGTCATGCCTTAAATCCGGACTAAAAGTTAGTCCGCACTGAAGCAAGATGACCCCCCGGACTAGAAATGGTACGGATTTCTGATACCTAAAACTTTGGCCGGATGATGATCTTTCCTTATTGCGGACTTAAAGCGACTATGTTTAAAGCCCTATGTGTTCAAGACTACTGGTTTATGACTGACGCGTGCGAATTGTGTGCGTTCTCTGTAGTAGAGTGGAGAGACTTGGGCGACTCTTATGGCTAGTCCACAATAACTGGTCCGTGGACGCCTAACTGCTGATTGGTGCACGTGACCCTCTGACGTCATAGCTCACAGTCCTAATGTCCCAAGATCCCATATCCTAAGATCATTTGCCAATTTGCCAACTTCAACTTTCGTCCGCTTACCGCGGTCCGCGGATGTTTTCCAAATTGTTATTGTTTACATTTTATCGCGCGCTTACGGTAAAAGTAAATTGCGGGTGTTTATTATTATTATTATTATTAAAACTCGCTATGTGTTCAAAGCTATAACCTTCAATCTCGTAACCACGAAAACAAAACTTAATTAAGTAAAAATACAAAAATTCACTGATTAGAGAAAAAAAAAAAAAAAAAACTATATCTAAATGAAGTTGAAGTAAAGGAAAATCAAAACTTCCTCATTCGCAGAACTCAGATTAGAAAACGAAATAAAATAAGCTACAAATATCAATATTTATGAGTAATAGCACACAATTTATTGACGCGCCGATTAGGGTGCACTCTAGTTTCCATGTCTGAAAGCTTAGCTTCGGTCAGCGTCAACTTTGGTGCACTCTGGTGACAGTGTTGGAAAGCTTAACTTCGGACGTCGTTATTGTAGACACACACGCTGGGACATGCGTCCGTGGACGAAGTAGGTCCGCGGTCCATTCAACTGCGGACCAGCTATTGTGGACTAGGCCCATCGATGCCTTGAGAACCGATGAGGGTGAAGCGAGGCGAGTACGGAGCAGCGCCAGAATATAAGGGTGGGGAAACTGGAGATCCCCGAGAAAACCCGCCGTCCAGTGGCATCGTCCGGCACGATTCTCACAGGAATGACCCCGCCAGGAATCGAACCCAGTTGGCCTTGGTGCGAAGCGATCGCTCTTGCCGCTGCGCCACCGCGTGCGGGCTGGGCTTGATTTAAGACATGATTACATTTTGTATCTTAAACATGTGTCAAGACGAAATAGTTAGGGACACCCGAATTTCGCGAAAATATTTCATGATCGGTTGTACGTCAATGACACTTAAGCTCATATCCGCTTTCTTAATTGGATGATTTACATGTCACACGTTGTTATGAACAGACCTAATCCTCGCATGAACCCAGCCTAATACTTTCAGTAAATCAGGACGCCGGAAATTGAGACAACTTATTGCAGCAACCACCGGTCGAGGCCGCTTGCAAAAACCCCCTCCACCAGACAGCGATCGGGGACATGGACGCCTAAACGACGCACCGATATAGGCCACTGCAAGGCCCGGCAACTTCCCAAATCCGACCAGTAGCTAGGGAAGATCACAGCATGGGTATGTCCGACCGCCGTCAACCGATCAGGTATAAACATCCTCCGGCGCCAAGAATAATTAGAATGGCGTGGTCACACAGTTGTAATATAATTTAATATAAATTAACAGTACTCCCCCGAACGTATAATCATTCAATGTCATGTCAATTGTGTCTTTAACATTATACATGTTTCACAGACTAAAAATAAACCCCCTCATTTACAATAGAAGCTCTGCCATCGTACTTATCATTTCAGCTACGTCTCTAGCCTCCTCTTGTGTGAATATGTCCGTATGTCATATTTATAACAACGTGTTTGTTGTCCGCTTGCGAATCACAGACGCCCACTACAGAAGTAACCTAATTCTGATCGGCCAGCCAATGTTTTCGCACAAACGCATGCAACCACTAAGTAAAAGAGAACTGCTTATATATCCGTAGTGTATTGAAATCTAACACGCTAGGAAATCTTTACGCGAAATTTGGGTGTCCCTAGAAATAGTAAATCGACGACAGTCACTGTGGGCGGGAAACTGTATTTCCATCTTGGATGTAGGTTATGTCGTGTAGTGAATCTGTAGGCCTGAATTATTGATAAAGGCTATTCACAATAAAGTGAGCACTTTTGAAATCAACCTTAGAAAAATGCCACTGCTCCTGCCTGGCATACATTTTAACTGGCCCACTGAGTGACATGCGCCCAGTAAAGTTGGTAGCGATGGAGGGAAAGTAGCTCCATATCTTAACGACGATTAAAAAGTGCGAAGTAACCATTTGTAATAACTTAAATTATTTCTTTTTCTTTCTGTTTTTTTTTTTCAATGCATCGATGTGTCAGAATTAGCAGATTTGCAAAATATTTACTTTTCTAATAACTTCACAGGTTCGCCTGACCGACGTATGAATAAAGTGATGATGCCCATGACAATGTTAATTTTACACAAGGCGGAAGAGCACATCATCACGTGTATACAGGTATATTTTAAGCAGGGATTCAAAGTGCTCATTTTACCGTGAATAGCCTATAATAGGTGTAACTGTGTATTTGAATCGCAGATGTGAATGTAATTTCAGAGCCAAAGAAAACGAAACGAGTAACAACTCGTAATAATAGATACGGCGAGGGAATACACTTGTACGCCCGCAGAAGAGACAACTTCAAAGATGTGAAAGTATTCAGCGAGTGAGTAAGAGTGAAGTGAAATTGTATCCGTTGATTTACTAAATTGGGAGATTATCCTCATGTTTTTAAAGAACTATTCGTCATCATATTTCAGTTCTTGGAAGAGCTAACACGGCAATTTTTTTTTAACGGTTACACAAGCAGTAACTTTAAATAATGACATATACCGTAAATAATATTCACCCACGAACTTTTTTCCTGTTATATTTTTAGGTGTCACTGTTTTCTACTATTCTGACGGACTGGACTTAACAGTCAATCGTGAAATGCTGAATTCTTTTACCGTGTAGGTACTTATCGGGACATAAGTACAAGTCTCGATTCTTCAGAACAGAATCATAAACCAACCTTCAGGCAAGAACGAGTAGCATAGACTAAAGAAGAGGTAAGTAGTATGATTTGACCGAGTCGGGCATAATGTATTTTAAATGGAAGCTGTGTGGCCGTGGCTGTAGCTGGCAGTCTTCGGCTTGACTCAGACGAGCATGGCAGTCTTCGGCTCGACTCGGAGGTGTTCGGCAGTTTTCGGCTCGCCTCAGGGGGTGCTCGGAAGCCATAGACTCGGGTTTGTCGTACATACCCGAAGGTGCTAGGCCGTTACGCTCACTAATTCTTCAAGCATATTCTTTTTTCTGGTAGTCATATTGGCTTTATAGGCACTGGGTATGTCAAATCGTAAATCTGTATTTATTATACAATTTAAAAAATCGTTTTAATTATATATTTTTTATAATGTGTCGAAATTATACACACGGTATTAGGGAAACATACAAAAGTCTTTCATTCAATTACTACATTTCAGTCCCCTATCTAGGAGACTGATTAATACACGATGTCAGAATCTGCTCTTTATTCACTGCCTCAACTGCTTCTTAGATATTAGGCATGCTAAACAGACTTTTTTTAATGTATGTAGATATGACTAAACCAAGCCCATCATACTAATAGGGACTACGTGCACAATCATGTTATAATCATTGTATCGATCAGCATCTACCACAGTACTGCCAGACCCTGGAGACTTGGAATGTACGATAGTGATAAACAGTTTTAACTTTCGTCTCCTCTTGACCATCAAACTGTTAATTGCCCAATCATCCCATCGATGTTTGGATCAATCCATTAATATTCCTATCTTTCCATCAATCTTTCATCAACTTTCCATTAATATTTCGCAATCTTTCAATCTTCCCATCAAACTTCCAATCTTTCCATCAATTTAACCACTCGGAAAAATTGCCAGATTGCTTCTAAGTCCATGAGACAATTAATGTTTTTATTGTTTCAGAATGTTTTGACTGTTTCAGGCTTCGAAATCAGTGCCCTAAGCCATGCATCACCTTCGTAAATTGCTTAAAACTTTGTATCAGTTGCACATGAATATTAAACACTGAAAAATTAGTGTCAAACATTCACTAGCTTGCAAGATGAACTATGAGTAATTTTGGAGTCTATATCAGTGTGTCTGTAAGAGTCAGAGACTGACTGCAGCATGTACTGTTTAAATGCCGGCATGTGATTGGTAAGTTGCAATCATGTGGTAAGTCGGTGATTGGCTGGTCGGTGTCTAAAAAATGTATTAATGGTGTAATACGATTGGTTCAAAGTCTCTGCTAGCTTCTGCCTTTTCGCATCTAAGTCTTCGTCTACATCTGCGATGTCGTCGGGCACTCCAGAGCTAATGGTAGCTATGGCAGTATCCACTTCTTCGGGAAAGGAACCTAGTACATCACTTTCGGGATTACCTGTTTCTTAAGCTCCAGCACCTACATCTCCAACAGGCCTGCCCGAGTCTTTGCCTGAACCACTACGTCGTTATCAGTGTCACTTTTTTATAAGGCATTTACTTTCGACCATAATGTAGGCGACAAGAGTACTTTAATTGTCCCACGAATCCCTATTATATGTCATATTTTGTGATAGGTGCAGTAAGCAGTTCAGCCATAGAGACAGTTTACTTAGACATGCGAAGACCTGTAAAGGTGAAGTGCATTTCTCGTTCAGTACCACTGTACCAGTTTTACTGCAAGCAGGTCTCTTGTGACATTCTAGGGTTTTTGTTTTCCAGGTCATTCAAAGTCATGGGTTCAAAGTCAAAGTTACCTGCACCCATTATGGTGGCAGTAGTCAGTAACATAATATACTCATTGACTTTAATGTATTTTTCTAGAGAGTTTTCAAAGTTACGAGGTCAAGGTCATCTACATACAATATGGTGGCAGGAGTCTGTAATGTAATATGCCTGCTGACTTATGTGTTTTTCTCGAGTATTTGTCTTCAAGGTCAACATCAGCTGCATCCAATATTGTAGCAGTCTGTAAAATAATATGCTTGCCGACTTTTATGTACTTTTTCTTGAGTTTTTGTTTTCAAGGTCATTCATGGCCATGAGGTTAAGGTCGTAGTCCCTGCATCCAATATGGTGATACCACCATATTGGATGCAGGATCTCTAACATCATATACTTGCTGACATGTATTTTTTCTCGAGTTATGGTTTTCAAGGTCATGGGGTCAACATCAAGGCCACCTGAATAAAATATGGCTTCTACGAAAGCTGACAGCACCAATGTGGCTGACTGGGTATGGATGAGCGGGTGGAGGCCTGCCGACTAATTTATCAAGTGAGGGGGGGGGGGATGAGGGAATATCAAGAAATTAATTTTTAAAGTTAACTTTTATAGTATTTTAAAATAATTTTTTGGGAATTTTAAATATATTTGTAATACTTATTTTGGACTTTTTTTGGCATATCTGGAGTCAAATGCCAAGGTCAAAGTTCATGGGTCCTGACTGGTCTGCTTGCCCTGACCCAAGGTCACCTGGTTCGTTTATCCATATCTCCTGCTATGGGAAAAACAAAAAAATTCTGGGAGTCCTTTCTTGTAATTTTTTATAGTTAAAAAAAAAATTAAATAATACATTTTTGAAATATTTTTGAGAATGTTTAAATTTTCTTTGGGATATTTTGGTTTGTTTGGGCTAAAGGTCACTGAGGTTAAGGTAAAATGTTAAGGTCACATTGATCCAAGATGTTGGTAGGGTGACGTCACAGAATGGCGGGCCCCCGGTGCCTGGTTCCTACTTCCCATCCCCTTGTGTTTGAACAAAGTTTATTCTACTACTTATGTACAACAATTAATTAAAAAGAGTCTTAAATATACTTAGGTACTAATTCATTACGTAGTTTTATGAGTTCATTTTCATATTCTTTGATAATGTTTCCTTGTTTATCTCTTTAGTGATAAGTGCCATGTTAAATGAAGCAGGTGAGTATAGATCAACGTCTTGCCTCGGAGAAATTTTTTTATAATTGTGTTATTTTCTATTCACATAGTTACGAACACTGCGAACAAATTTTGCATTGTTAATTTTTTCGGAGAGGTAAAAAAATAAGTCTTAGCCATAACACTAGAAGTTATTTCGCGGATTCTGAAATACATTTACATCAACAAATATACAGTGAATATGACAGTTTTATTTTCTTGAAGGCGACAAATATATTATTATATATGTATCCAGGGAACACACAAAGAATAAATCATAATTCTATTCATATTTCCATTTCCATTTTTATGATCTGAATGTACAACCATCTTAGGGAGTGAATATTGACATTGAAATTCTCTTCCGGATTTACTTCTAAGTACATTTTAACTTAACAGTTCGAAAGAAGTTACTTTAGCAACCAAGCTACTCTAGCACGAGGGCAACCTAGGGAGGCAATGAAAATACGGTAAACATTGCGTGTGTACAGATTTTATTTGGCTTTTCCAAACGGCACCCAAGCACAACTGTTCTACTAGAGTGACAGGTAGGAACTGTCAGCTGATGTCTTGGTCGTGAAGTCCTCGGGCCAAGAAATACCTCGTCGGCTAACGGTATTTGTGTGCATATGTGCACACACATCCCATGTGGTCATCGCAGTCCATTCGTGCTCTCGCCACAGTCCATTATCATGCTGTTGTGCGCCAACAGCTTACACTCACCTACTTAGCGGCCATGGTGATGTGCCACCAAATTATCCCCATGCCAGTGATTGACCCACATCATGATAAACCATCCTGAAGGTGGTCGGGAAAGCAGACGCGTCGACCGGACCTTGTAGCTGATGGAAGAGGCAGAGTTTTGCTGTCGGTGTCCCAGGGAGGTATAGGTATCCCCAGTTTGTGGCAAGATCGTCAGGCAGATCTTCATTTGTGGTGTATGCCGACTTGAGGCGATCGAGAGGGACTGTGACATGACGGCCATTCATCTGGAGAGTTGCAGTATTAGACATCCGATGTAGTACTCGGAAGGGGTCTTCTTAAGGAGGCTGATGACATCCGTTCGGCACCTCGCGAAGGACGAAGACTTCCATTGCTGATGCTAGATCATTGAATATAAACGACTTTCATTCACCATGATGAGAGCAACCAACAGGTTGGAGGTCACTGAAGTGTCGTGGTAACTCTTTGATAAGACCTGTGGCAACCATATGTTGAGAACTGGGGTGAGCTACTAGGAATTATACAGACAACCACAGTGGTTGCCCATTCACCATGTCAATATAAGATGCATGCATGTCCTCTCTCCAAGCTGCTCTAATTCCCAAGAGAATGGTGGCAAAATGTCCACCCAGTGCTCTATCATGTGGCAACATATGGCCACCTTGAACTGCCGATGCATGCACTCGACCCTACCATTGGCAGAAGGATGGTATGCTCTGTGGTCCTCAAACGAGTAATGCCTGTCAGGTTGCGGAGATCCCTGAAAAGTGCAGACTCAAACTGCCTACCCTGATCAGTTGTGATCTGGAGTGGCGTGTCAAAGCGAGTTATCCAAGTGGTGTGCCAAAGCGAGTTATCTAAGTGGTGTAGAATGCTCTGGTCACAGTTGAGGCTTCGATGTTCTCCACAGGCACTGCTTCTGGCCATCTGGTGAAGTGGTCAATGATCATCATGCAATAGTGAAAGCCCTGCGAAACCAGCATGGAACCAACTAGGTCGACATGGACATGGTTAAAACGAGCAGAAGGTGGCAGGAATGAGCCCACTGGTGATGAGATATGCCGAGAAATTTTTTCACACTGACAGGAAAGGCAGGAACATGCCCATCGCCGGCAGTCAGACTTAACTTATGGCCATACAAAGTATTGAGTGACTACCCTGGTAGTAGCTTTGATGCCTGGGTACGCCAGCTGATTGACCACATTTAAGGCTCTCTTGCGAAATGGTTTAATAAGATAAGGTTGCGCAGTCGGGGTGGAGACATCACAGTAGACCTCGAATGGCGACTCTGGCAGGCTTAACTTCTGTAGCTGCAGGCGAGAAACCTTCTGCAGGAACTGATTCAATTCTTCATCCACTGCCTGTGAAGCAGCAAGAGCCTGGTAATCTAGGGTTGCAGAGACAGCATCAACACTCGACAAGGTGTCAGTAATAACTTTTTCTGAACCTGCAATGTACTGAATGTCGGTGGCAAATTGACTAATGAAGTTAAAATTGCGGGACCAATGAGGTGAGCACTTATCTGGGTTCTGTAAAAATGCGAAAATGAGGGAGTTGTGGTCTGTAATAACAATAAAGTCTCTCCCCTCGACCATGTGGCGAAACTGGTGAATTACACGATAGATGGCGAGAAGCTCCCAATCATAAGCCCCATAGTTCTGCTGAGCAGGGCTGAGCTTCTTGAAGAAGAAGGCTAAGGGCTGCCAACCCTCTGGCACATGCTGCTGGAGCACTGCCGCGATTGCGAAGTCTGAGGTTTCTGTCATCATTGACAAGGGGACAATTGGAATGGGATGAGCCAGGAGGGCAGCATTAGCAAAGCTGGTCTCACATTATTCGAATTCCTTTTCACTGGCGGGTGTCCATGTCAGTATAGCATGGTTCTTCAAGCCACCTTTGAGAAGCTCATGCAAGGGAGCCTGTGACACAGCAGCATTTGGAATGAAGCGACGGTAGAAATTGAGCATGCCAGTAAATTTATGCAGATGTTTCACAGTTGTTGATCTGCTGTATTGCAGGCGAGGCTTGGTGCCATCAACAGATGCTATGCTGTACCCTATGAATGTTATTTGAGGTTCCTCAAAGACACAGTTAGAAGAGTTGATAATGATACCATACATACTTAGGCATGTGAAGAGCTCCTCCAGATGCTACTCATGTTCTGCTTTATTACGCAATGCCACTAGGATGTCATTCAGGTAGGACACACAAAAGTCTAGGCCTCTGAACTGTCTGTGCAGCATTGTGAAGTCCAAAAGACATGAAGGGAAATTCATAGAGTCCGAATGGCATAGGGATGGCCGTCTTGTGGATATCTGCCTCGGCAACAGGAATTTGGTTGTATGCCTTGAGAAGGTCAAAAACAGAAAATATAGCCTTGCCCTGGAGAGTGTCGAAGATATTATGGATGTGTGGAATGGGATATCTATCCGGAATTGGTCGAGCATTAAGGATGCGCAGTCCCCACAATGCCTCCATTCCTCACCTTTATTGTAATTCTATGTCGTAATACCAAAGGTAAACGTGTGCTGCATTTCTCTATATTTTTAAAACAAACATCACCAGTTTGTTAACACTTGAAAATGACTGCTAAAACACCAATTTAATCATTTTCACTCGCGAATAAATGGCGCTATCGATGCAAGATGGCGCACCAGTTAGTGATCTGCCCCTAGAGGCTACGAAGAAGCGTGATGTATTTGCCTGCTCGCCCTTAGTGCTTCTATCCTTCTAGGCCTCGGATGTGAAAAAAATATTTCCAGCCGCCCTAAAAATGATATTCAGAGACATTTTTCATTATGTTTACTTTCTGCATATGTTTTACAGGTTAAAAGTAAAAATTGGTTGGGGCTTTGGTCATTTGGTTTTAGAATTATATACTGAAACTCTTTAACTCGCAAACATCAGAATTATTAGTCCATATTGCTTGTTCATGTGATTCGTTTGAATGATAATTGCAGATGTATTTCAGTGATCGTTAGAATATTGAATATAGGCAAGGAACTAGAGAATATTTTAATTTTGCAAGTAGTTTTTGTAACGGAGTGGTTGCTAGCTTAAAACTGTCACATCATAGTTTCCAATACAACAAGGGACACGCGATATTTACTGGCGTATCACCATGAACAAGAATACATTAAAGTTGAAAATGACTAGCTGTTAATGTGCCAACTTGACATGCATAAAGCTCCATTTCTAGAAGACTATGACAAAGATCCCCACATTCAAAAACTAAATATATCATTAACTGAATTGGCCAAAGCCGGTAGGAAATATGTTAAACTACCCCGACGATATGGAATAACAGAAAACTGAGAGATCTACATTAAAATGCACACACCAGTCGACGAAAAGAAACTTACGTTAGGGCCTTCATATTATGTTAAAGAAATCACAGCAGTACATCATGACGGATTTTTAGGCGGGGCATTGTGGAAATTTCAAAACCTTACAAAAATTATAAACTCCTACTATTGAATACAATGAACAGGGATGTGAAAGATGACATAAAAAACTGCCACATTTGTCAACAGATAAAAACCATCTAACCAAAAACTGATAATACAGCTTCAACCTATAACCCCACCAACACTTTTAGAAGCGTGTTCTCTTACGCTAAAGGTCGCTTATAGCGGTCAGCAAAAGAAAATCTGTATATCTTTGTAATGATGGAATTTTTCATCCGTTACGTAATCGCACAACCAGTGAATACCATTGATACTCAAATATGCGCAAAATTCATAAGAGATGTATTACTAAAATATGGCTATTCAAAACAAATTCTTACAGATAGGGGCACATAATTCTATAATGAACTTGTAGCTGAACTACTAAAGATGTTGCAGATTAAGGAATTACAAACTACAGCTTACAACCCTGCGCTATAAGAAGGCCGAGCTGTACCAAGCTTGAGTATAGCTTCGAACACTTTCTTCGCAATTCTCAGTTTGTCTGGATCCAAATGTTGTAGCCTACTGTGCTTCGGTTGTCCAGCGGTGGCATTAACTATGGTATGCTGGGCAGACTGCAATGTGGCAGATGGGCGAGTGATAGTAGCATACCTTTTGAGCAAATCAGAGTAGCGCACTGACGATGAAGTGTCCTGTTTCCTGGGAAAAATTTGGAAATCTTAATAATTAAATACAAATATTACTGAATAACAAATTGTTATATTTGCATCGATACAGAACTTGAGAGTATCAGCTAACTTTTAGGTTTCTATTTCAAGTTTATATATTGCAAAATTAGCTTCAATAAACAGAATTTCAATAATATGTATTTCGCTATACCAAATTCTCGCTGCCTTCAAACCAGGCAATGGCCTTAAGGGCTATTAGGCCCACCATGAGCCGGGAGGGTTTTCGATGCTAACACATAGTTGGTTCATTTACGGAACCAAGTGGAAGGCAGTACAAGATAGTTTAGCTGTTTTCCGCAGAAGAGCGCTACAGTCGCAGGGCTGTGAGCACATAGAATTCTCCCTCCGTTCTCCAACCACATCTCCTCCTACTCTACCCATTTTTAGCTATGTGATGTCTTGTTAGTAATGGAACAACTTCATCCTTCCACCACATCTCTTCGCCCTGAAACACATTTCACTGACCCTGCCGGTTCAACCAGTGTTGCAGATTGCGAATGTTTTGACGAACTCATCACAATGCAGTCAATAGATAGTTATAGTAAACATAGTACGTTTTCCGTCGCACAAGAGGTCAGCTTCTTTTTATCGCTCTTCGGCAGTGTTCTCCATCTCTTCCCCGCCCTCCATTAGTCTGTTCATTCGTTATTTCAAGGACATACAGGCAGATAAGCGATAACATTTGTACATCTTCATATCACCATCTTGGGGGCACTATTGAAAAATGTATATGCCCGAACATGACTAGCAACGCACTACACAACGTCTATGGGAACTGTGACCTTGTGGCAATATAAATGTTTTCACTTATACGGCTGTATGAATAATTTTACACAGTAACTCATTTTAAAAACAATAAAGCAAGGAAAATATTTTTCTGTAAAATTGTTAATTAACACTTCTCATAACTTCACTTCATTTGCAGCCACAAATTTATTTACCTAGGCCTAATAAAAGGATATATATACCAGTAGTATAAAATAGCCGATTCTGGCACACCAGGCGTCAGGCGGAGGAATCGAAGGATGGTAATTACCATATTACCAGGCATCATGTGGGGTATCGGAAGTGCGAGAATTTTTCTTTTTTCCCTTTACCCGTCCAAAATGTCCGATTTCGCGTACAAAAACGTTATTTACCCCCTTTTTCCTGCAGAAATTTCCTTTTCCCCCTTCCCACCACTGGTGGCCATGTTGTTAGCCAGTGTCAACCACCATTTTGCCCTAATTAACATAATCTGCCAGATGATCACTCAGGACAGCAAATGACTCATACGGGATGTGGGATCTTACACCCTACCGCCTCCGGCGGCTATATTGGCAGCCAGTTCTAATTAGCATAATTCTGGCAGTTTGCACATTGTGGCTGACATTTGCACAATGCTGTGAAATCAGTCAGAAATTGAGAAATTACTACCAAATTGAGAAGTCATTCCTGGCAACCATCTTGGTATCAACAACCTATGTCTACCCAGGACAATTCTCGACCAGCTGAGAATGTCGACCATTTTGGTGCCCAGTGTATCGCTGGTGGTGGTGAAGCATTTAGGAATTGCAAACGATCGCAGTCGAATTGATAACATAGGCATCCACCCCGACTAGGAGAAGGGTCGCGGGGTCATATGTGCCCCATGTTAACTTGTAAACATAGTTGGCTGTAATTTCCGAACCATTTTAGTTATAGTTGCCAAATTCATAGCATATACATCAACCATGACTATGATAGATGGCTATAAGTTATGAAGCGTTTGAGATAAAACTACCAAAAAATTATAATACATGCATAACCCCTTGACGACAAGAAGGGATTTGTGGACATATGTCGGTCTGCATGTCTCCTCGTTCTTGCCCATCTCTGTCTCTCTCCTGTCCCCTCCGTGCCACCACCTGGCCACACACACATTATTCCTCGTGTGCTTCTACCCTCGGCACTTCGACCAGCGACATTCCACTCATCATCGTGCTATCTCTGTATCCATTGTCCTCCACCCTCCACCAGCTTACATCACCCCTGACCATACATCCTCGATCTCGCACCACCGCCCGGCCAGCGACTTGCTATGCACCAAAACCCCCTAGCACTCGTGTAACAGCGTCCTTACTTCCAGACAGTCGGTCATTACCACCGGCCTTGCACCCGTGAGCCCTGTACCGAGTCGTAAATATATGTATGTACATATGTAATGAGATGTCACTCGCGATGAATACACAGTTGTCACTAGACAGCCGAGTCTCCGCACATACAACACATGCGAGAACGATAAGCTTCCTATTATGAAAACACAGTATCCCCAACTTTAACAGGTGTATCAGTGAATACACGTAGGCCACGAGCGTATCTCACCGTCGTCATCATAGCCATCTTCGTCGACAATGTGACATCTCTGGAAGTAGAGACCACAATGAGCGTTCCTGCTTTTTTGTGCATTATACATACAAACCAAGTACTAAATCCCCACCACCTCCCCCTTGTCATTGTACTTACTGGTATACTATTGAAAGAAACTAATTCATGTCCCCTGCACCATCATCGAGGTAACACAGCTTCGACTCCTGTAGGAAGTGGTCACATGCTCAAATAGACAGATAGTAATATTCATTGCTTTGTGTGCTTTCTCATGTCATCCGCTAGTGTGCACAAAAGGAAAAATTAGTTACCAACCCGTACAAAAGCCATGGAATCCCATCACTAATACAAATTGTCAGATTGGTCAAGCAGCCTAAAGCGCCTGATAGAAGCTCTGGTTCCAGTAAAGGGGAGCATGGGCTCAAATCCCAGCACCTGACACTTTTGATTGTTTCCACACCCTACTCGAATAAATATGGATTCATAGATTGAATCATGTTGAGAGCATATGCAGACAATCGTCTGTCCCACTGCCCATGAAGGGAGACTAGCATGACAGTCATACTCTGTCTCCAACCTGCACTCACATACCAACCCATTTGCAATTACAGACAGTCATACTCTGTCGCCGACCTGTACTCATGTGCCACCTTTTTTTTTTACAATTTCCGACAATGATATACCACATAGTATAATGTAATTTCCGAATGGTTTGAGATAAAACTAACAAATATCATAACAAGAGCCTACACACGCACCAGTATCTCCGACCTGCACTCGTGTACCAAAGTAGGTAATAATAACAGGGAGTGTTCAGGGATGGGTCACCCTGCTCTGTAATACGAACCCACACAACAATAATCTTATTATTATTATGAAACGAATTATCCCCTACCTTATCTGGGACAGCAGTGAATACTTGTAGGATGCATTGGCACCACCATCTCCCCTTGTCAGCATACTTACCGGTATGCTATTGAAAGGAAACAATGCATGTGACCTGTACCAACCTCGAGGTATCGCAGTTTCGATTCTCGTAGAGAGTGGTAGTACAAGTCGACATACAAACTGGCATGTTGTCTACAACAGTGCTATTAATTACGGACAGTCATTCCCCGACCGTCATGCATGTACCAAACCCATTACACACACACATGTGTACTACACAAGCAATTGCTAGACAAGGATGACGATGGTGTATAATCCTTGAAAAAATAAGGTATCGAAGGTTTGATTCCCACTGAAAGTGTATGCTGACATGTATGCAAAAAAACAATCATCATCAGTAACACTGCCCATTATGACGACAGACATGTAACACCCATTACAGTCATACCCTATCCCGACAACTGACAGTCATACTCTGACGACCTTATCTGCACTCATGTACCGACCGAGCCTTATAACAGTCACAGGAAACCATATTCTGCTAGCCCAGCTCGAAATTTCAATGCATGAATCAAGCCTTTGCATTTATAAGGTGTCATACGCTGTGGACCCTGCCAGAAACTTCAATGTATGTACCTACATCATGCAACAAGCCTTTGAAATTACAAGCAATCGACCCTTTCCGAACCGTTAATGTATGCACTGAGATGGATTCCATCAAGCATAACATGTTCAGCCGTACCACTATGATAACTACAATGTTGTGTGTACCCATAGTGACAAGTCTCGAACCTAGGTCTCTACAGAGAGCTGCCTGCTCTCCCCAGCCGAGTTTCACCTGCTTGAGTTCACCAACGAAAAAAAAGTTATAAACAAAATGGTTAGTAACGAGCATTTCGTGCAATGTATATATCCATCACAAATACTTATAGTCATAGGTCACACATACTGTGACAACCTGAGACAGAAACCGAGTAAGGAGGTATCGCAACACACACACACACTCATATTCACACAAATCAGCTATGTATGTGCTCTGCTCTTAGATGATGCAGAGCAGAGGAGTTACCTTAATGAGTGTAGCTGTTTCAGAAGACCTGCAGGTCGCGAACATATAACATCGTCGTGAACTCACTTGAAGCAATGACCGCCCTGCCTTTCTGTACATGCAATACATTACAGATTTCATGCTCGACAACAGATAATCGTTCGTCGGAAGGAAGCAAGGCCCCCTACCAAAACGTTCCGAATAGCCATCATCTACAAGCCCTAACCATATGATGCGGAGAAGTATGTGCCTTGTATGCACACACCAGGAAGTGTTCGAATGAAGACCTAGTTGATTGTGTACGAGTGTAAAGAGGCAAACCTCATGGCCAGCAGTCGAGTCATTGCAAACTAGCGTGACATGTTCGTAATTATAGTCACACTTTGTCTCTGAGCTACACTCATGTACTCAGACTCTACAGCTACATACAGTCATGACCCTATCAACACATGTGTATCGACCGAGGCCTTGCAATTACAGACAGTCATACCCTGTCGACTCTGACTATGTTCAAACCTTCGTTGCATGTATCACACCTTTCCAAGTAAAAGCAATCATACATCCGTCGACCCTACCTGCGCTCGAACATTCAATGAGTGTACATATAGGCATTTTCCATCCAGCAGCCCAATAGTTCCACTGTGATAACTGCAATGCCATGTGTGTGTGTATGTGTGTGCCCATAGTAATAAGCTGTGGCAAGTCGTGAACTCAGGTCCCTTCAATCAGCTGCTTGCACACCCACTCTCCAGTATCCGTTGCCATGTTGGTGTGTGTCTGTTACCCATATTTCATAAGGATTTTGTGTGGGCATAAGACAAGGATATATATACTCAGTCACACGAGCTCTCCGGCTCATTCGCAGTTAGTCTGTCGTTCGGGCGCAGACAGAGAAGGGTGACCCATCCCTGAACACTCCCTGTTATTATTACCTACTTTGGTACACGAGTGCAGGTCGGAGATACTGGTGCCAGTGTAGGCTCTTGTTATGATATTTGTCAGTTTTATCTCAAACCATTCGGAAATTACATTATACTATGTGGCATATCATTGTCGGAAATTGTAAAAAAATGGTGGCATATGAGTACAGGTCGGCGACAGAGTATGACTGTCATGCTAGTTTCCCTTCATGGGCAGTTGGATCGACGATTGCCTGCATGTGCTCTCAACAGGATTCAAACCTAGGATACCATTTTTATTCGAGTAGGATACAGAACAAAAAAATGTGTCAGGTGCAGGGATTATAACCCATGATCCCTTTTATTGGAACCAGAGCTTATATCAGGCACCTTAGGTTGATCGGCCAACCTGACAATTTGTATTAGTGATGGAATTACATGGCTTTTGTCGAATGCCATGCAGTGTATGGTCTTGTCTTGCTGTTGCTTGTGTAGTACACACATGCAGTTTTGTATCTTTTTTTTTTTTAATTTTGAGCACTCTATAGGACGATGTGAGAAATCAAACAGAGTGGTGTATATGACTACCTCTCTATTTGTGAGGGTGACCACTCTTTATGGGAATCGAATCTGCAATACTTCGATAATGGTTCAGGGTACCTGCATTATTTCCTTTCAATAGTATACCAGTAAGTACAATGACAAGGGGGAGGTGGTGGGGATGTAGTACTTGGTCGCTATCTATTGTCCATGGAAAGGCAGGACAGCTCATTGTGGTCTCCGCTTCCAGCGAGGTCACATCGTCGACGAAGATGACGACCATGGTGAGATGTGCTCTTGGCCTACATGTATTCACTGCTACACCTGTTAAGGTAGGGGATACTTTGTTTTCATAATAGGAAGCTTATTGTTCTAGCATGTGTTGTACGTGTGGTGTCTTGGCTGTCTAGCAATAACTGTGTATTCATTGCGAGTGACTTCTCATTACATATGTACATATAAACATTTACGACTTAGTACATGGCTCACAGATTCAAGATCAGTGGTACTGACCGACTGTCTGGAAGTAAAGATGCTGTTACACGAGTGCACATAGGGTTGGTGCACTGCAAGTCTCTGGCCATGTGGTGGCGAGTGGTCGAGGATGTATGTTAGGGGGTAATGTAGTCATGTGGAGGAGGGAGGGTAAGGAATAGAGAGAGAGAGAGAGAGAGAGAGAGAGAGAGCAAGGATGAGTGGAAGGTCACTGGTCGAGGTGCCAAGGAGAGAAGTGCGCAAGGAAGTGTGTGTGTGTGTGGCCAGGCAATGGCACAGAGGGGACAGGAGAGATACAGATGTGAGTAAGAATGGGAAGACATGCAAGCCAACATATGTCCGCACGTCCCTTCTCATCAGGAGGGGGGTTTATGCATGTATTATTATTTTTTGGTATTAGTATCTCAAAGGTTTTGTAACTTACAGTCATCTATCATAACCATGGTTGATGTCTATGTTATAAATTTGGCAACTATAACTAAAATGGTTCGGAAATTACAGCCAACTATGCTTACAAGTTGGTATGAGGCATATGTGTCCCTGCATCCCCTCTTATAGTTGTGGTGTTTGTCTACGTTATGCATTTGCCATATATAACTCAAACTCAAATGGTTCGGAAATACCCAACTATGCTTGTACACTGACATAGATCATTCTTGACCCTACGACCCCTCTCCTGGTTGTGGATGATATCTATGTTATGAATTTACAACCTATAACTAAAATGGTTTGGAAATTACAGCCACCTATGCTTATATGCTGACATATGTCATTCTTGACCCCGCTACCCTTCTCCTAGTCGAGGATAATGCCTATGTTTTGAAATTGCCAATTATAACTCAAAAATAGTTTGGAAATTACACCCAAATATACTTATACACTGAGATATGTCATATTTACCCCCACGACCCTTTTCCTAGGCTTGGTGGATGCCTATGTTATGAATTTGGCAACTATATCTTAAATGGTCCAGAAATTACAGCCAAAGATACTTATAAGTTAACATGGGGCATATTTGAACCCACGACCCTTCTCCTAGTCGAGTTGGATGCCTATGTTATGAATTTGACAACTATAAGTTAAACGGTTCGGTAAGTATAGCCAACTATGCCTATAAGTGTTATGCACACACACACACACAGATTCATAAGGAGGCTGCTGTGTTACACGAGATCCGATCGTTCGCAACAGCTTGATGTTTCACACCGCCAGCAAGGCGCTGGCCACCAAAATTGTTGACATCCTCAGCTGGTCAATAATTGTCCTGGGTAGACATAGGTTATCGATAACAAGATGGCCACCAGGAATGACTTCTCAATTTGGTAGTAATTTCTCAATTTCCGACCGATTCCGCCGCATTGTGCAAACCTCAGCCACAATGTGTAAACAGCCCAAATTATGCTAATTAGCACTGGCTGCCAAGATGGCTGCCAGTGGGGGAAGGTATAAGATCCTACATCCCACATGAGTCATTTGCCATCCTGAGGAGTCACCTGCCGGATTATGCTAATTAGAGCAAACAAATAGTGGTCGGCAATGTCTGCCAACATGGCCGGTGGCAGCGGGAGGAAAAAAAGGAAATTTCTGCGGCAAAAAGGGGAAAAATTACGTTTTGGTATCTGAAATCGGACGTTTTGGACGGGAAAAGGGGAAACAGGGAAATTCTCGCACCTCCGATCTTCTGCATGACGCCTGGTAATATGCTAATTACCATCCTCCGATCCTCCGCTTGATGCCTGGTGTGCCAGAATTGGCTATTTTATACTACTTATACCCGACTTTGCTAAACTCCCGCTAATTTATCCTCTACATACGGATTTTCTTAAATTTTCCTAATGATAAGAAAAGTTTATCACTTCTAAATTGCAACAGCTGTAGGTGTACCGGTAAGTTTGTATTTCACTTGGTTAGTTGCATGAAAATAGTAAACTTTGCATAGACAGAATGTCAGAAATTAATGTGTACACTCTTTGGATGTCACTAGCAGAGAAACCCGTTGTGTACAAGCTATTGGCTGGTTGGTGTAAAGTGTTGACAGCCTTTTCAGCGACGAAGTTTAGTTCTAAAAAGGAGAAAAATAGTAACCAAAGTATAATTAATTTGGGAGTTCCGGTATTCATGAAGTTACGTCCAATAACAGTGAAAGAAATTGTGATGACGTTAACGCAAATAAGAGATAAGTGCGGTGCTTAGCAGCCAAGTTCTTCAGTGGCGAAGTGAGTTGAAGATGGGGCAGCGACGGAATGCCATGATGGGGGAAAACGTGAGTACTCCGAGAAGACCCAACAAGGCATTGACAACGTCCGCCACGTTTTCCATGTACGGCCGAAGTGGTTTTGACCTGACTCACCCCGTATCATCCCTGAGAAAGGGCGAATGCGGAAGAGGTTTTTTTTGGTTGTCGTCGCGGAAGGGGGGGGTGGGGGGGGATCCAACCAGGATCGCCTTTGCGGAAGATGGCCGCTCTCGCCGCTACACCGTCGCGACACCTCCCTCTACCACCTCACGTCCCCCCCCCCCTCAAAATGTCAACAGATTCAAAATAAATGTCAGATCTTACTTCCTAATATGAGCAGTTTTTATTTTGTTCATGAATAGTAGTAGTGTCAGAAACTAATGCCGTATTACACAATTCCATTTTCTTGCATTTAAAGTGATTTATATTTTTATCAGTATATGAACGGCTCTTCATTTTCACGGATAACTAAAATTATTCCATGAACTTAACCCACAATACTTCGCATACTAATATTAGTTGGTGTTCTTATAGATTTGTTGAACAGTTTATTTTATGATTTTTAAAATTTTTTTCATCCGAATAAGTTTTGAGTTGATACTTCGGTAATTAATTTTTAATTCGATATCGTTCGGAGCGCCAAGGTCTCAGTAAGGTAAACCACAAGCTAATTTATTTTAGCTTTCAGATTATGTGTTGCAGTTTTTCTTTTTTAGCTGCAAAACATTACACATGGTACCTTGCACAACATAACTGGTCACTTATCTTGCGAGATTGTGATCCACGCGTCCACCGAAACAACGAAATGATCTGTTTGAATAGAAAAAAAGATGACAAATTTTTTCCTTCATTAATGACATATTTTTTTCTCATTCTTCCATCACAGTGCATGTTTAAAACTAGTTTTACAACGGATAAATTTTAAGCATCTATTTAATGTTTCAAAACTAATGCTACCTCGACAACAGAATAAATAAGAAGAGAGATGTAATTATCTTTATGATCTGAACTCGTAATACTCTGGAATCTATTAATATTAAACGTGCACCCGCGTGGTTTTTTACTACCGTATTAAGACAAATTGACTTTGTCTGAGGTTTTACTGACTCATTTATCAAAGAACATGTAAGCATACATTTGAATTGTTTTTTAAACAACATATATTGGTCTATTCGTTGTCATCAGTAATTGACTGATAAATATAGGAGAAAGTAGCTTAATGCGTACGGCCTCCTAAATCGTACCACCACCGTATTTCAGGAAATGTGAATACCACTGCGCTCTTGTGGCTACAAGACGAACCTGTTGTAGTTCTCGGCCAGTCCAAAGAATCACGTAAGTGTGGAACCACGTTTAGCGATGTTATTGGAGTTTATGATTTTTTGCACTTCTGGATGTAGTTTCTGAACCTCAGTTGTAAGCCTGTAAGAAATTGAAAAGTAAGTAATTATTGTTTAAATATATTTATTATTGTAAAGACAACTCTTCTTCACATTTTGAAATAATTTATATCTGACGACAAACAATTTGAGGTTATGTTTCATATGTTTGTTTTGTTTGATGACGAGTTGCCTAAGTCGTACCACGTCGTAGTTTCGCAAATCGTACCGGTACGATTTAGGATACTACTATAAGGCAAGTCACAATGAAACCCATTTATTGCTCACTGTATGTGTAAACACTTTGAACAATCTAAATAACCTTTTGCATAGATTTATACAGTGATTTCATTTTATTACAAACTTTTGTATAGGTTCCGCATTAAATCTGTGCATTGTTTACGGAACATTTTTCTTAATGGTCGTACATCAACATCCGAGGAAAATGGGTTTCAGTAGAACACGCCTTACATTTGCCAAGTTCCATATTTACCATGTGCAAAAGTATTTAATAGTTACCGTAAATAAAAGATTACTAAAACACATGTCCGTTGTGTGTTACAGAATGACAAAAAGGAAATATGGTGGTTGGACTGAAATGGAGATGACAATGGCTCTTGTGTCGTATAGAAACGGGGACATGGGTTTTATTGAATGCTGTCGACAATACAACATTCCAAAGCCAACATTGAAAAGGCACTTAGACAGGAAGAATGTTGTAGCTAACGAATCCGTAAAAGCCATAGGCCGTACCACCACCCTTCCACCCGAAGTAGAGCATCAATTCGTTGATCATATTTTAAGACTAGAAGAGCTTCTGTTTGGGGCAACAATCTCTTATGTCAGGAAGTTAGCATTCCAAATTGCAGAGCGCAATGAAATACCACACAGCTTCAACAGATTGACAGAAATGGCAGGGAAGAAATTGTTTTATGCCTTTAAAGTCCACCATAAGGAATTAGAGCTACGTGAGCCCGCGTCCACTTCCATGGCACGTGCAAAGGGGTTCAATAAGAAGAATGTGTTAGGAATTTTTGATATCCTGGAAAGAGTTATAGATGAAAACAAATTTGATGCTATTCGTGTGTTCATTGCGGATAAGACGGGTTTCAGAACTGCGCAAAAAAGATGCCAGAAAGTGTTGGCTATGAGAGGAAAGCGTCAGGTGGGAGCTATTGCAAGTGGGGAAAGAGGTGTCAATACAACAATAGTGTGTTTTACTAGTGCATCGGGGATGTATGTTCCACCTATGATAATCTTTAAACGCATGAGGATGGTGCATGAGCTGCAGGTTGGTGCCCCTCCTGGAGGGATTGTTTACATATCGGAAACAGGGTAGATTAACAGTGATCTTTTTGTAAAATGTTTACAACATTTTATTGCTGTTATCAAACCAAACATCGACAACATGGTTATCTTAATTTTAGATGGTCATTCGACACATTTGAAGAATGTAGAAGCTTTGAAACTTGCAAGAGCCAATGGCGTCCTAATGTTGCAGTTGCCTGCCCACACAACTCATCGGCTACAACCTCTGGACAGGTACTTCTTCAAGCCATTAGAAACTTTTTACACCCAGGTAGTTGAAAAACGGCTCCGAAGAAATCCCGGTTCGAGTGTTATCCAGTATCAGGTTACCCAACTTGTAGCAGAGGCCTGTGAAAGGGCAGCAACTATTCAGAACGCCATTAACGGATTTCGTGCTAGTGGAATCTGGCCGGTGGATCGTAATATTTTTGACGATACCGACCTTTAGCAGCTGCAAATCTGGAAGAAAACGAACACCACTCCAATGAAAATGAGACGGATACGCCTTCTTGTAAGCCTACGGAAAACATCAGTGATCAAACAGGTAGTGAAATAATTAGCCCTAATGATAGGCCTACTCAGCAGGAGATGATCTCGAAGTTGAATGTTTCCATCGAAGCTATTTCTCCGATTCCAACATGTACCAAACATGTGTACACACCAGCAAGGCGGGGAGCTCAACGTGCTGTTGTACTGACAAGCAGTCCGTACAAACGAGATTTGATGGCTGCAAAAGATAGAAGAAGGAATACGACCAGGAATGTAGATAGTAAATATACAAAAGGGAAGAGACGTTCTGCATGTGCAAACAAGTGTTTAAGAACAACTCCAGACAACAATGCACCTTCTACTTCGTTCGCATCCAATGTAACCATAGAACTTGTGCAAGACGATTGGTCTTGTTCAGTATGTGAGGAAAATGTCGTAGAAAATACGGTGCAATGTTTACAGTGTAACACCTGGGTATATGAAACCTGCACAGGGGTTAAATCAGGCCTGAAACGTTTTATTTGTGTTGCATGTAAATTATTTGTTTGTTTGCTTTATTTAGGGTGAAATATGTACTTATATAAACTTAAAACATCATTATAGCTGTTTCCGTGGTCAACATTTAGTATTAGACAATTTATGTTTGTAGCGGTACCATTTACGATAATGGCGGTACTATTTTGGATACTGGTTTCCTATATCGTACCGATTGCAGTCTTAAACTAAGAAATTTTTTCTGGCTCGCTATTTCAGCTAACTAGACATGTTAATGTAGATATGTATGCGTATATGTATGCTGCTTCGTACTAAATCAATATTGGAGCAGTACATTGAAAATCGGCCCAAATTAATGCAATAATGTAAAAATGGTACGCCTTAGGCAACCTTCCCCTACACCTGTTTAGATGATATCATTTGCCATGTCAATAATTTATTTCCTGTGATGCAACTTGTGTGATGTTCTGTACAGTATTTCTTTGAATATAATTATTAATTGAACAATGTTACACGTTTACTGTAAATAATATATTTTTCTTGTGATGTAACATTATTTTAATTACGAAAATTTACATCACCGGTTTAGAAGACATCATTTTACATGTAATTAATATTTATCGTGATGTCGTTTGTGTGATGTTCTGTATATTACCTTCTAACCTTATTTTAATCAAATAATGGTTCACATTTCTTGACCTGTTTAAAATAGGTTATTTTCCATGCCAATAACATATTTCCTGTGATATAACTTAATGCTGTTCAGTACATTAACTTCTTTGAACATTATTTTAATTGAATTACGAAGCACATTTCTTGACCTGTTAAGCTACCATTTTCCATTTACATAATGTATTTTCCTTGGTGGAACTTGTATGATGTTCTGTACATTGACAGCTTGCAAAGAAAATAGTTACTTGAGTGAGTTGAAATTGTCAAAATACCCTGTTTGCATACACCTGAATTTTATTGCAGCATCTTTTCAGTCATATTGTTAATGTGTTAGCGTTAACAGTTTACTTAGAAATGGTGTTTCTATACTATGCATTATTAAGAGAAAAATTTGGATGTGATTGACTTTTACACTCTGAACTCCGTAGTTATGTAACATTTTCATTTGTGAGTGGTTAAAAATATTATGCTTTGCTGTTTTATTAATTTTAACATGCTAGTCTGTTGCATTCTTCTAAATTAATTTTACAAAAACCAAGAATTTGAATAAGAATGACAGGGTTTGTTCAGGGTTAGAAACTTAATATCAAAAAATTATCAAGTGAAAAAACATTTATCTGAAATAAAGAAAATGACTGAGCTCGATAAAATAATATGTGGTTATAATTCATTTTTTAGATTAATTTGTGTAACGAATTGAACATTTGCTCTGTCTACTTGATCGTCGTGTACATTACTTTTTTTACAGTTCCTTCATGGAAACAATCACTGCCATTTTCTTTTAAATCTGGAGACAATGTTTTTGAAGCCCGAATTGAGAGAAATGAGAGGCACAGGGAGCAAATCCCCCTTCATCATATATATATATGTGTGTGTGGGGGGGGGGGGGGTCGCGTGTGTGTGTGCTCGCGCGGAAATCTGATGGAGGGATTTGATATATATATAAGTGTGTGTGTGTGTATGTATGCGTGCGCGTGTAATACAGCATTAAAATACTTTGATTTTATTCTGCACATTTTTGCCTAGTAGCAAGTTGTAAGAAGGATTATTTTTTAAGAAAACACTCCACTACCAATGGGCTAACGGGTTTCTCTATTTAATATATGTATATGCGGCCCATATTTTTGTTTCTAAATTCGCGCTCATTTGATTTGTATTTTTTTAAAACTCAACATTTGAAAATTGTAGTTTGTCAACTTTAATTTTTTCATAGTACTTAATCCTCGAACGAAGCGGGCGTTTACGGTACGGGCTCATCTATGTTATATGTGTTTGGGAATTTCCTTGCTTTGTTACTAACGAAAGTGAATAAGCGATTTTTTTCCATTAGTTTTATAGTTTTAATTGAGTACTTTTATGTGGGAAATATTTGGCGAATGGCATTAACTGTCAGTAGCACCGCTCCATTGCACACAGGTGATTATTTCAACAAGCCATTTCTCAATAACAGGTTAGGCACCTGCACATTTCAAAAGGATGGGAAGCAATTGCTGACGTCACGGTTAAGCCACAGCACATCTGAGAGCACGACACATACAAAGTATCAAAAACTATACTATACTGTGATATATATATATATATATATATATATATGGCTGTAATAAAAGCTACAGGAACACTACGGAAGTAGTTTTGTACTGTGCACAAGAACTGTGCGAAGTTGTATATATTATTTTCTTCGATCATTATTTTAACTTTTCTTCACTTTTCACATTTCTTAACCTGTTTAGAAGAAGTAATTTTCTATGTAAATAACATAGTTCATCTGGTAAGACGACGTTGCATTGTCTTAAGTGATAAACAAGTAACTTCAAACAGTTTTTCAAATAAAGCATATAAAATCGCAATTTACAAAATAATGAAGTATTGCGAACATGGCCAAAATGTGTAATTTGGTTTGTTTAAGTTATTGAAAGAGTAACATATATGTATTGTTTTTACTAAGAAAAAAAAAACAACTAATGATTATCTTCTAATATTTTGAACTATGGGGATTTAACTCTGACATAACGCTTATTTTCAGTATCTCGGCTTTTCAAATGGTCAGGTGTTCAAAGATAAAAATAGCTTGGTCGTCGAGTCACAGTTACATTGCAAGACAAACTTCCCAATGATTTCATTACTCTTTTTTTTTTGTGAAAAGAAAGATCCGGCATGGAATATGTGTAGCATGACAAACGAGACACAGAAATCCAACAATAATTCCGTGAACTAGACTCAAATTTTTTATATTTAAGCTGTGCCCATATAATAATACAAAAAGATGTAAAGTGTGAAGACGAAATCTATATTGCTGGATATTCTAATTGTACGGCCGATAACAGCAGAATTCGTGTTTATACGAAACATGATACTTCCGAGTTGAATTCCAAAACAATCAACTTCGTGGTATAAAAGCAACGATTTACAGACTTCTTTACAAAAGTGGCCCGATTTTTGTTAGTTTAGTAATAGCTAACTCCGTTTTCGTAGAAGAAACATCAGAAAAAGACTAGGTTTTATATAACTGTCCCTACGAATAAATAGTGAACCAAATTATAAACTTAGTGGTGACCCTTCGCCGCCAAGGTGTTACCTTCTGACCCAAGAAGATTAGGTGTTTTATAAGAACCGAGTAATTGGGAAGTTAGCATTATCAAGCTAAAACTTTAGTGCGTTTAATTTGTAAGCAACCCACGTCTTACGTGTTGAAATGAAAGGACCAAATAAAATAACATATAAATTCAAATCTTCCAGACGTGCTTATTTTTTGGGACAAGAAAATACATAAGAACGAGAACCCCTGAGTTGACGTAAGGCGAGAGTCACACATAAAGTACCAAATTAAAATTATAAAAGTATATAAAGTCTCTCAAACTATACCAGAGTTTTAGAAAACAATATAATGCAAAATCTTTCAAAAAACTATGCAACTATTTAAAAGGGTCAGGAAATTGTCAAATTAAGAAACATTATGAGAGCTAATTTTTTTACTGTGTAACTTCGTCGTTAATAATGGCGACGAAATTTTTCGTTACATTAATACATGAAACAGTTTCAAGCAGCATAAGAATATTTGTGAATTTGTAAAGTTCGTGTTTTTGTTATTAAATTCTTTGGTATCGTGTTTTCATCACAGCTTGAATTTGCTATATATATATATTTTTTTTAAAGAACAGCGTTATTGTATTATGGTAAAAAATTGAAAATTTTATGTTCTGTTCGAACTATTTAGCTTTATCATTTTGCAACTGACCAAAGTTTCGATTGTGTTGCCTCTGTGTTGCTCTCTATGCGTGACAAAAAGGCATTTCCGCACCTCGCGAAACTGCTCGTAAACTGCCTGGGAGAACATCGCGTCTCTTTACCATTGAGCTGTACTGCCACGAACAGAGAGGCCCCCATCTGGCAACATAGCATTGTCGTCACTTGGCCTTCACCCCTTCCGGGGCCTTCCCCCCCCCCAATACCATCGAGTGGCTGACACGTCTTACATTCCACCCCCATTCACTGCAAGGCGCCAGCCATGAGGGGAAAAAGACCTCACATCGTCGAAATAGTTCACCTCGTTTCCGCTAGGGAGCTGCACTGCATAGGCTTCGCCTGGTGAATTTGTCCCTCTGGCACATACATTTTTTAAAATTACTTCCATTCGTAAACTAGCTTACACAAGTTTGATATTATTGTCGAAGAAATTAATTTTAACATAATAATATGTACTACAAGAAAGCTTTTCTTACATCACGATACGCAAGACACTCAAATTTATTGTTATATTTGCATATCTTTCAACCTGGAAAAGTATGATTGCATGAGTACATAAAAGGGCAATATTCTATGTTTTTGAAGGGCAGCTTACACAAAACATAGGTTATAAAGCAATCTACATACTTCATAAACATAACAGAATTTAATTAAAAAATAATATTTACCCCCTGTTCCATGCTAGACCACGTGTAAAAAAGGTTTTTAATGTTTGTTTAAATGTTTAAAATTATATATAAATATATTAAACGATTCGAAAATCATAGAAATGCAGAAGATGTCATTGATAATATAACGATGTTTAAACTCAATATAGCCAAAATTAATTTAGGGATCAATACACTTTAAGGGAAAGAAGAATAGTGTAGAATGGCATCTGTAGTTTAATCCACTGGCTGACATAGCATGTGGTAATATCCTACTGTTGCAGATCTACTTTGTGAGAAGCTCAGCTTCCCAGGGATGCATACGGAAGTATTAGGACCCCTCTTAATGCTTCTTTATAAAAAGACGCAACCTCGAGGCATTAAAAATTGTCTTACTATGGATTCGTCTTAAACGTTCATAAATCTTACACTTACAGTACATTGTGTGGCCGAAAGTATCACTTTCAGGTTATTCCTCTGCCTCATACAAACAAAGTTTACCTGAGTCTAGATAATTACACCAAAGGGACAACACACCATATTTGCTCTCGTTAAATTAAAAAAACTTCTAGCATGAGAACTATTCCTTAATAAGTATTACCAACACATCTATTTCTCCCCATTTTATTTTCGTTAAATATAAATTAAACATTATAATTTATGTATAATATATAAGTAAAACTTCAAATTATACTAGAAATAAGATATTTTTATGTTAACATAAATACAAAACGTTTGTGATACAAGACATATTTAGAGAACAATCATACATGTCATACATAGGGTGATTTTTCAAAAGTTTGATTCCAAAAGTGTGAACATACTGTGAATAGACTACAGACACTCATTGCTGTTGGTTCTAATTCCAAAGGCTTCAGCTGTGTTAACTAATAGGATTTCCGACCTAACTTTTTTTTTTATCTTATTACAGTGTTATCCTAATGGGATAGGTTCTCCAATAAGTTCTGCATGGGGAATAGTTGACGTTTGCCTGTTGGTCGAGTGGGTATTGTACGTGACCGGCGCTTCAACTCACCCCAAAAAAATTCTTCTGGTGTATTCAAGATGGGGCTTTGAACTGGTCAGTTGAACAATTCCCGATGATTGTCTTCAAGGCATGTATCAGTTGACCTTGCTTTATGGCCAGGCGAATTATCGTGTTGATACAGGAAAGGGTTTATTCAAAACGGTTCTCATAGTGTCAGAAGTAAGTTACTGTCTTAAAAGTTTTCGCACATCCCTAAGTTCATTGATTGGGCAGTTGATCTAACAGTATTATTATTATAATGAGCTTTGGCCCCTCTTTGTCCCCTTTACTGAAGATCTTAATTTTCTTTTTTATTTCTTCTTCCTTCTTTACTTCATAGTTTATTAATATTTACATAACTTTTTACTGTACACTAACTATATTCTTCTATTACTATTTCCAAGGGGCGAGTTCCAAAAATCATATAAAATCTACTAAAATTTCAATAAAATACGTATATATTACACTCTTGGGAACCCGGTGGGAGATCCATCAGGACAGTAGTCTATGGATGTTTTATTTCTACACAACCTCCCGCTTCCCGCTACATTAAAATCCATATAAAAATTTACCACATATATTTATAAAACATATATAGCCCGCGGGAAGCCACATGGAGACTGCTATTAGGTGAACCAAACACTCCCATCCTTGTGCAATAGTCAGTTGATACTAAAGGTCCAAGCACCAGAAAAATCAATTACAAAATTGCCACCGATTTTCACTGTCGAAAAAACACACTCAGGTAAATGCCGATCGCCAGGCATTCGGTAACTTCACACACATCCGAGTGTCAGACCATATACCGTGATTCACAACTACGCAAGACCTTCTCGCGCTGCCCCACAGTCTAGAGACAGTGTTGCTGCACCACTCCGAACAACGTCTAGTTGGGCAATGGCGTGAGTGATCAGTGACTTTCTGGCCCGACCATGCAAACAGCACCATCACCTCTCGGCGGAGAGTCCTATGTCTGACCTCTGTAACCGACCGAAACCCCCTGCACTCATTGACTTGATGTCCGATGATGGGGTCCCATAGTGTGTTTCAGAGTTCACCAGTCCCTGTTAGTTTATTGGGCCTACTAGACCTACCTTCGGGCCTTAACTTCACATAACACTTAGAATAAGGTAGTTTAGAGCTTTGAAAAATGTCACTGTTCCTACCTGCACATATTTTAAAGGCTGATCTGATCGGCATGCGTCCAGTAAAGTTGGTAACGACGTATAGAAAATTGCTCCACGCCTTTACGTTGATTAAAAAGTTTTAGGAAAACATCAGTAAAACCTGAAATTATTAATTTTTCCTTCTGTCTTTTGTAATAGTTAACAAATTTGTAAAATAAATACTTTTATAATAATTTCACATTTTCGGTTGACCGACGCATGAATAAATACATTAGGCCTTTCGCAATGTTAATTTTGCATATGGTTAAAGGATACACATTGCGCTTGCACGTAGATCTTCAGCAGGGCTTTCAAAAGTGCACAGTTCACCGTAAACAGCCTTTAACGAGGAACGTTAGCTACTGAGAAATCTTCTTGACGGAGATGTCAAAATTTATAGGCCCCTGCAACATTGCTCTTTTAGAACCTACGCAACTCTATACGTTGACTCGGTATGGCAGGCGACACGCGTATGGCCGTTCAAGCTGGGCAAGTTCATTTGGAGAAAACGTGCGTCCAGGGACATTAGTGGATACCCTATTCATAGCATTCTTCCAACTGAATTATTCAGAAGTTTATGCAAATAGTTGACCTATTTTTCTCCGTGTTATTTTAGATTAACTTTATCTAGTTGCTTGTTGGCTCAGATATTAATATACGGCGTCTTTCAAACTCGACAAATGTAAATTTTTTGCCCTTCTGGTGATGTGCTGTTCTGTAAAATAAGGAGCGGACAAGGCACAAATATATGGTTATCAGTTGCAAACAAAATACACATTCATCGAAGAAAAAAAAAGATCCGAAAATTTTGCTACACTATAAAATTTTTAATAATCAGTAGAATTATCTGTTTTAAAATTAAAGTATATCAGATTTGGTAAAAACAAACCCCAAGATCGAGCAATATTTCAATCAGATATTGAGAGAACTCAATATACTGAAACTATATTTTCATATAATCAATGCGTGGAAAGTTTTCAAGACAAACGTTGTTTCAAGCTTAAGTAAGGAGCCAATATTCGTAAGCCTGCTCTGACATAAATACATATCTCTCTACAATATATTGCAAGTCTCTCTAAAATGCCAAATAATTTTTGTGGATATTTAAAAGTTAAAAATTCATCTTAAAATTTTTGTTCCGGTTGGCAATATCCCAGTTATCGCAAACTATGACATTTACGGTAGCAGCAGCTATCCCCTTCTTTTGCCGAAACTGAATTCTGGAACATTGCCATTTAAAGTTAAAATTTTCCTTTCACTAATATCGAAGTAAGTATGTTTTTCCCTTCTTAAAAATCCTACATGGCCAATTGCAGATAAGTATTGAAACAAACTAATAATTTCAAACCACTTCAAATTATTATTTCTCTACACTTTATTGCAAAAGAGCAAAATAGAATGCAACAACTGTTGCATAAATCCATCGTTACCAACTTTACTGGGCAAATGTCACTCAGTGCGTCAATTAAAATATATGCGTTCAGGGGTAGTGACTTTTTTCTAAGGTTCATTTTAAAAGTGCGAACTTTATCGCGAACTTTCTTTAATGGCTTGAAACAGTTTGTTTTAGCAATCAACATAATTTTCAGCTGGCGTTTGTTAAACAATTTCGATCAAAAATAACATTTCTGGAAGAAAATTCGTTTGACTTCTCACTATGGAAATTCATCGAACTCGACTAATTGTGAGACGGGATGTTATGCGAAAGAGCACATTGGGGTGATCTTAGGAGGTTTTTCTTTCTGAAGGAAAGTTGTGCTTATACAATGTAAGAGAAAAGTGTGGAACCCTTGTTCCCATAAAGTTTGTCTTGTATATTGTGTCGTCTTTTGTCTTCAGTATTTTATTTGTTGCCTTCGAAGCCAGCTCCGAGAACATCACAGAATATCGCCGTGGCACCACCTCTCATATTCCATAAATTTGCTCCAGCGAAACCCCTATAGAAGTTTACTCACGAAAATGAAACGATGTAGCCTATGGTTGAACACAACAAGTGTCAAAATTGTATCGTTCGATTCCAGTGGCAATGGAGACCGCGGTGGTGTAGTGGTTAGACTACTCACCTCCCACCTGGGCGAACCGGGTTTGATTCCCGGCGGGGTCGCTCCCGGATTTTCGAATGTGGAAATCGTGCCGGATGATCACACTTTTCCCCCGCCCTTTAATTCTGGCGCTGCTCCACACTCGTCTCACTTCACCCTCATCGGCTCTCAAGTATAGACTAAAGATGAGGTAGACCGATTTCGCTGGCCCCGTACAACCAATCTCCGTGTCCCAACATTGAACTGCTTTTCTGCCAACACGTCTAGGGAAAACGACATGGTTTGGATTTGAGGTTAGAATACTGATTAGTAAATAAGTGGTTTGAGATGTAGGTGTACTTCCTTGAACCAATTTGTTATGCAGGTTGATTAAGGTGTTTTTCATTTAAAAATTAAAATATAAACAAACACGTTCATCACTGTTCACCATGTGATCTAGACAGTTTTGTTGCTTTGGGGTAGGTCAATGTTGGTTACATGCGCAGAAGACGAATAAGCGGTCTACTCATCTTTAGTCTATGCTCCCAAGACCTCAATGTTAAGAGCCACACAAATGTCTCCGCTCTTTTTACTCCAGTGGCAACGCAACAATATTTACTGCCGGGTTAAAAGTGGAATCTGTCGAGTTTGTTGTAATAACTTGCCGACTATTTGTAACGCTTTATTTTCCTAGTTAGATTGTAAAGGGCTTTTTAACGTTTTCCGGTTTTATGCTTGAAAGCTTAGCGGGGGGCGACTTACAGATTAAGCTTATAACCTAACTTTAATTAGCGCCCACGCCTTGCGCGGGATTCGAGCCCAGAGCCTCCCGCAGCCCAGATCGGTGGCGCACCAACCGACTGCGCCACGGGAGGTCGGCTGCTAGGCAGATATTTATTCCCTTTAAAGTGCTTCGAAAATAAGAAATAACTATCGAAGTTCATTCAGTGTTATACAGGCGGTGGAAATTAACTACGGGAGCGTGATTCTTTTTCTACCGTGCGCCTTGTATACAACAAGAAGTACTGCATTGTGTAATGTTTACGATGTCTAGGCGCCTGCAGCTACAGTTGGCTGCAGCTACAGTTGGCACTACTGGGCCTGGTTACCGACCGAACACAGCAGCAGACGATATCACGCGCATCTGCGCGGTGACGCACTGCGCATCCCAACTGACTCTCTATCTCTCTCCTTTTATCTCTGTTTCTCACTCGCGCCCTTCCTTCACTCATCGCGCGGCATTTAATGTGGCAGAGACCAGACGAGAGTTATGGGTAAATAATCATTGCTTCCGTCGTTCGCTTTCGCGCAATCTTTCTGTACCGACCATTCATTTTTTACGTCGCCCTGTCTGCGAATTTTGTCTATCTTGTGCACTTTTTCCCGCCCACGGTGCCATATATTGGGGAAATAAATCCAGTGCGCGAAATTAATGTCAGACTCTTCCAACGATTGTTCATGTTAGAAAATGATTGTTCCAGGAGAAAATACTTACACTGTCGGGAACTCTGCACACCAAAAATTTTAATTACTGTTTATTTTAAATTGTTTTACACATTTAAATCATAGAACCTCCAATTAAAAAGCAGAAATTTGTTAGTGAAGAACATTTATTGCTGGACGACTTCAATTACGTAAGTAAAAGAAGTCGATCAAAATAACTTCTACGTTACATCTTCAGTTATCGATAATGCAATAAAATTGTGGATATTATAGTGTGTTCAACGTAAACTGATCACTTTTGAAAGCCATGCTTAAGATCTACTTGCACACACACTGCGTATTCTTCCGCTACACACTGCGAAAAAAAATGTAATATTTATTGATAAATTCTGTGTAGTTCAAAAATTGCTTGTAACACTACAAAGATTTCTTCTGTAAAGCTATACGTTTGTAAAATTACAAAGGCCGTGTTTGTAATAGACCTTAAGAAATGTTTGTACTGTACTAATCCGTTTCCACGAGCTTCAGCAAAATAATGGACAACATTTAACAACGTAAAACCGTATAGCGTACAGCTGTTTGTGCATAAACTATGGTTGATGTGAGGTGTAGCTGCGTGCAAAAAGAAAAGTATTGCAAATTTGGATAACATAAAACACTTAAATCAAGTCAAATAGTCAAAATGAAACGTGACCGTATCATTAATTACCTGTTAATGGGAACTCTTACATCGGCTCTCAATACATCGTTGTTAAGAGCCGTCCACATCTCACAATTCGTCAACAGAACACTTAAAATGAAATGGAAGTACCTATTCTTCTTAACCAAATAACATCATTAACATGTCGTAGGTATTTGCTATTATATTTACTATTAAAATATACTTTAACTTCGTAAGTAAAGGTGGCCCTATGGTTGCTCTGCCTCCATAGTTCAGGGTTAGGGTAGTCGACTCGTAGTCGAGGGGTCGCGGGTTTGCGCCCCGGCCCCTCCTCGGCAGATTTGCAGTTCGCTTGTCGCACTGGGAATTTGTCAGCAAGTCGGTCTAACTTGAGCTCAACAACGTCACGGAGTCCTAGTCCCCGTGCTGGCAAGATGTAATTTTTTTTCTCGTAAATTATATACCAAAATATATTTTAAAGTAATTCTCTGTAATTAATTTATCACATCTGTTTCCTAGAAGACAAGCATAATTTTACGTACAATTCTCAATAATGTCAATTATAATATAAACCTAGTAGCAGGACCGGGGTGGGGGGGAGGTTTACCCCACTTTTGATTAATCGGATTATCAATTTGATATCAAAGGGGCAATTAAATTGATTGAAAGGGTTAATCCGATTTTAATCAGATCGTAATACGATCAAAAATTCTTAATCCGGTCAAAAACTTCCTAATCCGATCAAAAATGCAGGGTTAAATTTATTGAAAGGGTAAATTTTTTGTTGTTGTACTTCTTTCTTTCTTTATTTCTGGGTGGGGAGGGGGGAGCAGGAGCTCTGGTACGTCTTCACACTTGGAGCTCTGGCAGTCGATTGACCAAAGTGGTGGGTTGCAATGTCTTATATAGGGCTAGAGTTTAGTGCAAGAGTGGGCTAAGGTATTTTTTTCTTCTAATTTTGAGGTGTTTGTAGGAATGTTGGTGGAAGATAGACGATTTTTACGAATATATTTAACACACGAGAGAAATTCATAGTGTTTAAACGATTTCTAAGAGTGGACTAAGTTTTAATGTTATTTTTTTTGTGGGATATTGCTCGTAGACGGTAGATAGGCGACTTTGAAAGATGCGATTTACATGTTTAACGATCTGTTTTCGGAATGCAATTAAATGTTTGAGAATTTAAAGTGTTCTACGTATGAATAAATTACACGCTTCGAATCGGAAATTTTAAATGATTACATAAATAATAAGTGGAATTATGTGAGTCTTAAAAGTAATGCGAGTCTCGAGCTTAGAAATATAATTTTAATGAGAGAGAATATTAACTACGTTAATAGCATCTGATGTCGACAAGTGCAAACTCACTAGAAGAAATACTATTATGAAATTACACAAGGCAAAGCCTTTAAACGAGTTCTACGTATCAATGAATAACACGAGAGACAAGGGCAAACTCATTAAACGAAATCCGGTTAGTCAGTATGAATAAAAACAAATTAACACGATTCAGCCTGCGAATACTATTTAAACGAGACACAATCACATACCTGAACTATTAAAATATGTCCGTTCGAAATATGAATGAGTAGCAATTATGTCAAGCTGTGAGTATATATGTGTAGTGCGTGCGATAGGCAACTGTGTTTAAATTATGGTAAATGTTTATGAAATTCACTGCACTTGTTAGCACAAACTGTATTTACGTCTACCTAATACAGATATTAAAAATCTTATCTCAAACACAGTATACTGATCCGAAAAAAAGTTAACACACGAAAATTTATATTTTTCCTATAAATTACTACGTAAATCGCGGCTATCACTAGAGATGGTCCGTAGCTACGGTAACCCCCGAGAGTGGCCTCGTCGGCCACCAAGTGTGTAGCGGTGCAGTGATTATGATGGAGCTGACAAGTAGCACGCCCATCTCCTCCAAGTGTACATGAGCGACTGAAGATGTTTTCAGTAATTTCTCAAGATGGCGACAACTGATTAGTGGTGTTCCAATCGGAGGAGACCTGCCTGCCACCCCCTACCAACCCTCCACCACGAGGTTCTGGGGGTCAGTCACTCGTCTGTCCTTGATTCTCAATTGTCATAACTGATTCAAGATGGTGACAACTTCCTAGTTGCATACACATCGGGAGCAGGCACCCCCTCCCACCCTACCCTGCATCCCTTATCTAGAGGAACTTACCCCGAGATCAAGAACCCAGACCATTCCTCCCCTCCAAGCCATGTCCAGAGGGATGTGGCCCCTACCACCTCTACTCCTGAAGCTAATTGTGTGCGAAAAAACGACTTCTTCTCCAAGAACAAGGCTACACATCCATCCCCCACTACACTATTCAGAACGAGTATTTTTTTCTAGTGTTGGTTCCCCTGCTTTGGCTTGCTGGGTCTACACCTCCAGAGCGATGCCATGGTTATGACCGGAGCTTGCTTCAAGGCCAAAGCGACGGTTTCCCTAGGGAGGTAGCAGTGGATTTCGAACTGACCTGGGCTATTTCCCCTCTCCTCTACCAAATGTTATTTTTGCTCAGACACTGAAGCTTCCTCCTATATTCTGAAAGGCAAAAGCCTGGCGTATTCCCAGTTAAATAAAATTCCACAAATACCGCCGATAAAACTTATTTTTCCTCATCACTTAAAAATACGTTCCACATGTTTTTAATGCACCATAAATTCAATTTAAAATATTAACCATTTTGAATAAAAAATTAAGTTTAATCATGTGAACGTACAAGACATTTTAAACTTTATACAGTTTCCAGCACACTTTATGCCATTATCCGGCAACTTTTAACTAATCACTGATTAATTTTCATATCAACACAGCTATAAGACATAATTTTAACTCGCCAAGATTTAAACATTGAAGAACACAGGTTTTCAAACATATTATTATTCAAGTTTTAACTATTACATTGTAAGCAAATACTCAAGTTAAACTTTAATTTCAACCATTGAAAACATACATTAAACAAACATATTGGAAAAGTTGTTTTAGTTTCAATTCGACGTATATTTATTCATCTAGCAGACAAAAATACGCATTTCACGTGCAGACTTCTCTGCGGCACTAAATAGTTGACTATATTATCGTATAGGAAAATATAATCTCACTAAAGTTTATTATTCTATGTTGAGTAAAAATCAGTTCAAAATTTATTTGGTAAAGGAAGTCGACTACAACGATGTGTTTTTTTAAATAAAAGATATGGGTACGAGCCATTCTAAAATCTTGCATTCAGTACCAGGTACTGTATAGCCGAGAATTGAGTGTATGCGGGAGCAGGCGAAATTTAGACCTCGAGAACTGATGAGGGAGAAACAAGGCGAGAAGCGCCGGGCCGGACCAGGTCGTGTGCAGGCGGGAGATATGCATGCGGGCCATCGGGCGAGGGAATACTTCAGAAAGATGTCACAGTCTGCATCGTCTGCCACTATCGATACCCACACGCTTCCATCTGCTTGACAACTTTCCCTTCACACAGATTCTAATGCTCGCCGCTGACACCTATACAATCGGACTAGGGGGCAGAACTTCCCCCATCCCTCCGCCTCCCACCACACCACCAAACTTCACTCCATGATGCGCGTTGGCCTTTCTGCAGCTCATGGCCATTAAACACCGCGCTTCGCGACTTGTCTCGCCTCGCCTATTTTTCCTAGCACAAACTTTTTGCATTTTGTAAAAAGCGAGAAGACTATGTTAACGATGTTGCATTTCAGTTTAAGTCCACTTTAAACATTACTTTTGTGATAGAAAAAATTTTTTTTAAATTTTACACCATCAAAAAATTATGTCTTAAGACACACTGTCAAAAAGTTTTTTGGTGCGAGGAATAGTATTTTGCTGTCTTAAAACTAGTCAAATTTCAAGAACTGTATCTTTACAAACAAAGAAATATAACCTACCACAAAAATAATTTCGAAACCCAGAAAAGTAATCTGATAAACTAACGATGAATGACATCACAATTAAAAGGATTTAATCACACTGGATTATCGCTTCATTGATACACCAATGAGACAATAATCCAAACAACAAGAGGATGGATTACACGATAAAATATACATCTAATCCCCAACCAAAGGTTTATTAAATCAAACAATACATCAAATATTAATAAAAGTCTTTTATTTAGTATCATAAATTTTTACAAACAGTGTATTATAATCTTTTAAGATCTTGATTCTTAACTCAGGAGTCATATTCTTTTGAGAATCCTCTCCATCTATCTAAGGACATATCTTTCTTCCTTAAATGATTTTATCGACCAAATATTAATTTGGAGAACTGACTTTTTGCTATTCATGTTCGTAAAATCCACCTTTTATTGGTTCTCCATCATATGTTTCTATGTAATACATTCTGGAATGTGTATGCCTAATTTAAATAATTTTACCTATTTTAAAACACCAATTCACTGTAAAATTCTTCTTAAAGATCCCTTTCTGCTTCGAGATACGTATAAATTCACCAACTTTGAACTGTGGTTTACTTTCTCGATGACTTTAAGATTATTATAAATAGTTTCCATTAAAATATTATCTGTAACTTCTTTGGGAGCCATCTTAATATTTCTATGATATCTGGAATTATAAAATTTAACTATTTCAGGCCAAACGTGAAACCATTTATAAGTCCCCCTTTGATAAGAAATATTTATATATTAATTGCTTAATCGATTTGTTGTAACATTCCACAACACTAGCTTTAAACTCCGAATATGCTGCATAGTGATTAATACCATATTCTGTCATTAGTTTCCATAATGGTGCAGAAAAAATGCAGATCATCTGTAGGTTTGGAGCGAATTGGGCTTTCTCTCTTTCAAAACGAACTTCATGGCACCTGTAACCTGTTTCCCAGGTTTGTTTTTCAAAGGTATACCCCAACCATATTTCGAGTAAACGTCTATCACGGTTATAATATACTCATACCCCTTATTGTATTTTGAAAACAATGTCATTTGACACAAATCGGCTTGAAAAAGATCATTTAAACCATGAGTCATAACTCTTCTTCTATGATATCTTATCCTTGCAGGAGAATGAAGATCTTGAGCAGTCTTACTAGATTTATTTGTAATTTCCTTTCATTATATGCCTTTCATTATATCTTCTATAAAAGAAAAAAATTGTTTGCACGTGAATTATTCCCAGACTCTCTCGAAGATATGAGAAATTTTAATCTATCAACCAATTCATTACAATTGTTCCAATATACAGGTGAATAGCAGTTGTTAATTCCATCTTTATGTATTCCACTTCCTGCTATATCTCCTATTAAATGTATTTTCAGATGGTTTTCATCTCCTGAACGAATATTAACATTCGTTGGACGAATAAGTTATTTATATTTTTGCAAATTGGTGTCGGAATATCCATTTGGAAAGCTTTTAAATAATAATTAAAATCATTCTTCACTGACATCAGTTACATAATTACCTATTTAAATTTTATTCTCAGGTAAAAATTTAATTAATGAATCTCCCAGGAACCAATTGTTTTCATGTCGATAAACACCAAATGTCGTATCGCGTGTAGACGTAGATAGTTTTAAATCTAAATAAAGTCGTGTTAATTGAGAAAGGGTTTAATTTTTCTTTGTTAAAGCTTCATCTTTCTGTTATACTTTCCAAAGCCGCGTCTTTAGGTTTATTCAACACACAATGAAATGTATCAATTCTACGGGTAATATGTTTAAATATTTCTTCATTTAAAACATCCCATTCCATATGAGATCATTTAACTTGTAAATATTTCTCTTTCAGAGCATATATAAGGTAATGTAATTCCAAAGCAGAGTCAAACATATTTTTATTATATTACATTAAATTCAATGTATTTATATACAAATTAAGTCATTGTTTTTCTAACTGATGTAGTAGATCGATTACTTTACACTTTTTCAATCTTATCGATTTTACTTAAAACAACACATGATTTTGTTAAAGTTTTAGGTTTCAAATCATTGATAAAATAATTTATTAGTGTTTCCAAATCGTTATTTTCTTTTTTCAAATCTGCTTGCGTAACTAAACAAATCTTTTACTATTCAATTCATTTCATATATAGCATTATTTGTTATATTCGTTTTTTAAGTTGTTTTGCAATAGTAGCCTTTACCACTTCATTAATTACAACTCTTAAAATTATCTTGCATTTCTGTGACTTGTGTTGTAAAAACTATGTTTGTCATATAGTTAAAATACTTACTAAATCCATTAAAGCGTTCTTCTATTCTAAAGTTATTGCTCTACAAATCAGTGATAATATTGCTTAAAATGTTTGCGATTACACTCATGTTTTTATAAACATAATCATTCAAATCAACTAACTTTATTAATTTATCTTGGATATCATTTGATTGCGATTTAAATACGTTTAGTATAATATTGTTTATGTCTTTCACATAATGTTTGTTTACCGAAATGCTATCTTTCACAGCCATACCAATATTACGTAATATACAACCGTTCAAATCACAATTCTCATCGCGATTTCTGGTTACAGCTATTTAATGATTGTGTTTTATACCGATATGTCCAAACTTTGAGAGACTCATTGTTCTTCGCCTGGGAGTAAAATAAAAACTGTCGAAAACAGACCTATATATGCCTTTATATAGGGAAAGAGTTGGTATAATCACAAAAAAAAAAAAAAAAACATTTTTCTTTCCGATCATTGTAAATATGTTGCAGATTTATATTATCCATTTTAAACACAATTACCATATTTGCATTATCGCGTAAATTATGTTTCGGTATATGTACATAACTCTGCAATATATAAAAAAAAGCAATCAACCTTTGAATGTCGACCAAAACTAAAGAATTGCTATATTTCACCCTGCGGCTTACACCAAACATTGTCAAAAATAAATACGGGATTGGGTAATCCTTCATTAGGAGGCACTATGTATTCTTTATTTGTAAAAGGATGAATTTCGCATTCCTTCAATTAATGATAAAATGCTCTCTCACTGTTGATATTTCTCTTGGTGTACTGTTTTAGAAAACAGATATATGTTTTCAAATTTAAGTCCATTCGGATACCCCAACAACGACATAATAACACAAGTTTTTCCACATGAAGAAGGACCGCTTATTATACTATGTATATTTGATGGTAAACGAATACCATGTTTCTGTTCAACTATGTTTTCTTTCATATTTTCAATTACAGGCAGATGTACATTTTCTCTAATAACATTCATTTCTACACAATTACACAGTATTACGTAACATACTAACGTAATACTATAAATAAAGGTCTATATGTAGGCTAGCGTTCAGTTAAAACAATGCCTCATACTAAATGTATCAAAAAAGTATGCAGAGTATTGAATACATTGATTAACAAATTTCCATTTGAATTGCATTTACCAAAATACAATTATTGCGGACCCTGAACTAAGCTTGCAAAACGTTTGGCACGGAATGATCAAGAAATAAATGCTTTGGATGATGCTTCTAAGAACACTATATAGTTAACGGTCGTCAAACGATTTGAAAAAAAAAAATACATATAGCAGATACGATTCTAGTTGATAAATCAGCAAATATAGGGAAGAATCCATTTACATCCACGGGTGAAAAGCTAGATTCTTGGGTTGTTGATAAAGTTATGCGCCCGAAGGTGAAGAGAGACCTGGCTTAAAATGTAAAACTATAAGAAAAACAAAGAAAGGAGGAATCATTCCATTCCTATTTCTAGCAGTAACAGCTCTTGGCTCAATCCTCGGAGGGGTTTCGGCAATTAGTAGAACAGTCAAATCAAAAGGTAAATGAATGGAATTAAATGCAGAAAGTCTTAAATAGTCTTCCAAAACATGCTTCAATAAACAAAGATATTAATGTATTTGTAAAGAAACTGCATATCCCCTATTTACAAGGTGTGTATATGAGAGACGATTTACCAAAGAAACCAAATCTTCGTGAATGTATGATTGTTGATTTAGATTCGAAACAAAATGAAGGAACACATTGTGTTGTATTACTTAAAAATGTAAAACAATAATTGTATTATGACAGTTTTGGCGATTTAAGTCCTCCAATTGAACTATGTAATTATTTAAAAAACACAAAATTAAGATATATTTACAAAATTGATCAATTACCAAATACAATCAATTGTAGACATTTATGTATATATTTTTTGGCTATAAATAGGGTATAAAATTATTTGTGATTTAAAACATATTAGTAATATGTCAATTACGTTGATATTAAGTGGTAATTTGTCACAATTGTTTGTGGTAAATTTCCCTGTGTTGGCATTAGATGGAGAATGACGAATAAGTCTAATATAATTCGTTTCTTAGAACAGCATACCAAACATTGATATACATAACCAATTACTTATGGCTAATATTGGTGAAAATTCATACAAGATTGTGATACCGGTAGGATCTTATGATTTGGATGACCGTGAAATACTCATTAAAGTGGCATTACCTGAAGATGTACATTTCCGATTACGATGAAATCCAAATACATTAACTAGTGCAATGTATAGTAACATCGATATCGATTTCTCGGAAGACAATTCAATTGCACATATGATGGGTTATGACTGGAGAGTATATCCAGCTAACCAATTACATGGATTTTCAAAAGAGGTTAATATATTGTCGGTAAATGTATGTTGTATGAATTGTAATGTTGTAGGCGGTTCATATTTGAATGGAAACTGGCAGATACATTACATGACATGTGTTGTAGCTTCAGGATATAAAATAATTGAAAAACCTCATACATTGATATATCTTTCAGTTATAGTGAATCGTGTTGTTGAAATAGTTGTTGCAATTTTCGATCAAAACAGCAAACTTATTAATTTTAAAAACCAAGAAATTATGGTTCGTTTACATTTAGAAAAAGTTATATAAACACCTGTATTCCGTTGTGCATTACAATCATAATTGGTATTGTGTATAATAGTAAATTCGGACAAAAAGTAGGCGGTTATTTTTAGAAGTATGCCACTAAGGAACATATTTCGAAGAAAGAAAGTATAAAAAGACGTAAACACAAACATAAAACGGTCACTTCAAATACGACACCCGGGAAGTTAACATGAGGCAACGAATTGTATTTCAAAGAATTAGGATGTGCTGGTAATAGAAATAGAAGACATACATTATGTTGAAGAACCGATCAGTTGTGAAAATGCAATCACTAATATGGAAATATATGTGCATGTACCATTCCGAACAGGTCCGTACTCATTTCCTTTGGAAATATGGATTTCTATACAGAATCACAATATTTACACATTACAGTCGAAATAAAGTTTAAGGTTTAGTGGAACAATTAAAAAGACAGCCGATGCAAGTAATCAAGCAACTACAAAAATAATAAGAAATGGAATACTTCATTTACTCGACAGAATTGCATATCTGCTAAATGGAGTGGAAATTGATCAAACATGAGATTTGGAATGACTTACACAATAAAGAACTATCTCTCAGGAACTGTAAACAATATTTATACAGGCCCTATGGCTGGGTGGAACAATGCTAGAAATTACTCACTACAAATAAACCCAGCTGGAAAATACAAAGTTGTTATTCCGTTAAGTATGGTTTTGGGCTTTGCTGAAGACTACAAAAACCTCATATTAAATGCTAAACAGTAATTAGTTATTCTATTCAGCAATAGGCATTTAAATGCTATATTTGATTCTGCTAATAATGAGGAAGGTGTAACTTTTGAATTAAGCAGTGCGGAATGGTTGATACAGCATATTGAAATTAACACTCGTGAACGTGTAAAGTTTTTAAAATTTATCAAAAAAGGGAAAAATCTAGACATTCCATTCAGATCATGGGCTTTAGAGGTTTTTCCAACACTACCAACATCGCAAAAAGGCATTTGGAATGTGAAATCAAGTTTTTTATTGGAAAAACTGAGACATGTTTCATGTGTTTTCAAACAAATCAACAAAACAATTTAAAAGTGGATCGATCAGTATTCGATAATTGTGATTTGAAAAATATGAAACTCTATCTAAACATTCAAGCTTACCCCTATGTGGATTTGAATATGAACTTTGCCAATGGGGAATTCCTTATTTCATATGATATGTACTCAAAGTTTTAGGTAACATATTATAACAAAATTTGTTCACTGATCATAGAACTCGAATCATTTAAAACCAGAGGAACATTATTTATGTTTGATGTCAGCAAGCAATACGACAGAATTACCAATGACTTGATTGATTCACAAATTGAAATGATTGCAAATACACCATTTCCAGCAAATATACAAGCTTACGCTCTTATAATTCATGACAGATTAGCGAGTTACAATGTAAGAGATAAGCTGGTGAAAATAATTAATTGAGTAATTAGGCGATGAACTATGGCTGAGATGAGATATTTTGCAATGTGTAATGATTTCAATCTGCAGAAAAAAATTTATTATTAAAGAATTAGCTATCACTGATTAGGAAGAACAAACTACTGTGTTCTAGGAAGAACAAACTACTGTGTTAAGCTTCAAATCATCATTTGACTGGAAATATCTAACTCCTAAATACAAAAAAATGAATAGCTGGGCTACTAACCATCAACATGGTTTAAAATGGGAGCGTGAATGTATAGAGTATGAAAACATTGTAGATATTTGCAATCATTACCTAAATAATTGTGAAATATATGTAGGTGTAGTTGAGAAAAAACACATTTTCGAAAGTGTATATAATGGGAAAGTAATAGGTATTCAAAAATAATGTAATTGCCCTTTGTTCAAACAATTACGTAAAACATATGGCTCTATTTCGTTTTTATCTGTAGAGGAAAACTCAAAATTAATGTTAAGTTGGGCAATGAGGACTGACTGGGGTGAAACAGACTCTGATTATTCTCCTCCCGAATCACCTGGGGATATAGTTGAGTCTTATGGCATTATTTAGTATGAGTGAAATTTAATATAAAAAGTAATTGGATGTATGTAATCCACTAGTTTGTAAAGATGGATCAAGATGAGACACGTCAGAAGGTCACGTGCTTATGTATAAAGAAATCAAAATGTAAAGTGAATATCAGCAAGTTATTAGCACGTTGGAGTAAACAATTTCGACTTTGTTTAGGACAGAATTAGTTTTAGCAACATTTTTTTAAAAACAGCTTGTGTTAGTTTAGCAGGCTAATGTTTAAAGCAAGTTCTACTGGTAGTGTTAGCAATCATCCTGTAGGTACTTGTGTTTGTTTTGGAGCAATCTGTACTTGCTTGTGTTAAAATTATTATTTTTTGATCTTGATGTGTTTGAAACTATTTTTGTAAATAAATGTGATGTAAAATGAATCCCTTTCTTAAAACTTATTTACCCTATTCATTTTTTAAAAAGTGTACTTGTTTTGCTAAGAAAAATATTTTCTCCCCAGAGACTTTTGAGAGAAAAGTTCTGGAAGCCACCACTCCAACCGTTTTTCCGTAACTAACAATATAATATGCTATCCTAGATAAGACTTGCTTGATATAAACTAGGTTTGAGTCCCGGATAAGGCATGTAAGGCAGTACTTGTATAAACATAAAAGGAATAATGAACGAATTATGCAAATTAATAAAATACAAATTCGTTTAACCATTAGAAAAAAGTAAATATGTTCAATTTCATAGATGTTTAAATTAGAATCAATTGCATGGAATATTTCTGATTAAATACTATTAAATTTCTAATTTATACTCCCTTCGAAATTTTAGAAGTATAGCATTTGTTAAAATATCTCAAAAAACTGTTGTGTTTAGAGATCTGAGGTCTTAGCAGTGCGACCGTTCCTTCAAGGTTAAGCTTCAATGGTTTTTTCCCCCATTAGTGCCAACTACAGAAACTGAGATATCATAGCTTGGCAGTCTGAGTCCAACAAAACCCCGCAGAACACATTCTGGTTTATATTATACTCCAGGGAAAGGACATCCCTGTCCCTGGACGATTGGGCATTTCAGGCCAACGATTTTTTCAACCGTCGAGACTAACAATGTCAAAATGTCTTCCTAGCTATTAGAAAACTATCACGCAAAGATTTTTTGTCTTCTACTTGATAAAAATTAATATTGGCTTTGCAAGCTCTGTCGTGCAGTAAATATACAGAAATTAAAAATAATATATACACAAGACTTGTATAAAAAAAAATTAACAAATATGTATGAAACAAGTTTTACTCCCCCATACTAACCTTTACTGAAAAATTCGATGGAAATATCTTATAAAATATATTTTTTAAAATAATATTTAAATTATGATAGGTTACATTAATGGAAAAAATATCTGTATATGTTTAACATAAATATGATTATCAATATATGGTTTCAGTAAAACGGGAACATATTTACTAAAATTAGAACATATCATGTCTCTTGATTTAGAAGAGATATTTTGTGAATAAGAAAAAAGAATTTCCTTTAAAAGATTAAAGTAATCTTGGATAAGCTTGAAAGGGATTATAGTAGGTTTTTTTTTATGGATAATATTACTTTTTGTATAAACTATATATTGTTTTATTCAATACATTGATCTCTATTATATTGCTAATTGGTTAGTAATTAAACTTTATTTATTTGTTATGATCAAGAAGTTAATTTCACTAATAAATAAATGTTATTCATTTCTTCGAGCAAGAAACTTAGCAGAGAGGTTTATCTCCGAGGTTGGGGGTGTTGGTTTGAATATATTTGAAAGTCGATAGTGCAGGAAGAGAGGGGAATGGGTGTTCGAAATTCTGACTTCTGGTTGGAGGGGAGAAATCCTGCTTCTCGAACATTTTAACTGGGAATTAGAAATTTTTATAAATAGTACTTCAGCCTCTATGGCCCTTCCAATTTTTTCAGTTGGCTGTCAGTTTGGTTTGCTTTGCGATGCTGCGGTCTTATGAAGACTACTTTCTTGGCTTATCTACGCAAGATTTTAACAAAGAGCTTGATGATTTTGATTGTGAGTATTTCAATAGACTAATCAACAGTTCGGATAATTTAGTAGGCGGTTTCTTAACTCCTTTAGAGAAAGAGGAGTTTGCCATCACATTGCAACCAGTGATGGCATCATTATCACCATCTAAGAGAGTGTCCACAGCTACTGCGTCCACATCTTACAAGTTTGTAGCACCGTCCACTATCGTGCCAATGTCTATGAGAGTGTCCACAGCACCATCAGCTACTGCGTCCACATCTTTCAAGTTTGCAGCACCATCCAACACGGCGCCAATGTCTACAAGTGTGTCCACAGCTTCTGCGTCCACATCATCCACGTTTGTAGCACCGTCCACCATGGTGCCAATATTTAAGAGAGTGTCCACAGCACCATCAGCTACTGCGTCCACATCTTTCAAGTTTGCAGCACCATCCGCCACAGTGCTCCCACCTACAGAGTTTTAGCTTAGACTTAAGAAGAAGAAATCAGGTGAGCAACAACTGCCAGCACCCAAGATTTGCTCGTGTTGTAAACAGTTATATTTAACGTCTCCCTCCCTAAACGTCTCTCCAAAAGCTGTATTTACCAATGATAATTTGTTGCAGGAATTAGACAAATTTTTATGTCGTTGTATCACCTGCTCAAAGTCAGACATCTATTGAAATATTGCCTCCTGAAAAACCTCGAGATAAATTAATTTCTCCACCTCCACTTATATTCAATCCGTCGCTGCAAGAAATAATTTATAGCCCAATATCCTTACCTCCTTCACCTCCTTCACCACTAGTTGATATTCCAGCTAAGAAATGTAAATTAAGCTTAGGTCTTAACCCTAGACGTAAATTGTATTGAAAAATTCACATTTTCAGAGATGAATGATTCTCTGTGGTATAATTTCACAGTTTTTTTTTCATCATTGAAATATTGTAATTATTTTTTAGTTGTAACAGGGTGAAAAGTTTTTACAGTTTAATGATTGAAAATATAAAGTTCTGACGATTTTAAAGAAATTTCATCGATTTAAACGAATTTAAAGAAAAATCAATCAGGAGTAATGATTTTTAATTGAATTTAATGATTTAAAAGAAAAGTCATTCGGGTGTAATGCTTTTCCAGTTGATTTGTACCTATTTTAAAGAAATTTCATTTGGGTGCAACAATTTTTAAATTGATTTGAACGATTATAAAGAAAAATTATTTAATCATAACGATTATTTAAAGAAATTTCATTGATTTTCAAAGAAAATCATTCATATCTAATGATTTTAAAGACAACTCATTTAGTTGTTAACGATTTTTATTTGATTTGTAACGATTTAAATAAAATTTCATTAGGGTGTAACAATTTTTTAAATTAATTTTAACAATTTGAAAGAAAAATCATTCAGGTGTAACGACTGTTTAAAGAAATTTCATTGATTTGTAACGATTTTCAAAGAAATATCATTCTTGTCTAATGATTTTTAAGAATAATCATTCAGTCGTAATGATTGTTTGAAGAAATTTCACTGATTTGTAACAATTAAAAAGAAATTGTTGTTATGTGACGTTTTTGAAGAAAAATCAATCTGGTGTAAAGATTCTTTAATTGATTTTAACGATTTTAAAGAGAAATCATTCAGTTAAACGAGTCCAAAGAAATTTCATTCGGGTGTAACGATTTTTAAAGAAAAATAATTCACGATGGAAAGTTTATTAAGAAACTTTGTTATTGTTATTTCAAACATATAATGATATAAATTTTTCACTCTAAACATTTCTGACATCGTAATGGTGAACGGGAGACTTTTTATTGTTCAGAAGCCTGTTTGGCTTGTTAATGTAACTGATAGAGTAATTTACTATTTTTGAAGTTGTATCAGGATATGGTACGATAATTTTTTACAGTTTTAACGTAAGATGGAGTTTTTTTGGTTAAAAAAGCCTGCCTGGCTTTACATGTAACTGACAGAATAACTGAATATTTTTGAAATTATATCAGGACAGGGTACAATCACTTTTTTACAGTTTTAACGATGTTAGATGGAGTTTTTTGGTTAAAAAAAAAGACTGTTTGGTTTGTACACGTAACTGATAGAGTAATTGAACATTTTTGAAGTTGTATCAAATATGGTACTGTTATTTTTTTTTTTTTTACAGTTTTAATGATGTAAGATGGAGTTTTTGGTTTAAAAAAAACCTATCTGGTCTGTATAGGTAGATGTCAACATGATGAACAAAAAAAAGTAATGTATTTATTTCATAATTTGTGATCTAATATACATTATCGATTTCGGTATGTGATGTTTGTATGAAGTTAGTGCTAAACAATGTTTGTATTTCATTTAAGGTAGTGATTTAACATGAAGTAATGATTTTAAGTTGTGATGTTTTTCAGAAAGCAATGGCAAAAATGATTGAATTTCATTGAAAGTTGTGATTTAGTATGTTTAATGCCAAGCTGTATAATTTATTATGTCTTGAAAGTGAATATAAATTTATTTTTTTAATAAAATTTTTTTTCAAGTTAAAAACAAATAACGTGACTTATTATTTTTTTAAATATCTTATGTCACTAATTTTTCCAATAACATCTTATGTAAAAATGAGAAAACAATGCTATAAGTGCCTGTGTCTATCAGTATTGGTAAGCTGATGACTTGTATTAAAGAAATTCAGGATAACTTTTTCGCTTGTTTCACGAAGAAGAAAATGAACTTTTTTTTAAACCGACAATACTTGCATAGACTTAGAAGGGCTGAGGGAAAATTACAAAAAAAAAATATGGAGAAAATCAAACATATCTGAATGAATGAATGAAGTTTTGCAAATGAATGAGGAAGCAGGTTAGTACCTTGAGAGGATCTTGGTACACTCTGGCTATTCAACTTTAAAGTTGGAGCAGGACATCCCAGGGGAATCTATTGAAAGCGAACCCCACATACCTTCACAGAGGCAGGTAGTGAAGACATCTGTACACCCTTGCCTTCAATCTAAGACTGCACCCAACAGAAACCAGCAAACACATTCCAACAAAATTAAAAAAAAAAAAAAAAAATACAATTTAAACATATACACAGATTACAAGAGTTCCTGTTCAAAATACAACATGATGATGTCTGGAGAAGAAGTAAAACATAATATTATTAATTAGTTATTAAATAAAATTCAACACAAGTTAAGTAATAAAACCAATATATTTTCCTGTATATTTACAAGAATTTGGACCGTTTAGTAAAACAGTATGTTGAAATTGCTATTTCCCAACTGCGAAAAACATGATTTACGCTTGTATTTATAGTGTTTCGTTAAACTTGCGTCGGAACCTGTTAAAATATTAAATAAATTCAAATATATACATTTTTATGTTACATGTAATACATTTTTCGCTGTTGGAACGTTTTTGGTTAGACATAAAGAAAGGGAACAAATTGGTTAGCACGCTCGCATCTCCAGATGGGTCACAGCATAAAAACAGTTTTTTTTTGCAATGTGTGGATGTCGTGTTAGACGTTGCCCTTGATACAAGGGTTTTTATCGGAAATCTCTCTTTTGTTTCCCAGTCTCACGCGTGCGTGACTCGGTGCTTCTCGCTTCACTCTCATCGACTCTCAAGACATCGATGTTAAGAGCCGTCTAAATCTCTCCCAATATTTTTCTTTTTCTCTCCAATATGTTGAATTGATAGTGAAACATATCTTAACTAGCGAATAAAATATATCTTGTTTGAATACTTGTAAAAATAACTCTTTTTTTAAATAAAATAAGTATTGTGTGATTTTACAAATCGTAGTTTTCTTCATTCAAATATAAATTTATTGTTGTTGGAATATTTAATATAGGGCTTATATTGCGAACTTTATTTCAGGGACTTATATCTTTTTTCACTGTTCACATAGTCAACGTCTTGTGTAAGGTTGAAGGCACAGCAAGTCGGTCAAAATTTCTCGGGGCATGCATTCAGAGTGTAGGCGATGTGAAACAGGGGAGCAACCACTAGAAAAACGTGATCTGAATACTGTAGCGAGGAGGGCGCGTTGTCTTGAAACAGGTATTGCAGGGATGCCAACTCACGAAAAAATATGAAAAAGCTTTCCCAGGGCTGAAGCTTGAATGCATAAACTGGTTTTTGCAAACTCCAGGCTTGATCGATAGCGGAGGTATTCAGAAAAAGTCGCTTTCGAGAGTGGGGGTAGTAGGGGACATGTTTCTCTGGAGAAGGGACAGTTCTGTGGGGTTGTAGTTGGAGGGGACGGTGGTCATTGTGGAGTCGGAGCAGCTCTAAAGACAAGAGGTGCAGGGTGGGGCGGGAGGGGGTGGCTATGAGAGAGCAGGACCCGATCGGAGCGCAACTAGGCAGTTGTCGCCATCTTGAATCAGTTACGACAATTGAGAATCGAGGACAGACGAGTGACTGACACCCAGAACCTCGCTGAGGAGGGGTGGTAGGGGGTGGCTGGCAGGTCTCCTCCGATTGGAACACAACTAATCAGTTGTCGCCATCTTGAGAAATTACCGAAAACATTTGACAATCGCGGCCAGCTCGTGGCAGCACGGTTTGAAGGGGGGGGGGGGGAAGTGCAGGGAGCGAAGTGACCTCAGTTATTACACTCCCCACCATCTTCAGTCGCTCATGTATGCTTGGAGGAGACGGATGTGCTACTTGTCAGCTCCATCATAATCACCGCACCTCTAGACACTTGGCGATCGACGAGGCCACCCTCGGAGGTTACCACAGCTACGGGCCATCTCTAGTGATAATCGTGATTTACATAGTATTTTATCGGGAAAATATAAATTTTCGTGTGTTAACTTATTTTTTTCGGATCTATATACTGCGTTTCCGATAAGATTTTCAATTTCTGTGTTCAGTAGATGAAAATACCGTTTGTGTTAACAGGTGCAGTGAATTCCATAAACATTTACCGTAATTTAAACACAGTTGCCTATCGGACGCGCTATACGTATCTACTCACAGCTCGACGTAATTTCTACTCATTCATACTTCGAACGGACTTATCATAATATTTATCTTAATATTGATCTCAAATTGATAAGCCTTTTAATAAAAAGTGGGGTGACCCCCACCCCCCCGGGACCTGTTACTAAGCCTATCATTTGTAATATTAGAAATACATGTTTTGTAGATTTTACGAGCAAACTCTTTGTGGTTTTAGGAAGGATTTTCTTGGCAACTGGATTTCCAAGGATTTGTCTTGAAAAATTACAAAATGTTTTTAAGAGTGTATGTAAAATGAGCATTGCCATGGATCTGATCACTTAATTCATGCGTCGGTCAAGTGAAACTGTGAAATCGTTAGTAAAGAAAATTTCTAAAAAGTAGAAAGTTGAAAAAAATAATTTTGGTATTCACAAATGTTTAAAGGCGGTTCAGGATAAAATTAGCAATTTTGAAATCAACCATAGAAAAACGTCACTGTTCCTGCCTGTATATATTTTTAACGGGCGCACTGAATGACATGCACCCAGTAAAGTTTGTAATGATGGATGGAAAGTAGTTCCATAACTTAACGTCGAATAAAAAGTGCGAGGCAATTATTTGCGATAACTTAAAATATTTATATCTTTATTTCAATTCTTCTTTTTTTTTTTAATGCATCAGTGTGTATAAATTAGCATATTTATAAAACATTTTCTTTTCTAATAATTTTACAGTTTCACTTGACCGACGTATGAACAAAGTGATGAGACCCTTGACAATGTTAATTTTACATAAGGCGGAAGAATACGCAACGTGCATTCAAATAGATCTTAAGCAGGGCTTTCAAAAGTGCTCATTTTACCGTGAGCAGCCTTTACCTAACACTCCCCGGTCGTTACCAATATCGACTGGGCGCTTCTTACTTCGTGTAGGAAGAGTGACATTTTTCAAACGTTGTTTTCAAAACTGTTCAGTTAACCGTAGACAGCTTATATTGGAGTTTCTAATGGAATACTGAATTCACAAAAATGCAGAAAAATACTCGTGTGAGAAGTGGGGTTCGTACTCACGGCCACAGAAGTGGACTGCAACCTGAACGCAGCTCCTTTGGACTGCTCGGCCATCCTGACAAACGTTGAAAAATTATCGATCAAAGAGTAAGATTGATACAGACATCATTCTTTGACTTATTTTTGGCACCAAATTTAACAACGAAATATTTAATGACCATTAATGATCAGTAAGTTAGCGAAACTCTAAGAACAGAACTTTGGTGTTGTTTGGTGCAGTGAAAAAAAAAAAAAAAAAAAATTGATGTAAACGCTACAGAAATAAGCAAAGTTGACATAAACCGGCGAGCCTAAAAATCGACTCAAATCACAATATCGCATTTTGATGTACTTCATAGAAACACTCAAGTGAGAGAAACAATGCTCAGCTTTAAACTTCTTGTCAAATATGCACTATCAGTTGCTATATCACACCTATAGGCTGTTCGTGGCAAAATGAGCACTTTTGAAAACACTGCTTAAGTTCTACTTTTATGAACGTTATGTATTCTTCCACCTTATGTAAAATTAACATTGCCATGGGCCTCATCACTTTATTCATGCGCTGGTCAAGTAAAACTCTGAAATTTTTAGAAAAGTAAATATTATACAAATCTGCTCATTTCACACTTAGATGCAATAAAAAAAATCTGAAAACGTAATAAATAGTTTTAAGTTATAAAGAATAGTTACCTTACACTTTTTATTCGACGATAAGATATGGAACTATTTTTCAACCATTGTTACCAACTTTACTGGGCAACTGTCGCTCAGTGTGCCCATTAAATTATTTGCGTTCAGAGTCAGTTACTTTTTTTCCAAGGTTAATTTTAAAAGTGCTCACTTTGTCGTGAACAGCCTTTTAATGAGAAATATCCATTTGTGGAGACGCTAAAGAGAGTTCGACTATTCGGTGGGGGGAGAGACAAATTACTGAATGTCAATTATGATATTAAATTGAGTTTCTGTTTTCGTAACCTGGTATTTTATTTTTAATTACGTTTTATCTGTCTCCTGTAATTTATGACCTCTGCCCTTAAACATTGTATAACTCAATGGAAATGGATAGGATACAAAAAAAAATCTGGTGTAATTTTACAGCTAATCCCCCAATCTTTGAAAATGCACTATTTTTTGTTTATGCTACTTTGATTGAAGTAATATAATTTTACTACCTATGTGCTTGTGGTCTGTGACAATTATTTTTTGTTTGCCAATGAAGTTGGTCCACAGGTAATTGAACACATTTCATTTCCCTGCTTAGATCTTACTTGCTAAAAGCTGCGCATCTCGTGAGGCAATCTGAAACTCTTTGGAACGTAAACATGTTACTATTTTTCTAGCTGGTAATCTAAAGTGACAGTGTGACATCTACACGAGTACCTGTTTTAAAAGAACCCGTTCCATACCACGAGTGCTGTTCTACGAGAAACTACGCGGATTTCCTGCCGACGTCGTGGAGGTGTAGTCTTACCTGGGCGTGAGTTCCCCGTTGTAGGCTGTTCAAGGTAAAATGAGCACTTTTGAAAGCCCTATTTAAGAACTTCTTATGTGCACGTTGTGTCTTATTCCGCCTTATGTAAAATTAACGATGCCACGGGCCTCGGCACTTTATTCTTGCGTCGGTCAAGAGAAATTGTAGAATTATTAGGAAAGTAAATATTTTAAAAATCTGTTCATTTTCACATTTCTACGCATAAAAAAAAACAGAAAGAGAAAGAAATAATTTAAGTTATCACAAATGGTTACCTAACACTTTTTATTCGACGTTAAGATATGGAACTACATTCCATCCTTTGTTGCCAACTTGACTGGGCACATGTCACTCAGTGCGCCCGTTTTAAAGACTATGTACAGGACGGGGCAGTGATTTTTTTCTAAGGTTGATTTCAAAAGTGAATAGCCTTTGTACTGAATGCGTGTGGCGTCTTGCCGGCTTCCTCGACGGGTTGCCCTTCCCCGCCTACCCCGCAGTCTTCAAGAACCTGGAGGCGTGAGTTCAGCAGCATGTGACGTCACCGTGGGCGCTTTCTACACTACATGAACATGAATTAATGCTCGAGGGCGAAACTTGGAAGAGATATAATGGTTGGCTTCTCGTTTTTTGGGAGACAAGCAAAGAAGGACTTAGTTTCCAGCGGTGTTGACGGTGGAGGGGGAAGGGGGGAGAGGAGATACTCAATAATGTTATATCCTCGCTCAAGACCTCGTTGTTAAGAGCCGCCTGACTCTCATAAATAAATCATGTTATAAAAATATACGTGAGAATCGTGTCGGATTATGCCACTGGTCGGTGGGTTTTCTCGGGGATCTACCGTTTCCCCGTCCTTTTATTCCGACGCTGCTCCGTACTCACTTCATTTCACCTCATCGGCTCTCAAGACCTCGGTGTTAAGGGTCTTCACTCGCGTTTATTTCTCCCAGCCAATGAACTTACGTTCAATCTAAATGTTGCTTGGATAGTTTTCTACTTTGGCCAATCAGGCATTTTCCTTTTCTTTCTCGAGATTGTCGGCGTGCTAAGTCCTGTCGCAGTCTACACCCGGGCTGATGGGGTGACCACCTGCGGACTACAACTTCTACAAGTCCACAAATCTACAACTTGTTGACAGTAGATTTATTGCAACAAGTCACGTAACACTTACTGAGAGTCGAGACTTGTAAAAATCCGTACTAATTCTACAATTGTAGACGGATTCTACAAAAGATTAGTTAACAACAGTAACAAGTGCACCTTTATGGTTTTATAAAATACAATTTTTTTTTTTTTTTTGCTTTTGTATTCCATGATACTGCCCAGCGTTCCAAGTCAATATAGTCCAATTTGCAGTGTTTGTTCCGCTGAAAAATGGCGAAATCTGTTAGTTTTGTTTACACGGAATCCAGTTGTTTTACCAGAAACATTTTCAAACTGTGTAGAACTTAACCTGAATTCGTCTTTAAATTCAAAGACGTTGACTGCCTCAAAAGTGCTTCTTAGCAAGGACTTGAACAGTTTACTTTTACCTGCAGCACTTTCTTCGTTATCCACAAACACCGACATATTTAAATACTATACAGAGCTATCATAATCACACGAACACGAAAAATACACTTCATTCTAAATTCAATAAAGACGTACTTGTAAACATATAGGCAACAACAATATTGCGGATTTTTCTCTAACACAACTTACAAGCTTGTCAATTTATGTTACAGATCTGGTCTAAGAGTGGCATTTGACTTGTAGTTACAAAACTCACACTGGTACAGGCAGTTCACGATAAAGTGAGCACTTTTGAGGCCCTAGTTACTTTTTCCTTTCAGCTATTTTTTACCGTTCAACCACCTTTTAAAATAAAATAGTCATGTAAGTAATAAACACAGCGTGCATATTCCACCGCACTTGGAAGTTGACGTCTAAGGCTAAAATAAAATATATTTACTGACTATTATTCTGAATAAGGGGTTTTTATAAAAAGTGCTCACTTTGTCGTGAATAGCCTATAGCTACACGTATGCTTATGTCACAGAAAAACTACTTTTGTGCTTACAACTTGTGAGATTTATAGTATAGGCTATTCACGGTAGCGTGAGTACTTTTGAAATCAACTTTAGAAAAAAGTCACTGCCCCCTGCCTGCATATATTTTAAGGGCGTAATGAGAAACATTCGACGAGTAAGGTTGGTAACGATGGATGGGAAAGTAGTTTCATATCATAACGTCCAGTAAAAGGTGTTAGATAACCAGTTATAATGACTTAAATTATTTCTTTCGCTTTTTGTTTTTTTTTCTAATGCATCGAGGTGTAAATATGAGCAGATTTGTGAAATTTTCCTTTTCTTATAACTTCAGTTTCACTTGACCGACGCATGAATAAAGTGCTGAGGCCCACGGCAACGTTAATTTCACATAAGGCGGGAGAATACACAACGTGCATACAAGTAGATATTAAGCAGGGCTTTCAACAGTGCTCATTTTACCGTGAATAACATATAGTTGTGTTATAAGGGTCCTTGTAGGTTATTTAGGTGGGCAGCCTTCTCTCACTGGAGCTGTTGCTTACCCTGTCGTCCATCAGCAGCCGTGGGCCTCCAGGCCACCTTGCCGGGAACTCACCTGGCGAGGCCCTTTAAGCACTGGCCACCCTCCCGTCTCTCGTTTGCATCTGGCCTCGCTTCTTCTGAAGTTAGTACACTCTAAGAAATTATTCGGAAATTTACCACGCCAGTGTATACGCCTAGTGAGAAAGCGGGAATGGTAATTTTTTCCCCTATACATTCATTGAAGCGTTCCTACATTTGCTCAAGAAACAGTCAAATGCGCAGGGAAGTTCCCAACTTTGTATAGTAGCGATGCTAATCATTCCTATATGTGCAGCTTGATGTGTGGTATTATTTACATACAATGCACAGGTTAAAATCTTCCATTACAGTTTAGGATTATTACAAGAAATTTTTTTGCGGTGTACCAACACTGCGATTTTTAAAGTAAACTTCGTAAACTGTAATGAAAGTTTGTAACCTTCACATACTATTGAAAATATACCGTGTGCCCACCTCTAAATATAAAAATTACACAATACGCAGTTTAGAATGTTACTTGGTATTCGATTCTTTCTTGTATACATGTAGGAAACGTAGAAAATCTACCATGGACGTGCGACCATTCATGCGTCCTCAGCGTGCATATACAAGGATTCAATAAATTTGCGAAAAATTCCTTAGCATGCAACCTCCAGCAGTTGTTCACGCCTCAACAGTTGTTCATGCCTCAACAGTACACCACAAGAACTGTGAAGCGGGATTGATCAGTTGCTGAGCAGTGCTTGCTTGTTAAGCTGGGTGTGTTTTGATGGTTTATACCATTCGTACTCTACAACAACACCAATGATAGATTCACGTGGAATTCGAGTTGTAATTTCGCTGCAGACTAAACTCCAAACTGTTGTCCGCGTGTTTTGATTACTGTCATTGGCCGCCTTTTCATGTTTCAAACCCCGAAGAGGTCCTCTAGTCAACTATAAAAGTGAAAAAGTAGAAAGGCCAATCACCTCTAACGCTGTTACACTGGTAAAGGCTGTTCTCGGTAAACTGAGCAATTTTGAAAACCCTGGTTAAGATCTACTCGTATTCACGTTATGTATTATTACGCCTTACGTAAAATTAACACTGCCATAGCCTCATCACTTTATTGATGCGTCGGTCAAGTGAAACTATGAAATTATTACGAAAGTAAATATTTTACAAATTTTATAATTCTTATCTTACATGCATTGAAAAACATAGAAAGTGAAAGAAATCATTTGAGTTATCAGAAATGTTTACCTAACACTTTTAATTCGACATTAATCCATGGGACCACTTTCCCTCCATCGTTACCAACTTTACTGGGCGCATGGCACTCAGTGCGCCCGTTAAAATATATGCATGTTGGAACAGTGACTTTTTTCTAAGGTTTATTTCAAAAGTGCTCACATTGTCATGAACAGCCTTTACGTGATTATGTACCAGGCCGGCGCACGGCCAGAACATTAACGGTATGTAAAGGGCCAAAAAAAAACCAATAGTTTTTTTTAAACCCTGTCCCCAGCCAGTGGCTGTGTCAGAGTTTAAGATGAAATACATGAAATTATGGTTGGGTACATGGAATTATGATTGATATCAGCAGAGAGAAACTGTAGCCGAAGTAGATTTGGAAAAATGTTCCAGCGGTGCACATGTGTAGGTCAAGTACAACCTGCCTGGGCCTCGTCGCGATTCTGAACCAGTCTGCGACTGAAACCCCATAATTGATACCGGATCACATTTAGCCTAATTGTATGATAGAAAACTGTATAAAAATATACAATTAAGTTATATATATAATGATTCTTTCATATGGGGTGGCTCACATCCAAAGCTGTTCGGGAAAATTTTCTCAGGGTTAGACAGATGGAGCGCCAATAATTCCAATTCCCCCTCCTGTACCCTCAACACCAAGACGATAAGCGCAGTTCCTCCATCGCCCCTAATTGATGCCAAGAAACTATCTAAATATATATTGTTATCTGTAAATTTTATGTAAATTATGTTCCTTCCATAAAATAAAAGTAAAAGGAAAAGTTCAAGTTGTGAAGTCTTGCTTGCCACAAAAATAATCATTCAAATTTTTTCAGGCCTCTAAGCCCTGTTGTAAAAGTTGCCACTGAAAAATTGCACCAATTCATAGAAAAGCTGAAGTTCAGTTGGAAAAAAAAATCCTGTAAATAGTTTGAAGCAAATATTAAATATATTCACTAAATGATAGTTCATTTGCCCGGATAAATATTAATGTATATTTCACCAGTTAGCAAATTTTCATAATTATATAAAGCTCTTTAAAACCAGCTGGTCAATTAACTGGCTCAATGAAAATTAGCATGTTAAAAACATGCAATAGCGTTTATTATGTAGCGTATGTATTCTTTCCGCGCGAAACTCGAGTTAGCTGGTGGGGTAGAAAATTAGTTTACGGCGGTGTAGGCCTATTAATCGACTGTACTGTCGTATTTAACGATGGTTCTGATTGGAACGCTCAAGAGTATTTACATTTACGGAATAACGGCTGTAAACTGCGTATCTTTTTTTAATAACCGCTTTCGAATTTGCGCTGTAAAATTTCTGTCTGCGTAGGCCATACATGTTTAACTCCGTAGAAATGTGACGTTAGACAGTTTGGCTTGCATTTTAAGTAACCTAAGATATAATTTCAGTTCCTTATGAAAATGGTTTGAAGTTATGGGTTAATCACAGAAGGTAGATTTCACTGATAAATTTACTATGTCGTTGGTAAATCGATCGTACCTCCGTATGACAAAGTCAGGGCGAAACAAGGCTGCTAACAGTAAAATTTCCCCAAATTTTTCAGACAGTAACAGGATTAATGGTGGTTACATATATTCGTTCTGTTATAGGTTACCTAAACACTAATATCTCATATTACATACATTATATAATATATTCAATAACATGGTGTTTTCAGCCATCTTCAAGGTCAAACACCGCCTTTAGAAATTCACAAGACAGTCGTTTACGTATGTTGGAAACTTTTAGAAAGTATACGTAATGCAAAAGTGGGTAGAGCACGTATATTTTAATTTTTTTTGTTAAAAAAAAAAAATACAGTCACACTTCGGCAGTTATTGTGATTTGCATGCGAGCTCAACTGAAATGTTTCACTTGGCCGCTTCGAACAGGAGACGAATTGCTTGTACATTTGGCAGCATGCCTGGCCATCGTGAATGACGGACATTATTAAACCGGTGACGTTTAGCGATGGGGAGAGACAAATGCGCACTGGAAAGTTTACCGCTACCCATCCACAGTAGTTCAAATCATCGATTAGCCACCGAATAAAACCACGCGTTCACTTACCAATCAAAATAACTAACGCGTTCTCTTTGTAACACTTTGAGACCTGAGCATATTTGTTGGCATCCACGACAAACTAGAAGAGAGTCGTCTATAAAATCCACGACGTGAGCACCAGCTTTATTGGTCGGTGAGTTTCCACTTACTACCGTCTTACTCGTGCATATTACTCCAGACGTGAGCACCAGCTTTATAGGTCGGTGAGTTTCCACTTACTACCGTCTTACTCGTGCATATTACTCCAGACGTGAGCACCAGCTTTATAGGTTGGTGAGTTTCCACTTACTACCGTCTTACTCGTGCATATTACTCCAGACGTGAGCACCAGCTTTATTGGTCGGTGAGTTTCCACTTACTACCGTCTTACTCGTGCATATTACTCCAGAAGTGCTACCATATCCAAAGTTTCATTATTGGCTAGCTGCTGGTCTGTTAATTGGCAAGCCGACTGTTTCAAAATTGCAGTGACTTGTCGTGTGCAACATGGTATACAATCCATTCACCCTGTTAGATTTTGTAACTGAATAAAAATGTAACACTTTGTCCGCAAAAATTTCAACTCGTGTGACGCAGATGTTCATTACTAGATCACCGTAAAAACTTTCGAGGCGCTGGGAGCATACTAATGCGACTTTTGTCTTCATATACAAAAATATCCGTCACAATACCGTTGTCCTCGGTGGACTCGGGCGCGGTCTTGAAAGAGTTACAGTTACCCTTACAAAATTATGTTGTTTTCCGTGCAACAACGACGTTATCTCAATTGTAGAACAAAGTAATACATTTCAGGAATTTGCGCATGCAGAAGAATATTAGGTTTTGTAGTTGGACATTTACAACACACCTCACGTACGGAACAATAGCAATGTGTCTTTTTTTATCTTAAATAGCACGATGGTCCTATACCTGGTAGATAATATATATATTTCAGTTTAGCACCACCACTATGTTTACTAGTTTCTTGCTTAACATTTTTATTTCAACATAAGAAGTCCATTCTAAGAACTGGTTCAGGCAGCGTATAACTTACGTGAAAAGGCGAACTTAATTATTTTGGACGATGGGGTAACGAAGTTAATAGACTGTGTCAGTGCAATATAATGACGTGCGCTCTGCAACAGTGCTCTTAACTACGGCGTTTTTCTCTCTCACCTGTATTTAATGAGAGCCACTTCCTAATATAACTACTCAAAGGAAATCACAAGAGCTGTATGCAAGCCCGCCATGTTGCTATTAGCAAACTAAGAGAACTTGATTTTATTATTACCATTCTCAAAACTGATACAAACAAATTTTTATAATGAATTGTTATCATTAACAATACATTAAATATGTACAAAATTCCATTTGAAAACTCACGGACTAATATTTGTCGTGAAGAAGTTGTTTTTACGGCGTGTGTGGCTTAGCGCGAAGAATTTAAGAGTCAAGTCTCTGTATTCCATTCCTAAATTAAGAATGGATTTAAATGTAAGACTAATTAAGCAATAACAAAAGGATGTTCCACAATTTTATTGCTGCCACACATACTTTTAATACGTATTTTATGGCACTGACAATGAACTACGCAATGCGAGCGTAACTACTTGAAAATGAAAATATACATTTGTTTTTCCAGTAATACTGGTTATACAACTCCAGGCTGATAATTATTCAAGAACCTTATTAATAAATCAATCACTTGAAAGTAGTTTGTTGAAATTCTGAGCAAGTAAGTTTTGGGAAGCTCACTTAAAAGAATTTATTTACGTCAGTTCACCTACAAGAAATTATGTAGTCTTGACTAGCTCCACATAATCTGTAGTGACATACGGCTATTATTTATTAATGTGACAAAAAACGGCATTTCGCTAATCCTGACAGTCTGGTTACTCGACATACATATTTTTGTCGGCTTGGAAAGGCTATAAAAAATAGAGAACATTGAGAACTGTGGGTGGTTATAGTAACTGTGTAAATTATGAACCAGTAGTTGGGCGACACCACGAATTAGGATACCATTTTTCTTTTCAGCGTGAAATTTTCTCACCAAGTTTGACATTACGTTACTTAATTTTTTCTGAGATGAAGTTCTCTACCACTAAAAAACCTTATCCATTGAAGTTTGCATGCAATGCGTGAATAAAAGACACTAGATATGGAAACAACACAGCTATTACTTGCGCTTCTGAGATTAACTGCTGCGCTAATGAGACTCTGCTGCTCGAGCGAGAAGATTTGTTGCTCTGTCGCTATGTACGCAAATACCGTATGTATGTATTTAAGCCTTGCAATATGATATTGTGAGATATACATGAAATTAAAAAAGCCGCGATGTTATTGTAAACGATTTATTAACGAAAACTATACTAACATAATTTTTGTAGTATTGTAAAATACCTAGGCGAATATTACCAAAACAACATAATTCGATAGAAATGCTCCAGAATCTTTCGCTTTAGTGATAATGCTTACTTACTAAACATAATTATTTTTTACTTGGAATCACTTAACGAAACCATAAATATTGCCGAAGAACCAATTGTCATTGACGTTAGCCATGATATCCAAACAAACTGCCGCGCCCGCAAAGACGGCACATAGTTCTATATGATGCATTTGTTTGGCAATGATAGTCAAATACACAACTCACTCACACTACCTGAGACGTTATTAAGTAATTGGAGCGAGGAAATAATATGGTTGTGGTGACCAAATTTCTCTACCCACAACACACCTAGATTGTTAATGTAGCGGCAGCAATCAGGTTGGTTGTTGATGCCACCTAAATATTGTTAACGTAGAAAATAATTGCAACAGAACTGTATGTAATGGTATTGTCCGTAATTGTATTATCGACTATGAATATCAGAGCATCATGTTCCTCCTGCAGAGCAGCTAGTTCCGTAAACAGATCAACTTCAGCGATATTTGGAGTGTGCCCGCAACAAACACAACTACAACGAACCAAAATAGCATTCTCTTGCTGGTACAGAAGTTTGGTTGCTGCTACCATCAATACAGAACAGAACACAACTACAACGAACCAAAATAGCATTCTCTTGCTGGTACAGAAGTTTGGTTGCTGCTACCATCAATACAGAACAGAACACAACTACAACGAACCAAAATAGCATTCTCTTGCTGGTACAGAAGTTTGGTTGCTGCTACCATCAATACAGAACAGAACACAACTACAACGAACCAAAATAGCATTCTCTTGCTGGTACAGAAGTTTGGTTGCAGCTACCATCAATACAGAAGAGAACAGATTGAAATGCCACCAGTCCCCGGCTGAAGGCCGTTACTGGTCGTTGCTACCAAAATTAAAAACACATTTAAAATCAATATTTGTCGAAATATATAATTGATTAAGTCATGAAATTTATAGTTAATAATATTTAAAATTACAGAAGGCTAAAATATTAAATCTGTTATAGTCTAAAAGAAAAAAATTACTTTAATTTATAAAATAAAAACCAAAATCGGTACCTCTATCTCCTTCCCTTGGACACCGCATCCTACTCTAATGTCTTCACTAAGTGGAGACAGAGGGCTTGTGGTGTCCGTGTTATGCTGTGTTGGTGTCTGTGCTATGTTGTATTGGTGTCAGTGATGTGTTGTTCATGTTAATGTTGTTATGTTATTGTGTTGATATTTCATTATGTGTTGTGGTGTGTGTAATTATTTGTCTGATATTGATGTCTTGTATTGTTCATTTGACATCATTACCAATAATTGTCATCTACTTAACTTATAGAATGGTTTTTTGAAGTGTCCAAGGGAAAGTACAATAATTTGTTTGTTTTTTTTTTTTTTTTTTAAATTTCGAATTTAATAAATTTGCCTTGTACATTAGTATTATTCTATCTACTATCCATATCCAATTTTTACAGTTTCAAATTTAATAGTTAGGATAAAATGAAAATAATTTAACAGAGAATGAAAAACGACTACAAAGTGAACCTTAGCTACATTTTAGGATTGGGAATACAGATGACAGAACTGTTGCGTTGTCACATCTCTGCTAATTTTATTTCGCCATTTTATTCTTTTCTTCTTCAGCGTACGATATCGAGCGCTGCCTTTCACGTAACACTGTAACTTTAGATGTCATTGACGATGTTCGTAGAACAACGTCCCACATACATGATTTCGCCAAAACTTTTCATTATACATTTCTATTCTGGGATGCAAGAATGGTGCTACACTCGGCTGGTCACATTAGTAAACTAGAATTCTTATTCTATCTCTCAGCGTTGTTTGCTGCATGGGAAAAATTTATGAGAGTACTGCTACTTCTTTTTTTCCTTGTCTGGAAATTTTTTTATTGTTAGTTTTGCTTGTCTGAGAACACAGCCAGACATTTCAATTCTCACCTTTTCTGAGATAGAGTAGGTGAAAATAATCGCTATCAAATCCTCTGTGTTAGACAAACACTTAGTCGTCTCAGAAATAAGTGGCGAGAATGTATACCGCTCATATTCTGTTGCAAACTAAGTATACGTTTAATTTTAAACCCAAACCTTTCTCTGAAGCCCTGAAGACGAAACTTTTGCTGCAGACTAAACAATGATCGGTAATTAAAACAAATTAGCCGCCGGAATGAAATACACCTCTTACTATAATAACGTGACTGCGATATTATAATGGATTCATTGAAGCAGAAATCATACAAAAATTTATCGTATTTAATTCAGGAAAACAAAATGAAACAAATAAAAACTGATTAGTGTTCACTACAGTGTATTTGATAAGGTCTTAATGTTAGAAAAATTGTGAGGCATCCAAATTTCAAGTCGTATTTCTACAAAACAAATATTATAATTATAATTATAATTACGTCACTTTGTACAGCGCCGACTTCGAGCAAAGTACGGTCATTATATGTTACTTATTCCCAAAGAAACACGTACTTGCCTATGATTGCCACATACATACATATCTACTAACTCGGGCTTGTAGCGAGTGTCTGCTGAAGAAATTGTTTTCTACATTATTTTAAAACAGAGGGAACTAGCCTCTTTTTTTTACATTTTCCCCTTAAGAGTAGAATTATTTTTTATATGAAGCATTTTTACTTTAAATTTGGATGCCTTTCATCCCGGTGAATGAAAATTAGATCAGATAAATAATCAGTTCTAAAGCACGCCAAAAGCTACATTAAACTTTGTTTGGAGGGTTTTGTAGCGTCATTTTAAAAATAAATATGCTAATTAAATAAAACATTTGAGGCGATACAATCAATATAGGAAGGAAAAAAGCGGCGTGACTGTGTTGGGGATACGGCCGTTTGTTTTGCGTGAATACGTCTACGTTGACGCGCTCGGACGCCTTGATGTTTATTTTACGTTCCCGGCACCGCTCCACTCGATCATATGGGGTTTCATGGGTACCACTGGATTGCTTTTGAGATGCTCTTTCCAACCGTATAAGATTTCTGTAATTCGAATTGGCTTTATGGCGAGCATATGCCGACATTTTGTAAGTTTTCTTAATTTCACCATAACCACTCCACACGAATGTTTTTATACACGTAATCGATTGATCTTGACGAGAGCTGTCGACTGAAACCTAAACGAGCGTCGTAGCCTCTCCTAGTCAAAAGTTATACTACGCGGAAGTTATGAGACGCGGCGAAACGAACTCAAAATTATGATCCCCCGGCCGTGCGCGATGCTTCGTAGTCCTCACTCAACGTAACATATACTTTGATCCTTTGGCAATCGAGTGGGGTAATTGAATTTTGAATGTAGACGATAGATTCGGAGCTGCAATGCCTAACAACTGGCGAAACGAGAACGTGCACATTATACACTTCCGACTTGCGCAACTTGATACGAAATATTTCACACACGAAAAGTTTGAAGCCGCCAACAAAAGTAGAATTTTCAATTAATAGCATAAATAAATGTCTCTTGTATTTTTTTTTTGTAAAATAATTTCAATTTTCAATACAAATAACATTTTCTAGAATATTCGGCGTTGAATTTTATAGAAGCGTTTCTTTTCTGCTTTATCCCTATTATTGCCTCTGAAGTATGAATGAAAAATTGATGACTTTGTGCTGACAAGTAATCGCCTGCTGAGTTTTGGCAAGACATGAGATGAGCCGAAACAACAGCTTCATCTTATCGCTAGGAGATGATTGAGGAGGAAGGGGGGAGGGGGGCAGGCAAGAGTTTCTGAGCCCACGTCTATTTTGTAATAAGTTGCTCCGCTTACAAATTTCACTTTGGCGGGATCAACACATAACTGACTCCTAGTATACCACCGATAAAGAAATTATATGCAATGTATAATTATTTCAATAATTACTCCTTAACCAATTTAACGCAGAAGTTATTTAGAATTACCTGGCGCACTAATCAAATATTAGCGGAGAAGGATTAGGATAAGAGGAAGGGCATTGCGATCGTGCCCACACCCTCTCTTATTACTTGGAAAGGGATTCTATAGCAAAATAATGATTGTAAAATGAGTTTTTGCGCGTATACGCATATTTCAGTAAATGAAAGTCCTAGGAAAACGAACTTTTACAGGAAAAATAAAAACAATTATCTGCAGCTGCAACTTGTTTCTTTTATCCTAATATATATATAAAAAAAAACAACGAAAACGGTTATAAATGACGTTCTCTGGGTGCTCCTGCGCAGGTCCGCGGTGGGGTAGTGGTCAGACTACTTGCCTCCCACCTAGGGCGAACCGGGTTCAATTCCCGGCGGGATCACTCTCGGGAATTTCGCATGCGGGAATAATGCCGGACGATGCCGCTGTTCGGCGGGTTTTCTCGGGAATCTCCAGTTTCGCCCGTCTTCGAATTGCTCGAGCGGCTCCCAAGACGTCGATGTTAAGAGCCGCCCAAATCTCTTCACTGACTCGCTCACGGAATCACGCTGTTGGCGCTCGTGAACTGAATCTCCCGCCGGTGACGAGGTGCGAGCCATCACATCTCCGGCCATCTCGTGTCTCGAGCGAGATGTCAGACAGGGCCGTAGCCAGGATTTTATTTCGGGGGGTGTTCTTCACTGCTACCCCCAGTTAAAGCGGGAGGTCCGGGGGTTCTCCCCAGGGAAAATTAGGATTTTAAGGTTCAAATTGATGTTATTTAAGTGGTTTTAGAATTTAAATATTGAATATACAGCTGGCAGACATCGTAATATTCTTAAAGATCAACTCTCTAAAACTCTTGGAAGTATTTAGTGAAGGGGAGGGGGCACGGGTCTCGGCGCCCCCCTCCTCAATCACACTATACACAAAATTTGTCTGTTGAACATTAAAGCAAAACACCTTGGCCAGTCGCAGCTCGCGTGAGCGCACTGCAGGGTAAAAAGCTCCAATGTCAACGATCATGTGCCCAAGGTAGTAGTATAGAAATGCCGATTCGAGCGCAACCGCAAAACGGTGAATCAAAAAGTTGCGTTTGGGAGCAGTTGCAAGAAAGTGACTCAAAAAGTTGCGTTTGAGTGCAACCTCAAAAAGAGTGGCTCAAAAAGTTGCGTTTGGTTAGATCGTAGTCTTTAAAAAGAAAGGTGCGTTAAACTTTGCGTTTGAGTGCATTTATAAAAATACGCGTAAAAAGTTGCGTTTCGGCGCAGTTGAAAAAAAAGGTGGCTCAAAAAAATCGAGTACGTAAGAAATAAAATATTGTATATAATAATGATGGATCAGTTGCTAAATGTATTAAACGGAACCAAACAATTTAAGAAACTTTCCGAACTTACGATTGGACAGTCCTATCCCATAAACTATGCTGAAATAAATGATACACAGTATGGATACAAAGTGGTAATTACTTCTGTAAATTTTAAAGTAACCTTACCAGACAGACATGTACAGATTTTCAGTGAAAAAGTTTTAAATGATGTTAATCGTGGATGTATAAGTTTTGCATATCATAGAATGGTGGATTGTGGTGTTAAACAAATGCATTCTATTAGGTTTTTTAAAGAGTAAATGATCATTGTCGTATAATTAGACATCAGTTGATTTTTATTTGTGCTCATATCTCTATAAAGTTTAAATGGTTATCCAATCATTAAAACACAACTATCGCTCTTACTTCGCCAATGTGTTACAACAAAGTCTAACTAAAAATTTAGATACACATCTCCAAATTCGACATATTAAAGTAGCCGAAACATTTAATTCTATTTCTAAATCTTTCATTGCACTTTCTATAAAAATGTTATTCATCTTTATCATATGAAACTTTAATAGTTTTTAAACTATTAAAGTTATTATATATAGATTATGGCTACTTGCAACCCAAAAAAATCTATGGTCTCATCTCTAACTCTCATCTTTCGGACAAATCAAAGTTAATTAACTTACCTTTTTTTCATCCTTAATTTCAACTATTATTTCATTAACTTGATTTGTTTGCACTGGAAAAAATAACGGATAAGCTGGTTCGTAATAGACCGTGTCGCCAAATCCAGATGTTGTTCTTGGTTTAAAAGTGGTAATTATGTTAGATTCTCAATGCTTATATTCATCATGTTTTAATATCATACCATTTACTATATTACAGTATATATTTATTGTTTCAAATGGAGAAAATTTTGGAATTGTATCGCCATAATGATACACATTTGCTTTCAGAGTTATATTTTCTACGAAACCTAAAAGTCTTCCTATTGAACCTCGTTTTCCAAACTGTAATTTAAGGGTACATTTTACTTTCACTCTGTTTGTTATTTTATCCAGCTCGAAAGATATATAATTTTCTTTCCCACCCATTGAATCTACACTAAATTAAAAAATTGCTTTTATAGGTACTCTATATGTATGTTCAAAAAGTCTGGACCAACCAAAATATACTTTTTAAAGAATGTAACATCAAAATTATTTAATGAACTGATAGCATACTTATTTCCATCAAATGAAGAAATGGTTGATGTAAATGAATGCCATAAAGAGTCTGTAGTTGTTTTCGATGATATCACACTTGAAAACCAAAATATGGTAAGGGATTACTTTACTCACGGTAGACATAAAGATATTGATTGTTTCGATTTAGCCCAGACATACTCAAAAGTACCTAAGCAGCTTATAAGAGACAATGCTAATTTTCTTTGCATATTCACACAAGACGATACAAATCTTAAACATATTCATAGTGATTTTGTTGGTGGTGATATGCCGTTTGAGAAATTTAGGGAGACTTGTTCAAAATGTTGGAATAATGAATATGGTTTTGTTACAACAGATATGACTTGTAAGTTAAATAATGGCAAGTACCGTAATAAAATTAAAGACTTTTTAAATTCTTAGATTATAAGTAAGTTTTGTTTTTAATGGAAGTGTTTCCATTAACAACCAAGATAATATGATCTTTTCAAATGTATTGGTATACCATAAAGATTTCAATAAACACAATTGTACCTTCGGGTACATTGTGGGCTTTTGGTATTTAAAAATATATCATATCATCAGGGTATACTTCATAAGTTTTATACATGTCAAATTTTTTCCATTCATGATATATTGATAACACTTTTATATTTTTCTGGTTTTATTATTATTTCAACTATAATTCCATCTCTCATAAAAAATATTTTATTCGATTAACAAAGTAAAATACTTTTTCTTTTGAACTGTATTTTCCAACTAAACAAATAATGTTAATTCTGCTTTTTTGATAGTACTCTAAATTGATTGCATCCATTGGTGCAATGGGATCTCGCACATGTCTTAGTCTTTTTTGTTCAAAATAAATATTATTATCTACTTCCAAGTAAGTAAGATAGGCTTTATCAAATGATCTTTTATTTCTTGTCAGTGTGGCTACAAAGTCGTCGAACTGTGTGTAGGAAACAAAATCATTAGGATTGATCATCTCAGTAGTTGTATCATTGTCTGTGTGTTCTTTAATATGATCTTCAATCCAAGAGCTCATTAATGCATTTCCACATATATCCATTGTTCATTTATAGTGAAATAATTTTTGGAAATTTAAAATTATGTGAAAAGTGATTTAGCACAATTACACACAAATGACCACAAGTTACTTGATTGAAATTTTGAATTCTATTATCATTACAAAAAATATGACTTCCAAGATATGCTATTAATTTTCGCGGTGGATTTCCACAAATGAATCAAAATAATATTTGTTGTTTGCTTTTTTCCAATAGCATACCCAGTGTGTACCAGAGTTTGTTGAAACATCTAGATTAACAATCCCACATTAATTATCGAGTGGCGTGTTAAGTAGCTTATCGATCATAAATATACTGCGAAAAGTTTTAATGTTTAATTTTTTAACCATTTGATCAATATCAAAGTTACTGAGTGGAGTTACTTTTTTTTTCAACATTCTTACCCCACTTAACATTCTTCAATCCCTTGTCGCATTCCTCCATAGCTAAATTATGTCTGTGTTGTTCTTCCAATTTTTGGTTTTTCTTCTTAGCATTAATTACTGATGTAGCGATCGAATATGCACCACCAGCTAATGCTCTTAGAGCTCCCAATGCTGCAAAAATTAAGGGTAAAAATCCACCCTTGTGAACTGTCAAACCATTTCCAGTTTTCATTTCTTTGGACATTTTATTAAGTTGTGGAACTTAAATTGTGATAGTCATCCCTTTGTCCTCCTTTAGTTTCTTGTTTTTACATTCCAGTTGATCTTTCATTAGGAAAGAATCAATATTCAAACCCTCCAACTCCTTGTTAGGAACTTGAAATTAAAAATGTTTTTTACTTTCACTTATAATAACAAATATTTTTTAATTTATTTTAATTCCGCAGCCAAACTTACGTTTAATATGCATCGCAGATCCAGTAACACCAGCCCACGATCTCTCATCGAGATCAGCATCTGAACTTAACAACCTTTTGAATGCTTTCTTTTCTAATTCTTTGTCAGCTACATGTCTTTCAGCTAGACCTTTATGATGATGATAAGCAATATCATGTTCCACTGCAGCTGCATTTAGTGGATTAATGGGTTTATCACCACATTCAATTCTCTCTTTTAGTATAGTACCCGGACCTAAGTGCTGATAACCAGGCGCATGCATCTCTAAAGGTAGTGAATTTATTATGTCATTGAGTAACCCTTTTCCGTGATGTTCCGACTCCCAAAAAGTATGTGGTATTATGTTCAACATTAGTTTCAGATATGGTATACCTTTTGGATTATTCACAACAAAGTTGCTGTTGAGCATATTGATTATTCCAACTTTTTCATTGTAATAGTTATAATTTCCAGCATTCTCTTCACCATAAATAATGAGAAGTCGATCACTAAGCATCCATCCATATGTATTCTTTGGGATAGTCTGTATATTTCTTTATACCTTTCCCTTTTTTAGGTGTGGGATGTTTCTTTTTAATCGAATCATAAATAGGTTTAACAATAATTTTCCATTTATTACGTTTACTCGATTTTGGCATTCCCAAGTTTGGATCATTGTTTTGAAAAATTTCGTTTGTATCTGCTGGGATACAACTATAGTCTTCATAGTCAGTTGCAGTGTAGTCACTTTCCGTTACTTTCTTACTAATTAGTAATTTCGTCAAACCATCAGTTACAGTGTATGTTCGGCCTTTTACAGTAAGTTTGTCATTGTTGAATGTTACTTCGTTATCACCAATATACAATCTACCTTTATCAGCCTTTAGTCCAAAAACATAGTCTTTGCAGTCAATTAAGAAATCGGCCACTTTCTTATCAATAAATGTTCTTTTGTAGTTAGTTAACTGTGAGATATCAGTTTCCAAACGCCTCAATGCTTCGTCATATTTTTCATCGTCATCGTGAATGCGTTTAACACCATCGTCATAGCGTTCATCATCATCGTCAATTCATTTAACGCCATCGTCATAGCAATCTTTGGTGTCTGTTTTACCAAACAGTTTTCTCACAAAAGATACAGCAAATGGAACAAATTCTTTTAAGTTCTTATTCTCAATTTTACATGTTCAATTTTTTGTCCCAAATCTTCTATCGCATCTGTCAATGGTAGTTGTGTTTTTTTATTTTTATCATATTCATCTTGGCAAAATTTTCTAAAAGGTTTAAACTTTTCAATTAACTGTCTTCTCTCTATATTCTTCTCTATATTGTTTAACAATTTTTTGTTGTCTCATTTATTATATAAATAAATAAAGTGAACAATGCTAACTTAATGTACACTTCTCAAATGTATGAAAAATACACTAAGTTCATATGAACTTACAAATAATAACAAAGTAAGAATCACATGTGTTTGTAGATGTTGTGTTACTAATAACTCGATATTCACTGGCGGGGGTATAAAAAACGATATTTTAAATGAAATTCAAAAACCAATGCGAAAAAAACTTTTCCAGAGGAACTGTTCTATCTTTTGGTATCGATGAACTTTGGTAAGCTGATTTAGTTGAGATGAATTCTGGATCTTTAAAAGGTATACACAGAATTAACAAAGGGTTTACATATATGTTAACCATGATTGACTTTTTTTCCAAATATGCATGGGCAATAACAATCAAAGATAAAACTGGTGAAAATGTTATGTTAGCATTTAAACATATTTTGAATGATCGGAAACTCATACATTTACAAACAGAAGAATGGAAAGAATTTTACAATAAATCATTTAAGATATTAATGGCCAATAACAACATAACACACTATTCAACATACAGTGAAAAGAAAGCTAGCATTGTAGAAAGATTTAATAAAACATTCAAGGAGAAAATGTGGAAGATATTTACTGTGCAGGGAAACTATAAATGGGTGGCTATATTACCTAAATTCATAAGTGAATACAATAACACTGTTCACAGGACAATCGGAATGAAACCCACCTATGTAAATGCAAAGAATGACAGTTCTATTCTAATCAATATGTATGGAGGAGAAAGAAAAATGGTCAAACCAAAGTTTGAAATAGGAGATAATGTTTGTATAAGTAAAAGTAAAAATTTGTTTGAAAAAGGATATACAAAAAATTGGCCCACTGAAGTATTTAAGGTATTTTTTTATGAGCCAGGGCTGCTGAAGACCAAACATGATAAAGACTACTTAGTGGAAATAGTTTTGCAAAGAAATGTAAATAAGCTGCTTATTAAATGGTTAGGGGTTGATAATAGTCATAATTCTTGGGTTGATAAGAAAAGTGTAGTTGTTTAAGATATATTTTTTCTATATAATAAATGGATTATCAAACAATTGAAAGTTATGAGCATCGGTCGTTTCTGCCAAATGGCCAAACAAAAAAAAATTTGAATGAATACAACAAGCACATTGAGTTTGATATTCCTATTGGCGATGCATTTTCACATCCGAATGAAGCTTATGTATACCAACAGTATAAGCTAATTAAAAGAGATACATATGAACCTTATGAAAAAACTTCAACTATTGATCTTTGTGAGAATTTCTTCCCATTCCAGTTCTCATGAATAGAGATCTCTAAACATGGTTGTATAATCTAAAGTATTGACAACCCTGGCATCACTTCAACAACTGTGCATACATTGCTAGGTTCGGAATCAGAATCAGCATACTTCCAAATGTCAGGGATAGAAATAGGTAAATATGTTAGGAAAGATAAGTGTAACGAACTTACCTATCCATTAAGATATTTGTTTGGATTTATGAGAGATTGTAATGAAATATTCTGGAAAGGTGGTTACAAGATCACATTCATTCGAAATTCAAATGACGATGTTTCTTTTTACAGAAGACCCCCAAAGAAAGCAGATGGATCTGTTGATGAAGATAATATACCAGATGCTGGTAAAATTGTTATTGAGAAAATGGAAATTCCGTGGCCAATTGTTGAATACGATCCTATTTATGGAGACGAAATTAAAGCAAAATTATACAAACACCCCAAAATTCCAATTGGTTTTAATTATTGGCAATGTCTTGAAAAACCAGTACCTAACTAAAAGATCAGTTCAATTAAATCCAATTCGATATGCCAGACTTTGTCATTGTTGGTTTTCAGCAAAACAGAAAAGAAGATCCTGGACAATACACACACGGTTCAATGTTTCTCTTGTTTTGTCAAAAATATTTCTTTTTAGAATGGACGGAATGAAGTGTTCCCCAAAGAGGATTGGAATTTAAACATTGATGATAAAAATTTTCGATAAGATGTATATTTGTTATACTGATTTTAGAAATTCAAAGACTAAAATAGAAACCCCTTATCGTAATAATGAACTGTGTTTCAATTCTGGGTCATTTATTGGGAGAAGACCATTGTATGTTATTGATTGTTCTTACAGAAAAACTGCTATTGTAAAATATCGAACTAATCTGAAACGTACAATTGATTTTAATAAACCAATATCAGCTACAACTATTTGTAATGTGGTACTAGTAAGCCAAAGAAACCTAATTTGTAATGTTAAAAATGAAGAAATCACCGAACTCCAATAATGTGCAAACATTTATGGTTATTAGTTTTTAATGGATGGTTATTAAAAACATTTACTACTATATAATGTTTCATAGTACCACTTTTTTTCAATTTTGTAGTGCCCCCATGGTAGTGTATTAATACCATCTTTAAGAATAAATCTTTTATCATCTTCGAAAATTAATGGTTTTTTTCTAATCTCAAACGCATAGAGTTCATGTTTCTTACTTTTAGTAAGATTCATACTTTTGTACAACACTTTCTTTTTACCAAACAAACACTTTTTGTAGTCACCAAAACTAATCTCGTTTCTGACTACAGTGTTATTCACACCGTTTGCTCTTTTCTTTACACCACCTTCCACATTTATTGCATACATTTTCGATTTCAATCCAATAAATTCTTCCAATTATTTTTCCATTACATTCATCTTTCATTTTGCCAAAAATCTTTTTGTTAACTAATGGTACACCATATGGATAATCTTTTCTATAGTCAGAAGTATGAAAATGATCGAACATTTCTTTCATGTCATTGTAGAAGTCTGATATTTTTATATAATAGTTGTATGAATCAGTATCTTGGTAGCACAGTTCAATATTTATTCCCATACTTTGATTTCATTATATTATAGTGAAAATCGTACATTAAGACTTTCGATAGATCAAGTATTCTCATTCCAACATAAATGGGTTTGTTAAAGCACAGTTTTGTTTTAATCATATGAACTGCAACCAAAGAGTTCTATCTTTAAAGTTTGGTTTAGCCACTAGTTTATCCATTTGCATAGAACTTGTGGACAACCGTATATCCACTCTGTTTCTAATATTTTCCATTGTTTTTCCAAAAACAGAATTGTTCATTAATTTGCAGAATAATATTTCAAAGTCATTTGTAGACTTTTTTCGCATATTTGTGTTTAGATCAATATAGGACTTGAGACAATCTGATTGATCAAACTTCAGAACTCTGTGGATCTTTTTCAACTTCATTCTGAGAGATAGATATTTCTTAGATTTACATAGTGTAATACATATTTTTCTTTATCGTCCACAGTAGTCAAGAGTTTGGGATTTTTTTAACCTTTTGGTATTTTATTCTCTGGTGCCAATGGCAGATCTTTGTTGGAGATTGTGCAGTTCATGTGGGTATTCTAAATCAACTTCCAATATATAACCTTTTCTAGAATCATCTTGTATTTTTGTTACATCTATATTTATAGTTCTCCACTTAAACCCACCATAGGGTAAATTCTGGCTCATAGCCCATCCGTATAAGCTATTGGCATCCAGATATGTAAGATAAAAGATTTCCTTTTGTACTATCATAAGCATCCTTATATTTATTATTTGCTTTAGCATATCGCTTACAACATTGTGAAATTTCACCACGAACACCTTTTTTTGTTCATCAAAATCATGCTGTAATCTGTTAATAATTCTAGTTCTATTTTAGTATGTCCCACCCTAACCCTGGGGCCGTGAAATACCATGCACGATCTAGTTTATATGTTTTGAGACACACATCTCTAAATTTTTCCATTATATCAGACAATATCAATACATCAGATTTGTTATAGAGTTCTGTGTACTCTCTTAAGAATTTTATGTTGAATTTTTCCCACACCTTTCTCGCAAATTCGTAATCTTCGTCTGTAATGTCACATTTATTGAGTTTGTTGTAAAATGCATCTTTTGTTAGAAGTGATGTCTCACAAAATTTTTCAGTACTATCCACGTAGTCATATGGATAAACACCTTTTCTTATAATAAAGTCGAGAAGTTCATTGGAAAATTTTTTGCAGATGCACCCAAACGCAACTTTTTGAGTCACTTTTTGCAACTGCTCCCAAACGCAACTTTTTGAGCCACTTTTTTTGCGGTCGCGCTCGAATCGACATTTCTATACTACTCAAGGTCAACCCGACCAGATAACAGTATTTTAATTCATAACAAACATTCAAACACCTAATTATCTATTACTTCCAAGTGCATTTCATTGCAATAGCTAGACCACTATAAATGTTACCATGAGTATTTTTTCCAATTTAGTGCAATATTTCGGGGGTTGTTCAGACACCCAAAACTACCCTCCTGGCTACGGGCCTGTGTCAGAGAGCACGACCAGCGAGGACCCACCCGGAGGAAAAGGAGATCACCTTCGTCCGCTCGCCATCTGAACCACTGAGATGACTCGGCGCAGAACCCCCCCCCCCCACCCCCCCTCCACAACTCCGTGATTAACGACACGGTCGTCGTGCCGCTTGTGTGCGCGCCAAGTATGTTTAGTCATCTCGCCTCCATTTGACTGTCAGTCAGGGCATTGTGCGGCCCCGCGCGCGAGGCCAACCTCCTTGCCTACCTTCTTATTTTTATTTGCGAGAGCCGCCTGATTGTTTCTGCTGCTCCGTGGCCGCGCCGATCTCCCCCGTCTGCTTCGCCTTTTTTTATTTCGCCGCGATTGCTTTTTGGCACGGTTTCAAGGTCGCGAGCTCTGGCGAAGGACATGCAAGTCACAGAAACGGCTGACGTTCGGACAGAGAAAACAAGTACGCGCATAATAAACGAGACACGCCAGGATTGGCCAAACCTCTCTTCCAGGATGACAGTCCAGTAGGCTAGGAATAGTAGAAGGTTTTGAAACAATTCTAGCAACAAACAATTATATTTATTCTGAGAAAATACGAATTTTTCAGGGAAACGTTTCCTCGCGAATAGCTGGAGTCGGTTTATCGATGCGAGGTCAGAAGGACCATTTAACCCCACAGCTTGTACAGCGAAGTCCAGCCGCACACGCCAGCAAAATGTCGTCACCGTCGAGAAACATGTTGCAACACCGTTCCCCAATCAGTGCCAGGTAACCTACTCGTCAGAGAGCGACCCGTCCTGCAGGAAACCTTTGGTAGCACTCAGCGGCTGATCAGACTCAAGACTCGGTCACAGAGTCTCGCGCAGCCAGTTAGAGAACCGCCTCGACATTTCTTCTCTGTATACTTACCTGCTCTGGGACTTAACCAGCTTATACTCACATTTATGTAAGCTGTCAGGTTGAGACCTGCCCACAAAATTGGTTAGGGTTATTCCAAGTCTGTCTCATCCTTTGTGATATACAGAAGCGTAATCCCCAATAGTTACTTCCCCGAACATTAAACAGTGTTAAGGCTTCTAAGAAGATGATTTCAACGAGATGCTAAGGTATTTGATTGTACTGTATAATACAATAATTAAATCTTGCACTTTTAATCACCGCACTAATTACAGAGTTGCATCATTTCTGTTTTAAATACGGTATCAGCTATTGGTTACTTTATTTTTTTTTTGCAAAGTAGGGAGCCAGGGCTTTGCTACGTGGTGCTGTCCATTACCAGTAAAGTCCACGTAACCGCCCTCGAATACCTACGAGCCTAAGAGTAAAGGCGCCGTAACAGCATCTGCAATCCACAGCGAGTCGTTGGTCCAAGAAACCAAGACATGACACGCCGACTGTCATTCGAAAGCTGCACTCGTCGGACACCGCTGGCGTTGCGTGGTCTCCGCCCCAGCTCGGCACTAGCAGGCACCCACACCAGCTGAACGCGTCGAGCTGAGTTGTAGGTACCTCTCCAGGCACGTCGCAGAGCCAAACCTCCACGTAGACAGCAGAACAGCACGTCAACGTGGTTAGGCTCTGCGTCTGCAGTTTCCACGAAGTACATCGATAGTCACTAGCGTAGTTGCTAATGCCTACCGGAATCGCAAACGAAACGGTCGCCGTAGGCGTCTTGATTCCTGGAAAGGTTGTGATGTACTAGACCACGCAATAAGCGGCACTGTAGTTTTGCAATGAGCAAGTACGCAACAGGTACGTTGACTGGGCAGGCACGTAAATCATATGTTCAGTCAGTCTTCGAGCACACTAACTTTCCACGGGATTTAACATTGCAAAATCCTTGACCGGCCGGTCCCGGGTTATCTCGCCGCATGGCACTGCCCAACTCACCACGACGGATAATTCTCGTCTCATACCATACCGGCAGACCGCTCAACCCCGACTCCCCCTCGCGAACAAGGTAGCATAGCCGATTAGCAAACAATACCGCCAACCGGCGACTCCCTTAACAAACACGTATAAAAACCCAATACTCTACATGCGATTTTCGTAACGTTATTTTAATTACAATAAAATGCATAATTGTTGCGCGCTAACAGCTTCGCATCGTGCGCGGGCGAGTGGAAGAGAAGGAAAGAGAGTTGTCATACGATAGCGACGGCGGAAGACCAGGAAATGACGGGTTTCGAATTACAGACGTGCGCCGCGGATCCTGGCCGTATTGTTTTCGCCCGATATATGAAGATTGCTCTGTATTACTGATCTCGTTCTCTCAGCGAATTTCGGGGTGCGTTGAACCTTCCAGATGGCCAGGGCGAACAATATAAATATTGCGGCAGGCCTCGTCAGGAGTTTGAATTGGAGTGGATGAATGAATGAGTGGCTGAGTTCCGAGCGATAGAAGGCGACCTGGGACCAGCGGAAGGAGAGTCTGCAACTGCAAGTATCAAGCAGTGTGGACTATTGGACAAGATGCGTGAGTAAAATCCATTATAAATGATGGCAACCGATAGACTGAACACGTGTTGATAATGAGTATGAGTTAATTGACTGTAACCAACAGAGACAATTTTGATGAATGTTAATTAGTGTGGAAATAGACATTAAATACGGCACTCACTGTTAAATAAAAACAGTAAAAGTGGAAAGAGCTACTAATTTTTTTTAGATAATAGCAGAGTGAATAAATTAGAAATCAAAATTAGTTAAGTTTATTTTTTTAAGACCGCCCTCCCTCGCGAACTTAGATACGCCCCTCAGGCGTCCGCATATAACAATATATTTAGCCTAAATGGAAAACACCGAAATTAAAAATAACTGTAATACATCCGGCTCGCATTAATAATATCTGCAATACATAACATAGTATATAAAAGTAAAAACAGATTCTGCCAATCTCTACGTACTTAAACCAGATGTCACCAAGGTAAAGCTCCGTGATGAGACAATCGTCACAAGTTGTTCCAAATAAATTTCATGATGCGTTCTGTACGTAAGTCGACACAGCATTACTTTCATTGTCGCAAGAAATGAGACGTAGGCATTGTGTTCGGGTATAGTAATATGAACCAATCCTAACCTAGACTAGCAGCACGGTCTAGATCACTGGCCACTAAGCTTCCCAGTGTACAATACAGATATAAAAATTACCTTCTTTTCAGTTATGTGCACAATTGTGTACACTAGTCCTTAATGGGTTATATATGAATTTATCGATATATAATGTAATTGGTATTCTCTCTATATATTTTTTATACAATTTGATGTGTGTTACATAATTCAATGACTGAATGACTCTGAAGACATTAATGGTTCGTTGCAGAATTTTCCTTTTCGTTTAGAGTACCTTTTCGATGTCCTCTCCGTGGCGCAAGTACATAGAATAAATTATAATACGATATGGCATGCCAAAAAAATTACCAAAAATAAGAGCTTCCATTTTTGATTAAGAAAACAGCTTACTGAAAGTCTAAACGGAATTAAAATTATCAAGTTAAATGAATATTCAAGTGCTTATCAAATGTTCGTCCAGTTGAATAATTAAATTTATATCTGCGTATCCATTTATTTTTGTTCATTATAATATTATTAAAATAACCATAATACAAAACTTAAGATGATGGAAGAATACATCTGTTATGTTCTTCAATAATTTTATTAAAGCATTTATTCCATTCTCATGCAGTCGATTTGTCACTTATTTTCCATATGTACGTAAAGGAAATATTTCAGAAGTGTTGTTATACGGTGCGAACACCGTTGGTAATACTATGCAAGCTTGATTTAATATTTTAAACTTAATTTGGTTGATAAGGCGCCCGTATGTGTTTCATAAAATATAATGGGAAACTTGTTAACATTTTAAGACTTCCGTTAAACGTTTGCTAAGCTCTCATTAAATTAGTTCTACTTCCGTTACAGTTTCAAGAAACTCGAGGACGTATACAATGTTTCATTCTCATTTCAGGACACTAGTTAAGTTGTGTTACGTGACAGTTTATCTTAGAATAGCATATATGTAGTCCTGCAGAGTGTGGCAATGTGATGAGGCACTATGACATACTTCCGTCACCAGTGCCATGCCAATCCCCTTATGAGTAGACATATAAAAATTCACGTTATTTTTAACATTAAGCTAGATTAAACAGCCTTGCATGTAGACGAACCGACGACATAGGATATTATCTGCTGCGTAGTGTTTGGAGCCATTGCCCTCCTGACAGGACTGCACGCAGTTCACGCACATTATAACGAAAGCGATTATTCATTTGCGCAGTTACCCACAGTGTGACAAGAAAATATCGTCCAGCGGTAAACGTAGCTCAAAGCAACATTCACGGCGCTTGAATGCCGTTGTAATTCAAGTGCTTTGTTTCGAGGCCTTCAAAAGTATTTAAATTATTTTGGACCTTTAAAAGTCCTCAAATGTTAAGATTATAATCGAATACATAACATGAAAATAACTCTCCGAACAGGAGTAAAAAACACGTAATATATTTTTCGCCTTTTCAGGATTCTTTTGACTGAATTGTAAACTTTACACATGCACAGTAGCTGCCAAAGAGTCAGAGCGTAGAGCATACATGAATGGGAAAGTCATCTTGTGGTGTTTAGGGGGAGTGAAGTGCCAGGCAAACTAATGCAGGCTACATGCTGTGAATGAATGGCCATTCCAACACTGTGAAATGGTCGGAAGCAGAATGGTAGCCGATCTGCCAGATTAAGCTAAGACCCTGTGATTTAACTTCAAACCCTAAGGTACTGAAATGTAGACTGATTTAACTAATGGACTGGTGACGACAAAATACTCGTAGTTTACAAATATATTCTCAAGTTTTTCCTGTGATTTTACTAAAGTATTCTTGACTGAACGTTCTTTGTCAAATGAAACTTAAATGTCTGATGTGACAACTTTCAAATGAAAAGACGGAGTGATTTTTATGAGAAAGTGGCTAATTAAGATATTTTAGTCCTCGAATTTATATATTTCAGTATTCCAAAAACGGTTTAATTTTTTATTTTAAATTTCTGTAAGAACACCGTAACAAGTGTTTAAGATAGACAGAGCGTGACTTACAGCAAAACCCAGTTACGGACTGGATTCAGGATGCTTCAAAAGACACATTTTGCAAAAGAATATTCTTCGAGTAGGGCAGTCATAATAATTACTACCGTTTATGCAGAAAAAATATTCGTACTAATATTAAACCATTTTTTGAATTGATTTTATCCACGTTCATTTTAGCTATAAAAATGATAAGTTTCGTGGCCGAAATAGACGTGCATAACCAATTATCAGATATATTTTTAAACATTATTACTAATTTTTTAATACGTACAACCGAAGTAATTGTTATCATATACTAGCTTGATAAAGAGTTTTTTTTTTTCTCAAAATTTACGTTCTAAAGCACCCGAAATGAAAACACTCTTAAATTTAAAAAGATGCCTTTGGCGTTTTCCAGTTCGTGAGTAATGAAGGCCTTAACAAAAATAAAAATAATTAAATAGGATTTTTAATTAATTCTCACATCACAAAAAATGTAGCAGCCCAACTCACGCAGTGTTATTTTTTTAAATTAAGTGTAGTATTCATTAAATTTGATTGTGCAAAATAGTAATTCTATATTTGATTAAATTCTCCATAGAGTTAAAACAAAACGCCTGGGACGTATCTGAGTTCGTGAGCGATGAAGGTATTAATTAAAATAAAACAAATTAATATGATTTTTAATTTATTCACACAGCTATTATTTATTTACAATACTAAAATCTCCAGTATCATTTTTGTTATTCTCAGCGAGTGCAATATTTTATGTCTTTAGTCCATTCACGGTTTCTTCGACATTTTTGAATGAAACCTTTAACAAATCTCCCCATGTATGACGTATTTAGTTATTTCCTAAATACGCCCTGTATCACAAACGTTTTATACTCGTGTCCATAAAAGTTACATTTTTTTTCTCTGTTAAATTGAAGTGTTATTAATATTTTTTCTACATATTATAATGCTTCGTTTATAAATAATCTAAATGAAATCAGGGATAATATACGTATGTTGGTAGCGCCTAGTGAGAAATAGTCCTTATACAAAATACTGTTACGCTCATTGGGCACGAATGCGGTGCGTTGTCCCTCTGGTGTAATTCCCCAGATTTAGCTAAGCTTAATTTGCACGAGGCGGAGGAATATCCTGGAAGTAGAACTTTACCAGGGCTTCAGATAAAGCCGAAGATATCGCAAATCAACTGTAATCCTAGCGAGCGCAATATTTTATGTCTATCTCATTTCTAATTAAAGTATTTGTCACTGTATTTATATTGATTACAGTCATTTAATTTACACTAATTATTTACACATATTCCATCTGTCTGTTGCCATCATTCGAAATGACTGTCACTCGCCCATCCAGTTCAATAGTCCCGCCCGTCAGTCTCACACCCTTCACTGTACCGATGCTCGCAGTCCGCAGACTTCACTCCCGCAAGTCGCTCTCGCCGCCACTCGCCGCTCTCCTGATTCGTCGTCTTCACTGTCTTCCCACGCCTGGCTCTTAAGAGTCCTATGTACTGAAACGTTTTATGTGAAATCGTTGTTTGCGCGTAAACGCATATCTCGGTAAATAAAAGGTCTGGAAATATGACTTTTTATCATAAAAGATTTAAAAAAATTATATATTGCCATATATTTTTTCTTTTGCCATATTAAGTGTATTCTTGGAGAAAAAAATCATGAAAATGGTCGCATATCGCATTATTAAAACTTGCCTGTGCAGTTTCCTTAAGCGGCAACAGAAAAGTACAAAAATACGGGTGTAGTTTATTTAACCTGTGGGCTTTCATCGCGTGTAATTAAACTCCTATCTTACAGATCTAATTTGCACAGTACAGTGTTACGATGGAAACACTGCACGCCTTGCGTGTAGGAGCGATTAGGCACTAGGCGTGCGTGTAACTGTCGCCCGTATTGCTCCCTCGCTTCTTGACCCTGGAAGCGGAGCTACATAGTCCCCTTAAGGTCGCACAATCCTCCAAATTCTAAACTGTTGCTTCGGAGGTCCGTTACGGATTGATTAGTCTCGCTAACCCGATCTAGAAGGTTCCCCGCACGCCCAGTCATGCCGAGAGAAGCTAGGGCAATGACCAGACCATTCTTGCATCGATAACCCCAAAAATTCGATGAGCTCAAGGTCAGGAGCGCGCGAGTCCCGATAGGAATATCTGGCACACGCGGCGCCTCACCTTTGTAAATCTCCATGTGCTCCTCTGGTTATCGCTCGCTTGACCTGTGGGTAACGGGCAGCCGTGGTTTTGAGTTTGAATTCGAACTTGAACTACTGCCAATATTTCTGTGCTGGCTGCCAGCACAGCAATATTGGCAGCAGCATTTGAATGCAGGCCCCCTTGGGCAGCTCAGTCATGGCACCTACTCCATCTTCGCTCTTCTGCGCCGATATCATGATCTCCAAGCCATAATTGAAGGCGGGGAGCTGCAAACGGGGAGCCACCCCCTCCCATCCAACACAATATTCCGTCGGTCGAGGGCGTGATCAGAGCTCGGAGGGACTTCCAGGAACTACCAGGTGCGGAGGCGAATCCGATTGCCCAGGAGTAATGGCTGACATCGGGGATGCTTCCAAGCTCCGATGCGTTCCAATCCATTCATCACGCATCCGCAGTCGGCAGCCCGCAGAATCCAGCAGTGAGGATCGCTACACTTGGCATGTTTCAGCACCTCGAGATCCCCCTCTCCGCCTTGATCTTTGGGCCACCTCCAGCAGATGCGCTTCGCCATCTCGTGCTGAGATTCCCAGGTTTCCGACGTACACGGCGACGGCGCTTTTGCACCGGCCAGTTGCGGATAGTCGCCTCACCGAAGATGGCACAGTGGTAACTCACTGGACTCGCATTCGGTAGGATACGGGTTCGATTCCCGGTCCGGCCATCCTAATTTCGGTCTTCCATAGTTTCCCGAAATAACCCAAGGTGAATGCTGGGATGGGTCCCTAACAAAGGCCATGGCCGATTCCACTTCATTCCTTCCTTAATCCCTCCTCACTGTGCAACCTGCACCGTTTCTAATGTCCTCGCTGTTGACGAGACGTTAAGCCCAACTACCTACCTACCTACTCGCAGATGCACCTCGCCTTCTTTGGTCCTATGGGGCGGGCAGATCCCGGAGAGTTTAGCAGCCACGAGCGCGATGTTCACTCAGCTCGTCAGACAATGAAACAACAGAGATGTCGCCAGATACAATTCTTAGAAACCAAACGTAATCTGGGAAACATAAACAAGACAAAAGGTGAATAGAAGGTTTTTTTTTTTTGCTGCGTGCCAGGAGTTAAAAGTTCCGCCATTCATGTTCGGATCGATTCATGCTGGGAACCTGAGGAGACGAGCAAAGCCAGACACTTCACATAATGAAGTCATAGAATAGCCAAGCATACAGAAAATAAACTGCCACGTAGTTTCCCGAACCCCCCTCCCCCTCCTAAATGCCAGAACCAAGAAAAATGGTACTTCAAAGACTTTTCAAACGTCGTGTAGTCCATTCCCGCTATGTTCACACTTTTAAAAATCAAACCTTTGAAAAATCATCCCGTGTATCACATGTTAGTTGTTTCCTAAATATGCCGTAAATCACACGCGTTTTATAAATTTGTTAATATAAAAGTAGGTATTTTATTCTTGGTTAAACTGGGATTTCACTTATATTTTATATATAAATTACATTATTTCATTAATAATTAATAGGGACACCCGAATTGCGCGAAAAAATTTCCTCGCATGTTAGATTTCAATACCCTACTGGCATATCAGAAGTCTTCTTTTGCTAGGGATAGGAAAATTTCGCGAGTTCAATGACCTGTAAGCTAGACTCTATAGTCATGTGTACGCTCGAGCCTCAGATGTTTGTTCATTGGCTGCTGCCCCAGAGAGTAGCCAGTGTTACACCACACCTGGCAGTATGACAATCGCTACGTGTTTCCTTGCAAGTCTGCTATCGGCTCAGAGCCGTGCAGGGCGTGTTTAATAAACTGCGATCCAATTGCAGAGTCAACTTCAGTGTACACGTGTTGGACGTCTATCTTGTCCTGATGTGAACTCGCGAAATTTTCGTAGCCCTATGCCTATGGGCGACGTATCTTTGTGAGAAACCATTTTATCACTTGACTCATAGATCGTCCAATCAAGTAAGTGGATCTGAGCTGAAGTGTTATGAAATATGAATTGCTATGAAATCTTTTCGCGAAAGTCGGGCGCCCTTAGTAGTTGATATGAATAAAAACAGAAAAGAAATAGGCGCGTCGATAATCACTAGTAAGGAACAGTTCACATGAAAAATATTTTTTTAACTGAGTAGGCACAAATGCGGTGCGTTGTCCCTTTTTGTGTAATCTCGTAGACTTAGGCCGTGTCTCAATTGGTCCAGAGAGCGCTCTCTCGTGCTCTCTCTCATGACGTCACAGAGAGCGCTCTCTGGTCCTCTCAATTAGTCGGAGAGAGCGTGAAAGAGCGAGAGAACACAGAGAGAGAGAGAGAGAAAGAGAGAGAGAGAGCGAGAGAGAGAGAGATAGCACGAAGTTGTGCTCACTCTGGCGCTCTCTCGCATTCTCTGACCACACGACATATTTGTTTATTTTATTTCCATGTTTGAATAAGGTTATAGTTACGTTCTCGGCCAAACCAGTGTTGCATTTTAACTGTAAGTGCATAATTTAAACTGTTTTAAACAACGAAATAACATACGTAACACGTATTTATAAAAAAAATATAAATACGGATTTCTGACTAGTCTCGCTTTCTCTTGTCATTTTGCTGTAACGTGACGGTAAAGTATAAAACATTTATAGTAGTATTTTATGCACTAATGATTATTCTGGTAGTGCTATAATTATTTGTGATGAATTTTGAACACACATTACTTACCATAGCCATGATCGCGATTTTAGCTTAACATAATTTCCCGCCTTTTGGTATCAGCTGTTTGCCTGACGTCGGAGAGAAACGAGAGATTGGTTGTCTCAATTCCACAGTGCGAGAGCGTGAAGCAATGCTCTCGCCAGGTTGTGTGAAAGAAGTGCTCTCTCTCTCGAGAGTATTCTTTACATTGAGACACGGCGTTAGTTGAGCTTTGTTTGCTTGAGGCGGAGGAACAGCCTTAGGGAACTGTAACTGGGCTTCAGAAAAGTCAGAAGTAATCATGGGCAGACAATACCGATCAATGTGGAATACGTGCTCAATCAGAGCCGTTCATCAGGGGATGCGACCCTCACGCAGTTTTTCCACTTAGCAGGCGGTGATTTTTTGAATGTTGTTGTTAACACGAGCAAAATATTTATTTCAAATAATTTTTAACAAAATACGTTTAGCCATTTAAAGATTTCAGCAGTTCACTGTCCAGATAGGTTCATTAGAAAAATATAATATTCACAAACTTTGCGTGAAGAATTTTTTGCATCTGTAAGTCTTTTTTAAGAAGGCTCTAATGTTTCGGTGCTTCTTTACAACATATTAAAAAAGGTTTTCTTGGTTCATTGCATTACAATGTCGCGGTGGCGCAGCAGACAGTGTACTCGCCTCTCACCAAGGAGGACCGGGTTCGATTCCCGGCTGGGTCCTTCGTACGTGGGAATCGTGCCGGACGGTGCCGCTGATTGGTGGATTTTCTCGGGGATCTTCCGTTCCCCCCACCCTTGCATTCCGGCGGTTTCTCATACTCACTTCGCTTTACCCTATCGGCTGCCACGCTGTTCAGGTCCGTCGAAACTTCTCCATCTTCTCTCTTGCCTGTTTCTTATGATATTTGCTATAGGCTGTTCACGGTAAAATGAACACTTTTGAAAGCTTTTCTTAATATCTACTTGTATGGACGTTGTGTATTCTTCTGCCTTATGTAAAATTAACACTCTCACGGGCCTCATCGCTTATCCATGCGTCAGTCTAGTAAAACTGTGAAGTTGTTAGAAAAGTAAATATTTTACAAAACTACTCATTTTTACACTTCGAGGGATAAAAAAACAGAAGGTGAATGCAATAATTTCAGTTATCTCAAATGATTACCAAACACTTTTTATTCGACACTAAAATATGGAACTACTTTCTATCCACCGTTACCAACTTTACTGCGGGCAAGTCACTCAGTGCGCTCGTTAAAATATATGCAGACAGGTGCAGTTATTTTTGTAAGATTGATTTCAAAAGTGCTCACTTTATAGTGACCAGCCATTAACAAAAATTTAAAAGCACACGTGCAGTACTCGTCACTCAGAGCATTAGAGATTATCGGTTGGCTAATTGGGAGGGGGGAAGAAGGGGAGAGACAGGCATGTACTGATGCCTTCCAGATGCAAGATAAAGCGCAGCATCACTGTGGCTGTAGACTTGAATGAAGACGTAAGTAAAATGTGCTTTTTCACCTGTCGCACGATACACTGTAGAGACATGAAGGAACAAATCCTGTCGTTAAGGAACATACATTAAATTAATTACAGACTGAGTTAAAGTGAGCGACAAGTTAAATAATACAGTCCCGTCTGTAGGTTATTTAAACTTTCCAAACCGTAATTACTTTATAGTTTCAAGTGTTGCAAACAAGACATTATTCGGTGCGTACTACAAGCAACCCGACACAGCACAGGTTTCATTAACATGCCTGATCAGCCGCGGGCTTTGTATTTGGCGATAGTAATGTGAACCAGCAATATCCTATATTAGCAACACGGTTTACGAATCATTTAGATACAAGGAAGAACATTGGGTGAGTGAAGAGATTTGGGCTTCTCTCAACACCGAGGTCTTGATTGTCGAAAAAATATTAGGTACTGTTAGATTTGGTGGCATGAGGGGGAGGGTAATTTCACCCCCTCCCCACGGTTCCCTTGCGACATACACTGTCGACGACCCATGTGTTCAGTTACTTTCCCAAGACGAAAGGTTTTTCGGGTGCCCGATAATGGCTCTTCTTGTAGCTGAAACCATACAAGGCCCCGTTTGTAAAGGACTCAAGACTCTCTCAGTCAGAGCAGTACACGTATAGTCAACCCTCTCTACCTGAACCGACAACAAAGCTCTAATATGGCGAAGTACGGCGTAGCCAATTGGAAATGAGGCCCGCTTGCGGAGCGTAACCTAACCAATCAGCGAGTTGGAATCCCTGCACCCAAGGAGGCTGCCGCGTCATTTCCCCCCTGTGAAGCAGTTTCTGCCGTCCTGCGAGTCGAAGAAGTTTGATTGCCGATCCGCTGTTTAATATCAGTTGCCGGTCCACATAGGTACTGGAGAGGACGCCCAGAATGTTTTCGGGTAAAGGCTGCTCACGATAACGTGAGCACTTTAGAATGAACCTTAAAAAAAAGCCACTGCCCCTGCATGCATATATTTTAATACGTGCACTGAGTGACATTCGTCTAGTAAAGTTGCTTACGATGGATGGAAAGTAGTTCCACTTCTTAACGCCGAATAAAAAGTGTTAGGTAACCATTTGTAATAACTTAAAATTATTTCGTTCGCTTTCTGTTTTCTAATGCATCGAAGCGCAAAAATGAGCAGATATGTAAAGTATTTACTTTCTTAATAATTTCACAGTTTCATTTGACCAACGGATGAATAAAGTGACGAGGCCCATAGCAATGTTAATTTTACACAAGACGGAGGAATACACAACGTGTATACAAGTAGATCTTAAGCAGGGCTTTCAAAAGTACACAATTTACCGTGAACAGCCTATAGGAAGACGGCGGTGTCGGTTGATCATAAAGTACTTAAGAATACAGAAGTTAAATAGCAGCTTAAACCGCAAACTCCAGCCACACACGCCAGCAAAATGGCGTCACTGGAAATTGTATAAACGCCTTTCACCAATTAGAGCTCGGTAACTTAGATACAAAGCCTGTGGCCAATATCTCTCGCAACCAATCAGCGAATGGGTACGCCCACAAAAAAGAATCGGCACGCCATTTGACTTTGGTGTAATTACGTATATAATCTGTGGTGTTATCTTGGGCTTGAATACCGTTACTTGTTGTTTAACCAGAATTTTTGTTTGCAAGTTTGGAAAGGAGGAATGGGACTGTTAAAGGCTGTTCATAATGAAGTGAGCCCTTTAGAAATGAACCTTAAAAAAAAAGTCACTGCCCTGCGTGCATATATTTTAATGGGCGCACTGAGTGACATTCGCCCAGTAAAGTTGGCAACGATGGATGGAAAGTAGTTCCATATCTTATCGTCGAATAAAACGTGTTAGGTAACCATTTGTGATAACTTAAATATATTTCTTTCGTTTTCTGTTTTGTAATGCATCGAAGCGTAAAAATGAGCAGAGTTTTAAAGTATTAGCTTTCTTAATAATTTCACAGTTTTATTTGACCGACGCATGATCAAAGGAACGAGGCCGATAGCAGGCGGAGGAATACACAACGTGTATATAAGTAGATCTTAAACAGGGCTTTCAAAAGTACTCATTTTACCATGAACAGCCTATATACAGTATTAATATAGGCAAAAACAGTTATTTAAGCGAGTGTAAACGCTTACAGTTTTAATAACAGCCTGGAAGCGAAACATAAGTAACATTGTCGGACGGTAGGTAAGCTCACAGGGACTAAATGGCGTGCAGTTTCTTTGATGTGGGTGTACCCATTCTCTAATTGGCTGCGCGAAGCTCTGGGAACGCGCTTTGTGTCTCATTGGCTCCTGCGTGCTGCGAAAGGTTCCCTATTTAGTGCACGGGCTGCCGGCTTGCGAGTAGATTACCAGACGCTGATTGACGAAGAACATTCAAACAATTTGCTGGACGGCGACGCCATTTAGCTGGCGTGTAATGCTGGAGTTCGCGGCTGTTTCACCTCTGCATGCTTAAGGGGCCCACCTACCTGCCCGTATCGTTTTTCTCCTTTTTTGGACGAGAAGCGCAGGATTTATGAGTCACACTGACATGTGCTACAAGAGCGCCACCATCTCTAAGCCCAGGGCTCCGAATTGGCGTTTAGTGTTATCGTAGTGCTGCGTGTACTTATGGGACTTCCAGCTGTGATCCTAATATTTTATTGATGAAAAGTCTGTAGCAAAGTATAATACGGGCTCCTATCGTAGTTTGACTCGTGTCTGTCTAGTATGTTTGAAGATACGGCAGTCTGGAAAAAGCCGTTTTTAACTATATCGGAGAGATATCAAAATAATATTTACAGCATGAGTGGTAAATTTATGTAGCATTCCGGTCTCGTCTGGGGTATGGTATCTTTTCGCAGGTAAACATATTGGAGGTACATTCAATAGTTTCGTCAAAAAACATTATTTCAAACTTTCTGCAACTCAGTTCAAGGCGGAACGCTTATATACACTGAGGCGGTGTTGTTTAAAGGGCATGCTGTATAAAAAATTGAGTTAAAATTCCCGTACATGTAAGGGAAGCAAATTACCTCTGCACGAGAGGTAAAATTACGTCTTAAATGTAGAGTAAATTTACATAACAAGTAAGGTACTATTCTCTAATCGTAAGGTAAAGGGGGGGGGGGGGGGGGAATACCCCATACATGTGAGGAAAATTTACTATATTGTATAATTAAATTATATTAAGAAATATACCAGCGTATCAGTACTGTTAATTTTTTTCTTACATATATCCTCTGACGAATAGTAACTGGAACCGCAACACTAAAATCCTCGACACTTGCTAGTGGATGTATTCAAACCATGTTCCTCTATCCGACGCGCTATCCATTACACTACGACAGCGTAACTACATCCGTGGATATTAGCGTGTTAAAAGATTGTTTCTTCTGCCCCCCCCCCCCTCCCACGTAGGTGTTTAGAGTGCTGAAGAGATGCACGCATCGTAAGGCAATTTGCCCATCCATTTATGGGAGTTTTCAACCCTATGTACGTGAATTTTACTCCAGAGTCTGGTAATTGTACCTTACATATAAAGAACCATGTTTGGCAGCTTGTGTGACTAAATAATAAAAATAAGGTAAAAAAATATATATATAATGCAATTATCTAATCGTTACAAATGGAGAGGAGGTCCACACGTCGTGAGATAATTTTCCCAACCATATATAGGATTTTCCACTACCATGTGCGTGAATTTTATTCCAGAGTGCGGTAATTTTACCTTACCAAGGAAATCTACGTTTCCCTCACAAATTTGCGAATATTATCTTACACTTGACAGGTAATTTTCCCATTATTTTTTTACAGTGCAGAGGAAGTTGCAGACCTCTCACCCTCCTTTCGCATACGTCTGCTGTGTACCGACCACATGATCCACTCTAGTGTGTGCAGCAGGCCTAGGTTTCGCATCACTGAACCGGCTTTTCGCCTTGTCGGTGTTATTCGACACGAGACGTAATTACACCCCGAGGACAGTGCCTACAGGATGACTTCTAGCCCCCGGGCGTTGCAGTGGTTTCGTACCAAGATCCGATCGATTAGCTTACAGACGAGATTAAAGTCCGCCGGATATTGGTAGCCTCATTCTGATCAAGTGCTTCATTGATCTTCGTGTCGAATCGCGGGCCGGCTCCTCGGAATCGTGCGTGAATGGATTCGGGTACTGGAGTTCGAGGACGAAACAAATAAGCCACTAAGTTTGAGCGTTGCTTTGCCTTGTACAGCGCGTTCGGTGTAAAAAATGCGTGTACTGTGATAGTAATGTACCCACAAAATAAATGGTTCGTAAATTCACCTTAACGGTGTATACGTACAGTGACAAAGCGAGAATGGTAAATTATTGTCTCATAGATCCATGGTAGCGCTCCTACAGTTGCTCAGGAATGAGTCAAATGCGTAGAGAGCTTCCCAACTTTGTATAGTAGCGGTGTTAAACATTCCCATAATTCAGCCTGGTACGTAGTACTATTACCATACCTTGTAGATGTTAAACATTTCCGTAATTCAGCCTGGTACGTAGTACTATTACCATACCTTGTAGATGTTAAACATTTCCATAATTCAGCCTGGTACGTAGTACTATTACCATACCTTGTAGATGTTAAACATTTCCATACTTCAGCCTGGTACGTAGTACTATTACCATACCTTGTAGAAGTTAAACATTCCCGTAATTCAGCCTGGTACGTAGTACTATTACCATACCTTGTAGATGTTAAACATTTCCGTAATTCAGCCTGGTACGTAGTACTATTACCATACCTTGTAGATGTTAAACATTTCCGTAATTCAGCCTGGTACGTAGTACTATTACCATACCTTGTAGATGTTAAACATTTCCATAATTCAGCCTGGTACGTAGTACTATTACCATACCTTGTAGATGTTAAACATTCCCATAATTCAGCCTGGTACGTAGTACTATTACCATACCTTGTAGATGTTAAACATTTCCGTAATTCAGCCTGGTACGTAGTACTATTACCATACCTTGTAGATGTTAAACATTTCCATAATTCAGCCTGGTACGTAGTACTATTACCATACCTTGTAGATGTTAAACATTTCCATAATTCAGCCTGGTACGTAGTACTATTACCATACCTTGTAGATGTTAAACATTCCCGTAATTCAGCCTGGTACGTAGAACTATTACCATACCTTGTAGATGTTAAACATTTCCATAATTCAGCCTGGTACGTAGTACTATTACCATACCTTGTAGATGTTAAACATTTCCATAATTCAGCCTGGTACGTAGTACTATTTACATTCACGGTAAATGTTAAAAACTTCCATTACCGTTTAGGGAGTTCACGTTGAATTTTTATTACAGTGTACATTTAACTAATCACATATATAATTCAGTTGTTCACTAGAATAATAAATCTGCAAATAAACAATGAATGCATTTTTATTGAAATATTCAATAAATCTTTAAGAACAGTATTTTCCACGTTTCTAGCTCATTCGAAGCAAAGTTACTCTCCCTCAGAACCACTGATGTGATAAAACTTGTCAACAGAAGTAAATCCACCAATTAAGGTGCTGACTGTTATAGGCCGTTTACAGTAAAGTAAGCACTTTTTGAAGCAGTTTCATAAGATATAATAACCAATGAATACAATTCATTGTGGCCTCGGACGTTTGGTTTTGGGCATGGTGAATGTATATACTTTGTTTATTACTCACATGGCAGGGTTTACATTAAAAAGTGATGGGAGGATATCAATTGGTTGAAAGAAAAAAGTAACTAGGGCTTCAAAAGTGCTCACTTTACCGTGAACGGCCAAAATGTTAAATTCTTACCTCACTAAGAACTACGCGGGCGTGATCAATATCACAATGACGTAGTATATTCTTGCTGGCTGCAAATACTAATTAAAACCCACGTCACATACAAACGCGTTGAAAATGGGCTCTCAATATTCACTCTTGAATTAATTGCCAGCGAAAAATTAAATTTCTGACATGCCGCACAGATTCGATGCTTGTGAGTATCAGATAAATAATTCTGCACCACGGAAACCAATGGTACTTTTTTTTTTTTATGGTGGTAGCGAACCTACACGATTCTGGAAACTTTCAAACAGAGAGTAGCCGCTGATAAACCACGGACACTGCGGCGATCAGGATTACTGAGCTAAGAAAAAACATTGAGAAAAAATCACAGAAAAAGACAAAAATATAAGTTCATTAACTCAAAAAATTTTTTCTACTTTTACAAGAAAAATCCTTGGAAATCCAGTTGCCAAAAAATCGCCTTGTAAAACTACAAACAGTTACTTTGTAAAATCTGTAAAACATATATTTGAAATATTACAAATGATAGCCTTGCATTACAACTTACCGTATTGAAAAGTGTTTAAAAAATATTTTTTTTTCCTTCTAGAAAACAAAGGTGATGAATTAATAAAAGAAAATTTCGCAAAAAAAAATATTTCAAAATATAATTTATAAAAAAAAAAAAATTACACTTCGCAGCACAGGGAATAGAACCCATTACCCTTGAATACTACACCAACTTGACTTAAGTAGTTAGCAGTTATTTTTCTATTAAATTGCAGCAGTGCTGCTCTCTATAATGGTTATTGCAGCCGCCGCTACAGTTGGTACCAGCCAGAGTCGTGTTCTATGGCCAGTTCGGCTTCCTTGGTTCCCCCCCCCACCCCCACCTCCAACTTTCCTACTCCAGCCACGCACCTAAGTTTTAGAATTGTAGTCTGATTGCTATACCGACCTTCAACCGGTGCACTTCACTTCTCACCAGCTCGTCAGATGGAACATTCACCTGCGGGAATATTCAACAACACGAGTCGTGTTCTATGGCCAGTTCGGCTTCCTTGGTTCCCTCCCCCACCTCCAACTTTCCTACTCCAGCCACGCACCTAAGTTTTAAAATTGTAGTCTGATTGCTATACCGACCTTCAACCGGTGCACTTCACTTCTCACCAGCTCGTCAGATGGAACATTCACCTGCGGGAATATTCAACAACACGAGTCGTGTTCTATGGCCAGTTCGGCTTCCTTGGTTCCCTCCCCCACCTCCAACTTTCCTACTCCAGCCACGCACCTAAGTTTTAAAATTGTAGTCTGATTGCTATACCGACCTTCAACCGGTGCACTTCACTTCTCACCAGCTCGTCACATGGAACATTCACCTGCGGGAATATTCAACAACACGAGTCGTGTTCTATGGCCAGTTCGGCTTCCTTGGTTCCCTCCCCCCACCTCCAACTTTCCTACTCCAGCCACGCACCTAAGTTTTAAAATTGTAGTCTGATTGCTATACCGACCTTCAACCGGTGCACTTCACTTCTCACCAGCTCGTCACATGGAACATTCACCTGCGGGAATATTCAACAACACGAGTCGTGTTCTATGGCCAGTTCGGCTTCCTTGGTTCCCTCCCCCCACCTCCAACTTTCCTACTCCAGCCACGCACCTAAGTTTTAAAATTGTAGTCTGATTGCTATACCGACCTTCAACCGGTGCACTTCACTTCTCACCAGCTCGTCAGATGGAACATTCACCTGCGGGAATATTCAACAACACGAGTCGTGTTCTATGGCCAGTTCGGCTTCCTTGGTTCCCTCCCCCCACCTCCAACTTTCCTACTCCAGCCACGCACCTAAGTTTTAAAATTGTAGTCTGATTGCTATACCGACCTTCAACCGGTGCACTTCACTTCTCACCAGCTCGTCAGATGGAACATTCACCTGCGGGAATATTCAACAACACGAGTCGTGTTCTATGGCCAGTTCGGCTTCCTTGGTTCCCTCCCCCCACCTCCAACTTTCCTACTCCAGCCACGCACCTAAGTTTTAAAATTGTAGTCTGATTGCTATACCGACCTTCAACCGGTGCACTTCACTTCTCACCAGCTCGTCAGATGGAACATTCACCTGCGGGAATATTCAACAACACGAGTCGTGTTCTATGGCCAGTTCGGCTTCCTTGGTTCCCTCCCCCCACCCCCACCTCCAACTTTCCTACTCCAGCCACGCACCTAAGTTTTAGAATTGTAGTCTGATTGCTATACCGACCTTCAACCGGTGCACTTCACTTCTCACCAGCTCGTCAGATGGAACATTCACCTGCGGGAATATTCAACAACACGAGTCGTGTTCTATGGCCAGTTCGGCTTCCTTGGTTCCACCCCCACCTCCAACTTTCCTACTCCAGCCACGCACCTAAGTTTTAGAATTGTAGTCTGATTGCTATACCGACCTTCAACCGGTGCACTTCACTTCTCACCAGCTCGTCAGATGGAACATTCACCTGCGGGAATATTCAACAACACGAGTCGTGTTCTATGGCCAGTTCGGCTTCTTTGGTTCCACCCCACCTCCAACTTTCCTACTCCAGCCACGCACCTAAGTTTTAGAATTGTAGTCTGATTGCTATACCGACCTTCAACCGGTGCACTTCACTTCTCACCAGCTCGTCAGATGGAACATTCACCTGCGGGAATATTCAACAACACGAGTCGTGTTCTATGGCCAGTTCGGCTTCTTTGGTTCCACCCCCACCTCCAACTTTCCTACTCCAGCCACGCACCTAAGTTTTAGAATTGTAGTCTGATTGCTATACCGACCTTCAACCGGTGCACTTCACTTCTCACCAGCTCGTCAGATGGAACATTCACCTGCGGGAATATTCAACAACACGAGTCGTTTTTCTATGGCCAGTTCGGCTTCCTTGGTTCCCTCCCCCCACCTCCAACTTTCCTACTCCAGCCACGCACCTAAGTTTTAAAATTGTAGTCTGATTGCTATACCGACCTTCAACCGGTGCACTTCACTTCTCACCAGCTCGTCAGATGGAACATTCACCTGCGGGAATATTCAACAACACGAGTCGTGTTCTATGGCCAGTTCGGCTTCCTTGGTTCCCTCCCCCCACCCCCACCTCCAACTTTCCTACTCCAGCCACGCACCTAAGTTTTAGAATTGTAGTCTGATTGCTATACCGACCTTCAACCGGTGCACTTCACTTCTCACCAGCTCGTCAGATGGAACATTCACCTGCGGGAATATTCAACAACACGAGTCGTGTTCTATGGCCAGTTCGGCTTCCTTGGTTCCACCCCCACCTCCAACTTTCCTACTCCAGCCACGCACCTAAGTTTTAGAATTGTAGTCTGATTGCTATACCGACCTTCAACCGGTGCACTTCACTTCTCACCAGCTCGTCAGATGGAACATTCACCTGCGGGAATATTCAACAACACGAGTCGTGTTCTATGGCCAGTTCGGCTTCTTTGGTTCCACCCCCACCTCCAACTTTCCTACTCCAGCCACGCACCTAAGTTTTAGAATTGTAGTCTGATTGCTATACCGACCTTCAACCGGTGCACTTCACTTCTCACCAGCTCGTCAGATGGAACATTCACCTGCGGGAATATTCAACAACACGAGTCGTCACCAACGATTCTAATGTGCGGCCTAGAAAGTAATGGCGTTTCATAAATTAAGCGTGTTTAAGGGCAATGGGTGGCTGTAATGTTAGTTTTTTTAAATATAAAATGTGCACTCAAGACGGAACGATAGGTGGTGAGTTTGGACGGCAGTTTTTAAAATCATTTTTGGGCAGTAATTTGTGTTTAGAGGCTTTGATGCATTTAGTTCGAATAGCTGGAGGAGGTTCGAGTGGCATTAATGGCAAATGGTTTGTTTGATATTTCAGTACGTTAGTTTGAAATATACGCATATTTGCTTGGTAGATATTTTTGTAGCTCTTTATGAATATTCCTTCAAGGTTACTTTCCACTGCCCCATTTGGTTGGCACATTGCAGTTTTGTGCATCTAGACTTGGCTGTCCAGACTCGCGCATGGGAATAGTTTTGGTATTTAATATTATTTAAACTACGTATGTATAGTTTTACAGTGTGGTGCTTTGTTCGGCCCCGTAATTATTTCCAGAATGTTTTTAGCATATAATGCTGGGGCCTAACCTTACGGATTTATTTATTTTATAGAGTTTTAAAGTGTTATTTTATTTGCTTGAGCTCTTTAATGGGTCTTTTGGCTGCAGTGCACGTATCATGTGAAGTCCTTGATTTAAATCTGACTAAAGTGCTCTTGAAGAATCGTACCTTCATTTATTACAGCTAATTTGCGAGCTGTTCGTACGTGCTTTTCTGGCACTGGTGTTAAGGCCAATTTGAAGTCTTGTAGTTTGGCGCGATGTTGCCACATGAAATAATTAATTGTTATAGCCCTACCGACGGGAGGGTCTTATGAGAGGTAGTTGGGGGGTGCATTACTGAATTTGAATTTGTTTAAAGGGCTTTTTATCCCTTTTTAATGCTTAGTTCGGAACATGACAGAAATAACGAGTCGTCTTAATGTGTTGTAAGCGGCGAGACACGTTAAATTGTCTTACCATGAAAAATATTTGTTGAAGGCTAGCCCAAACAAATCAAGATCATTACCACCGTAAGTTTTGGATGTATTAAAAGCAATTACAAATGTTTTGGCACTCCAAATTTTAATTGATTAAATTTCATAAAGAGAGTGCTTACCCTCAGAATTCCAGTCACGAATATTTTGCATTGTGAAATCATAATTTTATAGTGTTTTTTAATGAATTATTCAATTACTGATTATGATTGATTGAAAATTATGATATTACAGTTTTTGTGAAAAGTTCCAAAAATCTATTCAATAAATTTTTTATATTGCAATTTAGGAAATATGGGTCAAGTGAATATTATTCCAATTTTGTACAATTGCACCCCTGTGTGGTGCAAAATATAACTCAAAGTACTTACAGAATGTTAAGGAAGTCATATGATTAACAATAATACATTTACCGGTACTGTATTTCATTTTAAGAGGGGGATGGAGTTGAGCGTCCAAGGTCAAGAAGCGAGGGAGCCATACGGGCAACACTAACACGCACGCCTAGCACATCATCGCTCCTACGCGCAAGACGTGCAGTGTTTCGTTTTATTACACGCGATGAAAGTACACAGATCAAATATTTGACCGTTTTCACGATTTTTTTCTGCATTAATACACTTAATATGATAAAAGCAAAAAGATAACGTCATAGACAATAGTGTTTTATTCTTTCTGGCAAAACTTCGTATTTCCAGAACATTTATTTACCGAGACACGTGTTTAGGCGCAAACAAAGATTTCACAGAAAACGTTTCAGTACATAAGACCCTTAACAGCGAAGTGACTCGTGCCCTCTTTGTCCATTTCGTCTGCGTAGCATGCATGAAAACATAACACGATACAATTCAATAAATTTGTCTCGTACATCTTGAAGTTTAGGCGTAATTTTCCAGAATACTTAAACATTTTTCACACACTTATATTAAGAGGCAATCCACAGTAAATAAGTATGTAAAACTTCAGATGCACCAGCAGGGAGAAACTGAATGTACTCCACAGCATGACGTAGCCAATCTTTCGTTCAAGGTTATGAATAACTGTGTAGTGTTTTGAGGGGCATTTCAACTGGCGCCTTAATTCATCCCATAAGCGGATGTACTTACAGTAGAACGGAGGTAAATGGCCGGGATCGGCCACCTCAGTTCATCTTCTCTCATGATCTCAAACCACATGGATATATAGATTTGGTTTTATGCTGAAAATGTTAACTGGTGTATTACAAATTATTGTCACAGTGGGAGTAGCTCTGATTTGACCAGAATTCCTTCATATGCCTTGGAATTCGTGGATACAGGTACTAAAACCAGTAGATCAATATTATACTATTTCTGAATTTCGCAGCGGAAACAACGCAGTCGCCAGGCATACACAACGCCCACACACGTTCACCAGATCGTCATAACAACTTCACTGAACCGATTGCCCTTCCACTGTTCTCGAATACAGAAGTGACGTCTCTCGCGCTTCTGTGAACGACGGGCGGCTATGCACGGCAATCTTGTGAAGTGAAATGTAGGCTTGCGAGCTATAGTTTCGTCCACGGAACCATATTCAATGACCTCTTGTCAGGTGGTGGAATCACTTATTCCCGATGTTAAGTGGAAGTTTCTGGCCACCATTTGCAACGTTGCAGTTTCGCTTCACCACACGGAAGCTGCGGTGGTCTGCGCATTGTCAGTAGGGATAGGTGTTTTTTGCGAAAACATTTATGGCCATGCTAGACTTTAATATCCTACGCCCACGACCAAAACTCTCTTCAATTATTGGCCGCGTGTCTACGTGAGACGACATGTTCTTATTTGAAAGTGCCAATCGTAACGAATTACTCTGGTACCGAACGTCCATGATTTGCGGACATGAATTTGAGGCACGTGACATTAAATATCATCCTATCACGAAAGTTCATATCAACTAAGGTGTACTGGAGTACAACTGATATTGAAATGTTTTCGCGAAAAAACACCTTTCCCTATTTATCAGTGTTTGCTGCTTGCCGTAGGAACCATGGTTGTGCAGTAGACTACTCGCACCCCACCAAGGCGAACCGGGTTCGAGTCCCAGCGAGGTCACCCGGACTTTCGTATGTAGGAAACGTAGCAGACGTTGCCCTTTGGACAGCGGGTGTTTCTTGGGTCACTCCTGTCTCTCACGTCCTTGTATCCCGCCACTGCTCCACTTTCATCTCATTACACCCTTACCGGCTCTCAAGTCTCTCAGCTGAATCGGTTATACACTGTCTCATCAAAGGTACAGGCTACTCGTGGTAAAGTGAGCACTTTTGAAAGCCCTCTCATTTGGATTAATAGTCAATACATACATTTTATTTTATCCTTAGACGTTAACTTTCGAGTGCGGTGGAATACGCACATTGTGTTTATTACTTACAAGGCAATATTATGTTTTAAAGAAGTTGAAGAATTAAAACATGGCTGAAAGGAAAACGTAAAGGGCCTCAAAAGTGGCACTTTACCGTGAACAGCCTATACCACCATAGCGTTTAGTAGACAAGTGCACAGAGACCAAATGACGTTGTGGTTCCTATGATATGTGCATACACATTCTGTGATTGGCTGCGTGGGGTTCTATGAACGGGCCGAATGTTTGAATTGCCACCGCATAGGTTTACTGTTGGCTGAGCCGCCGCCGGCTGGCGAGTAGGTTACCAGGCGCTGATTGGCGAACGGCGTTTCTTGTTAATGAGCAGCGACGTCATTTTCGTGGCGTGTGTTGCTGAAGTTAGCGGGATAAGCGGTTGTTCCACCACTATGCACTCAGTAACCTCGCTTTTACGCGGGTCCATAGACGTGTCTACAACAGCAACAACAAGGTGTTTATTATTGCTTCAGTCCCCAGCGTTAAGCCATCGCTGAAGTTAAGATGTAATATTTCATAATGTTTTAGTATTTAGTGATATTAGCCCGTCTTATGAAATCGCCTTACCCGGGCCACCCAGATGCCCAGCAACGACCTCAGCAAGAATCGCGCTGGTCACCAGAGGACCCCCCTCCCCCGGTCTCAACCACACCAAGCTGATCAGTATCCGCAATATTGGTGGTATTGAGAATAAATGCCCACTATCCGATCTATCGTCAGTCTTTGAATACCACATTCCTGTTGATATTGCTCAGTGTTTGAGTATGTATGCTTGTCTTGACCAAAGCACACTGGTGCAATCTTCCAACAACCGCCCGCACAAGTCCTTTCAAACCGTGATCAAGTGCCAGGCGAATCCTTGACACAGGCTCGGATGACATCCCATGCTACTCCTTCCTTTTCATGACACTTGTGGGTTTTCCTGAGGCCAAGTTTACCAGGAAAGATGCATGCCAAATCCCACACATAAGACCGGCCCACATACTCTCCGGCTCACCAAGCCTCTTGGTCCATTACCATTATGTCTTTGGGTCCTTCACTAAGACCCAGACTTTTGGGCTTCAAGGGTCTGACCGAAAAGAAGTCAATCGGTCCGCTTCCAATCAGAATCGTTACTATCTCCTATGAGTGCACTCTTCTGTTAGGCAGATACCACTTTTAGCTATTAAGCTTGATATAGGGTGCACAACGGGTAGCCCATGTTTGCTGACTCTCGAAAGAGTCACCCAGTGGTACCACGAAGAGGTGTAGGTCCCAAAGTCAGCAGAGGTTATAGTCTTGCGCATAACGGACTCTTACCGTAACCATGTTGCATATGGGCTTCAATACTAGGACTTGACAGTAGCCCCGACATTTCATTGTCAATATGCTCTCTCTAAAGGCAGGCGTGCTGTTTCACCTCAGCGTAGGTAAGTCCTATCCCTTAATCTCGGGCATTCCCACCGGGCACGAGCCCCTTACCGTGATACTCCTTACGCCCTTTAAAGGCCGGTTTGCGCTGTGTTATTCCAGCATCCTTGCCAACTGAGAAGATTCAGTCATTTAATCTCTCACGTGTCACGACTGAATCACCGGGAATAGTCACGTGATGCCCTTGGCTATCATGGACAGCCTTACACCCATTACAGGCTGATTTCTCCACCAGACCAAGACCTTCCAGGAGTCGGAGCGGAGGCTCCCGTCCCTCCTCCATTCTATTACCATCCACCGGAGATGAAGCTCTTCCCACCCGAAGGCAATCAGAGGTCCCACAGGGTGCTGTGACACCTTACACCCCCATTGGGTCTGTTCCCCGATTTCCAGCGTCTGGTTGTTGGCACTTTAAGAGAGCCATAGTTACACCCGCCAGGCTTGTCTACAGAATGTGCCCTACCTCTCTCCCTCTAATGTAGTTTAGACATTTAGTACGGAAATTCCGCCAATATGTTTGTATCGTCCGAATGTCGTTGTCATACACAAGAGCAATCGAGCTTTGATAAAGGATTTGGGAATAGTAGCCAGAAAGCTCAACAAAATGAAGATTTTGCTCCCCTCTTCTCTCGTTACCTATCTTGGATTATGAAAACACACTCATCCTATTGTTACTGAGCTTCTTTTAAAACCATTAAGTATGCTTGTTATGCAGAAGTTCGACTGCGACCCTCGTAGTTAACACATTTGGATGCAGGGTGCCTATGGCAACGTTGTGAAGCACTGAGGTTTTTCATCTTCTTCGGTTATAGCGTTGTCAGTGGAGTAAAACTGTCAGGCAGTTTGTATGATTGTTGTAGCCTTAAGAATATGAACGCGTGATTATTTTGTGTCAATATCTGTGTGTCAGTACGTTGATGTGTGTTTGTATGTATGAGTGTTGAGGGTACTACTCCTGGTACAAACGACGAGCGAGCACATCATTGTTGTCCGCCTTACTGTACATGAATTGCACATCAGCTAGCTCCTGATAAGAGTACATGTCGCACAGTACAACTTCATTCACCACATGTATCACTTAGTGAACTCTTCGTCTTGCAATTGCAAACTGTCAGGGTGTCTCTGATTCGTGTCTTCTGACAACTGAAACCACCTGCGAAAAGAAAGATACGCAGGTTAAAAGCATTGTTTTGATGGTCAGAACTGGGACACCATAAAATCATTTCCGGACACATTCCGCACCAAACATTTTTTATTGTCTACATATGAGCAAGGCCGTCGAAGACAGGTCTGGACACTAGCTTCAAAAGTTGACACCCTTATCGACCCATTTAGTTCATTTACCCAGCAGTAGAACGCTGCTACCGAAATAGTGCTGTTTGACAAGGCTAGCATAGGGAGGGGTATTGCAATTTGTTTTTAATGGGAAACTTACATTCATATCTCTCTATGGTGTTATCCCTATACCATTAATACTAACAAAACTAAATTGCTTGCAGCGATCTGTGGCTACTACATGAACTAAATTAGTCAATAAGGGGGTCAATTCGCTAACATTGTTAGATAGGCGAGTGTCCAGACCTGTCTTCTACGGCTGTGCATATGGGCAATTAATACTTGCAATAATGGCCACCATTTTTTAAACGTTCTGTATATAGACATGCACATGAAAAATTATGATTTCAGATTAAATAAATCTTGGCGGTCCCTTCAGATGGAAATGTCTGCGAGCTCCTATGCGCCCACCAAGAACTCTCAACCCAACCAGGTGTACGCGGTGTCGTCAAAGGAGACCCTTCCACAGCTTTTCGCTCGTGTCGAGCACAAGTATTCTCCCGGCGGGGGATGCGGGAGTAAGGTCGGTTCCCGGAATATAGGCGAGGAATGCACGGAAGAAGGGAGAGGGCGAGATATTCGTGATCTCGGAGTGTGCACGAGAGCACGCTGCAGACCGGGCATTCCTCGGTGAGTCGGGGCTGTTGGCGATGCAGTCTCCGTCGAGGAAGGCAAACTTCGCACGGGAGGAGCAGACGTCGCCCGCGTGACCAAGGTACGCACTGAGAGAAAATAAAACAAAACATTTGTTTGTATAGGGCCAAATATATATTTAGTTTTCCCTAACAAAATATATTTCTGAGCAAACAAAATCTGGAAAGCAACATAAGTTCTTTTGTTCATCTAACAAAATATATGTTTGAATAAACAAAATCTCTGTTGGGCCAAAAAAAAAAAAAAAAAAAAAAAAATTAGACTGTCAACTAAATATTCTGTTGATTCAACTATATACTTGTTTAGCCATTCATTTGACTACCTTTGTCCTAAAATACAGCTCGAGAGTTTGTTTGTATTTTTTGTGACAATTATGATAGTAACCGTGTTTGTTAGTGCAGTTATTGATGCTAAACCATCGTATAAACACATTAATAAAATAATGCAACAAGAAACTGACAAGTAAAGCTGTAAAACTTGAAATATTTGTTTGCACACGTTGCCCAACATTTGCAGTACATCTATTTATCTTTCCAGTGTCATTAGTTGTGACATTAGCTGAGATTACTAAGGCATAGCGCTCGGACGCAGTTGATTTAGGTTCGAAACTAGGTCAAACTTGTACAGTTTTTGTATGTCGGCCGAAACTGTTTAATGTACGTGTAACCAAACAAATCTTTAGTTGCACCAACCAAATCTTACAGTTCGGGGGAACCAAATGAGAACAAAAAAATAATATGATTGCAGCAAGAAATTATTTAATTGCCCCTATACAAACAAATAATTTGGTTGGAGCAAAAATTCTTGTTTGATTCAACAAAACCTTTTTCTCAGTGTGGCTTCTCGACCTTCCCGCCACACCTTCAACACGCTCCCTCACACCAGGACAAGGCATTTTAGACGTGAATACATCTTTGAGGCCAGACCTACACGTAGGGCACCACGTTTGCAGGGTTATCCGTTCCGACTCTATAACTTCATGTCTATAAGCCTTGTTTAAGATCTACTTGTATGCGCGTTGTGTATTCTTCCGCCTTATGTAACATTAGCACTGCCATAAGCCTCATCCATGCGCCGGACAAGTGAAACTGTGAAATTATTAGAATAGTAAACAGGTAACAAATATTCTCATTTTTACAGTTCGATGAATAAAAAAAAAAAACCACGAAGCGAAAGAAATAATTTAAGTTTTGGCAAATGGTTACCTAAACTTTTTATTCGAATTAGGATACGGAACTACTTCCCATCCATCGGTACCAACTTTGCTGGGTGCATGTCACTTAGGGCAGAACGCGTTATAATATAATGCAGGTAGGATCAGTGACTTTTTTTCTAAGGTTGATTACAAAAGTGCTCACATTATCGTGAACAGCCTTTTAAGATAGGGCCACTTGTTTTTCGCGAAGATTCCACAACTAGGTTCCGCGGTGGTTTAGGGTTCTGACTACTCGCCTCCCACCAAGGCGAACCGAATTCGATTAATGGCGGGGGCCACTGCCTTATTTCCGCTCGTGGGAATCGCGCCGGACGATGCCGCTGGTCGGCGGGATTTCTTGGGCGTCTCCCGTTTCCCTCGCCTTCGCATTCCGGCGCTGATACACGCTCACCTCGCTTCACCCTCATCGGCCGTCAAGACCACGATGTTAAGAGCCACCCAAATCTCCCTGCGATACGAAGCCACATTCCACCGTGGCGGAATACAGTTTTCGAAGCTACGTATTCCTTGCTGCAGGAATATTATATTCTCTCTATGAGTGCCAATATTTCATGCTCTTAAAGGCTGTTCACGATAAAGTGAGCACTTTAGAAATGAAACTTATCAAAAAGCCGCTGTCTCTAATGTAATTCCGAAGCATGTTTTTATTATATTTCATTAAATTCAATGCATTTATATACTAATTAAGTCGTTGCTTTTCTAACTGTTGTAGTAGATCGATTACTTTTAGCTTTTTTCAACCTTATCGATTTTACTTAAAACGACATCTGATTTTGTTAAAGTTTTAGCTTTCAAATCATTAATAAAATAATTGATTGGTGTTTCCAAATCATTATTTTGTTTTCTCAAATCTGTTTGCGCAACTAAACCAAATCTTTTATTATTCAATTCATCTATTATATATTGCATTATTTGTTCCATTCGTGTTTCAAGTTGTTTAACAATAGTAGCATTTACCACTTAATTAATTACAACTCTTAAATTTTCTTGCATTTCTGTAAGTTGTGTTGAAAAAATTATGTTCATCATATCGTTAAAATCCTTATTAAATCCATTTAAACGTTTTTATATTCTAAATTCATTACTCTGCAAATCATTGCTCATATTGTTTAAATTTTTGTAAGTACACTCGTGTTTTTATAAACATCATCATTCAAATTAACTAACTTTATTACTTTCTCTTGAATATCGTTTGCTTGCGATTTAAATATGCTTAGAATAATAGTGTTTAAGTTTTGCACTATAGTTTATTTACAGAATCGTTATCTTTCACAGTCATACCCATATTACGTAATATATGACTGTTCAAATCACAATTCCCATCGCGATATCTGGTTAAACAGATATTGTAATAATTGCGTTTTATACCGCTACGTCCAAACTTTGAAATACTCATTGTTCTTCGCCTGGAAGTAAAAAACTGACAAAACCAGACCTATATCTGCCTTTATATAGGGGAAAGCGTTGGTACAATCGCTAACAAAAAAAAAAAACATTTTTATTTCCAACAGTAAAAACACATATATTTAAACTTTGTAAATGTAATGTATCCTAAAACATTATCATTGTAATATATTGCAGATTCATATAATCCATTTAAACACAATTACAATTTTTTAATTTTCACGTAAATTATGTTTCGGTATATGTGCGTAACTTTGGGATAGATAAAAACAGCCAACGTTCGAATGTCGGTCCAAAGTAAAGTATTGCTGTATTTCACCCTGCAGCTCGCACCAAACATTGTCAAAAATATATATGAAATTGGGTAATGCTTCATTCAGAGGCACTATAATCTTTTTTTTTGTAAAATGAAATATTGCATTCTTTCAATAACGATAAAATGGTCGCTAACCGTTGATATTTCTCTTGTATTATTTTAGAAAACACATACTGTTTTCAAATTTAAGTCCATTCGGATGTTCCAACGACATAATAACACAAGTTTTTCCACATGATGAAGGGCTGCTTATTATACATGTATATTTGATGGTAAAAGAATACCATGTTTCTGTTCAATTACATTTTCTTTCGTATTTACAATTTCCGGCATATATACATTTTGTTTTATAACCTTATTTCTACACAATTACACAGTATTACGTAACATACTAACGCAAAACTATAACTGTAGGTCTATATATAGGCTACTCTTTAGTTGAAAACAATGCCTCATACTAAATGTATCAAAAAAGGATGTGGAGTATTGAATACTTTAATTAATAATTACAATTTGAATTACATTTACCGAAATACAATTATTGCGGACCAGGTACTAAACTTGCAAAACGTTTGGCCCTGATGGACAAGGAATAAACACTTTGGATAATGCTTGTAAACATGATATAGATTACGATCAAACAAACGATTTGAAAGAAAGACATATATCAGATACAATTATAGCCGATAAAGCAGCAAATATAAGGAAGAATCCATCTACTCTACAGGTGAAAAGGTTAGGTGCTTGGGTTGTTGATAAAGTAATGCGCACGAAGGTGAAGAGAGACATGGCTTAAAACACAAACCCAAACCAAAAACAAAGTAAGAGGAACCATCCCATTCCTATTTCCAGCATGTCCAGCTCTTGGACCAATCCTCTGAGGGGTTTCGGCAAACACCAGAGCAGTTCAATCAAAAGGCAAAGGAATGTATTTGAAACCCTATAAAGTTGGACAAGGATGAAAAACTCCAAATGTGGAAAAAATGCAGAAAGTCCTAAATACTCTTCCAAAACGTGCATTAACATACAAATATATTAATGTAATTGTTAAAAAAAACTGGATTTTCCCTATTTCCGAGGTGTGTATATGAGAGACGATTAACCAAAGGAACCATATATGCGTGATTGGATGATTGTTAATTTAGATTCGAAATGAAAAGATGCAATGCATTGGGTTGCATTAACTAAAAACTTTAATCAATCATCGTATTATAACAGTTTTGGTGATTTACATCCTACAACAGAACTACGTAATTATTTAATAAATACTCAATTAAGATACAATTACAAACTGGAACAATCACCAAATACAATTAATTGCGGACATTTATGTTTACGTTTTTGGGCTGTAAATAGGGTATATAAGTAATTGTAATAGTAAAACATATTAGTAATATGTCATTTACGTTGATATTAAGTGGAAATTCGTTGCAATTGCGTGTTGTATATTCCCTTGTGTTAGAGTTAGGTGGAGAATGGCAAATAAATTTAATAGAATTCGTTACTTACAACAGCATACCAAACATTGATATGCATGACCAATTATTTACGGCTAATATTGGTGAAAATACATACAATATTGTGATACCGATAGTATCTCATGAATTGGATGACCTTGAAACATTTATTAAATCGGCATTATCTGAAGATGTACATTTCCGATTACATGGAAATCCGAATATGTTAACTAATGCAATGTATATGAACAGAGAGTATATCCAGCTAATCAATTGCACGAATCGTCAAAACAGATTAATATATTGTCGGTAAATGTATGTCTATAAGTGTTAATATTTTAGGCAGTTCATATTTGAATGGAAAACTGACAAATATAATACATGAATTCACGTATGCTGTGGCTCCAGGATATAAAATAATTGAAAAAAAAAAAGACAGAATACATTGATATATCTTCCAGTAATAGTTAATCATGTTGATGAAATAGTTGTTACAATTGTCTATCAAGATGGTAAACTTATTAATGTTAGAAATAAAGAAATTATCGTTCGTTTACCTTTAAAAAAAGCGATATAAACAGCTGCATTCTGTTGCGTATTACAATCATAATGGGTGTTGAGTACAACAATAAATTCACATGTAAAGTAGGCGGGTGTTTTAAGGAATATGTTGCTAAGGAATGTATTTCGAAGACAGGAGCTATACAAAGACATAAACACAAGCATAAAATGATCACTTCAAATAAGATACCCATGAAGTTAACACGAGGCAACCTATTGTATTTAAAAGAATTAGGATATACTGTTAATAGAAATGGAAGACATATTTAATATTGAAGAACCTATCAGCTATGAAAATGCAATCACCAATACGGAACTACATGTATATGAACCATTCCGAGAAGGTCTGTACACATTTCCTTCGGAAATAAGGATTTCTATTCAAAATCACGACATTTACACATTACTGTCAAAACCAAGTTTAATGATTATAGGAACAATTAAAAAGACAGCCGACGCTACTATTCCAGAAACTACAGAAATCGTAGAAAATGGAATACTTCATTTAATAGATAGAATTGCATATCTGCTAAATAGTGAGGAAATCTATCAAACACAAGATGTTGGAATTACTTCCACAATAAAGAATTATCTCTCAGGAAGTGTAAACAATCTTTATACAGACTTGTGGCTGGTGGAGTAATGCTAGTGATTACCCACTACAAATAAACCTAGGTGGAAAATACGAAGTTGTTATACCGTTAAGTATGGTTTTAGGCTTTGCTGAAGCCGAGAAAAACATTATATTAAATGCGAAACAAGAATTAGTTATTTCTATTCGATAATATGCAATTAAATGCTATATACAACAAAGCTAATAACGAGGAAGGTGTGGCATTTGAAATAAGCTTCGTGGAATTGTTAATGTAGCATATTCAAATTAACACTTGTGCACATGAAATTATGGAGAAAATCAAACATAGCTGAATTAATGAATGAAACAAGTTATTACCTTGAGAGGACCTTGGTCCGCTCAAGTTGGAGTAGGATGCAAAGGTTTGCTGCCCAACTTTTGTGACATCCCAGGGGAATATATTGAAAGCAAAGCCCCGCATACCTTCACAGAGGTAGGTAGCAAAAACCTCTGTCCCTCCTTGCTTTCAATCTACGACTGCACTCAACAGAATAAAGCAAACATAGTCCAGCAAACATTAAAAAAATATAATTTTACACACAAACACACAAATCACAAGAGTTCCTGTTCATGATACAACACTTTGATGTCTGGAGAAGAAGATAAACATGATATATTTTAACTAGTTTTTAAATAGAATTCAACTCAAGTTATGTAATAATACCAATATATTTTCCTATTAGTAAAAAAGGTACAAATAATGTTGAAATCACTATTTTCCAACTTCGAAAAACATGTTTTCCACTTGTATTCATAGTGTTTCATTAAACTTATGTAAGAAACTGTTAAAATATAAAATAAATTCAAATATATACATTTTATGTTAAATGGAATACATTTTTTGCTGTTGGAATATTTTTGATTAGACATAAAGAAAGGGAAAACATCGGTTATCAAGCTAGCCTTTCCGGGCAGTTCGCAGCATAAAAGCAAATTATTTCGCAATGTGTGGATGACATGCTAGACGTTGCCATTGATACAAAGCTTTTCATCGGAGAGCCCTCTTTCTTGTTTCCCCTAGTCTCATGTGCTCGTGCACGACTTGGAACATCTCTCCTCATCGGCTTCAAGACTTGAATGTTAAGAGCCGCCTAATTCTCTCCCAAAATTTTCTCTCCTATATGTTGAATTGTTAGAAAAAAATTTCTTAACAAGTGAGCACTTGTAGAAAACATTTCTTAATGAGTGAATAAAATATATCTTGTTTGAATACTTGTAAAAATAGGTCAGTTTTTACGTCTAAATAAAATAAGTCTTGTGTGATTTTACAAATCGTAGTTTGCTTGATTCGAAATATACATTTGTTACTGTTGGAATGTTAAATCTAGGACTTATATTGGGAACTTGATTTCAGGGACTTGTAATTTTTTTTTTCATTGTTCGTTTAAACAACCTGTTGTCTAAGGTTGAAGGGACAGCGAGTCAGGCCAAATCTTCCGGGGCATGCATTCAGAGGGTTGCGGCTCAAAGCAGGGGAGACACCACTAGAAAAAAGTGTTATTAATACCGTAATGAGGAGGGCTTTTTGTCTTCAAACAGGCACTGCAGGGACACCAACTCACAAAAAAAATAAGAAAAAGCATTCCCAGGGCTGATTCTGGGGTGCCTAAAACTGTTTTTTTTTTCGAGCTCGAGGATCGTTCGATAGCGGAGGTCTCCAGAAAAAGTTGCCTTTGAGAGTGGGGGTGGTAGGTGGCACGTCCTCTGGACATGTATTGGGGGGGGGGGGGTGCTTGGCATTGTGGAGTTGGAGCAGCTCTGAAGACAAGGGTGGGAGGTGCAGGGTTGTTTGGACAGGGTCACGTACCTCTGGACTCTTGTCGGTTCTGAGGAGTAGGGTGGGAGTGGTTGGCTGGCAATCTGAACTTGGGGCAGTTATAGGGGGTGAGGGGTGCCTATGAGCAAGCGGACCCATGTGCACACAAGTAGGCAGATATCACTACCTTGAATCAGTTGCGACAATTGACATTCACAGGCAGTATGGGTGATTGACCTCCAGGACCTTGCTAAAGACAGTTGGTAGGGGGTGGCTGGTATCGTGGAGTCGGGCTGGTACTGAGGGGTGTAGGGCAGGAGGGGTGGTATTTCTGGTGTGAGGGGGTGACAGGCAGGTCTCCTCCAATCTGAACACAACTAATCAGTTGTTGCTATCTTGTCTTAGTGCCGAAAAACACTTGACGATCGTGGCCAGCCCGGGGCAGCGCAGTACAGTGGGGAAGGGGTGCAGGGAGTGAAGTGATCTCAGCTAGTCTACTCGGCACCATCTTCAGTCGCTCATGTACGCTTGGAGAAGACGGACGTGCTACTTGTCAGCTCCATAAACACCGCACCTCTACACACTTGGCGGCCGACGAGGCTACCCACAGGAGTTCCCATAGCTACGGACCATCTCTGTGATAGCCGTGATTTACGTAGTATTTTATCGGGGAAATATAAATTTTCGTGTATTAAGACTGGATCGATATACTGTGTTAGCGATAAGATTTTCAATTTCTGAGTTTGGTAGATGAAAATACTGTTTTGTGTTAACAGGTGCAGTGAATTTCATTAACATTTGCTGTAATTCAAACACAGTTGCCTATCAGACATAAGTGCTACTCATTCATACTTCGAACAGACTTATTTTAATATTTAAGATACAGGAATGTGTCTGGTTTAAATCGTATTCACAGCCTGAATCGTGTAAAATTGTTATTTATTCATACTGACTAGCTGGATTTCGTTTAGTGAGTTTACACTTCTCTCTGATGTTATTCTCGGTTAATTAATTCATTTAGGAGAGACACATAATTTATTTTTAAGTGTGAATTACGTTTCTAAAATTCCTCCTCGCCAGTTTCACAGGCAGACGGACGTGTAATATATGTGTCAGAGGCATCATACATATCTTGTTTACTTAATTTATAGGGACATTTTGTTGTAGATAGATAATTTCACACTCACATAATATTCATCGTTTAGCACTTGTGGACACCAGATATTATTCACGTAGTTAAAATTCTCTCTCGTGTAAATTATTTTTCTAAGTTCGGGACTCACGTAATTGCACTTATTATTCACGTAGTGGTTTGAAATTTCCGATTCGATATGTGTAATTTATTCATACGTACAACATTCTGAAATTCTCTAACATTTAATTGCATTCCGAAAACAGATTGTTTAACACGTAAATCGCATCGTTCAAAGTCGGCTATCTACGAGCTATATTCACCCGAAAAAACATAACATTTACACTTAGTACATTCTTAGAAATAATTTAAACATTCTGAAATTCTCTCGTGTGTTAAATATATTCGTAAAAAACCGCCTATCTACCACCAACATTCCTACAAACACCCCAAAATTAGACAAATTATAAAAAATTTACTTTAGTCCACTTTTGTACTCAACTATACTCCTATAAAAGACATTGCAACCCACCGCTCTGGTCAATCGCCTTCAGAACACCACGCCATCAACATCGTGTAGAGCTCCTCTACGTCACCCTGGTAGTGATGTTTTCACTCGTTTATCGAAGAATGATCTCGATTACTGAGCTATGCTCTCAGGGCAGATCGGAGTTTGTTAAACCTTCGAGATGATCAGGGGTAGGCTATAAAAATTGCGTCAGACCTCCTAGCCGCGAGTTTTTGAGTTGGATTGGCTGAATGGATGATGACTGCGAGCGAGCGACGTGGTCAGCTGTGAAGAAGGGAAGGCGAAGACTGCGAGTGTCAACGTTTTGAAGACGTCTGGACTATTGGATCAAGTGCGTGAGTGAAAGACATTGTAACTGATGGGAACAGATATACTCAACACATGCTAATAATGGGCATGTGATTATTGGGTATAATCAAGAGAGACATTAATTAAGAAGGATACTAAATAAAGTAGAAATAAACATTAAATAGTGCGCTCGCTGTTAAATAGAAAGAGTAAAAATGGAGACATCCAAATGGATTTTTACATAGTAGCAGAGTGAATAAATTATAAATAAAATTTCTTTTCTTTTATTTTCTTAAATTATTAAGACCCCATCCCTTACGAACTCAGGTACGCCCCGCAGGGATCTTCAGCTTATAACAATATTATCAAACAGTGTGCGCACGAATGCGGTGCGTTGTCCGTTTGGTCTAATTTTCTAGACTTATTAAGCTTCGTTTGCATGAGCTGGAGGAAATTTTAACAGGGCTTCAGAAAAGCTGGCAGTAACAGTGAATGTAACACAGCACACTTTTGTTCCGAGCCTGGTCTACATCGCGCGACGTCCGAAGTATGGATGTTAGAAGTACTGCAACGTCGTACAGACTGGACCGCCCTGGCATTTCAATTGAGCGGACACGGCTCCGCAAAACCAACACGTCTAGCATGGTTCGCTCACTGACGTCCTGGCGTGCTCTCATTGGAGGATACCACGCTTGCTTTTCATGCCGGGTCCTTCAGCCAGCAGCCCCGCCCGCCATCTCGCCTGCCGCCGCGACTGCAGTCTACTTGAGATTGGTGACGTAAAATATTTGCAGCGTACCTGTATACAGGCATGCCAAATTTTCGTCCTAAGTGTTATTGTGAGTGGAGGCGAGACATTTTTATTTGCAGTGCACTTAGGAATGGTGATAGCGTGTTTTATGTCCGTACTTTACTTGCGATTAGTGACGCGAGATTTGTGTCTGCGACCTACTTATAAACTGGCTCTCTTTATCTTTATCTGCAGAGTGAATGGGGAAGATGAATGTTTATATGCCGTTTCCTTAGGAAAGATGACGTGAGTCTCATTATCTGCAGTGTACTTGCGACGACGTGAGAAGTACTTCTGTAAGATAAATGTAAATGGAAACGCAAGGCTTCCATCCGCAATGCTCTTTTGATTGGGGACGCAAAATTCCAAACCGGGGTGTGCTATTGAATGGACGAGTAAAAAGATATTTATCAAGAACGAAAACGCATTATTTCTGTCCGCAGTATAATTGAAAAAAGGGACTATGTGTTTTATTTTAAGTGGTGTGGTAACAGGTGGCGCAAGATTTCTCATTGAAGTGTACACTGTGAATAAGAATACAAGACATTTATCTGCACTCTTAGTTCGAATGCGTGCGTGAGATTCCTTCTTAGATGCGTTTGGGAATGGGACATAAAAAAAAAACTAAGAAGTCGCTTTAAAATTGCGGTATTTAGCGAGGCTCAGGGACTGAAGAAATGGAACAGCTATGGAATGCTAGGGTGTGGGAAATCGTAGTACCCAGAGAAAGCCCGCTGGTTAACGGCAACATGCCTCGTTTCCCACATGCGAAAATCCGGGGTCGACCTCACCGGGAATCAAACCAGGTTCGTCTTGGTGGAGGAAGAGTGATCTAAGCACTACACACCGCGTATCCTCGCGTGATAGGACTGCAGAGAGCAAGGCTGAGTCAGATGCATATCTTTCATTCGTAAACGCAAAGCTGGTATTCACACAGAAGTGAAACAGCCGCTTAAACTCCAGCTGAACTCTACAGAACAGAGCAGAACAGATTAAATATGTCACCAGTCCCCGGCTGAAGGCCGGTTGTAGTTACGAAAATTACAGATTATGAAACTAATATTTGTCGAAATATAAAATGTGTCGAGACATAAAATTTATAGCTATGATATTTAAAATTACAAAGTCTAAAAGATAAATTTTATGATAGTCTAAAAAGAAAGACTACCCTGATTTATAAAATAAAAGTCAAACGTTAAAATCGGTGGCTATGTATCCTTCCCTGTGGGGAGGACACCTCATCCTACCCTAACGTCCATTTGAGGTGTCCGTGTTACGCTGTGTTAGTGTCAGTATTGTGCTGTTAATATTGATGTTATGTTGTTGAACTGATGTCATTTCATCATGCGTTGTTGAGGTGTTGTGTACAATTATTTGCCTGATACTAATATATTGTTATTGTTCGTTTGATATCAATACCAATAAGTGCCATATATTTGCTTTATGAAAAGTTTTTTGAAGTATTCAAAGAAAAACATAAACAAAAAATGGGGTTTGGCTGTGTTGGGACACGGCCATTTGTTTTGCGTGAATACGTCTACGTTGGTGCGCTCAGACGCCTTGATGTTTTTTACGTTCCCGGTACCACTTCACTTGATCATATGGTGTTTTACGGGTATCACTGGATTGGTTTTTGAGATGCTCTTTCCAACAGTATACGGTTCCTGTATTTCGACTTAGCTTTTTAACGAGTATAGGCCGACATTGTGTTAGTTTTCTTAATTTTCTACATTAAACTCGTACAATTTCACCATAACCACGCCAGACAAATGGTTTTATACACGCAATCGATTGATCTTGACGAGAGCTGTCGATTGAAACCTAAACGAGCGTCGTAGCTTCTCCTAGTCAAAAGTTATACTACGCGGAAGTTATCAGACGCGGCGAAACGAACTAAAAATTGCGGCGCACTCCCCCCCCCCCCTCCCCCTCCTCCGGACACGCGTAATGCTTCGTAGTCCTCACTCAACGTAACATATTCTTTGATCCTTTGGCAATCGAGTGGTGTAATTGAATTTTGAATGTAGACTATAGATAGGAGCTGCAATGCCAAACTGTATCCCCTGGTTTTGTTATCATCGGATTTTCTGGATTGTCTCCCACCATGATTATAAATTTAAAGACGTATTCACGCCGAAATATTTTAACAATTTTGTTTTCTATTTTGAATTTTGTCGTACAAGACAGAAAAATGGAGTCACTGGGTAACTACATATCAGAGCGCCGTTCGCCAATTAGCGCCTGGCAACTCACACGTCAGTCGGGAGCCTATAACCAATATAAAATATTTTCGGAGCACGCGGCAGCTTATCAGCCAAAGAAAAAAAAGGCATCTGCGAATACGGCCATGTCAAATGAACTGGCACTACAATACTCTTCTTTAAATTAACCTATTCTGTGATTTCAGTAGATTTCCAGAGATTAAGAAACATTTAAATTAGTTCCGTGTTTAATGTCGTACTAAAAGAGTGGCGTTTTAATTTGCGGATGGTGAATATATTTAATTCGTATTGAGAATAGTACGCTTACAAGTACGCGTACAGTGTCTCTCCGCCTTGGCCCAATTCTCTATGCAATACCGTTTTTCACCCGTCCGCCATGGAAAAGTATTGATCAGATGACGTGTGCCGAAATGAATTTCAGGAAAAATGGACAAAATAAGCTGAAACTCAAAAACACTTGCAATAATTTAACGGATGTCCACGTTTTTGGAGTTTCGGCTCGTAGTAGCATAATTACCGCACAAATAATTGTTCTCGGTCGGACATGCACCGGCTGCCTCAATGCCGCACTTTCACTGTAAACTGGCGAAGCGCGGGGTGCCTGGTAGGAGTTGACGTCGGCTTCCACCAGATGTCAACAGTGTCCCTTCTTCGACGCGCGGCGGAAGACACGTGCCCGGCCCGCGCACTTTGAATGAATAGATTTCAAATGTATGGACGTGAGTCATAGAAAATGCACTCGGCTATTCTTTAATGTTGTTGATTTCTGGGTACCCCGATAGGGAGAGATTGAGTGACTGGTTTTTTTCGACACTGGCTTGCTATTGGTGAATGATTGTACCTTCCCCCATAACGAGGAAATGCTCGATATCTGTATATGAGCAGTGCTACGCTTGGTTGCGAGGGAAGTCTCCCCAGATTAACAGGTCAGGTAAAAATAAAAATTGAAAGCCCTTAAGGATATGCAGGAACGTCACTTTGGCACTCTAATTTTAATTTTAAGTCAGGATAATTTTTTGGATAATATGAGCAGGGATCGATTCCATTTTTCTAATAAGAAATATGAGAGGCGGAACCTTAATTTTTTTTTCCACGTCATAAATAATTTTCAAATTTTCCCAGAAATGATACTTTGTATGTCTTTAGTTATGCCATTTCTGGGCTGATCGAATAGACTCATTCATAGTCTTGTTTCGCCCACAGTTTTGGAAACGGGCTGTTTGGGAATATTAATTGGCCGATGCCAGGGCGTAAAAGCAAGATATTTTTTCTCTGTATTAATTTGAAAATAGTGGTGGATTTACATTTTTTAATATTAAAATAAATTTACCTTAAAAGTACCTGTGAATTGCCATGGTAGATCTCAGGTGGCCAGGGAGATATAAATGTTGTACTAAGCCAAAGAAAAAATTTTAGGTGTCTGTAAATTTCATGGATAGAGAAAGCCATGATTGGAAATACAGTACGAGTCATACTTACCTTTTTAACAATATCATGTGAATTTAAATTGTGGAATCCTTTTGGCCCAACTCTTGGGTTATACAATATGGGTAATCTTTGTAAATGTTTTAAATCCATTTTTCTAGAAAAGTTAAAGACAAAAAAATTGATATAAAGAGTCCGTGTGGGACAAAATATTTTTATAGAAATATTATTGTAAGCTATTTGTTTGCTCAAAAATTTGGAAATGGAATATTGTTCTGGCCATTTTGGACCTGTGTAAAGAAAAGGAAAGAAATGAAAAATATCATGCAATATTAAAATCATTACGAACATATTTAGCTTTCTATTTGGCAGTGTAGTGTTAACTTTATGAAATCTAATGCAGATTTTGGAAGTATGTTTTCAGCTTCATTAACCATGCTTATAATACTCTATGCCTATTTCCTTTTATCACATTTGTTTTTAAACATACTTGGTTTTTAAGTATTTTTGCAAATCAAACTATTTGAGGTGCCCTGTGTTCTCGGAGCCTCACTATCTGTGAGTTTATACTTATGAGTGAAAGAAACTGGCGAATTATGTAAATACTTAACGTTATTAACAATTTCGCAGTTTTACTTGAGTGATATGAATGAAGTCAGCAAAGTGGCATATTATAGTTTGTTATTTTGTAGAAGTGTACAAAATTGTGACACAATTAGATTATAAACAGGGCATTTAAAAATGCCTGTACTAGCCTTCGGACTGTTGACCTTCATTAATATCATTACTTGATTAACTGATATACAGAATGTATCTAAATTTGACCTACACACTTCGGCTACAGGTTAATCACGATAGAAGAATTTGAAAACACATATACGACCTACGGTATAAAATGAATGCTAAGAGAAAAGGGGGGGGGGGGAGGCTCACATTTTTTATGTTTTACTGAAGAAATGCCTAATTACGGTACCACTGCAAGGCACCTCTCTCTGGAATATTCCCCTTCCTTTAATAGCCACAACAGTGAGTTATTGGGTATTGTGCGTTCCCCACCTGCCAGGAATTATTCGTTTACGTGTCATAATTTTAGTTTCTGCGGCATTATTAGAAGTTTTTGTTTAGAGAAAATTTTCAATTTACTAATTTATTAATATTTTTGTATCTAATTTTCACCGTGTGGTATTTCCTGCTTGCAAAAAGGCAGAAATTTACTTTTTGCAACTAACAGGTAACACGTAATTAAGCCCAAAAATAATAAACTACACGTAAAATGTAAATTTCCTTTAATCGTACAATGCCAGTTATTACTCTGAATCGGAAATCTAGACACAAAAACGAAGAATATCTGCGGAAGAAGCGAAGCTGAACATTAATGATCACAAAAAATTGCCATAGCAAATTTTACACGACTGCTTTGGAGGGAAGGGAGTGAGAATATTGTATTTCAGTATTTCAGTGGAGCGCAGTGGTGAGGTCTAGAGAGCCGATGAGGATGAGACGAGGTGAGTATGGAGCAGCTCCGGAATGCAAGGGCGGGGAAAACGGCGATATCCCCGTGTAAACCCACCGACCAGCGACATCGGCCGACACGATTCCCATGTGCGAAATCCCTGGAAGTGGTCGCACCAGGGAAACGTGCCCTATTCGCCTTCGCGGCGGGCGGTCGAACGCTCTAGTCGTTGCATAACCGCGGCCCCTATTGCATCTAGTAAATAGAAAATAACTTAAGAAATATAAATCAATCGGTTTATTTCGCGGAAATAAGAAGTGGCCTTTAATCTCAACAACTACAGCAAATAAAAAATTTTCAATTTTTATATATTATAATTTTTGAAATTTTGACAGGCGTGATTCAGAGTTTGTAAATGAAATATAAGTTACTGGCCCACAGCTTCAGGCTGTAGGTACTTCTGAAAACTAGGTGTTATTTGTGGAAATTTTTGTTTTAATAGCTCTCGAAATGTTCAGAATACATTTTTACAGGGAATATCGTAGTAAAATCGCAAATAAAAAGAAAAAGAGCGGGCGTTAGCCAAGTTTAGATTGAATCGGCGTATCCATTACAGAGAATTTAAGTGAGTTCGAGGGACATATCCACAAAGACAGACAAGCGGACGACTTGACAGATTTCATGTAACATTTTGTACAGAAAGAGCAGAGTTCTTTGATGGGAGGTAAAAAAAAAAAGTCAAAGCGACAATTTAATCTGCTCAGAACACGGGACGTGCGCATCGGAAATCACGTTCCATTCGCACGAGTTATTCCACAAAGTTGCGCCCGAACACAAAATTGTAGTCTTTGTTGAAGGGGGAGGGAGGGGGAGGGCACTTGGACGCTTCAGCACGCGTGCATGCATTGCGGCGGGGGAGGGGGGGGGGGATCGCGTTAGCCAATCGGAGAGAGCGAGGACAGCTCGAGAGCCAGACGGTCCAGCGACCACCGCAACGTCTCGTTGTCATCCCCCCTCGTTCCATTCGTCCACCACTCCCGTCGGCCATATTCGTCCGCGGACGCCGCGGTCCAAACGGGGCGCTGCTTATCACCCGCGGAGGCGTCAGCGCGAAACATTACCGGTCGTCGGCGGAGGAAGAGGTGAGGTAGTCGCGCGCACGTCCAACGCGAGCACGGGGTAATTACCGTGAATTGGGGTTTACGAGCGCGTAGACCACGCATACACAAAATAATTCACAGACTTCTCGCGCTATCTCTCCCCCCCCCCCCCCCCTTTTTCCCCTTCGTGGTGAAGTTCGTTTGTCGCGCCCTGCTTCAGGGATCCTCTAAATTCAGAATATTCGTAACGGGACTATAGGCTATTCACAGTAAAGTGATAACTTTTGAATGCCCTCCCGTTTGGAATAATAGTCAATAAATATATTTTCTTTTAGCCTAACTTCAGAGTGCAATGGAATATACACACTGTGTCTATTACTTACATGGCATTTGAAAATGACTAAAAAGGAACAAGTAACTAGGGCATCAAAAGTGCTCACTTTACCGTGAACAGCCTATACTCCAAGCCAGCACTCATTACCGAGGATGACTCCGGTTTCCCGCTACAGCATGCTTCATGACAAAACTGACCTAATTTTGACCTGCCACAACAGTGTCGCATATCATATGTTTGAGTACATTTTTCCGTTATTCGGAAGTCGCCGGTTCCAGGAACGAAAATAATTCTTTCAGATTAAATTGTATATCGCCATTCATAAACACTTTTTTTAAATCAACTCATACTCAAAATTAATACCGGTAAAAAATATATTCTCAAGATTTGACTTAGGAGTCTGCAATGAATTTAAGTTTTATGGATTAAAATTGCTTACAGTTGTTTACATTCTATATGTGCAGGTTTATTGAGTAAAAATTATTACTTTAGAAACATTTCCTGCTGTAAGTTACGAAATCATTCACATTTCCCCCAAGGTCACGAAATTAATGAAAATTTATCGTTGAGCTGTAAAGCTTAAAATAACATCAGAATAAAAGAAAATTATCTTTTTTTTTTGTTTGAGTATATTGTATTTTAAATTTACAAAGAACACTATAACACGAAGCTTTCACACGTTGCGGGTTAATGCTAATATTACATTTCTCTTCCTGTAAAAATATTCTGTTTTGATAGATTGATTTGACAACAACGCAATGCCATGCAATATCTCCTACTAAACGGACATATTCCATCAAAGTTTACACATCATCTAAATAACTTAACCGAGCCAGTGACGTAACATTTACGTCCCACGACAATAATACAATACAAGAATCTTGTCAAATTTCTTCGGAAAACTGTAAAAATGTTTCTCATTTAAAAACCACTAATTCTTTAAACCTGTAAAGCACCACTGCTGTTCAAGGCATAAAAATAGTTTTTGTTATTACAGCCATTATGTCTTCTTGTAGAGTACTAAAAACATAGGGGAGTGAAACAGGCTATGAATATCATTTAACAGATTGCTGGCCGCAGTTTTACGCCGGGGAGCAGTTTACATACTAAACTATAGTCCACTTACGTTATCTTCACGTTTTTTTTTTTTTTTTTATAAAACCTCTGAAAAATCGCCCTATGTGTAACATGTTTCGTTGTACAACGTATATCACAAGCATTTCATCCTTCCATTAACCTTAAATAACATTACTTTTTTGTTTAAATAAACGTTTCAGTTATCAAATGTCTATAAATTACAATTTTTATTCCCAGTTAAATCACTGCAAAAACACCCTGAGAATAAGCATGTTGGTAATTGCTACAAAGAAATAGTTCTTACGTGAAATATTTATAAATTGAATTTTAGTAGGTTTTTGATCTAGTCATTTAAGTTTCCAGGTTAAATATGCTAAAAATATAAATTGTTGTTACGTAAAAAAAATAATTTTTGATTGTGTCTACCGCACAAATACAGCGTTTTTGTTTTGGGAGTTTTTTTTAAATAGACCTGTGTAAGATTTGCTTACACGTGGCCGAAAGATACGTAGCGTGTAATCGAAAGTAGAACTTCAGCAGAACTTCATGTAGGTAAGCACGAACATAGTCGTGCTCACGGGATGTGCTGGGCGTGCCTAGTGAGACCCTAATGACCGCCAAATTTATTCGTTAAAAATCGTGGCCTTTGAGATTGATTTGTTTTCTCGAATTTCAGCATGCCTGAGCACATAGCTTGCCTGCATATGGCCAGACTTGTGGCCGGTTGGAACCTTCAAGGTCTTTCGATTAAACTCTTAAAGTTATAACGGATACACTCTAAAATCGAATCAGTGGGGAACCGCTGGTTCACAGTGAAATTCAACTACTCGAATAAGTGAAAATGGCTGCACTTAGAATCAATGGAAATCCATGGATTTTTTTTTTTCAGTGAGAAAATTCCACTGATTGAATTGAAAGAATTTCACTTATTGAATAAGTGACGGCCGACTGCAGAGCGAATTAAAATATATATATATATATTTTTATCGAATGTTACCAAACAATTACGTGAAATAAACATATTTACGATAATTAAATATTTATATTGCGCAGTTTACCGTAATTAAAAAAAGTAACATTTTACAGGTGGCCGGAATGGAACACAAACACCTTTTTTTATTTCTCTTTTGTAACGTAACCTTGCCATCTGCGCTACAAAGTCTAGTTGAAATAATAGTAGGAAAATATGTGACTTATAGATTACCACCGCTACGGTATCGTGAAGATTTAAATTGTCTGCTCTTACTTATCGTTGTTGGTTTAATTGATACCGTTAAGACAGTTAAAACCAAATGATAGACTAAATATATGAGTTCACTCTCTTTACCTCATGATATGCAGTTTTAAACCTTCAAACAGAGAGCTGTGATGTTTACAATATGAAAACGAAATGAAAGACATAAAAAACGGAACTAAGGCTGAATGTTCATACCACCTCGTATAATGGTGTTTTGAAAGACGAAACCCATTTTAGAAAGTATTATGTATTGGTTTCATTAGTTTATTCGTTGTCACTTCACTTGATACACGTTGTTTAACGGCCATTTTTACACGCTGTTTAACTGATCCATCAGTCAAAAATAAATCACTGAAGACAATGGGGGAAAAAAAAAAAAAACCCGTCAATTCAGTGGAAAATGTCTCTGAATCGATAAGTGAAGGAAATCTGGCATTTTTTCACTGACTCACGAGTTAAATTCATTGAAATGATTGTTGAATCAGTCAGATACGTTTGACTGATTGAAACAGTGAAATACTCACCGATTCAGGTTTAGAGTGCATTGGGCGCTAGTGCTAACGATTTCATTCACGGACGAGTAGGTAAATACATTTTTTTCGAGAGTGATTGTGTAAATATAACTATTTTAAACTTTACAATAAAAGAAAAAATATATATTTAAGAGAAGCCTTTGGGCCCTTACTTTACATGCGGCGATCGGCGATTCTCCAATTTCGTGTTATACCCTAATGATGAAAGTTATGCACGCATGTGACAATGAATATACTATAGCATTAACATCTTAACATATTACGTCGAGTATACTCGTTCACGTATGACGTGTTGCAAAATTGTTAAAATCGTGGTGAGTGCTGTACAAGGTCAAAAGCTAGCACCAACACCAACATATTGGTTGCTGCCGTTGCTATAGACCAATATAAATCCTTTTTACAAGTTTCAATAAGTAGAAAAGAGGAGAGGGGGAGAGAGGAGAGAGAGAGAGAGAGAGAGAGAGAGAGAGAGAGAGAGAGAGAGAGAGAGAGAGAGAAGAGATTCGTGCTGCTCTTTATATCGAGATCTTGAGAGCCGATGGGGGTGGCTGAGGTGTGTACGGAGCAGCGGCGGAATGAAAGAGTGGGGGAAACGGGATATCCCAGAGAAAACCCACAGACCAACATCATCGTCCGGCACGATTGCCACATGCGAAAATCCGGAGTGACCCGGCCGGGGATTGAGCCCGGACCGCCTTGGTGGGAGGCGAGCAGGCTAACCGCTCAGCCAGCGTGGCCACATTAAGTAAAATATTACAAGGAATTCACAAGAACGTGCAAGTCAAGGGGTTAACTTATTTCAAGGAGGCATTCGTGTGCATCACCTGGGATTGTAACAAAGGGCTCCTCGCACAGTATGTTATCACCTGGGATTGTAACAAAGGGCTCCTCGCACAGTATGTTATCACCTGGGATTGTAACAAAGGGCTCCTCGCACAGTATGTTATCACCTGGGATTGTAAAAAAGGGCTTCTCGCACAGTATGTTATCACCTGGGATTGTAACAAAGGGCTCCTCGCACAGTATGTTATCACCTGGGATTGTAACAAAGGGCTCCTCGCACAGTATGTTATCACCTGGGATTGTAACAAAGGGCTCCTCGCACAGTATGTTATCACCTGGGATTGTAACAAAGGGCTCCTCGCACAGTATGTTGGTGTGCGACTAGTAAATCAAGGAGGCCTGCATCTGTATTGAAAATGTAAGTAGGATTGCCTGAATATGTTAACATTTACAGTGAGTGACCTGTTCCGGGTTAGCGGTTGTTAACTTTTTTTCTGCACCAGACGACGGAACCTTACGAACAGCGGCCGGTGCGTGGTCTGATCTCACCATTGTCGTTAGCTAGGAGTTTGTACCATGCCGGAAAGTTAGGCCATGCTCTCAAGTTGTTATTTTGTTTGGTTTAATTGTTATTTTATTTATTGCAAGAGGTGACTTTTTAGGTGCCTCTATGCTCAGTTATTTCGATTACGAAGATATACATTGTTCGCACACAGCGATTACTAGGATAAAAATTGGTGGGATTTTTCATTCTTTTACTATTTGTGCGTGCGAACAAATAGTAATCAACTTTTCTCCCCACTTATGTTTATTTTGGCATTGTGAAAGCTTATATATTTTTATGACTGATTCATTATGTTTATTGAAATCCAAAGCGATGCACTACTTTTCATAATTATATATTCAGGTATATAAAGCTAACAACCTGTCTTTACCTCCAGTTACTGTGGAACTGTCCCCTGTTTTTATATAAATGTACACATTACTTCAACCACCTTTTACGATACACAATGGAGTGTGATTGGCGTCCTGCTAGCTAGAACATAACACCCTGATATGCTAATTAAGTGTATGTTATGTCCGTTACTTCTCGGAACTACACCGGGAAAGCTGACCTGGATACAAATTCAGACCTTCCATTCCGAACAACGAGACACTTGTGGTGGTTGAATAAATACCAGCATACTGGCAGCACCGTACACACAATTAATGTAACACTTTCAGCACGGCAATGCGGGAAATAATTTATTAATATTGCCTCGAATTTCAAATATTTTAAATTCAATTAATTAATATTGTTATGAAGTCTGGAAAGCAAGTAGCATGAAATGGATAATCTGCTTTTCAAGAAATATGACAAGAATGGAAAAAAAAAAAAAAAAAAAAAAGAAGAAAAAAAACGTTCGGCCATTAAATATGTGACTGTAAGAAGATCATAGTAATAATGTTTCATAAAAATTTTATAATTAACTTTATTTGCGTCAGTTTCAGCCATAAATGTTTGTGACAAACGCTCGCACATAAAATCAATTATGAAAATTATTTCCTACATTATTATTACAATTTTCTTACATGCAATTATAGTAAATATTATGACGATATTCCATGACGAAGATTTTCTTGTAAATTCTGCTTTCCGAAGAATCCAAAACGGAAATGCGCACAAATTTTTGTTAAAAATGCGGTCACTATAAATAGATTATTTTTTTACGTTTTAAAAAGTATATTTCAGTAAAATATTTTGCAATGTTGCAAAATATATACATTCTTCTTTCATATACAGCATAAATTGCACTTTTCTGATAATTTGTGTGGTGTCTGTACTACTTTTTTTATGAGTTCTTCACATTGTATAGTCGGGTGCAGTGCTCCATAGGCAGTTGCTGTACTTCAACCACAGTCATAGGTACAGCGGATATCCTCTCTGTGAACATATGGACACACGATATGGAGGAAGCAGTAGACAACGGACAGTGAATTGTTCAGCCCTGCACTGACATTTCGCATCTAGAAGATTGCAAGCAATCATTTAGCTACCTAGCTTCGCCGAGAGTTCAAAGTGACGATGGAATCCTTGATTGTGCGGGAGGCTAAATTTCAACCAACACAACTTAGCCGCGTGTCTCACAGGAGTGTATGAAAATTTCGAATGATGCCGCATCGTAAGATTGCAGGTGAGGGTTGTAATGGAAGCTGATCTCTCGCACATCCCCAAATTAATTGAGTAGTTTGTCCCTTACATTTAATTTCATCCTGTTTGACAGGTGCCAATGAAATTGCCCTTGTTCATGCAAAAAGACTTCAGAAAATTACAAATATGTGCACTAGTTTTTTTTTTTACCTTAAACCACAAAGTTACGTCTATTCATACCACTGTAAGCTTTCGTAACCACGTTGACTTCTCGTGGCACACTCGCTTAGTGCCCCGCCATTTTGGGGCACGGGAGGTTCTGGGTTAGAATCCCAGGTGTTAGTTTGTAAGCAGTACACTCATAAGCCTTCAGGTATGACACAAGGGGTCGTTAATAAGCCCTTTCAAATACCAATACTTCCGTGGAGTGAAGTGATTTGGACGCTCTTAACATCGATGTCCTGAGAGCCGATGGGGGTGAATGAGGTGAGTACGGAGCGGCGCCGGAATGAAGGGGCGGGGGAAACGGGCGATCCCCGAGAAAACCCGCCGACCAACGGCATCGTCCGGCACGATTCCCACATGCGAGAATCCGGAGTGACCCGGCCGGGGATTGAGCCCGGATCGCGTTGGTGGGAGGCGAGCGGGCTAATCGCTCATCCACCGTGCCCCCTCCCCCCCTTCCAATAATAATTCCGTGACCACAGATCGATAATAGATGAAAACAAGACAGCCTACGTTTTCTGAGATGGGTTATCTATTCTAACTGTCTGCGTCCTAAGTAGGTCAAATATTTCATTTCAACACCTGTCACTACACTCGTACCCGTTGGAAGGCCAAGCTGTCTCTGCTGATACCTAAGCATCGAACCAGTGCCTATATTTGAAATTGTTTTCAGTGGCTCTATCGCATGATCGGAGTGCACTAGAAAAGTATGCCGGGCAACATATGCCACAGCTATCGTTTTAAAGAGCCGCATTTTTTTTAAGTTTTTGAAAACGTGTGAATAGTGGATGATGTCACGCGTGTACAGTTCTATTGGCGCATGTGTATATGTAGCACGGAACTTTTTTAGTTTTAGCTTACCGTATGGCTAATTATTTACATATCTTTATTTAATATGTAAAATTCAGCTGTAATAATTTATTATACGTGTCATATAAATATTTGTCGGGTTTAGATTGTGCAATTTTTATATTTTTCTTCAGTGTTTTCAATTATTGTAGAATTGATTATTGTTAATGTTTTCTGTGATAAAGATGAATAAAAGGTGGTCTCGCCTAATTCGTCAAATATGAAAACAAACTGGAAAATAATTAACATAAAATAAATAAATGATCTTTGTAAGATAGTTATCCAAGAAGAACTTTTTAACCGTATTGAAATAAAGGAATACAAGTTACACGGTGAATTACGTTAAGAAACCAGAAGGAGAAATAACAGAATCTAAAGTTATGTTCTATGTAAATTATTCAAATTTAATTAATCTGAATTGCCATTCTGTAAGCATTCGGTCTGGTTTATCTGCGATACAGATGATATTCAACTACGTTAAATATTTTATCGCGAGATGACACGAATTATGGAAGTTATCTGCGCAGAGAGAAAACCGATACGAAAGACTGGAAATAAGATTTTCTTGCACATTCTGAACGCGTTAGTTTTGTCGTACATTCCGTTCACAAACATTAAAATATAATAGCGTATGTATTGTTACATATTTCTCTCTCAAAATTCAGTGCGCTAAACCAAGTTGGTAAATGATGGACGTATTAATTAAATAAAATAGTTAATTATAGTTTCCTAAATTTATTCATAATAACTACAAACAAAATTCTCTCTACTCTACATCTCACAAAAATTGATATCACTTACTGTTTACAATTAATGACTTCAATTAATACAATCTACTATTTATTACCTCAAAGAAATAAAAAATATTAAGTAATTAAAATCAGTCGAATAGACAGTGTATCAAAACAATTTCAATTATTTTAGAAATAATGTGTTCATATTTGACAGTTCCACCTTTAACAATGAAATCAGTATTACATGTCCATTCAGTCACACTTTATTAGAGTCCATGTCCCGCCAGTGCGTATTGTTCTAGAGTTCTCCGAACGTCCTCACACACAGTAGGCTTCACTCGTCGGGTTTCACGCCCTCTCGTCCTTTCGCACCATCCCAACTTCGAGCCCGCACTCAGCTAGATGGCCTTCGTCAAAGACTGCTGTCCGCTGGACCGCTGCAGTATTTATAGGGTCGTAGGCCATCACCCAGAAATTTCTCTTAATTGCGCGTTGCGCTGATGTGTCCTAATTCCCAGAATATTCTTGCGCCTTGTATATGTTGTCGACTCCTCAGCAGGGAGAGGGGAAGGGGCTGTGACGCCAGCCAGGTCTCACCACTGTCAATCATTCCCGGGCTCCCCAGGAGAAGGGGGAGTAGTGAGGCGGCGAGTGCGTCTGTCTGGTTGAGTGGAGGATCGAGGTGAGTCACCCCGGACCGCGCATAATGGGGGCTAGTTGCCGGTCCCAGCTACAGCCCGTAACAGTATGTAGGTGAGTGAATAAACATTTAGGCGCATATATTATATATCTATCTATCTGTACATACCTACGAATATATTTCAGTGTATACGCATTTTATGTGTGCACTCATTTTTTTTTTCGGCCAATTATTTCTCGACTCATCCAGTCATTTACATTAAATTTAGCGTGGCTTACTCAGGAAGAATATACCAACCTTTCGAAATTAAAAACAAAATCTAATCATAATGTTTTCAAACGACTCTCTGAATTTTTAGGTGTCGCAGAATGCAACTGAAGCTTTTAATTCTATTATAAAAGCATTTGGTGTTTGTATCCTAAGGAAAAGTTCATCAAACATCTGCGCTAGTATTCTATTTACTTCTAACAGTGTTAGGAAATAGCTACTAAATTTATTCATAACTTGGAAAATGATCTACTCCACAACTTAAAAAAAAGTCCAGCAGATAATGAATAGTTTAGGGATATTTATATACTGGTACTATGGACGCAACCATTTTTGATTATATGAACATATTTTCAGGATATATTTCACTGAAATACATATATTTAAAACAATGTGATCACTGACAATAACAAATCGCAGAGTTAAAATTATGAAGGAAAACTTTTTTCCCTATTATCTTCTTTGGCCTTTGATTTGTTATGTTATTTATGTTAGTTCTCAGGGTCAGCAGAAAGCCATGACTACTTGAAACTAAGTCACAAATCTGAGTTCAGAACGCGTGGACTTAAAACGGCAGAAAATTTACATCAAATGTGAGGAAGAAACCTAGCATGAAGTCTAGTCAAGTTAAAACCTCAAAAATATATACTTCCTTGAGAAAAATTACAGAACTTCATAATGCCTATGTTCTGCTGACCGAGATTTTCATACTTTGAATCGCAAAAACAAATATCGCAAAAGAACTTCCGCTAGAAAAGAATTCTCTGATTGCTCTTCTTGTCAATGAAATTATCCTATTACGTTTAGTAGATCTTAGAATTCTAGTAATGTCGTAAATGAATAGTTATCTCTTAAGGATTTTTACACAATTTTATTTTGAACGAAGTTTATTTTATGCCATGGAATAACAGGTAATATAGCAAATTTTTTCTCACGCGTATTAAAATACAAATTGTTCTCTTAACAAATATTTTCCTTTTTGAACACAAAGACCGTCGAAAGCAATACTTATTTATTTCTGACTTGAGTAAACTGTACTTCCATTGTAGATAAGCTTTCTATGCAAACAACACATCTGCACAACACATTTCTACGCCGTTCACAATATTAATCCGATTTAGATTGTAACGCGATTATAAACTGTGGCTTTCCGTGAACACTTACTCAGCAAGTTTGCCCATAAGCGAATTACGGGTAACCAACTAAGGTAGGCAGACATGCGACCCTCATTTGTAGTTCATCTTTACTCACCTTCGCTTTGCTCTGGGTTGATACAAAGCTGGCAGCAGTAATCGCTCTCTAACCTGGGATAAAACTAAAATATGAGTAAAGGGCTACATCTGACAGTATACTTAGCACCTACAAGGTTTTGGGAGCGCAGACCTTGTGGGCTTGCTGTCATCATTTGGATTGGCCTAATTATACTTTTATACAACCTATACCTTGTATTGTATGTTGATGAATACCGACAACGAATATACTAGCCCCAAACGGGCCCGCCATGCGGGGCGAAAATTTTCCTAATGCCAGCGAAAAATAAATAAGGCACAAATATATCGTGAAATCAAAAAAAGATTTAAATTCTAGAGACACGAATCCGTTCCAAATTTTTAGCGCTGACAAAAAATTTTACGTAAATGACAAGTAAAAAATTGGACCCTCAAAAACATAACTACTTATTCCATTCATATCGCTTCAGTGTCGTGGGAGAGAAGGAACGAACCATAGTAAGGATCTCGAAAATTAAGGAAAAGTAGTTGTTAACATCTTGTTTCAAAATTATTTTTTCATCGAAACACTTTCAACAAGCTGTTAAAATTAAGTTACCACTACATAAAAAAAAAAAAAAAAACGTTATACTTAAATCCATTGAAGGAGCCAACACTGCTAAAAATATCTCAAATAAAAAATGTTCTGAAATACATATAAGTGGAGTGGAGTGGCGATGTTTGAGCGACCTTTAACATCGGGGTCGTGAGAGAGGGTGAAGCGAGGTAAGCATTAAACAGCGCCGGAATGTAAGGGCGGGGGGGGGGGGGAGCAGGAGAACCCCGAGAAAATCCGCTGACTAGCGGCACCATCCGGCACGTTTCCCCACGTGAGAGAATCTGGGAGTGGCCCCCGCCGGGAGCCGAACCCGGTTCGCCTTGGTGGGAAGTTAGCGCTCTAACCGCCGCGACACCACACCGCCTATATATAAGTATTTCAGCCGATCTTTTGATACGCGTTTTCTATCACTTCCACAATACTCGCGGGTCAATAGGAACTCTGCAGTAAAAGTTGCGTGAAGTGTTATCATCAGTAACTTATAGTATAGAAATGTTTAAGACTGTTATATTTACGGTATTAAACTTCCTGTTGCGTTCCCGCACACAATCCCAAGAGCTCTTACGTTGACTGTACACACGCTATATATTCACAGTGTGCAAGGTGTTATTCAGCAATTGTTCCACAAATATGTCAAAAATAGCCCCAAGGTCATCAGAATTCGGAGTTCGCCGTGGCGAAAATCATCCATAATCAACGCGGTTACTTGGAAATGTAGGTAAAGGCTCGCATATTCTACAGGCAAGGTTTATCTAGACCTTTTTGTGGTCTTATGCAAGGCCCAGTTCTTGAAGTTTTATGCATAAACAACGACTAAAGAGAATGCTGCATAACGACAAAACGCTTTCGGGGAGGCTGAGGGCTTGCACGGTAAACTATAGGTTGTTCACGGTAAAATGAGCACTCTTGAAAGCGCTGCTTAAGATCTACTTGTATACACATTGTGTATTCCCCCGCCTTATGTAAAATTATCATCGCCATAGGCGTCATCACTTTATTCATTCACGCGTCGGTCAAATAAAACTGTGCAATTATTAAGAAAGTAAATACTTTACAAATCTACTTATTTTTACACTTCGATGCATTAAAAGACGTGAAAAAATTAATTTGAAGTCATCACAAATGGTTACCTAAAACTTTTTGTTTGACGTTAAGATATGGAACTACTTTCCATCCATCATTACCAACTTTACTGGGTGAATTTTACTGTGTGTGCCCATTAAAATATATGCATGCAGGGGCAGTGACTTTTTTTTAAGGTTGATTTCTAAAGTGCTCACTTTATCGTGAACAGCTTTAATACCTAAAGAATCGACGTCTGTGGAGTAGTAGGTTATAAATTTAACCTACGCTGCAAATAGTTCTGGATTCGAATCCCAGGTAATTCATATGGATTTGGTGACCTATTTAGGTCTCGGACTAGCTAAGGGTAGTATAGGAGGGCCTACTAATAAACGGTCAGCCAACAGAAGGCCGTCACGAAGCAGCAGTTGAAACTAAGTAAACTTAAATCTAAGTTTTAAAACAACGAAAACATTCTTATCTGTCCCGGGGTTTGAGACCAACAAGTTTTCACTGAATGCGGACGACCGCTCAAAGAACTGAAATGCGGACGGTGATGCCTACGAGTTTTGTTAACCGACTGCGAGGGCTGATCGGCTGCGTACACCAAGATTTCGCTGTGCTCGGGAATATTACGTTCCAGTACTATTTGGGTCCTGTGACACTACAGGAATCCTGCGCCGCACAGAATGAACGAAGTTCAATCGTTCGCACCGAATGGGACCTCTGTGAAATTCTGAGTTTAGCCAACTCCTAAGTATGTGAATTTGTTTCCCCCGATTTACTTCTTTATCTGTCCTCCTAGGGCCTGACCGATCTGGAATCAACAGCTCTTTACCAACGAGAAGATGGTGGCAATTTCTTCCCAATGGTCTAATAAACTTATTCCCTGAAATTCAAAAGTTTACCTTGGCTCCTACACTGCGATCAGATTTTTTTTTTATGAACAGCAGTGTACTATGTTACGAAAACATCATGTCGCAAATAAGCGAACACGCATGCAACTGTATTATCAGTGCAGCTGGGAACCTGCACAGAACAAGTCGTTGCGACGTACGTGCATAACTGCAACAGGCAACTGGCGCAGGCAGAAATTGGAGTGTCATTTTTATCATCGACTGTCAGTTTCAATACTCCCCCCCTCCCCCTCCCCCTCCCAAGAGTAGTAACAGTAGCTCTTCAAACGAGTAAGATATGGGAAACGATGCAGGGGCGTGGTTTATGTCCGGACATGGAAATTATTAGGGTCAGGAGGGGGAGGGGGAGGTTGCCACCATGAGTAGTTGTCGACAATGTTACATTCCGCCTCCAACAGAGCGCGACACACCCTTCAAAACAGTCGCCGAGATCTAAAACAAAAGAAGAAAGACACAAAATTTATGGGAAGGGGCTGGGAAATTAATTCATTAATATACATGACTCCGCTGGCAGGCTGTTATATTAATGAGGCCGAGAATTTTAGCACAATGTGGAAGACAGCAAGCAGATTAGAGAAAGGCTGAGAGGATAAAAGTCTTAAAACACTTACTCAGGAAGAAACGCCCGTCTGACAGGTTGGTAACGTAGGTTAAATCTGGGCTCCTCCAAGATGGAACATGGAGGCATACCCTCCAGCCGCGTAGCAACCAAGTTCCGAGTTCCAACATTTAAATGCATTCAAGATTTTGACTTGGATTACTACGTAGCACAGTGTTTACAGTGCTATTAGAATTTTTAAAAGTTTAGTACATTACCTCGTACCAAATTTAAATGCAAATACTACAAATTCAAGTTAAAATAATATTTTCAAATCAACGCAGTTCCGCTGGAAAACCCAAATGTAAACAAATGGCGCATGTGTTGTGAGTTGTCCGAGGTATGCATATACATATTTCTCTTAGAATTTTATTGCGAGGTCCAACCGTTTCATTGATCTATACATTTCCTCCTTTCGGTATTTTTATATTTTTTGTTCTTAAAAGTACCATTATGTTTTAAAGTTTTCAATTTTTGTCAATTTTCAACGTGTTTCTTTTAAGTATTTTGTTTGTCAGCATAAATTGTAAATTTGTAGTGTTTGTTAGTTTCTGTTTCGTAGTTTGTGTCTTTAAATTACTCCTACAATTGCTCTCAAAAAACTTTATTTTTGTTTTCTGCAGTCTTCTTTAATATTTGTCATCGTATTATTACGTAAGATGACAATCTCCAAAATACCATCTAAGAAAACGTTGCATGTGTTATATATAGGCTTACATAAATCTCAATATTAACAGAGTAATGCAGGTGCGAGAAACTTTGCGGCATAAAGATAAGAAAACGAGAATAAAATGGTTTTGCTCCAAAGTTCTGCAGTTAGTACCTGGTCCAGAAGGCTAACGCAAGTTCTCTTTAGATTACGCAACACGCGAATTTTCCTAACTTTCTTCGTTTTCAGCAAAGTTAAGAAGTAATGTATTTTTATGAAACTGTGATACGCTATAATACTTAAATAATCATAAAATGTTTTTTTTTTTTTTTTTTTTTTTTTGCTGAGTGAAATACTTATTTTATTTTAATCATCAAGCAATTACTAATGTAAATTCTTTCTACAATTACAACATGCTGATTTTGTCACCATCACGAAATATTCGATTTACTAACTCCGTGTTGACAAAATATTTTTTAATGAAGTTAAATGTTTATCCATAATTATATTAAACCCCCGAGTACTGTTGTAAAAATCTCAAACACTAGTACTGTGCTGGGGTCCCTGGATACACGAGTGATTAATATTCATTTGGGCTATAATCAGTGGGGAAAAAAATGCTTGGAAATACTCTTTTTACATGCATTTCAGCTGAGAAGAGAAAATCATATTAAAAAAACACTTTTTTTTAACATCATGCAATATTTTATATTGTTTGTTCAATTGTGCAAAATAAAGCACACGAAGCACATAAACATTTTTTCCTCTTAGTAATTCGTTTGCAAGCTCAACAGAGAAAAATAACTGTTGACTGTTATATTTCGGTTTGACCCATTGATTGGCTTACTCAGGCGAATTATGCATTGAGTCGGTTTCAAATTTTTATTTTCTCCTGAAAACAGTCCTAATCCATCACTCCCTTTACCTGCATACATATATGCATTTAACAAGTAATGCGTCCGTGCATCTGATAAAAATCATGATTTTGATACCACACTTTCTGGCTTTTTTGGGCCATGTATACTCTGAATCGACAGTGTCCATGAAAACCCACAAGCATCTTATCAACAGTAGTTAGTTCTTCTGGTGAACAACTATTTTGGCTATTCGTCCCCATCTTATCAAATAGTGGCGAAATCGCTGCAGCGGGATCTTCAGTAAGTCTGTCTGACCTTGTAGAAACATCATTAAACCCGATACAGTACAGAAGAACTGTTATTATTTGTAAGAAAATATTGTACTAAAAAGGTCTCCGCCAGTTACAACAGTGGCATTCTAAAATAAATAAATAAATAAATAAATAAATGTGGAAAATACTTCGATTGTGTCATTTTATGTAAAAGGTAGTGTTTAAAAGAATATGGGACTCAAGGCTAAGTTTACGAAGAAATCATTTATGCACCCCGCAGCAGTAAGCCAGTATAAGCAAAAACATCTGCATCAGCATGTCGCTATTTTCTATAATTCAGCAATAAATCGCAATATTCGTGAAAATACAGGTAATTTCTAGGGGCAAACAGCTTGCCGAGATTGAAAGGCGGGCTCGCCACGTGGAGGAAGGTTACCACAGTTATATGTAGGGATAGGACAATTTCGTGAATTCATTTCGGGACAAGATCGACGTCAAACACGTATATAATGAAGTCACCTTCGCAATTGGAGCACAGTTTATTAGACCCGCCCTGCACGCCTCTGAGCCAACAGCAGACTTGCAAGGAAACACATTGCGAATCCCATTGCTGCTAGGTGTGGGGCAACAGCCGATGAACACACAGCTGAGGCTCCAGTATGCAGAGGACTGAGGAGTCTAGCCTACAGGTCATTGAACTCGTGAAATTTTCCTATCCCTAGTTATATGTCATGTGAGATGAGTGGAAGAGATGGCAGTGGTGTCGGCCGTAGGTTTCTCACGAACTGCATCACACACCACACACACGATATCGCTCTTTGTGTGCCTTAGAGATGGTCGTTATTAACGTAACAGTTATAATAAGCTGTTACAATTTGGTAACGTGTTACACGAGTAACACGTTCCATCATTTATACCGTTATTTTTAGAACATCTTGGATTGGCTCACTTAAACCAACGCTTGACTACTGCGTATGCGTAGACGTTATTTTTTTGGAACGTCTTGATATGCAACTGTGCGCATTCGCGGATGTCATTTCTTGAAACGCCTTGCTTTGGAATATTGTACCACGTGATTGTTATATCCCGGAACGTCGGGACAGGCAAGAAATATTTCACAATAACCTGTTACCAAAAATAACGTGTTACTGGAACGTGTTATTCATAGACTAAATATGAGGTAGTGCCATCTCGCTGGCTGCGCACAACCAATCTCCGTGTCCCAACATTGAATTGCTTTTCTCCCAACACGCCTAGCGAAAATGGCGTGGTTTGGATTTTAGGTTGGAAAACTGATTTGTTAACAAATGCTTTGAGATGAATGTATACTTCTTGTAACCAATTTTAATGCAGTTCGATTAAATTAAAACTGTTAAAGTATTTTATTAATATAATAGTGCTTGTCATTTAAAAATTAAAGTATAAACAAACACGTTCATCACTGCTGATTTGACAACTGTGTAGGATAAGGGTGGGTCAATGTTGGGTACATGTGCAGAAGACGAATAAGCGGTCTACCTCATCTTTAGTCTATGGTGTTACTTACATGGAAGTGGAACTATGGAACTCGCTATGAAAGTAACTGTTTAGCCCATCACTAGTGTACTCAGTTTTTCGACAGAAGATTCACCTTCTTAAAAATACGGGAAAAGTAGCGGGCATTCATTTTCTTTTTCTTTTTTACATCACCTGCCTAATTGCTAATACCTGATGCCTGTAGACGTGCTTTTTACCAGTCTTGTGAGCGTGGAGCAACGTAATATATGCGAAAAGAAAGTACAGAAAAAGGAGTCCGCCTTCATCTAAGAATAGCAAATCAATGCGAATAAGAATGTCTTCCCTTTGTACAGCCGCCTCTATCGTCAGATTAAATATGTACAGTAATTTAATTTATGAATCAGTTAATTTTAAATGCACGTAGTTTTGCCGCATTTGAATAAACACGGTACGAACTTACGGGTGCATAACCGAACACAGTAAGTTAGAGTTGGGAATTAGCATTGGGGATTAGAAGTTTGGTAGAATTAGTACAAATATAACTCCTTTTTTGGGTCTACAATGGCTATAATAAAAACGAAAACAAACCTTAAAAATATGTCGTAATAAGGTCCTTATGTTTACATAGAAGTCCGCGGTCTTTACAATTTGCAGTTATTTGATTCAAATACTTTTGTTCAAACTCCGCAAATAGTGCTATATTGTCGAATATTAAATGTTTAAAAAATACTTTATCGGAAAATCTACACGAGAGAAGTATTTTAGAATGAAATTATAATTTAGTTTATTCTAATTTAAAAAATAAGAATTCTGCTGTGAGTGGGTATTGTGTTTTACGTGCAGTGTCCGTAAAAATAAGTATGTGACTTTTACGAGTGAATTAGCAATCACAGACGTTAAAAGTGTCAACAGTGACCTAGCTTGCTAAACAGTGGTACATGTCATGATAATGTCTGATTTCAATTAAACTCATTTAACTGCTCTTTTCCCCGTTTCTTTAAATAAACGAGTCGTCCATCACAAGGGTAGATATCAAACAATAATTAAAAACAATATAATTTTCAGTCTGTAAACCTTTTACATCCGTACCCGCGAATGAACTAAAGCTGGAGATTTATCCACGCCTTTTACAGAACAGCGATATTATACTTAACACGATTCTGTGGTTTATTAAACTATTTCCCTCCAAAACCTACAACTGTGCTCATATGTAGGCTTGAACACAAATGCGCCAACGTATTAAAGCTAGTCTAATGCTAATCTGATATGTGGTGAGCAGGTCTTAACGAATTTCCGCATAGAATAAAATAATTTGCATGACAATTCTTCGCGATGTGTTCAATTATTCGTTATTTGGGTAACACAGAGCTTAACAGAGTGTTAGTTGTTAAGCACTTACGCCGTGTTTTACTGCCCCCCCCCCCCTAAAATACACGCATAGCCAGCCGGGAGATAGGCTCGACATGCTGCTAAATAGAAGCGAGTATTTTAACAGTCTCATTTAGTGTCCTGTTTGGAGTCTGAATTTAGGATCTGATTTTGTAGATGTTGGTAACACAAGTTACTCAAAGCTAGAGACATTACACGTTTCACTATTTTAAGAACTATATTTTTACATATTTATTCAGTGGATTTTTATTGTTTTAATTTGGTGAACATAATACTTTGTATTCAGCGATTTATTAGTAGGCAAATTTTATTTATAATAATACAGTAAAAGGTTGGTTAGTATTTTCAGCCTTCGATATCGGAAGAAAAAGTGGCATGTTTTACATATTTGTAACAAAAATAATATCAAGTTCCATATCAGATACGCTCAATAAATTATAATTATAGGAAACGATTTTAATTGCTATTTTAGCCTCTTTTCAAAATTTAGGAATCCGTTGCCATGTTACATTTGCGTAACAGATAATAGCACATACACACACATACGCGCGCGCCGCACACTACCCACCCATCCACCCACACACACACACACACACACACACACACACACACACACACACACAGCGTTTAACAACAACAACAAAAATGGGAATATTCAGTTCCATCAAAAAAAAAAAAAAACCACTCGTCAGTGAAATATCATGTTAGCACTTCGAAAATTTGTAGACGATCCCTGCGCTCTGCTTTGTAAAGTTTACCGCCCCTAATACCATTTGGATACTTGCCAACTTCTGAAACACGCAGTGTTTTATCTACTATATAGCACTTTTAGTGCCGCATCACATGTTCTCTAGTTCAAGGTTTATTACTAGACATCAGCACAGAAATATTCAAAATGCATAATGAAAACTGAAATGCCACTGTTTACAGTCATATCATTCATAGCTCATAACGTGTTAATGGGCAGTATTCTATGAAAGAAACACTCAAAGTATTGCCGAGTTCTCTAATTTTATCCTTTCAAATAAACTGTCAACATATATAGTGTTTGCTACATTTTTGGCACACATAATCGTGTTTGTTAAACGATATACTGTACTAAAAGAGGAAAATAAATCTGTGTATACAATGTATAAATTACATTTAATTAGTTATAAAGATAAAATATATTTATGGTGTTTTTGTGATAAATAATAACAATGCTGATGTGGTAAACCTTTAGCCTAAGCCCTCAATTAGCTATTAAAATGTTTTCAATAATTCTGTTGTCAAATAAGTGGAAACATGTTCTATAATATATTCTTTGTATACTAAACATTGACACATGACATGTTGCACTATCGTGTGTCACATGTTCTAATAACACATGTATATTCATGAATTAATTATTTAGAAAAAAGCATGGCTGCTAGTTTGTAACCAAAGCTATATAACAGCATCGCAGTGAGAATGTAGACATTATAATATTGCCAATGTCAAAGTTTACATCTCGAAATCGAGGTCGACATCAGTCGACATACCGAGGTCGACAACCGAGTCGATATGTCAGTCGACGTACCGAGTTCGATATGTCAGTTGACATACCGAGGTCTAAATGTCGGGATCGACAAGTCAAAGTCGACATACTGTATGGAATTTTTATAAGTAATATGACTCGACATGTATTTATATAATAACAAGTTACGGCCTCAGAATATTCAGTAGGATAATGTAATGTGTTGTCTGAGTACGTGTACAAAACAAAACAAGACAACGAAAATATTCTGCAATTACTTTTGAATAACTAACAGAAATAAGAGTCGACCTTGTAAATGTAATGATGAAATTATGGTTATAAATCATATAGCAAAATGCCTATGTTTCTAGAAGCACACACCAGACAAAGAAGAACTATAGTGTGACTCAACCTGATCACAATAACAAATCAAATACATGGGAATTGCCGTTAAGATTTTTGTAGGCTGGGAATTCCTTATTATATTAATTATATGAAAATATTTTCCATTAACTTCTTTAGGGACATATATATGACCCTCAGAACGATTTAATTAACTTCATACGTGTTTCCAATACACGTTCAGTGCAACTGATATCATGAACAGTTGCACGAGTGAACATTTACAAGAACACTAAGACATAATATCTACTCACTACATAAACAGAATACTATCATTAACAATCCTATGCTCAAATTGAATAACAGTATTCAATGACCAGACACAAAGATAGAAATTATACGCAATTATACACATTTTTCCAAATGATCAAAATGTCTGCAGTCACATGATAGTAAAACCCATGTGTATTTTGTATGGCAGTCATCTTAATGAATTAATTACCCTTTGACATTTTACACGCAGACCACCAATATGTATAATACATATTGGTAAACTGTATATATTATTTTCAGTCTGTAACCAATTAACAGTACATTTGCCAAGCTAGTTAAATCTATTGAAGTACACAAAACATGAACTAAAAAATCATCTCGGACCACTGGAATGTTCGGCAGAAATTTACAAGGTCTCCCATGTCAGTGTTCCGTATTATATTGTAGTTAACTGGGCAACACTATTAAAAGTTATTTCCAAATTTTTTTTTTACTTCTTGTAATTATTCCTAAAGATTAATTAATTTTTGTACATTGTGCGTTGGGTAAGTCTTACTTGAGGGCATCTGGTCGATGGTTGATAGCCGCACATATAAAATTCTCTTACTTAGGGAATCGCCGGTGCATCCTCCAGAATTGGACCTTCTGGATCATTATCGCACCGTGGCACGTCTCTTCATACAGCTCCAGTAGAAAACTTCACGACGTAATCTGCATTTCCTCCGGGTTTGGAAACTGGCCCTTAAGCATGTCCGACCATCTTGAAAAGTCCCGGAGTAGAAAATCATCGTCTCCAGGGCTTACGTACGGAAGCCCCTAGGTCAACTAAACATAAGCTCCCCCCCGACGTCATATCCTTTGTCGTAGTCGGCACAGACAAATTAGTTCAATTCACTTTTTCTATCGGAAAATAGCTGAAAATATTCAGGCACATCCTAGGAGTAATACATAAAACGTACTATCTTCCTAAATCAATGTAACGATTAAAATGTAGTACGGAAATAAATGCAAAGCATATATAAAAATTAATTAATTAAAATAGTGAAAAGTGATCTAGTTTAAAATTGGCAAACAAATCAAAATTCAAAATTAATAGAGCCAAGTTTATATTATATTTGCCTCGGTCTGGAAGGTGCAAAAATGTTTAAATCAAAATAATATCATACCACCCTGGTATAATGTAAACAAGTGTGAGTAAACATACATTACCAACATTTTATATTATAATACCGACTTCGATATACTGAGGTCGAAATGTCAAAGTCGACATAGTCGAGACCATCGTTGGTATCGTAGACAGACATGTCGAACTTATGTCGATATGTAACAGAAGTCGACAATTGACATCAAATTCTGGATGTCGCACTGCCCCAGATCTCCAGTAGTGTCCTGATATTGACGACTACATTGTGGTATTGTTTTTTTCATCTCCTCGCAACCTTTGCTAGGTTTCTTTAAAAAAAAAACTAAGAATATTTCTTCTTCCTTTGCAAACGTGCCGCTGGAAATCCACAACAACCGTGTCTCCAAGCCAGAATCGGCAATTCATTGCGTACTTCAACATTGAAAATAATTATATATTTACATACTTATATACCTATTCTTATACATAACTATGTGTAAATTAAATTAAAATAAATGTATATTTACATACTTATATGTACATAACAATATATATAAATTAAAATAATTTTATATTTACATACTTATATATACCTATACATATTTATACAACTATGCATAATTATGTATAGACCTACCATATATATATATAGGACCTGAGTGTTTTCTTCTGGGGCGAACGAGTATTTGGGTTTTCTCAGAGTACTCTCACACCATGAAGATTGATTGCAAATATGATTGACTTCGATAATCATGGAGCTGTGGCCTGCAGCATTGCTGACTGGTTGTCACTAGTGTTGATTCTGCGATCGAGTTTTTACTTATATCCAAAAAAAATAAATGCATGTCTGTATGAGAGGGTGGTCCGTACGAAGAGTCCTTTTCATGCGACGACCAATCAAGAAGCATGGTGGTGGGATGTCGGGGTGCTACATTGTTCAGTTCAAAGTCCATGTTGTACATCGATCAATGGGCCTGAGTCATTTTGCTCTGCAAATAGGCCATTATAGGTCATTTTGCTTCGCAAATGGGTCATTATGGTCCATTTATGAGTCAGCACCGCAATCAGGGGTCATTATGGGTCAATGGGGCCAATGGAGTCGATGAGGTCGATGGGGACTATGAGGTCAATTGGGTCAATGGGGTCAATGGGTTAATGGGACAATGGGGTCAATGAGGTAAATGGGTCAGTCTTGTGAGGGATTGGTCTGACAACAGGAGTCAGTTGTCAAATAATGCTTAAATCTCACTGATGAAACATGCTAGTAATTTTATATATAGAAAGAGAGCAGTAGCATCAATATGATGCAAGCCAATGATTGTATGAAGTCTACTGTAAAGCTTGCCTCTACATATGTACCTTCTCCCACTGCTGGAAAATTACATGAAAAACAGTGTTGCTACTGTGGAAAGATCTTCAGCAAAAACTGTCATGCCCGTCGACACGAGAGAACGACCTGTGGAATGAAAACTTGAAAGTGACTTTTGAATGCCAGTTCTGACAGTGACATTCTTCTATGAGTGATGTGTTAATGAAAATTTTTAAACTTGTAGCACTGGTTATCTGCAAGTACACTCGGCTCCATCTGTTCCAGAAGATCGTAGTGGTAACATACGGATGATCAAGCAAGATGTTACTCTACCCATACGCATTCGTGCTGAAAATGAATCTATCTCCCACGAATCGCGACATGGAAGCTTATTTCCGAATACTGTACGCTGCATCGTCGCGGGACCATCGGGTTGTGGCAAGACATGCGTCCTACTGCTGGAGGAACTGAACGGCCTTCGGTTCGAGAACGTGAACATTTATTCGAAATCACTTCAGCAACCGATATACCAGAGACTGGCACAAGTACTGCAAACTGTGGATGGCGTAGGTTATTTCGCCTGCAGTTATAACTAAGGCATCGTAACCCCAAGCGAAGCACTGCGAAACTCGATATTTGTCTTCGATGACATTGCCTGCCGGAAACAAACATGCATTCGAGAGTACTTTAGCATGGGTCGATACGCGAACATTGACTGTGTGTACCTTGGCCAGACTTATTCACACATACCCAAACAACTGGTTCGCAACAATGCAAACATGTTGGTGCTGTTTCGCATGGACGTTACGAATTTATGTCATGTTTATGATGATCATGTTAATACGGACATGCCTATAGCGGATTTTAAAGATATGTGTGCCTTTTGCTGGAAAGAGAAATATGGATTTTTGACAATCGTTATGGATTGTCTGCTACATAGGGGAAGGTACAGGCGTGGGTTCGATCAGTGCGTCGCTGTCTGTCGAGAGGGTTCATTTACTGGGAACCAGCAAGTGATGTCATCAATACCTCCTGCTACATCTATGGGTACCATTTCTGCAGACGATAATGACGCCACAGTTAATGCTAAAGTCGGAATGAGTGCAGTACAGTAAGTTTGTGCAGAAGGTACACTTGCAAGATGTTCGTGTGAAGTCTAAAAACTTCTAAATATACGGTCATAAGCTCTAAATACTGATGAACATACAACTCCTGCTACGCATAAAATTAAACTTGATATTGAGGATACAGCAGGAAGACAGCATTGATGACGACTATGACGATAGTGATAGTGTTGAAGACGATGATTATTACCTCGACGGTCCCACACATTTCCCCAACGAGTTTCCTTCGACAAGTGATGCGAAGAAGGCAGAATACATCGAGTTTACTGACGTTATGTTTACCGAAGACCCCAACAAACTTGCAGACAGACTGAAATATTTGCTTGATAGGTAACTAAGTGGGGATTACTCGATCATGAAAAAGGTGGTTTCGATCATTAGAGCATTTAAGGATCGGGGTTATATCAGATGATGCGATGAATTGCTATCTTCTGAAAATGTATTTACAAAGTAGTAATAAATTATTATAATAAAATTATTTGTTTTTCTTATTTTGTGTGTATTGTATCCTCCTGCTAGCCTTTAAGTTTTTAATAACAAAAATATGTATTAAAAATATTTAATAAATTAAGCATGTAGTCAGTCATGCATCATGCATGTAGCTATACCATTTATTCGAAAATATATATATTTTAAACATAGAATGGAAAATTTCAATAGTCGTCACCTACTAAGATGGTGGTCGCCTGCCAATATGGCGGCCTCCAGTAATGTATAAACAAATAACGAATTAAAAACAAATATGGCAACCTCCAGTAACATATAAACAAAGATGGCTGTCTCCAGTAGCATGTAAACATAGGTGGTAGTAGAGTGAATGCGAGAGTCAATCCCCAGCCGCATGTAAACAAATGGCGAATGAAAAAATCAAGATGCCGAAATGAGTATAGGTGAAGGGATTGGGTGCGAGGGAGTCAGTCGTCTGCTGGATTCGAACAGAGGTGATTAATTGGTGGTGTGGGGAGAGACCTCAGGAAATGTAAGTTTTTTAGTTATATTTTTGATATATATTTTAAGGAAAATTTTTTAAGGAAAAGGGGAAATTCTGAGGAAGAAAAGGAAAAATGGCCGCCGGGGTTAAAGACTTTTTGATTTAAAATGTTTTGTAATAAAATGTAATAAAAATAAACTTTAAATCGATTTTTTAATTATTTGTGATTTTTTTATTTTTTTATTTTCAAGGTCAAAGGTCAATGTCAAAGGTCAATGGTCCTGATCCTGGTCACCTGGCTTGGAGTCACTGATCGCAGTCACCGGAGTCGCTGATCCCTGTCAGTATTTCTAAAAAAAATGGGTCATTTCTGAGGATCCTTTTAGTAATTTTTAAAATAATGTTTTGATAACTTTAATAATACATTTTTTAGGGTTTTTTTAAGAATTTTTGAGGAGTTTTTGGGATTTTTAAAGGCTCTTTTAAGTGTTTTTTGAGGTCAAAGGTACTCGGTGTCCAAGTCAATGTCACGGGTCAACGTCAAGGTCAAGGATATCCAAGATGGCGGATGGGTGACGTGACAATATGGCGGCCGGGCGGTTCCGGCTCCGATGCCCGATGCCCTTGTCCTAGAACCGCCTAAATCCTACTACTCAAGTTCATCATTAATAATTCAATACAGACTGTTCACGGCAAACCGAGCACATTTTAGTCTTGCTTTAGATCTAATTGTAGGCACATTATGTATTCCTCCGCAAATTTTCCAATCAACATTGCCGTACACCTGATCACTTTAGTCATGTGTCGGTCAAGTGAAACTATGAAACTGTTAAATAAAGTAATTATTTCGTTAATTTTCCTATTATTATATTTATTTGCATTACTTTCCCTTCATCGTCAACAACGTTCCTGGGCCCACAACCACACACTCTGCAGCGACGTCTCTAGCGAAAGCGAGGACAGGTGCAACAACTTTTGCGGCGTCGTTCCCTTCGAAACCTGTTAATTCCCCCCCCCCCCTCCACAACGCAATGTCCTTTCGAACAATATGCTCTGCTGTCTGGCATCCGTGCGTCGCGCCTAACGTTTTTATTAATAAAACAATTTGCATTTATAAATAAACATATTTAAATGTATACACTTTATAGTGAAATACATAACTGAAGCCAAGCGAAAACACATAAATGTTGTCCGAGCGCAAAGAACTCCTAGCCACGAGTTTCTTCGTGACTGCACCTATCGAACACCCGGAGGGATGGACTGAGTATATACCTGTTAGAATACATGAAGGTAGGAGCAGGGACATTTTTCGACGGTTTACTTATTCCAATATTTAGATAACGCATCCACAATATCCCGACATTTATACGCAGCATTAAATCTTAGGGTGAACTGGTAAGCGCGTGGTTCGAACGTGACTTGTAGCACATTACCATTCAAGTGGCCCCGTCCGTTGATGCGTACCAAGATCCGCCATTGTATCTCCTTGCCGATCATAGGCGAGAGGTTTAAGTGGCCAATAAGATTTGGCAGTTCAGCTGTCAAATAAGGGCGGTTATAATCTATTCGCGGTTTCTTCGCACTTTTTGAATGAAACATTAAAAAAAAAAAAACACACCATGAATTACGTGATTGGTTTTCTCCTAAATAAAACATATATCATAAGCTTCTTATACTTGTGTTTACGTAAAGGTACATTATTTATGGATAAATAGAGCTTTGACATTTACTTTATCTAAATTATATATATATTTTTTCATTAATAACTAATATACGTAGATCAGTGATAACATTGGTGTGTTGGTAATGCCTAGTAAGAAACAGTTATTCTGCAAAATCTAAATATTATTAAAGGTTGTCCACGATCAAGCGAGCACTTTTGAAAATAACCTTAGAAAATAGTCACTTGCAAATATTTTAACGGGTGCGCTGAGTGACATGCGCTAAGTGAAGTTAGTAATAATTGATAGAAAGTAGTTCTATATCTTAACATGGAACAGAAAGAGTTAGGTAACCATTTGTGATAACTTAAATTATTTCTTTCGCTTTGTGTTTTTCTATGCATTGAAGTGTAAAAAGGAGCCGATTGTATGATATTTACTTTTCTAATAATTTCACAGTTTCACTTGATCGATGCATGGATAAAGTGATGAGGCACATGGAAATGTTAATTTGGCATAAGGTGGAAGAATAAACAACGGGCGTACAAGTAGATCCTAAGCAGGGCTTTCAAAAGTGCTCATTTTACCGTGAACAGCCTGCATACTGAAAGCGCACGAATGCGGTAGACTGTACCTGTGCTGTAATTTTTTAAGCTTGGTTACATGAGGCGGAAGAATATCCTGGAAGTAGTTAAAGAAGGGCTTCAGAACAGTGCGACGTAACCGTGAATGGAGTATAGTAGAATATGTAGCCACGTTTCCACAAGTTCACGAGCTCGTGTGCTGCAGGATCACGACGACAGTTCACACGAGGGAATGGAGTGATGAGACGAAAGTAAAAGTAAGGATGGGGAGACCGTTCACATGCATGAGATGTGATCATTCTGTTTCGTAAGAAGAACCTGGGGAAAGGAAGGAAAGGAGATTATGACAGCGATAACACACCTCGACACAGATGAAGATGCTCGTGGGTTCGGCATAGGCCTATATGGAAACACTATCAATTAGGTGTTTGGCCGCGGTGGTGCAGTGGTCAGACAACTCGCCTCCCAACCTAGGCGAACCGGGTTTGATTCCCGGCGAGGTCGCTCCCGGATTTTAGCATGTAGGTCTTCTGGGGATCTTTTGTTTCCACCGCCCTTTCATTCTGGAGCTGCTCCATACCACACTTCCCCCTCGTCGGCTCTGAATTTACGGTTTCAGGTGTTGCAAACAACAAAGTAATTATGATGCACCCTGTACCTGTGTCGTCACAGCCAATGAGCTGTAAGCTACATGTTCGGCTACAGTTACATGGACGAAATACGACCTACACCAGTAAGACGGTTTGCGAATCGTCAACCACAGGTGAGCTTCGCAGTGTGCACTATAAATAAAAAAATTACCTACACGTGCGTAATGCGCACGATCGTGCACACTGGGCCGAATGTGTTAAGAGCCGCCCAAATATCTTCACTCACACAATAAAATAATGTGTGTTGATGGTTGGTTAGGCACAAAGCGTTTTCGCAAATGGGATGGTGTTTAGCCGGTTTTCTTTTGTCGCCATGTATGCTACACCCAGTGTTGTGCTGTGAACTTTTAAAAATGAACGAGTTCGTACGAACTCGTTCAAATTTCATGAACTTTTAAAGAAACTTACTCAGTTTATATGCTACGAACTTGAACTTTCATTAGTTCTTTTATTTCAAGAACTTTATTAATTTTATGACACTTTTTTTAAACGTTCTAGTATATGCTTTGCTGACGTTAAATCGATCTCTTCCTACCTTTTGAAAAAAAAAATAAAAAAATAAACGTAAACTGTAGTTATTCTTTCAGTCGCTAGTCGACCAACAGGCATCCTCGCGTAACAATCGATTGTTCTCGAGTATAGCACAGATGTTGTGTTTGTACATGCTGCATCTCTGCGTGTATGGAAAAAGGGTGTGGTATAATAAATTAAATGTTTGCTTTAGCTTTGTAAAGAAAACAACCTGGCTGGTGTAATAAATAATGGAAAATAACGCTGTTAGTGGCGGAGATTAGTTTGAGACACAAAATTTGTTGCCTTGGAACAAATTGAAGAGGCAAAAGTATGGGTAGAAGAAATTGTGACAACTGCACATAAAGAGAGCTTGCCAGTAGCTCTTGTTAAAGAAGTGGAAAAAGACGACGACGATGACCTTTTTGAGTTCATAGCTCCAAAATTGTCTGGTTCAGAAACTGGGGCACGAGAACTTCATAGCTACATCTCGTTCCCATCGGCGGACATAAAGTGTTTTCAAACTTTCCCAATTCTAAAAGTCGTTCTTAAAATTTAATACTGGAATACCATCCAATACCATCCAGTGCTGCTGTGAAATGTGTTTTCAGTATAGGTAGTGACATTTTCACTTGTAAGACGGGTCGGTTATCAGGCAGCCATTTCGAAGATGTTCTACGCGTTAAAGTGGGGCTCAAATGCTAAACAATTTTGTTCAAATTTTCTCTCTGTGGCCATATTCGTCTAATTATTGTTTACATATATATCGAAATAAATATTTGTATTATGTTTGTGTTTAAAACAAGTATGCTTTTCTTCTTCTGCACTTCAGCCATATATACTGATGTCCGTAATTTTTACCAAGAACTTTTGATGAACTTAGTAACTTTTTAAAGAGAACTTAAACTTTTACCCGAAACCTTAAGATTAACTGAATTTGAACTTTTATAAGTTCATTTTGCGCCTAATGAACTGAACTTTCTATAAGTTCATATTAATTGTGAACTTGCACAACACTGGATACCTCATCTCCCTAATCAGCCAATTATTTCTAAACCCCACGTTCTTACTGACAATTTGTAACTATCCTCTCCTTTCCCGAGAGTTTTTCAGTTAATATTACAAAACAAATTCTTGTACATAATATTATAAGTAAACTGATTTTATTATAATTTTTTTTGGCTCCTGGGACAATGGGGCATAGGGGTTGAGGATTTAGTCCCGTCATCTTCCAGGTGTTCGTCTCTTTCCTTTTTCCTATCAACACCCCAATCTTTCTGCATGTCTTAGGCAGTCACGAAAGTAGATCGGGTCCCCACGGACAGACAGGCTAACGGCTGCAGGTAGCATCAGCATCAGCACACTCGTGACTACCTTGCCTGAGGCGGGAACTGTGTGCGGATTTCCATCCTTTGTTGCGCGGAGAAAGTAGAACCCAGGAACAACAACAAGTCACTCTCCGCTAGACGCTCGCTTTCGGCAAATCTATTTCCTGTACACGCACCACACGTGGATTTCCATTCTACCCCTGATTACACAAATGTGTGTTTGGTTATTCTCTCTAGGGAAGGTTTATGGTACCTGATCTCAAATTACACAAAAGTCTGAGAAGGGATTTAATTAATCTATACCAACTGATCGTTACAACGAAAGCTGTTGGAGAGGGAGGACCAATGACGTTGAGCCACACAAATGCAGTATATGACTAACCGGTATTTATCGTAGTTGCAGGCAGAATGGCACGACAGAAAGCATGCATGACAAATTGAAGGTGCATCTTGAGGGTGGTTCTTCTTGGTGTGGGTTTACATAGAGAGACTCAGTTCAAGGTGTTGGCAAGCGTAATAAAGTGTCGTGGTGACGCAGTTGTCCTGAATACTGTGCCGCCGGAAGGGAGATCCGCTGGCGTATCAGTGCTGTTTATGTCCTACAAATTATAATTGCTGTAAAGTAGTAGTAGGGACGTGAGGGTCCTACTGCGGTTTTTATTAATAGGATTATCAATTTGATATCAAATTAATATCAAATGGATTGATCGTATTAATTATTAATCATATCTTAATCCGATAAAAATCTAAATCCAATGTTAATCCGATAACATAGTTAGGATTGATTAATCCAATAAATTTAATTGAATGAACAAATATATATTTCTTATTTTGGAATTTTTTGCGAATTAATAAGTGTATAGTTTGGTGTAAGAGTATGCTAACGTACATTATTTTTTTTGGAGAGCGGCATGTTAGGTCCTCGCTCTCTGAGGCCTGCCATTGTACTGATATGTGATGTGTTGGGGAAGGGGTATATATGTGTAGAGGGTCTTAATTTTTTGGAGATCGCCATGTTACGTCCTCACTCTCGGCCGTCCGTCGTTGTACTGAGGTGTTGGGGAAGGGTTGTATAAATAGGTATTGAGTTCCTTTCCATCTGTGAGGCGACTGAAGGCTAAAATCCGTCTGCTTGGACCATCATCTGGCAGGTGACAGAAGTAATGGCATATTTAATGAAATTGTTATTAAATACATAATGAATCAAACAAAAAGAGACGTTAATACGATTTCCTGTATGCTAGCAACGCAATTTACAGGAAGGACTCGTCGAATCAGAAATTTCAAATAAATTAGAGACCCCAGCTGTTCTGTAAGACATCAAGTAATGAGTCATAGGTATAATTTAAGACATAATAAATTACACTACTTGACGAACATGCCTCTCAGTTCTACACATACCTTAAATTATATTAATATACGTCCGTTCGATTGGGAGACTGCTGTAGGAATGACGTCATTATAATATTTATGGCGACTTATAAGATGCGTGTCGGGAGGGATGTTGACAGTAGGCCGTTTGGTAAAACTGTAAAAGTTTTTAACTATTACTGAAAAAAGTTAAATTTGAGAAAAATTGTGATATAAAATTTTAATTAATTAACAAAAAAGAATTAAGAAGCCCAATTTTTAAAAACTTATTTACTTACATAAAGTCTAGTAGCAAAGATGATAGGCTTCGAACGAGACCTGAACCCAGGTCAGGTAGGTGGAGGGCTGAGCGCTAGGCCAGGGTGTGATGAGGTGGTTGGCCATTATCCCAAGCGAGCTCTGGGGTGGCTGCCCCGGCAAGTGTGTTCGGTCGGGCGTGCATGAGGAGGCTCAGCTGGTCCCTCGACTGCTCAAAACAGTCGCGAAGATATCGGCAGAGGCTAGGAAGCGATGGGCGAATGACTGGGTACCAAACACGTCAACCCCTAAGAGCAGCACGACCACACAATAGCAGATCCGGTGGGTGGTTGGGGCGAGCAGAAACCGGTTCAAAGAGAGGACGCGCACTGGAGCTCCAGGCAGGATCCCCAATTTATAGGCCAGACACCCTCCCTTGCCGCAAAATTTTATATGTTGCTATTCGCCTCAAATCTATATCAAACGAAGTAATAATGTATTTGAAATATTTTAAAAGTACATTTTAACCGAATTTACAAAATTAAAAGGATTATTTCACCACAGAATGCATTTTTAGATTTAGAGTGCACACTTTGAAATTTAACATAGAATATGTGTATTTGTTCGGTTTAGAATGATTATTTTTATTTAACGATTTCATCCATCAACGAATTTATTTTCCAACAAGAGCTTTTTAACCCTGAATTTAATGCATTTTACATACACGAACGAATTTCTGTTTCGATAATCATTTAATTACATGTTTTGTTCATTATTCATTTATGTAACTTTTAATATGTAAATTATTACTGACTTACAAACATGTCTTAGCCAGGATTCGAACCCAGAAGCTGCAAACAAGATTACAATCATACATGCCTCTAACTGGGATTCGAACCCAGAAGATATAAACTAGATTACAATTAATCATGCCTTATCTGGGATACTAACCTAGGCCTACATACTATTGCATAATCTAATTGCTCTTTGGAGGCTGGCGAAAGAATAAACTATTTTTTGTCTAAATAAGGAGTGTTGTAAAATAATAGTACGTTTTCCAACAGATATCTTTGCCAGGAGACTGTTTTAAATATCTTTAGTTGTATTTAACCAGTATTTTCGCAAACGAATAGGTATGTTTGTTACAAGAATTTTTCCCATGGCTTTTTTTTCATTACAACACCCGTTTCATAGAAACCAAAGATCTTTTAACTCATTGCAACATTTTTATTCCTTTCTTAGGAAAACAAATTTTCTTTTCATAGTTTTAAAGAAGTGAGGTTAAATAAACATATCAAAGGAATTCATTTTAAAACATAAATTTATTGACAAAATATATACAAACTAGCAAATCAGTTTGACACAAGTCAATACAGGTTGCTCCAAATCACAGCAGATAATAGACAATTGTTTCAAATATAGCCTATATGCACACACACCATCAAACAAGTAAGAACAGGATGTTACAAAAATATATACACACCATTAAAAATTTATCCAAACATAATTTCCAAATCATAGTACCAGTGAGAATAGGGTGTTACACAAATCTAATTACACTTTTTTCTTTTACTACAGGATATTTAAAAAAATCTCAAAAATATTAAAGACAAATTATAAGCTATTGGAAGTGTCTGTAAACAATGTATTCAGACACTTTTTTAATATTAGATCTAAGTCCTTTTCTTGAACTCTACTTTCAAGGAGACAATGTTTCTAATGCCCTGGTTTTATCCTGCCTGTTTGAACCCAAACATCTTTACATTCAGGGGAATGTAGAACGATACTTTCAACTAAGATGGGGTGTTTCGACATAATGCGAATGAATATCTACAATACTAGATGGAAGAGGTGTTGTTGCAGTCATGTAAAACACAGGGAATTTGGTTTTATCACTGCATTGTATCAATTCATGGCTTTTTTTGTTCCCTAGCAGAAAGTAAATCACTTTAAAATGAAAGATGCTATCGCAAGTTACCGTAAACTCACAAAGAAAACCGTTACACCATATTATGTAAGTTATATTATACTTTCCTGGTTTAACACTAACATAATGGTTTCCAGGGTGAAATACATGTTATTCATCTGCACTCCAATATTCAACTGAGAACAATTTGTAAAGAACAATGTATGTATATTGAAAACTCATTCTCTAACATTTAAAGTTAAACAGTAATTGTGGACAAAAATTTATTTTTTCTAATTTATAGCTCGATGTACATAACATTTTGAAGAAACTCACCCAGTGTGCGATATGAAAGTAAACTTTTTGCGACAATGATATAAAGTATGAATAACATTGTCACATTCTTCTAAATACTGATATATATAAGATGTTTCAAACAGTGTTCTTCCTCACAAAATGTTACAACATGCTCGCCCTTAAGTTTAAGTTTTTGATCTACTCTGGATGGTCTATAGTGATTTACAAGACATTTCGAACTGCTGAAGCTAGTTAAACTTGAATCAAAACGACATGGCTTATTATGTGCTGACAAAGATTCAGACCAGTATGTACACTTAAAATGAATGTCTGACACACATTTCCTTAACAACTACATGTGAATATGCTATGCTATAAGTTACAGAATACAAACCATTTTCAATAAACACATACTTGCAAATCAGTGAGAAAATTATTCTGATTTAGCCACTTCACCTGCATATATGTTGCACATTGACGGGGATACTGTACCTCCTTGTTAGAAAATAAGCTTATGGATATCTTCATCACGGGTCTCCGTCCAGTGTACCATGATTCCCTGATGAGGTCTGGTGTTTTGATAAGCAATTACTCCATTTCCCCGTTCTTCTTCAAACTCCTCAGTACAGCTAGCAATCATAAATTCTTCTAAAGTAGATGACAGTTCACTCTCAGTGTCGAGATAACTCACAGGCAATTGTTGCATGCTATGCATTCACCAAAGTGAGTACCGAGGATGCTATCAAAATTATAGCACCAATGTTCCATATCATTGCATTACTTGAACTTGTAAAATAATGTCATACAGCTTAAAGAAAACTCTTCTGTATCCTATTTGCAGAACTTTGTATATGTCTGTAGGCTTGAAGATGTTAGCCATGACTGACAATTTAATACTAAACATTCTCCTTTATATAGCTGTTGTGACCTCATTTAAGTGTACATATCTAACTATACTTTACAATTCCACATTCAGAGTGGGTAATTAATTCTTAATTTTCTATGTACTTAAAATGTTTCTTGTTGTTATATTGTTCACTCCATACTATAGGAATAGAACAACTACATTCCTCCTGCATGATATATTTGATTTTCTTGAATTACATACTTTTCGTGATGTGTTCAGCTTGAGCTTCAAATGCTGGTTGGTTCTCACTGCAAGGTAGCTTACTGTCAGGATGCAAATTATACAAAGGACAAACTCTTCACGCAAATCAAAAGTCGAATACTTTTAAAGTATAATCAGGACTGATTAACAAGAAACGCCAATGTTCTTCTCCATTACACATCTGAATCTGTATTGGACTATCTTCTTCTTCAATTAAAACCACACTCGCCTGTAACCTGAAGTAACACTAGCATAATGAAGTGATGGGTAAAACTTCTCCATCATAACTGAAGCTCCGGTGTACGGTTCTTTCTTTTCATAGTTAGATTTTCTTCTAGTTTTGGTCAATATTACTTGTTCAATGACATCTTGGTCAAATATGATTTACAGACACAAACATTGCTTTGCCAAACTTCACAATCCCACATTCCACAAGGCTACATTTTAATTTGATTACTTCCTTTCATTTGTATGATGTGTTGTTTGTTATTACATGTTTCAGTCCACAAGGTATGGCTGTCGTAGAACGTTCTACTTAGTTTATATTTCATTTGTTTAAATCCTGGATCCTTGGTTATTTATTCACTTGCAGTTTTAAAACACAGATCCCCAGAAGAACAAGGCAGGTCGCTGTTGGGTCACATATTAAAAACCGAACAACCATCTTACTCATTACATAATATTCTTTCTTTATACGTATTTCCTGTGAAACTTTGTGTAAAGTTCCAGTGTTCATCTCCATTGCACATCTAGAATTGGAAGTACATGTTGTTTAGAGATTTGAACCACACTTTCTTGTACCCTGGAGTAACAATCTCGTACGTTCACTCTGGGTTGAATTTCTCCATTTTCAATGTCTTATGCAGGTATAAACGTCTAACAAACCATTTTTTCGAGATCATTATCTGTATATGCTGGTAGAATGTTGATATAAATACTCTCTTAAAGCTACAATTTTGCATTGCGAACTAAACATTTTTTTCTCACAGTGATTAGTGATATAGCATTTTAGTATACAATTAATATTCGAACAGTCGTTATATCTTCTGATGTTTACAACTTTTGTACTGGTTAAACTTTTCAAAATTTCCTTTCGCATTTCGCCAAGGCATGGGAGATTTAAAACTTAATTCTTTAGTGTCATTAGCATCAGTCACATATGAAATGGAAAGTTCTTCAATCACAAAATATTTGTCTTGATAATTTTCAAATCCTTGCATGTAGGACACCATTATCACATTATTTCTTACTTACACTCTCAAGTTTTACTGTATGTACACAAACTATCCAAATGTTTTTACAAGATCTCAGTGGTTGCCTCAGAATCAATTTTGTCAACCCCTGAATCGTCCATTCAAACATTGGGGACAACCTTCGCGACATACAATCCCTCTGCATATGTTGTTGATTCACATAATTAACAAAAGCTGGCATTCCTTATGGGCAGTCTTCTTCACACGGAAGATAAGAGACAATATCCTCGTCTGCTCTTAAATGTTCAGGAAGGAATGGATAGACAAATTTTATTTTGTTAGCCGCAAAAGTAATTACAAATTTTTTAGGCAGCACCCCCAATTGACAACAGTCTAAACTCAATAACATTTTTGCCTCTCCATAAACTAAAATTGCAATCATCGCAATTATCACATCAGCGACCTTGATGCATTATACCTGTTGTGAGATGTCGCAGAGATATGTAATCCTTGTAGATTTTTTGTAGCACAAGTCTGGATACTGTTGTGAACCCTGGTATCATTCTTGATGGATGCTTGGTGTATCTCTCGATGCTGTTGTAGCCCCTGGCATCGTTCTGGATGTTGTGGACTTCTGGCATAGTTGTAGATGCTGTGGATGCCTGCCGTCGTTCTAGAAGCTGTGGACACCATTGCTTCATTGTACAGGCTGTGTATGCATGGTGTCGTTATCAGATATATTGCAGATGCCTAACTCTTAATACTGTGGACTGCTAATGCTATGCACACACATGCATGCACACAATTCGTCCTTGGCACCTGACAATTTAACACTGAGAAAAAATTTATTTATTCCTCCTGACATAGTGTATGGATTCAAAATGGCAGCCATTTTCCTTTAAATTAGCTCAAAATAGGGTCTTTGCTCAAATAACGATTTCTTTGACATATTCCAGCTCTGATATAAGTTATTTCAGCCTGGATTCGTGGCATTTCATTAATTCTAAGACAAAAAGTAGTATTTATAAATAAAGTAAGTTTATATTTGTTCAATAATACACATTTTATGATGGACCTGGAATCCAAAAAAAATATCGTATGGGATATTTGCTTATATAAAGAAATTCTACATGCAAAATACATTTTTTTCTGTGCTACACATAAATATTTGATTATGTACCTTTCCCATAGATGACGGTCCAAGCAGACATGTCTTAGCCCTCAGTCGTCTCACAGATGGAAAGGAACTCAATACCTATATATACACCCCTTCCCCAACACCTCAGTACAAAAACTGGTGGCCGAGAGCGAGGACATAACATGGTGCTCTCCAAAAAATTAAGACACTAGACACATATATAACACTTCCCCAACACATCACACCTCAGTACAACGCCAGACCTCAGATAGCAGGACCTACCATGCCGCTCTCCAAAAATAAAAATACATTAAAAAATATAAAACCTTAGCACACTCTTACACCAAACTACACATTTATTATTTTTTATTAATCCATTAAATCAATTTAATTGGTTTAATCAATCAAAATCATTTTATCGGATTAAAATTGGATTAAATTTTTATCAGATTAAGATCCGAATAAGAATTAATGCGATCAATCAATTCGATATCAAATTGATAATCCGATTAATCAAAAGTGGGGTAGGACCTCCACGCCCCTACTACTTAAATTGTTCCGGATTATTCTCTTGGCAAGGATATCGACGCTACGACGCAGCAGTTTGACTTTGCTAGTCGGCGTTGATATGATTCATAACACTATTCACCCTTTTGCACTACCCTAGGAACATATTGCGCCTCCGTTGTATGGTGGCTATAGCGCTCCGGCAACCCGTGCCAGATTCTCCTCGGTGTAACACATTATTTTTCTACGGGTGAAAACGTGGCGGGTGTTGCCTTTGGCTGGTGGGTTTTCTCCGGGTACTCCTCCCACCTTTCCGGTCCTCACTGCTCCAATACAGCCTCACTTCACCGCGAGGGGGAGCTCAAGACTCAACTGAACACGGTTAATCGATCAGTTTGGCGAGACCCGCTGAGGATCTACTTCCCCACCCTTGTTTGGTTGCATTCGACATCGTTCACTTTGAAGCCCTGCTTCAAGTCTGACACGCGTGTCAATCAGCAAACTCAGGCAAGTTTTGTGAGTACTCCTGTCCTGCCTGAACGATTTATTTTTCGTACCGCCAACTGGTGAAATGTGTGATGCTTACAATTTCCTGGAGTACGATTGAATGTTGCTATTATGGGGATGGAGTGTTTACAGAAATATATGACGCTAATGAACTTGGTCACCAATTCTGCTTGGTTATTAGCCACGTCTGTATTTGGTAGCCCAGCTAAATAAACTGTTATTGTTTGAAGAGGGGTTATCATTTGAAGAAGCAATACTTTTGGCCCAGAAAAAGGTATAATGTTCAGCCCCCCCCCCCCCCCAACCGCAACCACCACCGGGGTGGCGCACGTCTGAACGCTTCCAAGCGCTGAGCTATACTGAAGAGAGGCGCGCAGTGCTCGTGGCTCGACCGAGAGCTGTCTGGTGGCTACTACTGGCAACGAGTTCAGCCTTACACACTCTGGCACCTTCCATACGCCTCTCCGCTATTCCCGCCGCCTCCTTAACCTTCCCGAGCCACGTTTTCGCGTGTAAATGTTCGTCCTCAGCCCGAGTAAGTGTTCAGTGTTCCTCTTAGAGTTGCGCGGGCTGGCCGACGATAGATTATGCCTTCACAACTTCGTACTTGGGGGCTTCAGCATGCTAGACGCGTTTTAGAGTAATATGAGTACAACTCAAGTTAAGTATTGCAATGAAAGTAGTAGTTGTAAATGCCGGGGGTAGAGTTCCCTTATTGGTAGTGTTTTTTCCTAGCGATTTTTGGAGTATAAGGATTTTTGTAGGGAAGTGTTTCTTCACTGTTTTGACTGTGCGAATTTTTAATATGGTATTTTATGGGAATGTTTGTAAGAGGTGTAATTTTTTTTTGGCGTGCTGTAGAAATGGTCATCTTGATTACGATTTGCCAAAAAGATTTTAATGTCAAGGAGTTTAGTGGATATATTGTGGCGTGCCTTTATGCTCAAGGTTAAGTGTAATGAGGGTTTTTGCGTAACAACATTATGCATGCGTCGGCCAAGTGAAAGCATGGAATTGTTTGAAACGAAAATATTTTACTTTACTTAGCCGAATCGTACTTTACATATAAAATAAACGCACTATTCATAATTGTAAACATTACACTTTTAAAATGCTAAGGTAAAACGGGAACTATTTTTCGCATTTCGTTATTAACTTCACTAGGAGCAGGCCACTCAATTTGTTTATTAAAATGTATTGACTTAAGGACAGATAATTTTTCTAAAGGTTGATTCAGTATGGACTCAATTATCTGCCACCAAGCTGTACTTTTAATAACTTACTGCATTCTGAAGGTTGTGAACTCCATCCCGACAGACCGCACTTGGAGTAAACTTTTACGTGTGATTTTTTTCCTGTCTTCTTAACAACGGCACGAAAATCCAGTTCCTTGCTAGCTGCTTTCTCAGCTCCGTGCATATTCGACTTTGAATCTTATCGATCTCTGAGTAACAGGTGGGTAAATAGACTTTCTGATTCTAGCATTAACTCGTATGTTTACAATGCGATATCGTTATTGTCGTATTTGGACATCACATGTTGGACCACGCGACTGTTTGCCAGCTATACGGCAAACGTGGGATACGGCCATCTTCCTCTATCAGTCAAGAACATCGACATCGAGCTCCATTTTCGAATTCCGTACATGGCTACTATGCGCAGTTTTCAGTGTAATGTTCCCACATTGACGTACCCCAAACCAGCACAACTTGTCAAAGTCACGTGGTCAACAGTGTTGAACGTGTTTGTTTACATATTAATTGTCAAAAGACAAACCTTTCATATGAATAACACATGTTTACCAAATCGAGAATTTATTCAAACTGCATTACAAATTTGTTAGAGGAAGTATACAATCAGCTCAAAGCACATGTGCCCTAAGAGAAAATCATGTTCACGCCGTTTATGATAGTCGTGCTGGCAGAAAAGCGGTCGAATATTCGGACAATGAGACGACTTCTGCGCAGCTAGCGAGAACGCTCTACCCCACACTCACTTTACGGATTAGACACGAACCCTAACTGCCAAACAGGGGGACAAGTTTACCAACCGAAAGAGTCTAAAGCGTAATTTCATTGCCAACTTAGGCGATGAATGACTATACAACACGAAATAAGCTATCCTGTTGTTTATTCACAGTCTACTCTGATAGGTATAGGTTATTCACGTAGTGTGTTCTTCCGCCTTATGTAAAATTAACATTGCTATGGACCTCATCACGTTATTCATGCGTTGGCCAGGTGACACTGTGGGAATATTAGAAAAAGTATACAAATCTGGTAATTTTTACACTCCGATGCATTAAAAAAACAGAAACGTAATTAAATAATTTAAGTTATCGCAAATTTTTACCCCAAACTTCTTATTCGACGTTAATATATGGAACTACTTCCACTCCTTCGTAAAAGACTGTTCACGATAAAGTGAGCACTTTAGAAATTAACCTTATGAGAAAAGTCACTGCACTTACCTGCATATATTTTAATGGGCGCACTGAGTGACATTCGCCCAGCAAAGTTGCTAACGATGGCTAGAAAGCAGTTCCATATCCCAACGTCCAATATAAAGTGTTAGGTGACCATTTACAATAACTTAAAATTATTTCTTTCACTTTAGGTTTTTTAATGCATCAAGGTGTAAAAATTAGGAGGTTTGTAAAGTATTTACTTTCTTTATAATTTCAGAGTTTCATTTGACCGACGTATGAATAAAGTGACTAGGCCCATGACAATGTTAACTTTACATAAGGCGGGGAATACACGACGTGTATGCAAATAGATCTTAAGCAGGGTTTTCAAAAGTGCTCATTTTATCGTGAACAGCCAATACCAACTTTACTGGGCGTATGGCACTCAGGGCGCCCGTTAAAATATATGCAGGTAGGAGCAGTGACTTTTTTATAAGGTTGATTTAAAAAGTGCTCACTTCATCGTTAACAGCCTTTGAGTGGACTGCGTGATCTTAAAGGACCTGATTCCCGCAGATGTAGTATTTCTTCTCAGCACATTTTTCACCCTACCCGTAGCTGATTTGTTATATTTGGCCTCAGAGCTCTTTGTAGAATGTTTTTAACTCATTCTTCATGCTGTGCTGCCAAGTACTCTGCTCAATTTATGAGGGTCATTTAGGAGGATAATTTTTTCTCTCCTTCCGGTGTTTATAGCTTGCAGGTGACAAACAGTAATTATTTGACCTGTCTCACAAATTACTTAGCTGGCATTTTTCATTTCCACGTGTTTTGTAGCTACTTCATGAAGTCAGCTCACTACATCGTTTACGTTATTTTGTCCTTTTCTTGATTAATTTTGCAGGCGAAGAAAAATGTATAATGATCTTCTAACACGCAATTCATTTAGGTGACCACTGAGAAGTCAAACAATTAAAACTACTTTTTATGATGACACGTTCAACAAACAACTGATAGAAACTGAAAATGAGAGCTCACCCGTTTATAATTTGAGCATTTGAAATTCGTAACGGCATAGTTGGAAATTTTATTTAGCGGAAGGTACTTCGAAATACAAATATAAAATAAACATTACATTTTTTTTGTCTAGTTGGTAACGTGTGCGATGGTCCTATTTGTGCATTAGAACACAACTCCGGTAGTCCTGAGCTAGATTGTCGGACCTAGTTTCTACTTACCTTTTCCGTATATATGTACTTCGGACACTTTAAAGACGGAAACGTAATTGAAGCGAGCAATAACTGGTTTTGTTTCGTGTTTAAAACTCATGAATATGGGCAATATCTTGGTCCTTGTAAGTGACTACAGCTTAATCACCTGTCTGTGTCTAGCCAGGTAATTTTCCGAATAGAAGTACTCATGTTGAAACAGTAAAACAGGACCAGTTCACTGGAATAGACTGAAGACCAGCGAAAAGAGCTCTATTAAAATTACTGTTATGTTATGATTATTTAAGTGATCGTTTCCCACTAAACCGTGATTCATAGCTACCAACTAAGAGTGAAACTCAGAGGTTTCCGGGCACTGATTCCTAGTGCACTTCAGAAATAGGCCATTCAGTATGAGCGCGTTAATCATAGTAATGAAATTTGTTTGGTAGCATTCCACTCATTGAAATTACAGCTTCGTTTCTGAGGGAAAAGGTGACCGGTTCATTCTACTAGAGTGAACTTACTTGGACGTGGAAACGGAAACTATTGCCAACGGGCGCTTTGTTCGGCTTGAATTACACGCCCTGGTGTAGTGAATATCTGTAAATCTCTGTGCTCAGCTGTTCCGTCCGCCTGAAATTATCCACCCACTTTTAAACAAGCAATCGTTTGTGCTCTTCTTCTTTCGCATGTTTCTTACACCATTCCTTCAACAAACACCTCGTTTTCCTGCTCTTATATCTACGTTTGCTTCTCGAAACCACAAAACGCTTAAACGCAAAGTTACCAGTGTGTATGTGAGGGCGTGCGTTTGTACTAAATTTTTGCATCGACACAATTTTTTTTTTTCGGACGTCGTAACGAAATGAGTCACATAGTTGTGGGGTTTTGCGGGGTCCCAGATCATGAATCGTGTCACCTCCTTTACTTATACTTGCCCAGTTTTTCAATCCTGCGCGCCGGTCGGATATAACCGCAGATTCGCAACACTTTCTCCGGACATCCTCGACCTGAGAAACAGAAGCTGAAACGTTTCAATGGAGGTGAAAGTTAAAATCAATTTATTCTTGTATGTTTAATGAATTATATTGTTTTATTTTTGAGGTCAATTTTTGAAATGGCTGCAATAGACAACTTGCACTCTGATTGGACGTAATTATGCACGCAGTAGGTGTAATACTGTTTTTTATTACAACAACACACAGCCAAATTCTTATTGCTAAACATTTTCTCAGAGAGTAAGTATGGTTTGGTTCTCCCTTCAAAATAATAATTTTAGTACTATTAAAATTTGCAAGAAATAGTTAACATAAGAATGGAATGTAGGAAAAAAATAACTATGAGTATCTCAGAATGGGTCACACATAGATGTCTCTTTTGTATTAAACCTTTAATAAAATGATCAACTGAGGAAATGTCCAGTTCTCGCGAATTGTTTAGGATTTTTTAAGTCTTCTCACATTAATCGTTACTATTACCTAGTTCACAATTGCATGTAGTGGAGTATAAGTAACCCTAAAACTTCGGTTTCAACAAATTAAAAAAAAAGCTTTTACCTATCTGTCCGTACTGTATGCAAAATAATTGCAAGAAACATTTTACTCCCTCTGATGGGTTGTTCGATAGAGGAACAGTCCGCCAGTTGACAGATAGCTTTCCGAAATGTTGAACTGACACAATTCGCTTGATTAGATATTAAAGAATAATTTTTAAATAAAATATAGTACATTCTATTTGTTTTCTTTTTTAATATTTATTCAAATATTGTCAGAGCGGGAGCACCCGCAGGAAACCCCACCACTCTATGACAGTGACCTTCAACTTCCCCTCCTTACATGCCACTCATTTAAGCAAAATGAGTCTTACCAAAAAGCTTTAAGCAGCAGAGTTTAAATATCAGAGTAGAAAAAAATAACGTAGTCTCAATTAATTGCGAAAATCCAACCATCCCCTTATATAAATTGGATTACCAGATAATTAAACCCAAAACTGTGAGAAATGATTCAACATACTGTTAGTTTTCTTGTCTTTTATCTCAAGGCTTATTATTATTTTTTCCATAAACTGCCCATATCAAAATTACAATCATCATAAAAATACAAACAGCCGAACATGCTTTAAAATATGTTACAATTATAATGTTTGCTATGAAAATTACAGGAAGTTATATTTAAAAATGGGCTCCCATAGCTATACAAACTTAGCCCAATTATTATAATATTACAAAATTACAGAGTATAAAAAAGAAACTTAACTTAAAATTTTTTCCTATGCATGCCCTATAAAATGCCCGCATCTAACATGTCAGGATATGTCTTTTGCCAAGTTATAATGTTGTCCTCGTGAGGTCCCTATACATTCTCGCTCCTAAGATGAAAGACAACCCCTTCTACAGTCGGGAAATACGTCGACCAGGGTGTTGACGAACATCCAGATAGTTTCATTGTGGTTCGAGTCCAGTAACATTCAAATCTTGATGATAGCGTCGGACGGTTGCTAGATGCCATCCATACACGTTGGTCGTAGAGGGGCAGAGGCGGGGTGAGAGGTGCACTGTAACAAAATTCCTGGTCAGCTTCCTAAACTGTAATGGAAGTTTTCAACCTGTACAGGGCATGGTGATAGTACTACGCACCGGGCTGAAAACATGGGAATGTTTAGCGTCGCTACTATGCAAAGTTGGGAACTTCCCTACGCATTTGACTCTTTCCCGAGCAACCACAAGAACGCGACCAAGAATGAACGGGAAGATATTTTACCATTCGCGCTTTGTCACTGCACGTATACACTGAAATGGTAATCTAACAAATAATGTCTTAGAGTGTGGGGGCAGCCTCGAGCCTCGACACCGACAGTCGGCGGTCGCTTGTCCAAGCCACGAACCCACATCGCCACCAACGCCCACGACTACTTACGTCTAACGGGTCACAAACAGTGTAAGTCTCAGCTACCTCGTCGATCAATCCCCGTGTTGGGACGTATCATTTCCTGCGCTTATATTACCCTTGCTACGCTCTGCACTGTAGGGCGACACAAGGACTCTTTTCCACTATACACCACGACCGGAAAGACGCATGAAGACTGTTCACTATAAAATGAGCACTTTTGGAAGCCCTGCTTGAGATCTACTTGTATGTACATTTTGTATTCTTCCGCCTTATGTGAAATTAACATTGCCGTGGACCTCGTCCCTTTAGTCATGCGTCGGTCAAGTGAAATTGTGAAATTATTATAAAAGTAAATATTTTACAAATGTGGTTGTTTTTACACTTCCCTGCCAGATATTTTCCTAGGTCTGCTAAAATATATTTCTTACATAAGATAAAGGTCTCCTACCAAACGGGGAAGACCTTGAGAAAACCCGCACGATTCCCGCATGCTTAAAATCCGGGAGTGACACCCGGCGGGAGACGAACCCGGTTCGCCTAGGTGAGGGGCGAGTAGTCTGACCGCTGCAACACCGCGGCCCCCGTCTGCAAGTACCGAGCGAAGCTGCGCAGTGGTGAACCTACAAGCTCGCATTCTGCGGGGACCTCTGTTAGATTACAGTTCCTGCAATCCTGATTTCGTTCTCCCCATGATGGTTTCCCTTGTACAGGCCACGGCAAATTCCTTCTCCGTTCATGCTTCTCTGGGGCAGTGTCCGAAATAACAGATTAGTTGACTAATTGGTGGCGTGATCCGATTTTGCATACGAAAATGGTGACGTATTTGGTAATTTGGTATTTCGTTTTTTGCACTTAGCAGATGTTAGCAAAAATACAAAATGACAAAAATCAGAGCGCCATGTTGGTTTTGACCTTCAATATATATACGCGAAAGCATAATTAAAAAGTTTTTTAGTTGTTATTGTATAAATAATTATTTTCTTATTTATTAACATATTCGCAGTATTCCAGTAATTATTGTAGAAATATCACGTCCGTTTTACGCACTAAACTTAGATAAAACTAATTTTCACTGTTAATGTTAAAATTTGTTGCCGCGAGTGCTAAACAACTGACCGTCGACAACGTTCGAATTGAAACTTACGAAATGATAAATTACAGAATTACGAATTTTTCATTTCGGACACGTCCAGAGAGCTTGCTCCGTCTCTGGTGACTTCGCTGTCGACACCAGTTATGACTTATTTTGATGGATGCACATAGCCCCGACAATCACGACGGGACAGCCCCGACACGACACTTAAAACTAAACAGCCTATGAAATACAAGATAGGTCTGTCGTCCGACCAGCATTTTGGACTATAAACTATTTCTATTTTCCTTGTGACGGGCTGCACGACACATAGAGTGTACAACCTTGCAAAATGAAATTCTATGGCAAGCTTTCCCTACAATGGCAAATACGCTGCTTAAAAAAATTACTCTATTTAAATGTTAAAAATAATAACTTTACCTTTGTATGCATTAGCGATAACACTTTGTCACTGTAACGTATTCCAAATTTCCCGTTTGCCCATCGCCTTCAAAACTAGCGTAGTTAATCAGCGCCTTCTAAATGGTTTCAAAAAATTCTACTCTTCGTGTCGCGTCAGTAAAGCGTCGGGGTGCAAATTCGAGCCGTCACGTTGAAAATATAAATGTTGTGTCGTGGTTGCCGTTTTTGTCGTGCGTGGTGCTGTGTTTGTCGGGGCTATGTAACTCCCGCGTTAAGCTGGATTTACAATAACCCGACAGTCCGACAAAACAGCCCCGACACAGACGAAAATTGTTCATTAGCCAATCAGGAGCAAGATCACCCTGACAACCGCAGCCCCGTAAAAAGTATACCGTATTTATAATATCGTCGGGCATCTTACAAAACAAAATGTTGTGCGGCTTTCACTACTGTGGTTAATTTCACATTCAACATACGTTGTTTTTTTTTACGTTTACATCCTGGTTTTCCTGTAACGGAAAGCTAATGAATTGACGAAAATAAATATTCGCGGAAAAATAACTGCTCCAAAATCCAAAAATACTTCGTTTATAAAGTTATCAAAACAAAATACTTTACAATGATCTGTGATTTCTTCACATTCCTAAGTTACTGGCCATCCTAGGATTTTGCCGGAAGCCACGCAACACTTGTCGGATGGAAACTGTCGGGGTATTGTAAACATTGAACTAATTTTGGCGGCGGATATGGTCGGGCTGTAACGTCGTGTCTGACTGTCGTGAAGACCTCGTCGTGGAATAGTAAATTCAGCATCAAGGCTAGGCTTCACCAATCACGGGCGTATAGGGAACCAAAGGCTAGGCTTCACCAATAACGGGCGTATAGGGAACCAAAGGCTAGGCTTCACCAATAACGGGCGTATAGGGTACCAAAGGCTAGGCTTCACCAATCACGGGCGTATAGGGAACCAAAGGCTAGGCTTCACCAATAACGGGCGTATAGGGTACCAAAGGCTAGGCTTCACCAATCACGGGCGTATAGGGAACCAAAGGCTAAATTCGGACAAAGATGTCTCAGTCGTTTTTTGTAATAATGTTTTCAACAATGGTTTTTTTTTTTTTTTTTTTGAGATTGAACTCATCTAGATGTGTAAATCTTCCAAATTTTAACTTTTTAATTTCAAATGTACGTTTTCATTATTTATAATATTGTGACATTTTATAAATAATTAAAAAGCGCATTAAAATTCTAAAAATTAAAATTTGAATGGTTTGCAAATGTAGATGCGTTCAATCTTAAACAAAAAAAAAATCTTAGTTTAAAACACTAATGCAAAAAACGACTGAGAGTTCTTTGTCCGAATTCAGTCTTTGGTTCCCTATATGTAGGAATAGGAACATTTCGCGAGTTCATTTGAGGACAAGATAGACGTCAAACATGTGTGCACTGAAGTTGACTTTGTAATTGGATCGCAGTTTATTAGACACGCCCTGGACGACTCTGAGCCAATAGCAGACCTGCAAGGAAACACGTAGCGATTGTCATACTGCCAGGTGTGGTGTAACACTGATTACTCTATGGGGCAACAGCCAATGAACAAACATCTAAGGCTCGAGTATACACATGGCTGTGGAGTCTAGTCTGCAGGACATTGAACTCGCGAATTTTTCCTCTTCCTAGCAATATGCGTGTGCATGGCGAAGCCTGGCCTTAAACCGACATCGGCTCGCGGGTGGACGCCGCAAGAAGCCCAAGACAGAGGAATGTTCAGCAGGTGCCGGATGCCCTCACGCTGACACGAGCACACACACACACACACACACACACTGTAAGGCAGACCTCGAGGCCAGTCTGCAGCGTTACGCACGAGTGGACGCGACGAAGGTCAACAGGGCTGGCCGACCTTCCGCGCAGATCGCGGGGGCCTTACACACAACTCACCTGCCGCTTCGTTCGCAGTACGAGCGCAGAGAACATAATCCCCCCCCCCTTGTTTTTTCCGTGGTTAGCCATAGGTAGAGATTGTGATTTTTCGCGAAAATAATGATGGGTACAAGCTAGACTTCAATATACTAGAAGGCTGTTCACGTTAAAATGAGCACTTTCGAAAGCCCTACTTAAGATCTACTTGTATGCACGCTGTGCATTTTTCGCCTTATGTAAAATTAACATTGCCATGGGCCTCATCACTTTATTCATGCGTCGGTCAAGTGAAACTGTGAAATTAATAGGAAAGTAAACTATAAATCTGCTCATTTTTAAACACTGACAAATAATAATAAAAAATAAAAAACACAAAGCGAAACAAATAATTCGAATTATCACAAATGGTTACGTAACACTTTTTATTCGATGTTAAGCTATGCAAGTACATTACGTCTATCGTTACCAACTTTACCGGGCGAATGTCACCCAGTGCGCCTGTTGAAGTATCTGCAGGTATGGGCAGTATTTTTTCTACTGTATGGTTGATTTCAAAAGTGCTCACTTTATCGTGAACAATCTTTATAAACTCCCAACAGCAGTTTGTCTATTGTCACTGGTTGCTGTCTGTTGAGGAGGCGTTTTCATATCAAACCGCGACACTTAGAGTTCGGCAACATCGGCACGGCTCCTACGTGATTCGTGTGCAGACAGCTAACACGTGTCAAAAAACAACTCAGCCAATCAAGATAGGTAAACAACCCTACAGTGTTTCGGAATATAACATGTCTTGAAATCTTATCGTGAAATTTCCCTACCCTTAGCCATAGCGAAAAGATTTCAGGACAATTTGTGTTCCAAAATATTTTATTTCAGAACCACTTTCGTGATTGGATCATTCGATCATCATTGGATCATCTGGTATGTTTGCCAGTGAATCACGGATAGTCAGTATCGGATATACTTAACCCTGATTGGTTAACTCATGCAGCTGTCAGTCTTCACACAAAGACAGGCGGCCAATAGCCGAAGGATGACTGCAATTGTGCACATAGGCTTTTGAAGTCTAGCACCTGCGTAAATCTTTAGGTGAAAAACAGGTGGCCCTAGCCATAGGTAGAGACGTGCAAAATTCGTCTTGATCTCTTTAAAAGAGATTGGCCACTCCACCGCTGATATGATCTTATTGGTTCAAGAGTTATCAGAGGCGTGGCGGATGTATTTCCGGCCAGTGGCTGTAGTCGGTCAAACGCACAGTATCATGCAGTCCAGTCTGTCCTTAAATAATAACGCGAATTTTGCAGGTCCCTAGCCATAGGTTGAGTCACACCTTTGTGGCTTCCCATCACAACTGTAGCCTTTCTGGGAAAATGCAGGGGTATAAGTCATTCTTTGCTTTTACTGATTTTATTTATAGTTTTATTTTGCCTTATGGTTTCCTGTTATCGGATTCGGTATTCATATAAGTCATTACATGAGTTTCATCACGTAAGTGGGTTGCAATTTGTATACGCTGTTCACGGTGAGCACGTTTGAAAGCCTTTCTTAAGGTCTACTTGTATGCACGTTGTGTATTATTCCGCGTTATGTAAAATTAACACTGGCGTGGACCTTATCACTTTATTCATGCGTCGGTCAAGTGAAACTGTGTAATTATTAAAGAAGTAAATATCTTACAAATATGCCAATTTTCACACCTAAGTGCATTAAAAAAACAGAAAGCGAATAAAATAATTTAAGTTATCACAACAGGTTACCTAATGCTTTTATTTCGACGTTAAGGGACGGAACTACTTCCCCTCCATCGTTACCAACTTTGCTGAGCGAATGTCACTCAGTAATCCCGTTATAATATATACAGATAGGATCAGCGTCTTTTTTCTGAGGTTGATTTCAAAAGTGCTCACTTTATCGTGAACAGCCTTTGTCAGAGTAGATGGGTACACAGAAAATAAATCGGATGGCGGTTCCTTTGACATGTTCGTGCTCGTTCTCTGGTTGGCTGCGCAAGGCTCTGGGAACGGGACTTCTCATTTATTGGCTACTGCATGTCGTGAAAGCCTCCCTATTTGCTGGGCTGCCGGCTTGCGAGTAGGTTGTACGGCATTGATTGGTGAACGGCGTTCCAACATGTTGCTGGACAGTGACGACATTTTGCTGGCGTGTGCGGCTGGAGTTCACGATGTTTCTCCTTTGTATTCTTAAGTACTCTGTGGCACGAGTGTGGTCTTGGATTCGGAGCCTTCTGTCTTGAAGCGGTCCTTCCTGAGCGTAACGTGGGACCCACATACTAGTGAAGTCTGTCCAGGAAATTAAGTCTCGCAAATCTTATTATGGCTGTCCAAGAGAAATTTATTTTTCTAGAGTTTGAAGAAATTTTATGGTTTCCTTACACGATACCAATGATAACTTGATCAAAATATCAAATAATTTTTAAAATAAGATTCATACAGTTTTCAGAGTAAATATGAGAATTTCGACTGAAAATCTTGATTCGTACAAATTTCAGAAAGTTTTTAAAGTACACGAATTCGGATTTAGGAAAATGTTTTTAAAGACACGGTAGATCCTTGCGGCAGTTCCCCTGAAATCCAATCCAGCACTTGGTTCGCCTGCAGTAATGTTTCAGCCTCTAGTTGTTTTGACTTTAAACATTATCTGCCATATATAATTGAAACACAGGAGAATCGCTATAGCAGATTTGCAAGAAATATTGTTCCGAGACGCCAGGAGAGCGTGTACGAGTTCGCGAGGGATGTAGGTTTTAATAATAATAAAAGAACGAAGTTTGATTTTTAATTCATTCACACAGCTATTATTTCCAACATTAAACTATGTGTTCACTATTACTATTGTTATTCTCAATGAGCGCAGTATTTAATGTCTATCTCAGTTCGTATTAGAGTCTTTCTCAATGGCACTATATTGATTATAGTCACTTAATTCATACTCATTATTTACACATGTTCAGTCTGTTTATTACCATAATTCCAAATGTCTTACACTCACGCATCCAGTTCAGTAGTCTCATCCCAGCCCCTTTTTGTAAATCACTCCCTTCACTGTACTGATGCTCGCATCACAGACTTCACTCCCACTGTGGTTACTCTCGCCGCCACTCGTCGCTCTCCTGGCTCGTCGTTTCGCTTTCGTCTCGCACCTGGCTCTTAACGTCGCACAACCCTCCCCAAACCCTCAACTCTCAAAAACTATCTGCTCGGAGGCCCGTTGCTGCTTAAATAATCTCGTCTGCCCGGTCTAAAAGATCCTCTCACCCCGGGTCACACCAAGAGAGGCTAAGACACTGACCAGAACATTATTTAAATATGACATCAGATATCTAATTCGCCACAAGGTCAGGAACGCACGAGTCACGGTAGGCTTATCATGGTGACATGCGGCAGCATTCCTTTGTAAATCTCCACACACTTCTCGGATTATCGCTCGCCTGACTTTCACACATTCCTCCGCTGTCGCGAGCAGAACGGGTACGGGAGGCGATGAACACCAGCAAGCATGTAACAATATATTTCGTAGCATTTTAATACAACGAACGGTTATTTTCAGCTGTATCCTAACGAATTAATTTTGTGAAAAATTTAAAATTCGCACGAAAAAAGAAACAATCTTAAGATTGCTACAGCTCGTGTCATTCATTTTTTAAAAGTAATTTTCCTACATTAAGTATTATTTCATACAATAACTAAAATATTATATAATATGCTAAAAATGCACTTAGGCCCCTACTTTAATACAAATATAGTATAATGCATATATTATGTATTATATATAATTTTAAAAATATATATAATAAATTAATATATATTATAATATAATTATATATTTTAATATAATATATTATTATAATATAAAATATTTATGTAATATAATAATATATAATATGTAATAAAATATAATATAATGCGCATAATGCAAAATAATATTATATCAGGTTCTTGAGCGTCCTTCGAAATAAGACATCAGGGGGGAAGACATACATTTAGCGTTTCGATCACCTTTGGGGGCTGCAATAGTGTACTTGTTTGTGACCTCCACCGCTAAATGGTTTCGTTAACAAGCGGGGTCAAACCCGTATCTTCGCACATGGACAACGCAGCGGTTATTGCAGCTGGCAGTGATACCAAGCTGTCTCCAAGGGACGACAGTTATTGAGAGGACAGATAGAAGATGTTTGAATGAAAATTGTTTAAGTTAAGAGTGGAGTGTCAAAATCTAAGAACTTGGAGCCCAAAATAAACATTAGATGAATTCATTACGCCAATCATTAATTTTTTGGTAAACAAAACAATATTCCTTTAAGCGATCATTTACGTGTTGTTTATTAGTGATTACAAAATAATAACTAAATTTTTGACCTGCTTTCTGAAGGAAAGATAGGCTTATGAGATCTCTTTACTGGCCGTTTGAATGTAGGCATGTTTTATTGTGTGTGTGTGTCCCTAAAAACGTTTGAACCCATGGACAGAATTTAACCAAACTCGGTACATGCATAATAGTTGAGGGATATCCGACTTCTAGTTTTCGATCACGCTGGGTGCTTATTTACGAAATGGCGACCATTTTATAATTTAAGGTGCTACGTCATATCTTAGCAACTGTTAGTAAGTTAAAAATGCATCACGTAAGCATTGCATTCAGAGAGGTAGGTTGTTAACTGTGCTATTTTGGAAGATAGCACTATATGAAAAAATTTATAATTTAAGTCATATTACCTCCGAAACTACTCAACCAATTCATACCAAATTTGGCACATAAATAATGCTATGTTAGGTCATCTAATAATATGCAATTTAAATGGTAAAACACTGATGTTCGAAACGGCGGCCATATAAATCATTTAGGTCAATTTGCTGTATACCTATACCTATGGAATGCTGGAAGTATCTCTCTTCAAGCATCAAATATGTCAATACAGAGATACTTTTGTCCACTATTTTGTAAAGTAGATCACCAATGAAACACAACTTTTTTTTTGTTATATCTTGGGAAATAATAGATAGATTCCTACACAGAAAAATTCGAACGAATTTTTTTTTTTTTTTTGGATAGGGCCAAAACGACCACAACCACAACTTCCTTTGTTTATTGGCCGCGCGTCTAGGGCCAATCGCAATAAAGTACTCCGATGCTGAACGCCCGTGATTCGCGGACAGACACTTGAGGCACCTGAAATTTAAAATCACACAACCACGAAAGTGTATATGAAGTAAAGTGTTCTGGAGTACATCAGGCCTTGAAATATCTTCACGAAAAACACGTGCCTCTATCGACACGTGTTGAAACGCTGTTTCTGTGCTCGGAGTTGGGGGGGGGGGGGGCAACATTTTGTGACGACCGCGGGGACTACTCGGAATATACATGAGATGTAAAACAGGCACGCATGAATAAGCACAGTTTAGCATAACCGAATCTTGAAAAAAGGAGTTTGTTTACTCGGAATACACTTTTATTTTAGACCACTTTCAGTTCGTTAACATCTCGTGAAGTGGAGAATGTGGGTTATAGGGCCATGCATGGAAATCTCGAGATTTCTTACACAGCAGTATCGTGAAACCACTTCAGTGTGGTACGTTCCAGTGCACGGAATTCTAAACCGAATTTTTTTGCTGTGCCACGGGAAAAAAAATATTAACATGTTTTATGTTGCTGGCGAGGGTGATTGTAACATTTCTTTACAAGTTTATATTTGTCCAGAAATAAAATTAACACACTTATAATAAATTTCTGTGTGATTAGCTTTCACGGGATGGTTCATGTAAGAATTTTTCGCCGCTGGTTAACTATACGAGCCGATAAGAACACGCGCAAAAGAGGAGAGAAGAAAAAAATAATATTCGCAAAAAGGACGATGGTTAAAAATAACCGCCGCGCATGCTATTAACTGTTAGCAAACCAGTTTAAACTAGAGAGTACTCAGCGGGGCTACGTTTGTCTAGCGAGGATGGTGTTGGTTCGAGTCCTACCTCAAACAACGAGTCCTTAACTACGTTGTTCGCAGTCCTCTGCAATAAGGACGTTTCGTCGGACTTAGCGTTTATATTTAGAGCAGCGCTATATAACATCACAATAAACATACGACGTCGGAGGTCGTCTTTCTAGGTCCAATGAAAATAATGCTGTTACGTCTGCGTGGATTTGAAGGCCTTAATTACATGAAATAATTTATAGTATTTCCGTGCTTTTTTGCAACATTACAAAAAATATATACTGGTATGTCCTTTACGATGAACTATCTCTCACTATGTAACAGTTCTCAGTGCAAAAAATTAAGTGAGTGAAGAGATTTGGGCGGCTCTTAACAGTGAATTCTTGAGAGCCGATGAGGGCGATTGAAATAAATATGGACAGCGCCGGAATGAAGGGGCAGAGGAAATGGGAAATCCCTGAGAAAACCCGCGACCAACGGCATCGTCCGGCACTATTCCCACTTGCGGAAATCCGATGATTCCGCTGTGTATTGAGCCTGGTTCGCCTTGGTGGGAGGCGATCGTGGTAATCGCTCAGCCACCGTGGCCCCCCAAAAATTAAGTATTATTTAATATATCATCAGAGCAATCAATTAAATAATTAAAAAACCCTCTTTATAAGATCTGTATAGTGTTTTCCTGCACACAATTCGATCAGCAGCAGTGCCGGTATCTCTTGAACTCCACCCATCTCTGCTCCGACGCCCGGCTGGATCGCAAGAACCTCAGCACTCATACAGCAGCACCTCGACGAATCCCCACAGTTGCTTCACAAACACAAGTCGCTGCCTTCGATACCAGTAAACTTCGTGGCTCATCGAATTACCAGGAACTCTCGCCAGACACCATCTCAAAAGATACCCTTCGGCGAGACTAAGGGCTGTATTTATAGTTGCCCTTATCTTTTATAAGTAGTTCCGCGCTTACGCACGCCCGAAGATGACCTTTTCACTCACCATCGAAAAAATTCTCCAAAAAGAAGGAAATCCTCCGACTTTCTAGAACAGTGGTGCCCAACCTTTTTGTGCAAAGGGACCCAACTCTCAATGCGGACTTGTCCGCGGGCCGCAAGTTAAAAAATAATAACCTCAAAAACATAGTTTGAAAAAAAAAATTAAAAAAAAATAATCTAGTTTTATTAATAAAACACTACTCAATCACATTAAAAATACCTATTGCAGAAAATATCCACACTTAAAGGAATTAGGCTTACAATTTAAAACTTGTTTTTACACAGTTCTCTAAAATGAAATGTTAATGTGAGACTTGGCACTGCTTTCCACCAATAAGTTTTCCAATGTCAGGCATTATCGACAAAGTTGCAACACGCTGTGAACTTTCCAGATGACCATCCATGATTCGCGATCTTGAAGTGCACTTAACATGCTTCATCCTAGAGAAGACTTGCTCACACAAATATGTGATACCAAATAATGAAATCACTAAAATGGCATGTTTGTGAATTCTAGGACATGTTTCCTGCGAGACGTATTTATTGTATAAATCCAACAAAGAAATGATGTTAAACTTATCTTTCAAGTCTCACGCACACTGAATATCAACACACTCCATTTGCAGGTCCTCTGGAACGTCATCGATACTAATGGAGAATGGATACGACTAGAGGTTGAAACTTGCAGTATTATTCTTGAAGTTTTGGAATCCGGTGTCGTATTGTTCCATAAATTCCTATATATTCCTGGCATATTTTTGAGAGTCGAAAACATTATGCTTCTGCAGAGCTGGGAAGTGTGTAAAGTTAATTTTTCTTATCTGTGATTCCCAAAAACGCAATTTTGTTTCAAAGGCCTCGATGTAATAAAACATAGAATTTATCAATTGCTCTTTACCTTGGAGGCGTAGATTCAGTTCGTTCAAGCGGGTAGTCATGTCCAATAGAAGTGCATATTCCCACATCCATTCACCATCATTGAATTCCACCATTGGTTTACCTTTCCCTTCTATGAGTATATTTGTATTTCCTCCTTTAACTCGAACACTCGTTTCAGCATTTTCCCACGACTGAGCCATCGGACCTCAGAATAGTAAACTACATCTGCAAATTCTGTCTCCAAGCTGTTCAAGAAGTCTTGAAACTGCCTGTGGTACAAACCTTTAGACTGGAAGGGGGTGGTTTGGAAGGGTTTGGGGACTTCCCGGCCCCCTGTTCTTTCTCGCTGTTACTCTTAAAGGTCGCGCTGGCCCTATGCGGGGTAAACACTCAATGGACCATGTGGATTGTTTTCAGTCTACACTTTCTAATCACATGTAACATACCACTCGCCTGATAGAAGAATAACTTCTGAGAAATTACGTTTCTTTTGAAACAAAAAAAATAAAAAAAAGTTTTTCACACATAACTAAGCCCGCGCGGGCCATATTACATGACACGATGAGCCGCATGCGGCCCGCGGGTTGGACACCCCTGTTATAGAAGGTACTAGTTGCCTCCAGGTGTGAGATGCCTATCAACTAGGCGTGTCTCCACTCCGCACCCCCTGTTCGCCCATGATGGACTCGTCTCCCTGCAGACGCGTGAGTCACCCTGGCTGCTGGCTGGCGGAAGTTTCTGTGAGGGTAGGGTGTGGAAACGGACCTTGTGCTTAAGTGTGCTGTACGGGAACCAGAATTGTGTAGGTCCGTCTGTACGTTTTAAATAATCAACTTCATGTATTCATAAATATTAATGATTAGACCTCAGCTGGAATTATTCTTAAACACTGATCTTTAGGACTACTGGAGCGAACAAAAAGACTCAGGCAACGAAAGAACTTCTGCTTTGATTAGTATAATAAATAGACTTACCAAATAAGTAGCAGAAATGTCAGCTGAAATCAGTATTTGTAAATGTTAAAACATATTACATATATAATCCGACTGAATAACCTATTCCATAAAAATAAAAATAAATTTAAATTTAGTGAAAAGAAACTGCTGTAATATTCAAAATCAACAACTCCCTAGAAACTCATACATCGAGGTTGGCTCACAGAACAAAAAATGGATTAACTATAATACATAAAATAAATAATTATTTACTTTAGAAAGTAGAGTTTCAAATGAAGTTAACCTGCCTATAACGGCTTACAAACACAACTAGTTTAGTTTAAATGAAATACAATAAGCGCCGCTGGACTCTAGAGTGATGCATCACAGTACAAGTTAGAGTTCAGTTGCTTTAAAGCAAAAGTGTATTGCTTATTTAGTGTTGTTGTAGTACGTCGAAAGCAGTAATGTTACAACTCCTGCTGTATTTCACAACAGTCGACGTGCGCAACAGACTTCATAACCACTACAGCAACAAAACAAGTTTTCCGTGGCATCACCTCGACTAGTTAAAGCTGAATGTGACATTCGCCATTGTTGTAAACTTATATATTTACGTCATAGTTTGGCCATATTACTTGCACTACATACTTAACATTTGTGGACAAATGTTTACTCTTAATGAGAGTGCTGCTATTTGACAAACGAAATAAAACGATCAACGTTATCACTTGGCTAATACATTCTGTTTAAAATATCAGCAAGCTCCAATTCTTCAATAGTTTACATCCTAGTCAATAGGATTATATAAAAAAAAAAAAAAGCAGAATGCATGCAGAAATAATGTGCATAATACGCAAAAAAAAAAACAGTAGTTCTATGAGTAAGTTTATTTTTTATTTATTTTTGCTTTGAACGAAAAGTAAAGCACCCTTCATCGACGAGAAATGTTAACATTAATTTAATCACGAAAGAAAATTCTGCTGCTCGTACCACCATTATCCTTCGCTATAGTTTCTGTATATAAGAGGCAAAGACAGGCGGGCATATTATAACGTAGCCCTCAATGTTTGCTAGGATAATGCAATGTAGAGTATTTCACGAACAAGCGGTCTGAAGACTGCTTCTACGTATCTGTGTTACATTTTTCACTAGCCACTTTCCTTTAGAATGACATCCTCCGCCGCTTTTACTCAAGACATTTACCGCTTTGGAAATAACTGCATAGGGCGGTATATTTCGTAATAAATTTATACAATTGAAATGTTTTTCACTCATAGATTTCCAGTCACACGTACCTTAAATTGTGTGTCTTAAAAAACTCATGCCTGAATACACTCTTAAACAATACGAGGTCTTTGAAGTGATACGTTATATAGGCGATGTGTAACTAGAGCCCAAAGTATTTCGCGGATTGTTATGGTAGTATGTAGTACTTCACAGTTCTCTGTACACTAAGAGACATTACCGTTTGCTTATTGGTTGCCGTAATCAAGCGATCCCTCTGTACAGAACTGTTCAACCCTGAGTCACACTACTGCTTCCTGCTTATTATTGGCTCACAGTTAAAACAGGGCGTGTCCATACAACTGCTGTCCAATCACAATGGAAGGAGAAAAGACCAAGTGTTTGAATGAGTGAGTGAAGAGCTCTGGGCGGCTCTTAACATCGAGGCCTTGAGAGCCGAGCATGTGTTTTAAGTCTTGTACCTCGCCAACGAATAAATTGAAGAAATACTCGGCGCTCTGCTCGTAACTAAGGCCAATGGTGCACGAAAGCAGTATATTTACGCGATTTTCTATATAACTTGTTTTTCTGAGGGTTTATCGACATTTTTGGTACGACAAGACGTAAATATTAATTTTTAACAACATCTTGTTAAATATTCACTACCTTTATTATTCTGTAAGCATTGATGGAAGGTGAGAAATAAGATATTCTTTCTTATCCTCCATCAGTGCTCCGATAGTAGTAATGGTAGAGAATATATGTATATCATTGTAAGGTGTTCGAATTTATTCTTTATGTCTTGTGCCAAAAATTTCGAAAAATTCTCTGAAAAACTACTTTTGACCAAAATGAAGCTAAATACACGGATTTCGTGCACCATTCCCCTTAATAGTGCAAAGTCATTGAAGGCATATTGAATAGGTGCTGCAGACTACTAAGTAGTCGCAGGATTCACAGCGTATCCGTCTTTTCTAATGATTTATTCCAGACGTATTGAAATATGTAGCTGGGAACGTTTATTGGGCCGACTGCGATGATCATGGTAGTTCCAAGGGAGTGACTAAGGCGGAAATTTCATTAGTGACTCTGAAAAACACCATGTATTCACTGGATTTTGAATTTCGGGGACTTACTTCAAAATGGAAAATAATTACTCCCTTCTCGTTTGTGATTCAAAATTTTTGTGTGCCTTCAGTAGGAATCATTAACGCAGAGTATGTGAATGTGAGCGTCAAGTGCATAAGTTGTATTACATGTTATGCAGGCCTAGTGCTACTAATTTTCTGAACATAATGTCCTGGAAATTCTGGTCAGACTTTTATAGAATTAATTCACTACAATGCGACGTTGTTCACACTTCAAGCTATCTTTAACTTTTCATCAGCGTAATTTTTACTTCGTGTGATGTATACTATTTACTCAGCACATTTCTGAAGTCGTAAACATTAACTCGTTCTGGGGACGTCTACACATGCATTCTTATTCTATGTTTTAATGAAATGGAGATTAAAAACGGAAATGTTCACGCGCGTTTTCTAATGGAATGTGACTCATCAATTTTTGCACCTAAGGAACATGCTTTATTTTTAAAAAGAAAACATAATAGGCCTACCACGTTTCCACATTCATGTAAGAAAACGATCTGTACATTTTAAACCTTCCAGTCACAATGTCCTATATCTACGGGAGGTTGCACAGAAAGTGGCTCTATGGCTCTAATGGTTTGCACTGTAAACAGCAGAAAACACCGTAAAATGAGGCTCCTCCCACACGTGTGAGATGTATCATTCGCTACTGAGACAATGTTCTGCACAGTCTACTCGCGTTACCTTACATATGTTGTAGATCAAACCTTTGCAGAATCACACCATGTATGAAGTCTTTGGTTTTTTTATTATAAATAATTGTCACGTATCGGAAACGTTTTATACATATTTTGAAACAAAAATATTTTATTTTAGGTTGATCTGTACTTTTACTTATATTTTAACTGTAAATTACAGTTAGAAACAGTTGTCAAGCAAAAGCATATTAAATGAACTATAGGTTTTTCACGGTAAAATGAGCACTTTTGGAAGCCCTGCTTAAGATCTACTTGTATGCACGTCGTGTATTATTCCGCCTTATGTAAGACAAACTTTTACCCGCTGCTTTACGCGTGGCCTCACTATAGGGTTCTCTACCCACTGAGCTACTGCGGCCCTACTATCGCGTTCTCTACCCACTGAGCTACTGCGGCCTCACTATCGGGCGCTCTACTCACTGCGCTGCTGCGGCGCCACTATAGGGTTCTCTACCCACTGAGCTACTGCGGCCCCACTATCGGGTTCTCTACTCATTGAGCTACTGCGGCCTCACTATTGGGTTCTCTACGCACTGAGCTACTGCGGTCCCACTATCGGGTGCTCTACCCACTGCGCTACTGCGGCACCACTATAGGGTTCTCTACCCACTGATCTACTGCGGCCCCACTATTGGGTTATCTACCCACTGAGCTACTGCAGCGGCTCTTGGGAAGGAATGCAAGACAGCCCATAGACAAAAAAAAGGAGAAATTTTTAAAAATGTTTTTTTATGAAGTAATCCTAAGAAAAGTTTAATCCAATAACTATGAACATCCCTAATCATAATTTTTTTTGGAACCGTTTGAGATATTTTTCTGGGATAAAAAGTAGCTTATGTCACTCTCTGGACCTCCAACTATATCTATGAAAAAAAAAAAAAATCACGTCGATCCGTTGCTCCATTTTCACGAGAAAGAAGGACAAATAATCAAACAAACAAATACACTTTCGAATTTATATAGTAGTAAGGATTAACATTGTCATGAACCTCATCACTTTATTCATGCGTCGGTCAAGTGAAACTCTGAAATTATTATAAAAGTAAATATATAATAAATCTGCTCATTTTTACACTTTGATGCATTAAAAAACACAGAATGCAAAAGAAAAAAATTAAGTTATCAGAAATGGTTGCCTAAGACTATTCGACGTTAAGATAAGGAACTACTACCCATCCACAGTTACCAACTTTACTGGGCGCATGTCAAATAGCGCGCCTGTTAAAACATATGCAGGTAGGGGCCGTGATTTTCCAAAAGTTGATTTCAGAAGTGCTCACTTTATCGCGAACAGCCTTCACACACAAATGCATTGTGTTGTCTCTTTTGGTGTAATTTTCTAGATTCGGTTAAGCTTTGTTTGCACGAGGCGGAGGAATAGCCTGGAAGTATAAGTTTAGCAGAGTTTCAGAAAATTAGGAAGTAACGTGAATGATTTATACTCTTATAATCGGCTGCTGCTAGTAACGTCAAGTATAAAGGAATTTTATTTGGTCCCGATATATGCAAAGCGTTATATAAATAGCAGTACATTTCCGAATAGAAAATCTGTTTGTATCTGTCGATGGAAGGGTTTGAGGCAGAAAAGCCAGGGAGCTATAAGGGCGCCACTGACATGCGCGCCTAATACCCCATAGCTCCTATCTGTAAGGTTCTGAAATGACGTGCAATGTTCTCATTATGCTGCGTGTACCTATGGGACTTTAAACAGCGACCCTATCAATTTATCGGTGGAAAGTGTGCGGCAAAATTCAGTGTAGGTGCCTATAACTCTCTCGCAAGTTTCCGACCAGTACTTTGAAATACAACAGTGTGAAAAAATAACTTTTAAAACTATGTTAGAGGATTCGGGAATTAGTAATGTATTTCTAATGTGCGTGATATCTTTATAGGGTCAGTGATCCCTCATCTGAAGTGTGTTTTGTTTCCGTTAAGTGAGCGAGTGAAGGGATCAAGGCGGCTCTTAATAGCGATGTCTTGAGAGGCGATGGTGATGAAGCGATGCGAGCACGGAGCAGCGCCGGAATGCAAGGGCGGCGGAAACGGGAGATCCCCGAGAAAACCCGGCATCCAGCGGCACCGTCCAAAACGATTCCCTTACGCGAAAATCCGGGAGCGACCCCGCCGCGAATCGAGCCCGGTTAACCTAGGTGGGAGGCGAGTGGTCTAACCACTAAACCGACGCGGCCCCAACATGTGAAGTGGTTTCGTAAGAGAAACGCGAGGTTCCAAACACCTTTGCAACGCAATTCGGTGCACGGATTCCGAATGTTCTGTGTACATCGTGCGCACACACACGCACTTTCCACACAACACGCGTCGGAAGTAGGCTAAAACAATGTAACTACACATTACTTACAACTAGCGTGTTATATAAGACTTCTTCCATTCAACTAAGCATACAAATATGTAGGTGCACATTTCCAAGACGAAGAAATGTTACCAAATTTAACACGCCATTGAAGGGGAAGCAGAATCACAATGCTTCGTGGCATGCACGTGTACCCTCTTTGTCTCATGTGTTTTCACATCCGTTTTATCGCTACAGACAAAAAAATTTCTCACTTGCTCCTGCTTGCTTCGCACATTAAAAAAAAAATAACACTCACTTATGCCAACAAATATTTTTGTAAAAAAATTCATTGAAATTTAAATCGACGTAAAAAAATTCAATATGACACCGTACTTAGAAGGTTCTGATGGTTTATCATTAGAAATTTGATCTCATTCAACAGAATCGTTTTCGAACGATGACGAATTGAAGGCCCTTACACAATTGAAAACTTTAACATTTGACTGTACGTTTCCTTTACGGCGCGTTATTTCTTATGAAGCTTGACACAATGGAACTATCAAAGGTAAAGTCAAGCACTCTTGACTTTACGATTTCGAGAAGTTGAAATTTAAAGTCAAAGTCAAGCAGCCATTTTGCCGAGGATCTAACAGAGGTTATGTTGAAAGTGCGTTATTTTATTGTAGGGCGATTTTAATCTCGATGTATTAAACGAAGCTATTTTTAAATTAAATAAAAGGAAAACAAATATAATGTGAAGAAGATACATATGAATTGGCATATTTGAATAACGTAAACAAATTAGTTTTTTGTTTTGAAATAAACTTTTAATATAAATGTTAACCCCATTTTTAAGAAAAGGTACGTAAAATCCATTCCTGGATAATATCGTAATTATTTACATAACAAGATACACATTTTTACGCAGCTCGCAGAACCGATGTTCAATTGTCTGAACTCTGACTTTAAAATATTGTATCGTGTATCGGTGGTTTCGTCGGAGGAAAGGAAACGTAAAGTCAAATGCTAAAGTTTTCTGTTGCATAAGCGCTTTTAGTTTGAAAGTTTTATCGTGCTCGTTGCGAAACACAAGCTGCGCTGCCCAGCTCCCGGCGCGGCCTTGGTCGGAGGGGGAATGTTTGTGCCATAGCTTCTGTTCGGAGAATGAGAACTTGTCTCCCCCCCCCCCTCCCCGTCTTCGCGCCCTGCTTAGGTCACGTGACTGTCGTGACGAAGGGAGGTGATGATGCGCCAGACTCCTCCCACTGCTCTGTCTCTCGGTTAGGGGGGGGGGGGGGGAAATCTAACTCGAATAGTGCACTAATAGCGCACGGCCTCCAAATAACTCTTAATTCAAAACATGAAGAGTGGTGAAGCTAATGCTGGCAGGTGGAGTACGTCGAAAGCGTAGAAACGTCACGTGAGAACATGAAAAGTGCTCATGGTTAGAAGGTGACTTGATAAGCAGTGTTGTTCTCGGATAACAAGGAGCCAGGAAAAAAAAGAAAAAAAAAAGCCAGTAGCATCGACCTGTCTGCTCACACCACTTATGTTGCCCGACCATCAATCCTCTTCACTGATAGGCACCCCAAGAGTAACAGCGCTGGGTTTTTAGAGGTTGCGAAGGAGGGGTGGGGGGGGGGAGGGGTAGGCGCCTTGACGCCTAGTTAGCGGCACGTCAGGGAGTACCGAGTGTCAACGCCACTTGGTTATTTTTTCTCCTCCGCCGCAAGTATCGGATATTTCGTCCCGCCGAGACGACAGCAGTATCGGTCCTGCGAGCCTTGAGATGCCTCTGGTTGAACGCCGCCGAACATTCCATCCAGGCACCGGATGGTAGCTCGGTGTAACCTCACAGCAGGTAATAATACAGCTGTGAAATATCGTAACGGGTCTAACCGTTCGTTGATTGGTTGCGCGACGCACGCGCTAGGAACTGGCCGTGTCTCTGATTGGCCGCTAGTGATAGGTCGTTCGTGAACGATTTCGTTCGCAATGAACTGATCACTGAGTGAACGAAATTGTTAGATTCGTTCGCGACGAAAATAATCGATTCTTCTGAGTCAACGATTCAGAAGCAAAATACGAGCGGAAAGAACGTTAAAAGGGGGAGACGATGTAAGAATTAGAAAATCAGATTCGTTCGTGAAAAGAATCGGGAGTCAAGGGTCATCCAAGATTGTACAAAAGGCGGGAAGAGAGGGAGAAGACCTATACAACAAGCATCGTGTTACTACTACTACTACTACTACTCTCTCTCTCTCTCTCTCTCTCTCTCTCTCTCTCTCTCTCTCTCTCTCTGTTTGAAGATGCCGCCTGCACGCGTATCGTGCTGTAGCTCGTAAAAGTCGTTTAGAAATCGTTCTAAATAAAAGAATAACTGATAGAGACATCTCAGGTGCCAAAATATCCCAAAGGATGACGCGGAGTTAAGGAATACCCGAAATTGAGAGCGAGTCAAGACTGAGTAAAGAACGACAGTAAATAGGAACAAAAAAAGAACTAGGTGAACTATTCTTTTGAACGAATCATTGCACTGAACTGATCCAAACGATTCGATTCGTCTGACTCGTTCTGCCCATCACTACAGTGGCTAGTGCTTGGGGAAGGAGACTCCACATTGGTAGAGCTACAAGCTGGTATAGGCTATTCACGGTAAAGTGAACACTTTTGGAAGCCTTCTCATTTGGAATATTAGCCAATAAATATATTTAATTCTAACCTTAGACGTTAACTTCCGAGTGCGATGGAATATACACACTGTGTTTATTACTTACATGGATATGTTTATTTGGAAAGGATAAAAAATGGCTGAAATAAAAAAGTAACTAGGGCCTCAAAAGTGCTAACTTTATCGTGAACTACTTATAAGTAGAGACTAGGAAATTTCGCGGATTCCTCTGAGGACAAGTTGAATTGTATTCACATGTACATATACGTTTGTGCTTCCATTGGTCCATAGTTTGTTAGACACGACCCCGAACGACTTTCAACCAATAACGAACCTGCAAGGAAAACGGGAACCGAATTCCGTGTTACTCGGTCTGGGGTTAAACTGAAGCAACAGCCAATGATAAACTAACCGATGATCGAATGCACTAAGGACTGTGGTGTCTAGCTTGTAGCCGAATCATTCCGCGAAATTTCTGGGTCTCTACCTACAAGAACGTTGCGATGCGCTGACTAGCGAACGACGACCCAACATGATTCTGGTGTGCGCGGCTGGACTCCGCTTTATAAGCGGCTTTTCCACCTCTGTATTCGTAAGTATTCTGTGACGCGACAATGGCAAGGGCACGCGTCACCAGGTCTTTCGTCTCGACAAGTCCACGACACAGAGCAAGTTATAATCCACTCACGGTTACTACACACTTTTCTGAAGCCCTGCTAAAGTTCCTACTTCCAGATATTCCCCGCCTCGTGCAACTAAGCTTAACTAAGCTGGATAAATTACACCAAGGACAACGCACCGAATTCGTGCGCACTCAGTTGTAAAGGCTGTTCACGATAAAGTGAGAACTTTTGAAATGAACCTTTAAAAAAATCACTGGCCCTGAATGCATATATTTTAATGGGCGCACTAAGTAACATTTGCCCAGTAAAGTTGGTAACTATGGATGAAAAATAGTTCCATATCTTGGTGGATAACGTGTTAGGTAACCATCTATGATAACTTAAATAATTTCTTTCGCTTTATGTTTTTTAATGCATCGAAGTGCAAAAATGAGCAGACTTGAATAATATTTAATTTCCTTATAATTATTTAACAGTTTTACTTGACCAACGCATGAATAACGTTATGAATCCGATAGTAATGTTGATTTTACATATGGCGGAAGAAGACACAACGTGCATACAAGTAGATATAAGCAGGGCTTTCAAAAGTGCTCATTTCAACGCGAACAGCCTATAATGATATTTTGCATGAAACTATTTCTTACTAGGCGCTACCAACAACACGTTTTCTCACTATTTGTATTCATGTTTATTATAAATGAAATGTTCTAATTTATAGATAATATATAGGCAAGACTTTAATTTAACGAAAAATAATATACTGTTACAATTTCTCTGTCCAGAAATTGAGTGGGCTATACCATGTTCGTTAAGGGATGGCGGTCTTAATCAAATACAAGAATTAGTTATAATTTCCTTATTTTATTTACAATAACTACAGCAAAATTCTCTTAACTCAAATTCTCACTATAAATTTCATTACTTACTGTTCAAAATTGACACCAATTAATACAATTTATAATTACGACAAAGAAATCAAAAAATAAAATAATTAAAGATCAGTCCCAATAGACAGCGCATCAACATATTCAATTATTTTTATAATTTATGCGTCCATATTCGACAGTTCGAATATTTACAATAAAATCCTGTTACACTTCCATTCAGTCCCACCTCAGTTCAGTCCATGTCCGCCAGTCGCAATGTTCTAAGAGACCTCCAAGCGCCCTCGCACACAGTAGGCTTCACTCGTCGGTTTCACACCCTCTCGTCCATTCAAGCCACGAACACCTCACTCGCCGTCGTCCCTCAATCTCCAGTCGTCGTCCACACGTCTATTCGTTCGCGCACATCGGCCAGACGGCCTCCATCCAAAGACTCCGACCGCTGGGTTCGGCAGTATTATAGTGTCTTAGGCCAACACCTATAATCTTCCACAACAGTGCTGCCTTCGCCTTCGACTAAGGAGGGTGCGTCTCTGCTTCTTCTGGCCGTATACGACTAATAGCTTCGCGGCACACATCCTGTACACTGTGATAGGCCTGGAAACAGGTCACCTTGAGCCTAGCCCCTAGTGGGTCAGCGGTCACAGTGTATAGCACCGATCTAGGTACTTTTCTTACAACAATTTCTCGCAATTTGCAAACAACACCACATCGAGAGTCGCTCCACAAGAGCCTACCCCTCCCCCACCTCCCTCACGGGTCATGGGGCGGGCGGGGAACCGACTGAGCCGTCGTGGATGACGGGAACTGGCCCGTACTCCTTACAGTACCTCCGGGAAAACAAGCGATTTTTAGAACTGGCAAAGAGACGACTAATCACCAAACTGTTTACGACATTTTTCCTCAAGCATCCCCGACCACATTGACATACTCCTGGCTACTCTTACGGAACCAACGACGCCAACAATGACCACACCAACTTCCTCCGACCGTCAACAACGGCCTCAGGAAATGAAAAATTTGAAATGGAAACCGACTTCCAGATAGTAAAACGTAAAGGGGACAGAACAACCACGCAGGAGAACAAGCGTCTCCATTCTGTGTCGTCTGAGGCACATACAAACACCATTCCTACACAAAATAGGTTTTCCCCCGCTTAAGGAGGTAACAGAAAAAACCTCAGCAGTTAATCATCCGGCTCTTCAAGCATCTCCACCCACAAAACACAAACGGCTGACCACAAACACGACAGAAAAAACAAAACCAGTACAGATTAGTGGTTCCAGACCCACTAAATACAGCTTACTTGTTCAGAAACTGCGAGCTATTAGTAGGGACGGGTTCTCCCTTCTCCCCACAGCTCGCGGAACTCAAATCCTCACTAAAAACTTTGATTTTTTCACATCTGCTCGCACAATGCTAGAAGCGAACTACATCCATTACTTTACTTTCTGTCAAGCTTCCGAGCTCCCACAGAAAGTCGTTTTTGACCTCCACCCCACAACCGACATTGCGGACATCAAGACAGACCTGGAATGTGCCGGATACTCAATCCAGCACATTTATCAATTTAAAAAACGCATCACAGACCAAACAGACCCCACCAAATTCACGTTGGAGCCGCAACGTTTTTTCTGTGTCACGGCGGCGCAGAACACTTCTCTCCCTCCTCTGCACTCTGTCACGAGAATAAATATGACAATAGTTCACCCCCGACAATACCAGAAACGCCCGACAGACGTGGCACAATGCGCAACTGTCTCGCTTTAGGACACACCAAAAATCACTGTTCATGCCGACAAAATGCCCTCACTGCGCCGGCCCTCACCCCGAGAGTGCTTGCAAAAAAACGAAACCAACTCCAAGCCGACATGCAGTAACTGCGCAGGCGAACACACAGCTCTCTCAAAAGCCTGCCCCAAGTTCCTGGACTTGGTGCAGAAAAGAACTACTGCTGCTGCTACGAAAATAGCGCAAAAACTGCAAAACAACCTCCTGCCCCGTCCAGGTTCACAGTCAGGACATTACAGCCTGGCAAAACGTATTCGCAGTCACTCTCTGCGTCTATTCACAAACCAGCTCCCACTCTAGACACCCCTGCAATGCCAAATACACAACCTCAGTCCCGCCCTCGCCAGGAAATTCGCAGGAGAGATGCGAGGCGTAATGCGGGATTTCCATGAACTCATGGAATTCCTTAGAGCATGCGACTTCGCCTCGCTCATGGCTCATTTCCACCCCTACATTCTAAAACTCCGCAACATCACAGAAAAACATGAGAGAACCTGGCTACTTCTCGAAGCCATGGCGTCATTTGCGGCCCCCTAGCCCGTCAACTAGACCCGCATATGCCATTTTCCCCTACTCTGTACTGGAGCGACTCCGAAACACTTTACAACCACATTAATCACTATGACGAGCGAAATAATCGCGTATATTTTCTAGTCGTACACAACTGAGCATTTTAAGTTTTGCAGCACCAATTATTTATTTAAGACGATTTAATAACTTTAATTACACCGCTTTTAATGTATTTAAATTTTTCCGTGTCAAATAAAAGCTGTTGGTAAATTAACGACCATGCTGCCATCTCTCGAGCATTTTCATAAGCTCCGCCCCACCAAGTTCTGTCGGCCAATCAGAGCCCTCTGGCCTATATTTATCTTTAACTTCACTCACGAGACGTGTTTTCATGGCTCTGCTTTCGAATTTTACAAGTCTAAATAATTATCAATACGGAATATAGTTCAAAACAACTTTAAAAATATAAATTCACGCCCTCAGCGCAATTATACCGCCCGATTTCATAGAAATAAGGCCCCGAAACTGGCTGGAATTTTCCGATCGGTCCGGGACAAAAATCGACCACGTTTAACAAAACTAGTTGGCGCTGGCATCGCGCCAGCCATATCGCTCTCGGACTTCCCCGAGTTAACACGTTTTACTTGACTTTTAGCCGCTCGTCACGGTACATTCACACATGCATTCACACACCAATCAGATTGTTTAATTGTATTTAACATATAAGATCTGAAGTAATTACTGAAACTGAAACAACTACACTGATTTAAATTTCCGCGAAACTTAAATTCACCACTTCAATATACTTATAATTAATTTAATTATATAAACCCTTGCCACTCCAGTCATGGGAAAGCTACTTATATCGAAAATTTAACTTCATTTGGCTATTAACCTCCGCTTTTTATACCAAACTGTCGCTAGCTCTCTCACAGGGAGCTCGTGACAGTACTTCACAAGTTCTGAACTTTAAAATTCCGCGCTGATAAAATCAATTAACTTCACCACTCTCTTTTATCCCGTACAGGCAGGGAAAAAGAGAGTAAAAATCAGTTATGGAAACAGCTCCCAGGCGCTACCCTGGGAATCCTGTACAAGAATGTTGCCTTGCAGCTTAAAATATGTTTGATTGGTGCGGGGGGGGGGGGTTAGCTTCTCCTAGCCTCCGCAATCTAATTGAGAACCAACTGGGTGGCCAAGGTTCCTCGCAAGGGACCGATCTACCCCCTCGCTGAGGGAGTAGCGTCCCAGTGATGTAAAATGGCGGTGGCCTATAATCTTCCCCAACTCGCGTGATGCGTCGCGGATGGCTGTGGTGCCAGCCAGTCTCGCCAGAACATTATTGCGTCGTCGCTAAACGTATCGGAAACTCCAGCAGGTGAGAGGAGGTCTGTGACGCCATCAAGTCCCGCCGCTGTCGGAATTCACGGGATTCCCAGGAGGGGAAATCAGGAGGCCGCGAGGGCATCGTTCCACGAAGAGGGGAGGGGGAGCTGGGTCTCTCATTACGGCGCGGGGCAATTGAGTCGGCGCCAGCTGCAGCACATAACAATAATTATGTGTTAACAGAGGTATGAAACGCTTGTGATGCATGGAATATTTAGAAAATAATTAAACACTTCATACTTGGAGTGAGTTTTCAAGGGTTTGATTCCAAAAGTGTGAAGAAACCGGGTATAGACTACAGTGTGCTTGCCTTAATACGAGGAGTTTTAAACTTCTTCGCGCGAGTCATTTTCCCCCAATATACACGAGACAATTAACTTGAAGGGCTGTTCTACATGCTTGGGTGCAGCTAACAGCTTTGTGAATATTACTGTCAACTAAAAGAATTTTTGGAGAAATCAATTAAATATCTGTTCTGAAGTTGGAATTAGAATAGTCCTTTGATCAGACATATATGTTTTCCAATATTTCCGTCATAAATAACTGCAAAGATATTCACCACACTTCTTAAATTATACTTTGTTAATATTTCAAAAAATACTTTGTCAGACTGCTTGTTATTTATTCTAGTCTGGTATTCAAATTCGTGTAGAGTACACTGTATTTCTTTGTTTAATGTTTGCGTATAGTAATGAACAAAATCTTATTTTTTACAGTTTAGTCTAACTAACAGAATGAGCCGTTTTATTCCATCTTATTTTCTAAAGTGATCTCGTTCTCATTTCAGCAGCTTTAACAGAACAGAGTTTGTTCTTCCCGTATCATATTTACTCTGGTCTTTCGAAGAATTATGCGAGGTCCTCTCCTGCTAGAAGCCCTTTGCGGCATTTTAGTTGCAGAAGTAAAGGCGCAATAAGGGCGATGCTGCCGTGTGAACGAAAAACCATTTCGCCTCTACGTAAAATGTAGTGAGCCGTTTTCCTGTGGTGCAGTTCGAAGCCACGATGTTAATGCAGTTTATATAAATTCACAGGCGGAACTCTGCGCGAAGGGCCCTAATTGTTTCATTTATACAAGTACCCAAATTGTGTTCATTAGTTTTAAAATAATGCCTGCAACACGAAAAATGACACATTGTGATGTATTCGGAGAGCCCCTCTTGAAGGATACATTTTCCTTTTGAGAAAGCAGATAGTGGAAGGTTTTAAAATTCCTTTCAAAACATCATTTTTAAACTCAGAGCAACGCAATTCATCCACGAGCATGTGTGTGAGCGCATTAACAAGTAAATTGGAGCTGTGGCAGCAGAGAGGTTTGAAACAAACGTCAAAACGTCAGCACTGAAGAGAAACATTTCCTATATATAGTCCATTCGCGATTGGAAGCGATTACGAAACTCAACTTTTGAAAAAACACTTAGCGTTAGCTGGTGCATAGACAGTGAGAAAAATAAGTGGGCACGGGTACAGTTAGGTTGCCAGCACGTAGAGAGAAAATAGTTCCAGTGTTTTAACGTAATTTTTAATTTACCGCTCACAAATGGGATTCAAAAAGAGTTGTCTATTATTTTGCGAATTATTATATAGTAATTAATGACGTGATGCTGACGTATTTATATTTCAAAGTGTCTTACACTCTAAATCGGAATCAGTTATATTTTACTGATTGTCAGTTGAAACTGCTCCATCCGGAATCAGTAGAAAAATAAAACTATTAATCTATAGTCGATTAATAAAACTCACAAGGAATAAAAAACCGCGCATCACAGTTTGAAATAAATCAAGTACAATTATTTTGTCGCAAAACAAAATTATTAGCCTACACGTAAAAGGAAATTTTGGAAGTGGTTGGTATCGAACAGCCACCCCAACAAGCAAAACATCCTCTTGTTTCTTTTGGCCCAAGTTCTACCAACTCTGCACCTTTGACACTGAGGTAAACGGTCTCGCATTTGCGGAGTAAACATAAACTTACAATGGCGAACGGCTCTAAGTTTCGTAATGTGAAAGTACTTCATGTTGTCGAAATATACACACATTATGCGTACGTAGGTACATGTCTTTGTAAGGCTCGAAAGTCAATATAAGTTAATTTTAGTTCAGATTGCGTGCTTTAAAAGATAAATATATTGGTTTCAACGGTGTTGGTCGGTGTTTTATATGTATTTGCCATTTTACAATGAAACGAGATTTTACAGACTGAAACTGTTATTTGAAGAGACAGATTGACTAGTAATAACTGTGTTTGTCGTTTCCTCATTATTTGATCTGTTAACTTGCAAACCACAAAACTTTTGTTGGTGTAAATTCACCTTTATTATTGAATCACCACACTATAGCGTCAGTTAAACTATCGCTGATCTATTTGTCACTAAAAATAACAGTTTAAATCTGTAGTGTCTCGTTGCATTGTAAAATGTCGGATACTGGTTAACATCGATAACCTCGTACATTGAAACCACTATATTTTTTCTCTTTTAAAGCACAGGATCCGAACTACACTAAATATATGTGCCTAACTATTGCAAAGATATTCACTTGCATTGACGAACAATAATAACTAGTTTTCTACTGCTTGATTAATGATTTCTTTTAACTGATGAATTAGTGATATTTTTTTCTACAGATTCCGGACGGAGCAGTTTCATCTGAAAATCAGTAAAAAATAACTGATTCCGATCTAGAGTGTACACAGTCACGTGATCGGCACAAGGAGAAAGTAGCACGGGAATTGTTTACTTCCTTCACTGTTCTTGGCTGGTTGTGTTTGACGATACTTGTGCTAACGAATCTGTGCGATAATCTTTTTGTAACCTATAGTAACTTATCTGTCTTGTTTTACCTGCTATTTATTATTAGGCTTTAAATAACGTTTAGTGTAAACTTAAGCTCACGTTCACACTGTATTGGTTCCTTTCGTTTCTTGCGCAAACTTGCCACCCAAGCCAGGTTAAGAAGTTACTTGTAGTGCGTTCTCGCGTATTTAACAATCGCGTGTTCTATTTCAGGTTTGCTTACAATTCAGTTTACTTTGTTTCACGTTGTGTGTTGCGGTAGTGTTTGTGTGCAGTCACGAGTTGTAGCAAAGTGACGTCACCGCGCATCAACGCCAACAGGACATCGTTAATGTCGGCGAGTCGTCGTATGCGTCAATCAAGCGAGGAGAAATGGAATCCTGCAACGTTTCTGCGAGAGTGGCCAAATGACGAAACTCTCCAGAGCCACAGTGCTAAGGTACGTTAGCATATTTGTAGTATTAACCATTGCGTTAGTAAACTGTGTGTTAGGCTAAGGCTAGATCTACAATGCCACGAAGAGGTCGTACCGACGGTGGCTTTCGGAAAATCCCGTAATAGCTAGTAACTTTCTATTGCGTGTGAATAAATCACAAATTATTGTACATTATTTTGTTTTGACAACTTTGTAAACTAAGCATTTTTGGGTGTTGGAGCAATTATTTTTCCAGGAATATTTATTTTCATCAATTCATTATCTTTATGTTACAAGATAACCACGATGTACACGTAAATTTCGTATCTTCAATGTGAAATTTTCCACAGTAGTGAAATTCTCACATGTTGTTTTGCAATGTTATGTTTCCTGTAAAGCTATAATAAATATAATAGAATAAAAATAACTTTTCTTACAAACACATATTCTAAAATATAATAAGAGGCCTACATAAAAGGGAGTCGCTATAGTAAAAAAGTAGGCCATGCTTCAGATATATTAAAATATTAGAGGTTTTTGTTGTTAAAATCAAATGCAAATCTATGTTATAAACTGCTTCAACATTTACTAGTGATTTCGAGCAAATTGTCCTATCATGTGGAAGATACTGGCAAAACCTAATAAAGTCCGGAACAGTTTTAACCTGGACACGGTTCCCACGCTTCTTGAAAGACCTTGAAAAGTGCTTGTAATGTAATCAGGAAATCAAGGGCCAATCCTAAAAGTGCTTGAAAAATTTTCATTTGTTTAAAGCACTAATTTTCATAGTGTTTATTTACATGGTATTCCTGACAAATTAAAAGTGGTGTCCAGCCATTGTATTTACAGGAAAATGTATTGTATGTTTGAGTAGTTTCTATGGGGCTTTTTACCTTTTTTTTTATTGTGTACAATACTAGGCCTCCATGTTTCTTCTGTGTACAAATATTATCAGCAGTTGTGATGCCATACTCATATTTTTGTTTCAATCAAATTTGCTTTCCAGCATTGCCAAACGTAGGAGAATTCTAGTACACAGACACGAGAATGTAGGGTTTGTGTACAATGTACGATAACAACTGATCTCATATGCTGATATCTGATATCTGATGCATGGTATCGATAACTACAGTCATACCCTCCTATTACTTTGAAAGATATTACATTCTTTTAACGTTCAGTCATATTGACATCCCATCTGTATAAGGACCATGATATGCTGTGGTCATTGTAATCGTAGCATTATTATCAATTCTTAAAGAATTTACTTCATATTCCCTCGTATGTAACTTATTTCTTTGGCTTCCAGACATGATACTGGAACACGCTTTTAAAATGTTTCTTGTAATAGACATAGGACAAATATATTGATTCCAGTATCCGACATTCATTATTAAGGTTTAAGATATTACAAGAAAGATGTTGTTGAGGCAGCCGCTCCGTGTAAGAAGAGAAAGAGGACACCGCAAGAGGGGAAATCCATTGCGAGCATCGATGACTTCACTGTTCGAAGGACCATTTACATGATGTACAGCGAAGGTACAATATGTTAAATGTAATGCTATACAGTAAAACCGAAGAAGTTTTACAAAGTGTGCCGTTGTTCAGTAAATGGGTGTTGGGTTGTAAATAACCGAGAATGACAAAAAGTAAGCGATAAATGACTACGAATGGGTAATTATGAAGAATAGATGTTTTTTTTTGAACGAAAGGTTAGGCCTATACAATTGTAAAAATATATATGGGATATATGCACATGTTGTATAACAAATGTGGGGAAGTTAGGGGCATTCTCTTACGCAGTACGATAGATGCTTGCCTACAGCTGTGCTGATCAGGGCAACTGTTCTAATAAATACTAAAACGTTGAGATGTTTAAAACCAGTAATAGTTTGAGGTTAAAATGTAAATTTTAATTCGTGAAAAATCTGTATTACCACATCAGCTTAGGTTAGCTTGCATCCTAAGTTAACCTGCAGTTTAAAATGTTTATAATTTTGTAATTGTGCTGTAGAATTTGCGAACTGGTGTTAAATACACGTATATTTTAGCACACAATGCATATTTTCCTGATTTTTAACCTATATTACCTCCATTGTCATTGCCCCTCCCCCCCCCCCAATTTGGAAGAGAGGGGAGAGGGAAGGGAGTATTGTGTTAAGCAAACATCTGTGCTCAAGTGAAATTGTTGTTTAACCTATAAAGGACATAAGAAAGCACTTACAATGTTTGGTATTTGTGGGATAACAAACTGCACATAAGTTACTCTATTTTCAAAATATTGTTCACACACAAAACCATTGTGTGCCTTTGGGCATCTGTTAACTTTTGTTTTCATATTGACTGTGCAAAAAATGCTTCTACAGAACTATGGTGAAATAAACATTAGCGTTGCAGCCAAGACAATTTCTCTGGCATTTCATACATAGTACAATTACCTGCTTTTCTACTATTGTTTTATCTTGGTCCCTGGAAATGTGTAAAATTAATGTGTTCCACTGTATTTACAACACTTGTCATTATTTTCACATATAGTTGTGATAATACAGTTCGGAAAATGTACGTATCTTATAATATATTTAATACTTTCAGGGGGGATAGTACGATTCAGTGCAGAAACTTACATACTACTGTGCTAACACAGGCTAATCTGTTTTAGATTACCTACGTTATGTGATATAAGGTCTGTCGTATTATTTCTCGCATAATCTTACAGGTTGTCACATCACCCTCTCAAAACTTCTGAAGGAAATTCAAAAAAGTGACATCGATTTCCGCAGCAAGAGGACACAGTTGTAGAGTCTTCTGCACATCATGGGCTTCAAATGGAAAAATGTTGACGGAAGAAAGGTGATGCTTGAAGATGAAAACATTGCGATCCAGAGGTGTTTCATTTTGAGGAGGTGCATGGAAGAAAATGCGAAGGGGGCCAACTTTTTTTTTTATCGACGAAACGTGGATTTTTGCAAAGGTATGCTATGCTGTACAGTGGATGTTTTGGAACCATTTCACATCTATGTTATAATTGCGTGCTAATTTGTAATTCTGATTTCAGGCACCACACCTAAGAGCTGGCAGGACGAGACAGTCCACACAGCAAAGAGGCACTGTGTGGGTGAAGGCAAGCGTTTTGTCGTCGTACATGCTGGAGGACGTAATGGCTTCGTGCCGGAAGAGGGGTTTGTTGTTTGTTGCAGGTCAAGCGAAAGGAGACTACTATGGACAGATGAAAGGTGACACTTTCGAAAAATGTATGAAGAAATTACTGGCGTGCCTGCCGGAGCCTAGCGTCATCATCGTGGACAATGCACCATACCACAGTACACAGGCCAGTACTCCAACCTTCTGTTTTTAGTAAATAAAATGTTTGTTTTGTTTGTTGCGTGTTAAATTCATTCCGTGCTAGTCAACACAAGAATCATGAAAACAGTTACATGCAATGTGATATACAGCTGAAGTATGTCTAGCAGAGTAGTTTTAGACGTTCTAATCACGTCCATGTTGTAGAAGTCTCCAATAATGGAATTTGGTCTTCAATCAATACCTTGCAACCAACCCATTATTTAAAACTTAATGTTTTGGAAATAAATGTGTTTAATTCAAACATCGTATACGACAGATGTACTGTCGGCAACATTCATAGGTAATTCATTTTAATTTGTTGTATTATCTTGTGCTAATTTCAGCTGGAGAAGGTCCCTAACAGTAGCTGGAGGAAGGATGCCATCATCAATTGGCTGCAGGAGCACAACATTCCGTGTACTTCTACAGCCTTGAAGGTCGAACTGTTTGGGGTGGCGAAAGCGAACTTGCCTCCAAAGAGGTGAGTTTTACTCCCTGATGACATAGTGATTGTTTCTTTTCTGCGACCTAACTTTTCATTTGTGTTGATTAACATCTTGTGTGTTACACATAATTACTAGGTATGTGATCGACGAGATGGCTCGTGAAATGAATCACCAGGTGCCACGTCTCTCTCCCTACCATTGCCACTACAATGCCATTGGCTTGTGTGGGCCCAGGCGAAGAAGCACTACAAGAGCCACATGGGCAGGGGGGAAAAGTTTGATAATGTAGCAGTAGAGAGCATTTGGAAGGAAGCCCTTGATGTGATCACCTCCGAGAGGTATTTTTGTCTCGTGTGGGATCCCAGCCTCAATTTCACGTTTTTCATGCAGTAGTCATATCTGTGTGATTTCCCTATGTGTTATCTTGTGAATTACACTTGGAGTTATTTCAGGATGTTGTATATTCTTGACATTTCTACTTCTGGGAGCTGGTTTGTGTACACTGTAGCACCGTAGTACTGTTCTCCTCACCCTCATGTCCTTGTCCAACTCTTCAGACCATCAGTAGCATTAGCTGTGTGTACTGTTGTGTAATAAACGTTGTCTAGTCTTTTCCAGTAACCTCTGTTGTGACTTTCTAATTAACGTATCACTATTAAATCAACTTATCTGTGTACTAACACATACTATTTACTAACATATGCATGGTTGTGGAAATTTTTTTTTGTGAACTGTTCGTGTCATTTTCCGGACTGTTCTGTTGCTTCTGATACACACTTCAAAATCACATTTACATCTACTTTGTTATGCGTATTATTGCAAAGTGCTGTATTAACACGTAACTATCTTTAATGCTTAAATATCACACTTTCTGCATATCTTTTTCTAAGATTTTCTACTGCAACAATTGACATAATTTATACATAGCGTGTTCAGCACAACCAAAAACTCCAACGCACAAAAAAGTATTTCTGACATGAATAATATTGTGTTCAGGTGGTCAAAATGCGTGGATCACGTGGAGATGCTCATTGAAGAGGACTGGCAGAGGGAGGTCCATCAAGACATGCAAGATATGTCTCCATTCATCATTCCCCTGGACTCGGATTTGGACACAACAGATGAAGAAGATGCTGGAGGTGATGGAGAGGTTTTAGCAGTGCCACTGAGTGAGGTACCAAAGTGTTCTAGTTGGTCAGTCTGATGGTAAGTTGGGTACACTCAGCAGGCACTACACCCTGTATCCTTTTGTTGCAGATTGTTTTTTTCAAATGTTACATGTTAATGTAATAATGTTGTTGAATGTTGTTTGATAGCATTAAATATTAAGTAAAGTGTATATCAGAGAGTATCTATCTAAGTATGTCATTTTGTATAGTAATTTCTAATGTTTGGTGTGGGGATGTGGGTGTTATTCTGTTTTCATAGCAATCCCGTGTTATTGCAGGTGCTGCTGTTTTGAGTTGCTCATGTACTTGTTTTAATTTATGGCAATTTTGTAGCAAAATGAATCAGTACAATCAAAAAACTATTACCGGTACTTCTGACTAATTAATTAATAAACAGTACTTATAAGTACTGCGCTTATACCTTTAGGCTGTTTACTATAGCCTCATTCCTGGGTTATGTTTTATTTGATATTGTCTTACAACTCGCTGCCTGATGAAGCTGGCTTAGCCAGCGAAACATCGCGATCGTGCAACCGCGTGGAAAATGTGTCTTCCTCCTTTGTGTGTGCGAGTGTGTGTGTGTGTGTGTGTGTGTGCCTGTCGACAAGTATTGACTGTAAGTACTTCAATTCCCGTCATTTTATATACTTTTAGTAGCCTAGTGGCGTACTTGCAATTTCAACAAAATTTGTGGCACACTTATGTTGCTCCTCCTTTAAACATACGTTTACCAACATGTTTGAACTTGATTGTTTGAATATTAGACATGAGTAAAACCGATGGCTTTTTGCATTGGGAATCTATAACCCATATAAAGTAGAGGAGTGAAAATACGTATCTGATGATTTGTGAAACTGACATATCCTTATTGGAATAAACGACATAGTGTTTATCGCCCACCCCCCTGCACAAACACAAAATATCAAATTTATCATTCTCACTTTTTATTTGTTTACAGTATAAAGTATTTTGAGCTTTTTTTTTTTGTTATTTGCAGTATAAAATGTTTTAAGCTTGTATCACATGTACTTTTGTGTGAATTTCTCAAGATTAACACTATACACTTGTAAAATACCCATTAATAATATATATGACTTGTATAATGGGCTCGTCCATGTACGAACACATGTACACACAAACACAGTGGGATGTAAACATTGCCACATGGCAGTCACATGGCAGTGTTTGTTTACATTTTGCGGAAGGATACAAAACTGGCCTGCAAGTAGATATTTAGCAGTGCTTCTAGTAAGTAGCTTCCAATGGGGAATGGACTATTGTTGATCCACGGTATCTTCGGCCTTTTCAGAAGCCCTGCTAAAGTTCTACTTCCAGGATATTCCTCCGCCTCGTGCAAACTAAGCTTAACTAAGTCTGGAAAATTACACCAGAGGAACAACGCAGTGGATTCGTGCGCACTCTGTTGTAACAGTATTTCGTATAAGAACTATTTCTTACTAGGAGCTACCAACACACATGTTTTCTCACTGTTTTTAGTCAAATTATTTATCAATGAAGCATTATAATTCATAGATAAAATATGCTTAACATTTCAATTTAACAGAAAAAAAAAGTAACTTTTATGAACACAAGTATAAAACGCTTGTGATACATAATATATATGGGGAAATTTTTCAAAGGTTTTAATCAAAAAGGCCGAAGAAACCGTGAATGGACTATAATCATTAATCTAATAAACAGCAATATTCCATTGTAAACGTAACGCAGAACAATCCAAAAAGGACTAAACGCCCACCTTCGCAAATATGAGTCAGTTATCGTAACAGTTTAAGTTAGTGAATGCAAAATTCACGTAATTCTAACAACGGTCTCAAACTTAACGCATGGTATATGCAGCGTCTAACGAGTGTGAAGTCGTTGATAAACAAGAACTGGCCCTTAACTTCCGAAAACTGCGATTAGCTCATACATTTAAATACTTAATAAATAATGGCGCGCAGAAGCACTGCGATCTATATTATATGTCGGCATTTACGTTCTGCAATTAGAGTGCGGGCATTGAATAAACTTCAGCTTCAAAAACTTTAATTTTATTTATGTTGAGGTTTCGAAATGTTATGTTTACGTTGTTAATCAAGCCCGTATTCTTAAAACAAGCATCCAGTTGCACGTCTGTAAACCTTAATTCCATTCGGCAACGCGTGTTTCGTAGACGAAAGTAATAGTTGTCTATAACGGTCACTTAGAAGTCGCAGCAATAAATTAAAAATGTATCAATCCTAACTTAATTGAACCGAGATACTACAATTACACTGGAATTGCCATCAGGTTACGACGAGTTTGGACAGAAAACTGCATTGTATTAAAGTTAGGAAGTTTTTCGACTGACTTTAGCGGATACTAATAAACGTTCGCCCAGTCTGGCCAAAGAGAGTTGTAAATAACAGCTTTTCTTTCATGTACCTGTTAAAAATACATTGAAGAAATGTTCTATGCAAAGTGAAGAACGGACTTTGGTGCGATTTTTTTCTCCTGAAACGAGCGATGTGCTGAGAGATTAAAATGGTGTTGATAACACTCCGCAAGATACAAACTGCACGTTGTTTTCATTATATTATTTTTTTTTTTTTGGAAAATATGTTACCTCATCTTATTCATTTCTCGGGGAATTTTGTTTCATTAATTACATTTTTTTTTTAAAATGATTTTATGTACTTTCCGGTACTGGCTTTACGCACGAGTTCCTAGAATTAGCCACACTATAAACGCACATCCTCCATATCAAGAGAATTTCTTCTGCCATTTGCTAAGTATGAGTAAAGTGGATTTGTTGATGACATGACGTGCAAAAAGTGACCCAAAAACAATTCATTACCGCGATACAATAACTTTAGCTTAGCTGTTATGCCATTAAACATACGAGAGCTGTTTCAATTTAAAGTCGAATTATGTGAACGTGGTTATAGTGTACGTTGACTGACATACCCAGTATTACAAACAGACAAAATGTGTCTTAGAAGTTTAATGGCACTGGTGAGTTCATGTTATTACAGGGTATGATTGGGATGTGTCCATTGCTGGCCATGAGACGAAATAAAAATCACACACACACACAGAACTCAGCAAGACGAAAAACGAAAAAAACCGTTGACAACACCGCAGACAGATAATTAGGAAAATATGTTTCCGGTTTTCACCTCATCTCAGTCTACTGGGATTGTTCTTCCAGTGTCTCACCTGAAGAAGGGAACATATTTCAGGCCCTGAAATTTTGCGAAGACTTATTATTTTTGTGTTATCATTTCTTATCGTCTGTGTCCCAATTGATTGTTTATCTAATATTTTCCCTGGTTATTTCTGTGGTTCCTGTGTTTTTCGTAGTGTTGATTTATTTGGTTTTATGATCTGTCAAGGAATTCTTTTCGTGATTTGTGTTTCATTGTGGTTTTTGTCCTATTTGTGTGTGTGTGTTTTTTGAGTTTTTTTTTTGTTCAGCCGTGTCCATTGATATTGTTTTTTTTTGCACTGTTTTGATCACGCATGTTGTGTTTTCGTTTTCGTCGTCCTGTTGTCTTTTCTTTTGGTTAGCTTTTGTTATCTGTCCTGTTTTGTAATTATAAGTTGTTCGTCCGTCTTTTTGTTGTTTTGTTCAGCCGTGTCCATTGATATTGTTTTTTTGCACTGTTTTGTTCACGCATGTGGTGTTTTCGTTTTCGTCGTCCTGTTGTCTTTTCTTTTGGTTAGCTTTTGTTATCTGTCCTGTTTTGTAATAATAAGTTGTTCGTCCGTCTTTTTGTTGTTTTGTTCAGCCGTGTCCATTGATATTGTTTTTTTGCACTGTTTTGTTCACGCATGTGGTGTTTTCGTTTTCGTCGTCCTGTTGTCTTTTCTTTTGGTTAGCTTTTGCTATCTGTCCTGTTTTGTAATAATAAGTTGTTCGTCGGTCTTTTTGTTGTTTTGATTTGATAAATATTTATTTTTCACTGACAAGGAAACGGCCTTAAAGGCTGTTCACGATAATGTGAGCACTATTTAAATCGACCTTAGAAAATAGTCACTGCCCCTGCCTGCATATAGCGTAATATAACAGGCGCACTTGGTGACATACGCCCGGTAAAGTTGGTAACGATGGATGAAACATAGTTCCATATCTTAACGTCAAAATATAAGTGTTAGGTAACCATTTGTACCAACTTAAATTATTTTTTCGCTTTGTTCTTTCTTTAATGTATCGAAGTGCAAAAAATAGCAGATTTGTGAAATATTTACTGTTAAAATAAATTCAAAGTTTTATTTGATCAACGCATGTATAAACGGATGAGGCCTATAGCAGTGTTAATCTTACATACGGCGGAAGATTACACAACGCGTATACAAGTAGATCTTAAGCAGGGCATTCAAAAGTGTTCATTGTTCCGTGAACAGCCTATAGCTAATTATCTGTCTGTGGCGTTGTAAAAGGGTTTTTTAGTTTTTAATTTTGGTAAGTGCTGTGGTGTGTGTGTGTGTGTGTGTGTGTGTGTGTGAGATTTCTATTTAGTCTCATGTTCGTCAATGGGCACAGTCCAGTCATACCGTCATAATAACACAAAATGCGAACTAAAATGTGTAATTAGAGGGAGAAATCTCAAATTCTGAACAGTAAGTGAACGCTATCGTATTAGATTTTACCAGACATATATATATATATATATATATATATGACAAAATCCGTTTTAGAATATTGCTGGACATAGTATTAGCTTAAATCTGAAAGAAAATTCGAATCAGATGGTTTTTTTCTGAGTTCACATACCATTTTCATTACATTGAAGTGTAAAGTGGTGCTAGAATACGCGTTTCCAGACCTTTCGTCTTCAAAAGTAACACTGAGAGTAAATGATTTTTAAGGGTGCAGTTTGTTTAAAATAGGATTACTTGTTGCAGTCTACTTGTATCTATTTTGATGCCTAGTAGTATGCAATGAGCATTTTTCAGCGTATCAGGAGATGTAACAGCGTTCACAAGAAACGCCGCTGGAGCCACTTGTGCGACGTCGTGGCTGAATCCTGTCATTCGGCCATTAAGATTTTATTTATACTGGCATAGGCTGCCAACGGTAAATTGAGCACTTTTGAAAGTTCTCCTTAATATCTAAAGGTTGTTAAAGATAAAGTGAGCACTTTTGAAATTAACCTTAGAAAAATGTCACTGCTCCTGTGTGGCATACGGGCTCACTGAGTGACATGCACCCAGTAAAGTTGGTAGCGATGGAGGGAAAGCAAAGAAAGCTTATCTTAACGACTAATAAAAAGTGCTAAGTAATCTTTTGTAATAACTTAAATGCTTTCTTTTTCTTTCTGTTTGTTTTAATGCATCCAAGTGTAAAAATAAGCAGATTCGAGAAAATTTTTCTTTTCTAATACTTCCACAGTTTCACTTGACTGACGTTTGAATAAAATGATGAAGGCTAAGACTGTGTTAATCGTACATAAGGCGGAAGATAACACAATGTGCATGCAAGTAAATCTTAAGCAAGGCATTCAAAAGAGCTCATTTTACCGTGAATAGTCTATACTTGCATGCACATTGCGTATTCTTCCAATATATGTTAAAAAGAAACATTGTCGTGGGCCTAATCATTTTATTCATGCGTCGGTCAAGCGGCACTGTGAAATTATTAGAAAAGTGAATATTTAAAAAAATGTTATTTTTCTTACACTTGTATGCATTAAAACAGAAAAAAAAAAAATCATTTTAGTATTCGCAAATATGACCTAACAACATTGATTCAACGTCGAGACTTGGGGAGGGAGGTCCATGTTATTTGGACTAGTGTCTAATTCGGGCCAGCTGTGTTTCTCAGAAGCATCAACAGATAGCAGCACTATGAACGTGTGGCTAGTAGCGTATGTTCCAATTCAGTATTGCTTCAGAATTGTTTACATGTGGACGAAGCGACAAAGAAAATACGAAGGTAAGTACAATATTAAGGGTTTTCATGTATTAATTAAATTTTTTTAGATGTGTGGGATAGTTAAATAGTTACAGGAAATGAGTTCTGTTTGTTTTGTATTTAAGTTAGTATATTAAACCTTATTTCTGTACAGTGACAAAAGTATACTCAAATACAATAACTACTATATCAAATATGGCGTTAAAGTTGTCTCGTTGTGTAATTTGGTCCAACAGCCATCGTGTAATTTAGACCACTGGTCCAAATTACACGAATCTTGCCCAAATTACACAAATTTATTGTAAATCAGCACAGAAAATTAAACTTTTTTTTTTTCCATATTTTTGTTTTAGATTACCACAAGAGAAGAACGTGAATCTAAGGGGATTTATGATAAATGGAAGGAAGAAGACTTGGTAGCAGCCATACATGCCGTAGAAGAACGAGTGGGGATTAATAAAGCTGCGGTCATGTTTAAGTTCTCAAAACGTACACTTACGAGAAGACTAAAACAATATTCCACAATTTAGAAATGTAAGCCTATTGGTCGACCTCATGATGTGCAAAAGGGTCGAAGATGATCTCGTCAAACATCTCTTACATTTGGAGAATATGTTTTATGGGTATGTATATTTTTGTACAGTTCTTACAATAAGTATATAGTCATGCCTACAATATAGTATTTATATCGGCTCTTGGCTTTGTACATTTTTTAATAGTCATAAAATAGATTAGCCATGCTTTGGAAATGGGTATTTTCTGCATAAATTAAAAGTATCTATGTTATCTGTTGATTATTTATGGAAGTTAATTAATTCGTGTCACACAGGCTAATTCCATAGCTGTTCAAGAGAAAATGCTTATAACTTTTGATTGGTTGTAGTAAGGTAAACTAAATCTCTGGTACAAATTTACCCATGATTTAACTACATAGTCCGTTGAAAGAAAAAAAACGTGGAAGGAAAATCGCTTGTAAAATATTATAAATAGCGCCCCGAGAGTCATCTGTGTTTACACTTTAGTATCTACTATAGTGCTAGTAAGCCCTTTTACCTGGTTCCACAGATAGCGTTACCTACTTACTTTTGTGTTTTTTTATTAGTATCTCTTAACTTACTGTAAGTACTTTAAATATTGACTGTTATTATATTTTGTAAAGTGACTACACATTATTGCTTCTTGTGTTACAGATTAACCAGAAAAGGACTTATGAAACACTCTTTCGAGATAGCAAAGAAAATTAAACTCAGCACTCGCTTCAATGAAAAAACAGGAAGCTGGGAAAGAATGGTTTGAAAGGTTCATGAGACGACATCCAGAGTTAAGCTTGAGGCGGCTAGAAGCTACATCTTCAGCAAGAGTTGCTGGTTCAATAAAGTAGTCGTCAACAAATTATTCGATGCGCTGGAAAAAATAGTAGACCAGGAGCAAAAAACAACATCCGGAATTTTTAATATGGACGAAACTTCGTATACTGTAGTGCAACATCCGGAAAAAAAGTTATTGCACATAAAGGGAAGCATCAAGTTGGTGGCATAACTGCTTGCGAAATGGAGCAAAATGTGAAGGTGTGTATATCATGAATGCCGCCGGGTCATTTATTCCTCCAATGCTAGTCTGAGCGAGGAAAAGATTGAAAGATTCTCTAGCATTTGGCGCTCCCCCCTGGGACAATTTCCATTTGTCAAGAGTAAGGTTGGATGACTGCAGATGTGTTTACGGAATGGATATCCGTTTCATTCGGAACGTAAAACAAAGCGTGACAGAAAATGCTCTTCTCATTTTAGATGAACACAGCAATTACACCCAGAGCTTAGATTCAATCGATCTGGCTCGCAAAAAATGGGGTTATTATGCAATAACTGCCATCTCACTGCACACACCATATGCAACCACTCGACATTTTACATGATGTTTTTACAGATGTGTTTACAGATGCTGACTTTGCTGCTGCGTCGGTCACTGATCGTCAATTCCAAGAATCAGGCGCCAAGGCGCAAGAGCAACCAATTGAGCCTAGCTCTGTTTCTCTAAATGTGATGATGCCTGAACAAATGGAGAGCAATGATGATGAACTGCAATCTAAAGTTTACGATCCACTAGAAATAAATGTGCTTAGCACTTTCAAAGACATTTCTGATCGTTAGAATGATGTTCTTGGTTCACCTGCAACGCATTATATATCCACGGAGGAAATAGACCCGCTTCCTTCTTGTTCATTTTCACCAGAGCAAAAGAAAAGGCGAAGACGTGAGGTTTCAGGCACAGTGCTGACATCAACGCTACACAAGGGATCGCTTAGCAAGAGTCCACGTTTCTCATCCAAGACATCTGCGTCAACGAAGAGAGAAACATTTATTTACTAAGGTGCAGCCGAATTACCAAAAAAGAAGTAAGTTCCTGTTCCAATGGCCCAGATACAGTGTGCATCAACTGCGGTGGCACTTATGACACAGACTGGATCCAATGCAATTCTAGTAAACTTTGGTCACACGAGGAGTGGGCAGACTTATGTGATGCACATTTTTACTTTTACGGAAATCGTGGGAAATGCTAGGTAATTTTATTTCTCTCGTTATAAGGCTAATATTTTATTGCCATCTTTGGAATTAATATTAGCACTTTATGTATAGTATTAATTATATCATAACTGAATCATATTTAACTGACCATTGCTGGAATATGAGGACTTACTGTGTTATGGCCCTCTAACTGAGTCTGATTCTAAAAGTTGTCTCCTTTTTTTAAACGATTGAGTATGTTTTGATTCAAAAATTTACATTATGCATTATGCACTCTATATACAACTCGAAAGAGGAATAATACATTAATGGGTACAACAACTTGTTTTCGGTTTTATTTTTTCTTGTTTTCAGTTGGACCAAATTACACGACTGTGAAGCTCAAATTACACGCCACTGGCCCAAATTACACGGCAGTGAAAAATTTAAATAAACTTTATAAACTGAGTTATATTATAGTAAATTGCATTTTACTTATAGGCTTTGTAGCATCTTATTAAGTTAATCCGCCTCTAAATTTGAAGTGTTTGGAACATCTGTTATGGATTTTATAGGCATTCGAAGTTAAGTGGTCCAAATTGCATGAACCTCCCCTACTTTCACTCAGTCATTAAAGGCTATTCACAATAAAATGAGCACTTTTAAAATCAACTTTAGAAAAAAGTCACTGCCCCTGCCTGCATATATTTTAACGGGCGCGCCGAGTGACTGCGCCCAGTAAAGTTGGTAACGATGGATGGAAAGTAGTTGCATATCTTAACAGCCTTTACTTACTTTGCCGGCTGCATGCTGGTCAGTATGGCCGTTAAAATATCTGCAGGCGAAGGCAGTAACATTTTTCAAACGTTGATTTGAAAAGTGCTTCGTTCACCGTGAACAGTCTGTACTGCAGTCGGCCAACACGAAACATGTTCCACAGCATCCGAAACCACAAGAAAGCCGTGTTAACGTGACTACTACCCGCTGTACCATAATGTGCTCGGCTGACCACAGTGGTGATTACCACCCACGTATATGGCGATGGGGAGTGACCAACCCACGGTGGCTGACCAGCTGGGAACCCACACGGTAATTAGAAAGCAGATCGTGTTCAGCGTCTGCTCGCTATCACATTGAATACTAGTGCCAGGTCGCGCCCCCTATTCTTACCCCAAACTACCGCCGTCATTAGAAACCCAGTCACGAAAAACTTCATCGGAGGCCCTCGCTGAACTGGACAGAGCAGATAACCAACAGCTCTGAAACGTCTTTGCGTGCCAATTTTGGAATAGAAATTCGACTGGAATTGATTAAAGAGAGATCAGAGTATGTCGGAACAATCACACCTCCCTTTCCCCCTGTAAAAAAAAAAATTGTTTGATATGTCTGGTACGTAGTCAAGGAAGAAATTTTAACGCCCTCATTACTCGGAATTTTCTAATTTATGAGACCTGTCTTCTACCCTTTCGGGGACAGGAAAGGAAGACGTAACAAAGAAAAAGAATTGAGGGTGGAAAAAAAGGGGGTTAATTAAAGTCGGGGCTAATAAGGCGGGTTAACTTTCAGAGAAGGAACAGGGAGCAATTAAAAATATTACGTACGACTTCCTGGGTAGTCTCTCGGGCAGGGTAACTGTTCCTCGGAGTTGGAGCGGAAATTTGTTAGGGTAATGAGAGAAGAAGTGTCAGAGGCGCGAAATGCGTGTTGAAAACGTTTCGTTCGGTGTATTTGTGAGTTGGAAACCGTTCTGGGGGTCAGGTCCGAGGCGGCTTCCACAGACTGAAGATGAGGTGGGGCTAGCTTACCTACTCTGTAAAAAGTTTTCTGGTAAACTTCCTAGACTGTAATGGAAGTTTTAAACCTATGCACTGTGTGGTTATAAAGCACCACATCAAGCTGCAGATATAGGAATGTTCAAAGGCTGTTCATGATAAAGTAAGCACTTTTGAAACCAACCTTTGAAAAATGTCACTGGCTATCCCTGCATTATGTTTTAACGTGCGGCTAAGTGGCATGCGCCCGGTAAAGTTGAAACGACGATAAAAAAAGGGGGGGGGGAAGTAGTTCCATGTTTTAACTTTGAATTAAAAGTGTCGGGTGAAATATTTGTGAAAACTGATATTATTTCTCTTGGTTTCTGTTTGATTTTCTTTTTTAGTGCATCAAAGTGTAAGAATGAGCAGATATATTATATATATAATATTTACTTTAATTGTAATTTCACAGTTTCATTTGACCGACGCATGAATAAAGTGACGAGGCCATGACAATGTTAATTTTGCATATGGTGGAAGAATACACAATTTTAATACAAGTAGATACTAAGCAGGGCTTTCAGAAGTGCTCAGTTTACCGTGAACAGCCTATAGCAGTGCTACTATGCAAAGTTGGGAACGTCCCTATGCATTTAACTGTTTCCTGAGCAAATGCAGGAAGCTACAAAGAATGTATGGGGGAAAACATTACTATTCCTGCTTTCTCACTAAGCATGTACACTGGTATGGTAAATTTCCGAATAATTTCTTAGAGTGATAACTTCCATGTGTGCCTCCAACACTGGTTCGCAGTTTGTCAGCAGAACTGTGAAAACAACGTGCTAAGACAATGATGCGTGAGTTTGTGTGCTTTCAATTGCCTGACAGACCCAGGATTTTATCATAAATAAATTTACTTTGCAAAACTTAAGGTGCACTCTGTTTCAAGTATGTTCACTAAATTTTGACAGTTCTAGAAATGTAGCGTGCCGACCAGTATCCTTCCGCTATATCTGTTCTAGCTACGAAGAATCCAAGTGAAAACAAATGCAGTGATCAATGTAGGTTACCATTCCAGCTTACTTTATTTTTATGGCCAAGTTATACTGCTGGGACTCTGCTTGTTTTATTGCTGGTGAATGGGGTTGGAGGAGACTTTAGTTTAACGTCTTTCATGAGACGGCGTTGTTTCGCAGCACTTCTTATGAGACGGTATCATTTTGAATTACTTACGTATGGTTTTAATGGACCAGTAGCAAATGTTCTCGTTCGGAAGTAACATTCACATTATTATAACCTGTAAAATGTTAACCTCGCCAAAAGTAAACCAATGCGAATAATAAACACATTCCGTATGTACGGAAATATTTTTGGCGAATTTAACCATACACTTCTTGGATTTTCCGTATAATAAACGTGTTATTTTTACGCTGCAGAGTAGAGTTTAAATGGTGGTTTTCTATGCCACGTACACTTCAAACATTGTAATAACCGTTTCTAAATACATTATTTATAATACATTTTGACTATCGGGTTCGTAATTCTTATTTGCAACTCCTGAACACACGTTGTTCTGTGGCAGTTCTTAGCTACGTTTGCTGCCAATTATATGAAAACACTTTGCAGAATCATTCACAAATGCGACGCTTCGCAGGTTTTCCGAACTAATAAACCGCGGAACGAAAACACACGTTGGTCCTTCTTACACATAACGATACTGAAAATGGCGGACCAAGCCATACACGTGTCGATAATATTACATTTCAAATAAGAAAACTCACTACAAAGGCTCTCCTACAACCAGCTATGCTCAATGAAAGTAAATACAAAAATTATTAATTACCAATAAAATATTCCGATAATACCAGTAAGGTGTTCGCATAAATGTGACGGAAAAATATCACATCCACAATGGCGTTCACAGAGCTGGAAACATTTCACTGACCGTAATTGTACGTATGCGCCGCCATAATTGCTTAATACCTTTTCTTTTTTAAACCAATTCGAAGAAGGTAAAAAAAAAAAAACACGTATATTACTTTAAAAACATAATTCAAACCACAAATGTTGTAAGTATAATTTAAGTTTGGAATTCAAACCTTCAGTTCTAAGTACTATTTTCGTCCATGATGATCATCGATATCACCAACATAACCACATATATCCTGCAACAAATCATCAGCTGATACAATATCTGCAAACAAGAGCATTTACAGTTTACTTATTGTGTAGGTTGGTCACATTGACTGTCAAACTAGAATGCACTTATATTAAATGCAGTATAGTATTAGATTGTCTTCCAACGGAGAATTGTAGTTGGCTGTACAACATGAACTCGTTAAAAATGAGAGTGTACACTACCAAAATTGTTGGGAAAGTAAGAATTATGTTGCATTTGAAAGAAGAATGCATTACATAAAATCTTTTTCTGAGTTAGGAAAGTTGCACAGCGACACTTTTTCCTTCGTTTCTACCGGCTTGCTTCATATTCAATGTGCCGCACCAAACACAACTAAACTTCGGTGCAGCGCATTTAATAATTGCAATTTGTTTGCTGCCTGTTTGTTCTTGGCGATAATTATTCAGCGTGCGACGCTTTGTTACAGCCAACATGTGGCTACCTTCGGGTGTAGGACGTGATGCCTAGCCACCAGGCCATAGTGTTGCCAACAACATTTATGTGCGTTTCACACGAAAACCGGCAAGTCCTATAGAGTTGCACCAAGAGTGAGTTATTGGCTAATTACAACGTACTGCTTAATACGATGGCATTAAGCATACTATTTGCATCAAGGTAAACAAGTTGTATTTAATAATAGGGTACAAACCGCTAATTTTTACATGATGGGGATGGGTACGACGTACCATACCTTCATTATAAGATCTTGGTTTAATTAATTTGAGTACAAAATTTTGTTGCTCTAATGCAAGTACTTTGTATAACATCCCACATAATATTCTTTTCGGACTCCGCCTTTCAGGGCTTCTACAAATTTTATTATTTTAGATGAACAGTGGGGTGTCATATTTCTAATTTTTTTTTTCACGTCAGCAATCCCCTGGCACTGTGTGGTCACATGTTTCCGAAACACGTTGTGTTTATAGGCTATTTATGATAAAATGAGAACTTTTGAAAGCCCTGCTTAAGATCCATTTATATGCATATTGTGTATTCTTACGCCTTATGTAAGATTAACATTGCCAAACACCTCGTCACTTTATTCATGCGCAGTCAAATGAAACTGTGGAATTATTTAAAAAAAGTAAATATTTAACAAATCTGCTCATTTGTACACTTCGGTGAATTAAAAAAAAAAAAAAAAAAAAAAAAGCGAAAGAGAAAATTAAAAGTTATAAATGGTTACCTAACACTTTTTATACGACGTTGAGATACGGAACTACTTTCCCATCCATAGTTACCAACTTTACAGGGCGCATGTCACTCAGGTCGCCCGCTAAAATGTATGCAGGTAGAGGCAGTGATTTTTTTCGAAGGTTGATTTCAAAAGTGCTCACTTTATCGTCAGAAGCTAAACTTACTGTTACCTAATTGTAACGTTTTGTCCATTAATGTAAGTACTTTCGAATAAAATTTTTATCATCATATTCATTTGTACTTTTCCATCTTTGTCTGTAACCAAGGTGTGCACCTTTTATTTCATTTCGCTTTATTCAACTTAACTTCCCGTCATTTTCCACTCTATCTTTCGTTACTCGTAGAAAAGATGAGTGTAAAAGTTTTACTCTGGCAAGATGCTCAAAGTAATTATAGTCCTCAGTTTTAATACACCGCCAAGAGCGAGTGAAAAATTTACCCAGGAGTGTTTCGGGAAAGTCGAAGTTCAAAGTTCACACGCTAAGTAATGTTTGGGAACGCGGCTATGCAGAGCGCTTCACGGAGGGACCACTAGCCTCTCAAGCGGATATTACACGATACATGCAGCCGTACTTGGTTCTTTGTACAAGCTTCTACAAGCCCTGGTGTACGAGCCGGTATACCAGCCGCTATATGAGCCGCCATGGAAGATTCGTATTACACGACAGCATGTGGCACCCTCGGTGGGTGCTCAGTGTATGGTTTGTAGTAAATATGAACCTCATTCGTAGAACTGCTACCAGTTAAGTCACTTGCGTGGGCCTATAAAAATACTAGCTAGCACATCTCGGTATTGCTATATTACTGTTCGCGTTTTACATAAATTGCTTGCTTGCTAGTACAGTTTCATTCATTTTGTTGAAAATGTCGTGAATTCACTAAGAGTAGGAGTCTGTTCTTTTTAATATCGACGAAAATTACTGACCGGTTGCAAAATATAGATTTTTATTTACGTACCGGGATATTATCCGCATGTAAAGTTTAATTATAAAAGAAGCATTCGGTACGGCGGGGTTTCGAACTCACGCTCAAAAGTCGCATGGTCTTTGAGGAACCCCACGACTATACCACTGTACTACCACTTCACTCGCAGTTTCTTGTAGTTTATATCTGATAGATATCATAAGATATTGAATTGATTTTTTCATACTGTAGGCAATGTTTTAAGTATTTGGAACGGTTTTGAGCAGTAATTGAATGTTGTCATAACCAATATTATTCGTCGTGGTCTATTTGAAAGAGTTTCAATCTCACGGATGTAACATCAAGATGGAGGCTTCCAGTTCAGTTTCTTCATCAACTCGTTTCAAGTAGTAGCCACGGGGAGCGCCCTACGCTCTGAAACTGCACGTGATTGGCCAGATACGAGAGCCGGTATGGAACCTGCCACGGAAAATAGGATAGGTCCAATTACCAAACCTGTGATGAAATCTGGCAGCGCCAGGCGAAAAATGCCATGACGGGTGCCGTACAGGCCGTTATAACTGCAGCTACGGCAGACCTTGCACAAGCTTTTACGAAATCTGGCAGCGTGTAATATGGCCTTCAGCATCTGCGCATCTCGTCGGTGATGCGAAGCAACAATGACGAAGGGAAGTGGCGCACTGCATAGTCAGGAAGGAGTAGAAAATGTAGAGACGGAAAAAAAAAAAAAAAAAAAAAAAAACACACACATTAAAGGAAAATGGATACGCCCATTAAACGTGAAGTGCCGACCCAGTTTCAGCGCAGTGGCGTTGGCTGGAGATGTGGCACGGCAAAAACAACAGCCCATTGACAAACGAGCTGAGGGCATTGGTGGTTTAAGAATTTTGAAATTGTTTGGCGGGAAAAGAAGAATTTTTTTTTTTAGCACTTGTTAATCGTCCTTGACGAATGCCTAAAAGGTCCTTCGTAAAGCTAACACAAGAAACTTCATTTACATGCCTATAGTTCCATGCATTCCCGCTAGAGGTATAGTAAATAATCCGACGGAAGTAGGACCCTGAAAAGATAGGTACAATACATGCAGCTCAATACAAGTGTGTTAGTTAAAAAAATGCGATAGAGATTCAATCTGGCTTCTAAACACAAAGAACGATCTTTTAGTACACTATAAGGGCCACAACATATGTTGAAGAAAAAAAATGTTTCACTCTGATTAATAACATTACCCAGGAAATAGAAGACAGAGGAAGATAAAAAGGGTCGACTTTTTGTGCGATTCGCTTCAAATTAATCGTGCAAGTGTCGAGACGCAAGTAAACTTGTCGATTAAAATAAAAGTTCGACTATGGAATTTCGTACTGACGAAATTTTTTACGACATTTATAAGTGTTTGTATTTTAGTAATAATAATCTTTACAAATGATTTTTGTCTACTAATTGAAGATAAGTCCAAAGTGCAGCATCTACAGCTTTTACTACTATTGTTAGTTTTATTCATTTTTGCCGTTAGGCCGTTTCCTTCACGTATTGTACGGTTTTCTAAATTCATAAACTGTGACTTCGTTTGAGATAGACGCATGACTCGAAATTGATTTTAAATTTATTTGAAGCTGTTAGCTGCGGTAGTTCGAACACTTCATCCGACATTTAAGAAGTGTTTATGAATATCAAGAAGACATCTTTTGTATCATTTGCAATTGTCAAAGCCCATTTCTTCATGCTTCTATAGCTAGTTTGGATGAAAACTACAGTTAAATATGATCATTGAAAGTCATGCCTGTAATGGGATGAGTATTCATTTCAACGTGAAATGAAAGACATGATTGGAAAACAACACAAAATATCTTCACTTAACGAACCAAATAAAAATTATTCATTCTGATGTTGTATGGAACATCTAGAAAACAAACACGCAAGTGAAACTACGGAAAACATATTGGTCACAACACTAACACAAATAATCAGCTGCAAATCAAAATTATTTATGTGTTCATAAATTATTAAGAAATAACATTTATTAATGTTTATGTGCCCTCAAATTCTGCGTTTGGTATTAAGATTGACGAATGTTTCCTTGGAGAAACACGTTAGTAGTAAAACCTTAACGGAACTTGGGCATAATTTGTATCTACGTTTACACGACGTCGGACCGGGACAAATCACGATGCCACCAGTCGTGAGCTATGCTTATATGCAACTGACGTCCCTTGGTGGGCAGAACTGAGCTTTGGTTGGTCGGTTTGTCGTATTCGGTGTAAAACTATTTCAAAAGTGCTCACAATTCGTGCTCATGTCACAACAAGTTACGAGAACTTAACATGCTTGCGACACAACCGCTGTCAAGTTGATGGAGCGCGGGTCTCATGTTGCGCAGTTTTACTCTGCAAGTTTAAAGGCGGCAGTAACTCATCGTAGCCGATTCCGAAGGACTTGGAACGAACTGGTAATAATAAATCATCAGCTGAGGAGTATCAGTGGGCGAAGATAATATTTATCCATGAACACGCCGCACCTCGTAATTACAAGAAATTACACGTTATTTAGAACATTTAAGCATGAAGATTTTAATTTGATTTAGTTCGCTTGGTAATGCAAAAAGAAGAAAAACTTTTATAATTTTGGATGTTTGTTGTTATTCGTCACATTTATTGCTACAAAAGGCAGGAGAAATATAAAATAGCCGGTTCTAATCCCCCAGGGTCCAGAGTCGGGACACACGGACACAAAAATGCCTCCCAAAGTTATCACAGAATTTCTCTTTTTTCCCTTTCCCACTAAAAAATCATTATTTTCCCCCTTTCCCAGCAAAAATTCCCGAATTTCCAGCCTTCCAACAGCGGCCATCTTGGCAGCCAGTACCTTTGCCTAATCCAGCGAGCTGTTTGCACATTGTGACTGAGGTTTGCCCAATGTGGATGAATCAGTTAGGAATTGAGAAACTCCTGCCAAATTGAGAAATCATTCCCGGCGGTGGCCAACTTGGTATCGATGACCTATGTCTACTCACGACAATTGGTGACCAGCTGATGTCGACCAGTTTGGTGGTCAGTGGCAGTGGCGGACATCAAGTCATCGCGAATGTTCATTTTCGGATCTCGTATAACACTGCCCCCTCCTGAAGTTTGTGTGTGTGCATAACAATTGTAAGCATAGTTGGCTGTAATTTCCGAACCGTTTAAGTTATAATTGCCAAATTCATAACATACACATCAACCACGACTAGGAGAAGAGTTACGGGGTCAAGTATGCCTTATGTCAACTCTCCAGGTGCTCCAAACCGATATTAGTAGTATAGTTGTTTTGTAATGGGACCTTACCATACATTTGTGTGTCCCTGTGTCCCAGCCCTGCACCCTTGTGAGCCAGAACCAACTATTTCAACTGTTAAACATTATTGAAAAAATGCTACTCACACACTATGTTGCTTGCGACCATGTTGTGATTAACCACCAAAATGGCACACACTCACTCACCGATGTCCTCGTCATCCGACCATGAAGAAGCTCCCGTCAGCACCGACCTTCCTCGAGAGTCCTCACGATGCCACCACCTGGCTTCACATCCTCGCGCGCACTCATCCTCGGCACCTCCACCAGCCACCTTCCACATAACCTAGCACTCTCTCTCTCTCTATCTACCGTCCCCTACCTCCACCTGACCCCATCGCCACTGGCCATACTTCCTTGTGCGCTCACCAGCACCTTGCCAAACTCCAGCGACTCACTGCATGACGACACCCCAAGCACTCGTGTAACAGAGAGCAGATACATTTTCCGACCCTTGCACTCAAGATTACCAACCACACGTGATCATCTATGACCGAAGTCTACATATAAAGATAGTTGGTGGTAATTTCTGAACCGTTCGAGATACAACTACCAAAAATTATAACATAGGTATCACTCCAGACAAGGAAAAGGATCAAAGTGTCAAATTTAACCTATTAGTACTTATAAGTATAGTTGGCTGTAATATTCAAACCGTTTGAGATATAACTACCAACATTTTAAAATAGGCATCACTCCAGACAAGGAAAAGTACCGAAGGGTTATAACTGGTCTAAGCATGCTTATAAACACAGTTGACTATAACTTCCGAACTATATGAGAAACAACTACCAAAATCGTATCGAAGGCATCACCCTAAAATGACGAGAGGACTCGTAGGACAATTATATTCCTATGTCAACATATAAGCATAGTTCCAAACTACATAAGATATGGTTGTCAAATGTGTAACATTATCATCCCCAAAGACAAGAGGGGTCGCGGACCAGGCTGTAAGTTCCGAAGTACATAAGATATATAACCATATCTTATGTAGTTTGGAACTACAGTCAACTATGCTTATATGTTCCATAACTCTTCTCATTTCCAACTGCAATCCTCTTGTTCTACCACTCCTTGCAACCAGTCTCTTAGGTCTTCAATTTTAGGGCAGTCCATAAATACATGTTGTACCATATCATCCACACCACATACCTCACATAGTGAGGATGTTACTAGCCTGAGACTGTGCAGCTTCGCTTTAAATTAGCCATGACTGGTGTGCAACTGAGCACTATAATGGTTCATTATGATCCATTAATTTTTCCTCCTCTGCTCCACACTTGGAAGGATCTCATAGGTGATCCTCGCCTTGGTTGACTGATCCCATCTTCTTTGCCACATCTCCAGGGTGTCCTGCCTGATTAAACTTCGTTCTTGAGAATTCAGCCTTCTAATCCTTGATTGTTCCACGATGAGTCCTAGCTCTCTCACAAGTTTATCTACAGACAGGACACCCGCCAATACAGGGAGTGTCTTATTGGACACCGTCCTATATGCCTGCAACTATGCTTACAATGTTATACACACACACACAGACTTCAGGAGGTGGCAGTAGTGTTATACAAGATCCGAAAATTAACGTTCGCGATGACTTGATGTCCGCCAAGTCTGCTGGCCACCAAAATGGTCGACATCCTCAGCTGGTCGCAAATTGTCCTGAGTAGACATAGGTCATAGATACCAAGATGGCCGCCACCAGGAATGATTTCTCAATTTGGCAGGAATTTCTCAATTTCCAACAGATTAATCCACACTGGGCAAACCTCAGCCACAATGTGTAAAAAACTGCCCACCGGATTGGGCAAAGGAACTGGCTTCTAAAATGGCCGCCATTGGTGAGAGGGAAACTCGGGAATTTTTGCGGGAAAAGGAATAAAATGACGGTTTTACCCCAAATCGGCCATTTTGGACGGGAAAAAGGGGAAAAAAAAGGAAAATTCTGCGATAGCCTTAGGAGGCATTTTTGTGTCGTGTGTCCCGACCCTGGACTCTGATGGGTCACAACCGCCTATTTTATACTACTGGCAGGTTGAGCTATGTATTGTTTATCACATATCTGCAGTACAAATAAATCAACCGACTAGGTGTGTTACCATTAATTCAAGATAATACGTTTTATATGCATGAAAAGCAAACCTTTTCAATACAGAAGCAATTCCAAACACATAAAATGTGAGAACGATCACGAAAACTTCGTTTCTAGATAGGCAAAGAACGTATCTTGGAGTACCTTGAGTTTCTTACAAATGTCGTGTTATTTGATTTTTTAACATGTACTTCAAAATTAATTCGTTTCTTCACTCTTTGACATAAAAGCACGCTTTTAATTACTAAACATGTCGGGGGCTGCGTTGTAACCACCACAAAATATGCCACCTCATCACAGGTGGCCACACAGCCAGAATGAGCACAGAGGATCCAGATTACCGAAATAAAGTATCCTGATACTTTTTAAATTCCAAATACAAGACGATGTAATGTGGCTCGTATCAAATGGCAATGCATTCCGATTAGTGTAGGCTGTTCACTAGTTATTTTTTCCTTTCAGGCATATTTTATCCTCTAACCACCTTTTAAAATAAATACTGCCAAGTAAGAAATGAACACAGTGTGTGTATTACACTGCACTCAGAAGTTAGCATCTAAGGCTAAAATAAAATATATTTATTGACTATTATTCCAGATGAGAGGGCTTTCAAAAGTTCTCACTTTACCGTGAATGACCTGTAGGAGGCCGACCTCCCGTGGTGCATTCGGTTAGTGCGCCGTCGGTCTAGGGTGGAGGAGGTTCCGGGTTCGAATCCTAGGTAAGGCACGGGTGTTAATTTAAGCTAAGCCATAAGTTAGTTTGTAAGTTGCCCCTTATAAGTCTTCAGGAATAACGCCGAGGAAAGTTAATAAGCCCTTTCCAATCCAATCAAAGCCTATATGAGAAACGGTTTCAGTCATGTAAGAATATGTTACATCACCTCCACTGTTCCAAACATAAACGGCTTGTTTGACAGTGCACATGTTGTGAATATTAGCTTGCATCGTAAAACGTCGAAGAATCTGGAGAAAAAAAAAAAAAAAAATCTGTGCTACGCTATCATTGATAGATCAGACTTACGCGCCAAAAGGTACAGTAAGATAATGAAATCCCCATCTTGTTATCATAAATTCATGAGATAGCACTACAAAATAACGATAGTTTCCAAGCTTCATCGAGTGAGATGGTTCATATGGTATCAATAATAACGCGCGTTCGGAGAGAACGGGGTTCGATTCCCAGTCCGATCGATATGATTTTCAAGTGGTTCTCTTCAGGTGAATATGCCGGGAACGGACCATGGCTGATTACTTCCCGCTCCTCATCCGTCTTTACAGACCCGCTTTTGATGACACATTACTCTCTAACTTAACTGGAGGTTGAAAAACAAAATCAATATCTCACTATAAATATAATTTTAATATTATAATTCAGATTGGGCCTTCCCAGTAAACAAATTTGACAGAGTGGCATATTTTCAAACACATGAAAGATTATTTGATAAGATTTGCTGGAAGGAAAAATTTAATGGCCGTATTTCGTCTTAAAACTTTATTTTCAAATATAGTTGAAGGCGAAAATTTGACAGCGTGACAGGTGCTTTACGGACGCAAAAAAACTAACAAAACAAACATTGCTTGAGCGTAAACGCTCTAAGTTAGAATCTCGGTCGAGCATAAATATTTTTGATATTAACTAAAACGGTTTAATGTACACAGAGCTAAACGAATTGTTTATTGCACCAACCAAATTTTCGTTGGGGGGGGGGGGGGCAACCAAATAAGAACAACAAATAATTTGGTTTCTCCGGCGGTCACAATACTTTTTATAAGGGTTTGTGCTGGGCGCATAAGAATATTGCTTTTCATTTAGTTAACAGAGCCCTTTTAGTTAAAAGCTGTTCACGATAAAGTGAGCACTTTTCAAATTAACCTTAGAAAAATGCCACTGCCCCTGTCTGTATATACTTCAACGGACGCACTGAGTGACACGCCCGGTGGTAACGATAGATGGAAAATAGTTCCATATCTTAACGTAGAATAAAATGTGTTAGGTGAAAAGTCTTAGGTGAAAAGGTGAAAGTGTTGTGAAAATTTAAATGATTTATTTCGCTTTCTGTTGTTTTTTTTATGCACGAGTGTGTACAAATTAACACATTTATAAAATGTTTACTTATATAATAATGTCACAGTTTCACTTGACCGACGCACGAATAAAGCGATGAGACGCATGACAATGTTAATTTATATAAGGCGGAAGAATACACAAGAAGCGTATAAACAGATTTTTAGCAGGGCTTTCCAAAATACTTATTTTACCCTGAACAGCTTATATATACGAAGACATGCAATTCATAAGAGAATTCCATAGATAACATGTTTCACAGAAATTGTAGTCGTAGTGGAACGTTATCTTGGAAAGGACACGGGTGAAAAGCGCAAATTCAAACGACTTGTTTGCTGGCGCCTGCGCCTCAGTCGTTTATTGCAGTAATTCGGATCGTAGCTGCGCCGCGTAGCAGCCAACTCTTGCGGAACGCGAAATGAGTTCCAACCGAGCAGCGCGTGTGTTTGGCGTTCCTTGGAAAAAGAGCAACCGTTGTGAGGCTGCGATCTCTATTTATCCCCCTTTCTTATATTTCTCTCTCTCTCTCTCTCTCTCTCTCTCTCTCTCTCTCTCTCTCTCTCTCTCTCTCTCTCTGTCGCTTAAATCGCCCCCTCTCCTTCCTTTTTACCCCCTTCATCCACCAATTTATTTTTATCGTGTACTTCTTGTTTGCCTGGTGGGCGCTGGTATCGCTAGCAGGTCGGACGAGTGGTAGGGTCCTATGCCTTCAGCCGCTTCCTTCCTGTTATCTCGGGGAAGGGATGAATGAAGCTGTGTGAAAAAACATGCCAGGTTTATTTTCCCAGAGAATTTTTTTTTTTTTTTTTAGTCGCCGGTTTCGACTGCAGCAATAAAAAAAATGAATGAAAAATAAACAGTCTCGTAGCATCCCAGACTGCACACCATATTCGTTCAGGATATCCTCCCTCCCCCCTCCCCCCTCAACAAATTTACCGTCCTCTCTTCCGAGCCTAGAGCTCGTGAACGAGTCGCAGAGTAATAATACGTAATTGCATTCTAACTTTGCCAATTAAACTTTTTGCTTGGTAAGCTTCCGCCAGCCGAACCGATTTGATTGTATTGTTCGGCGTCGAGCGTATCCAGTCGAGGCTGCAATTGTATCTTGTTGTGGCAGAGGCTACCATCCAGTTTGAATAGTATTTCAGTTCATTTTTTACAGTCATTTTTACACTCGTTGCGCGTACACTGTCACTTTGTCCTGAGCTATCTGCGTCACTTTCCATCTTCAGGTATTTATTTTGTGTTTTTTTTTCCCTTACGGCTAGGTGACATGCCCCCCCCCCCCCCCATCCTTTGCAAATCTAGTCCTCGCTGTGTGATACTGTATGTGTGACTGTGTCCGTTTCCCCTAGGTTAAGAATTGTGTTTGGTTCGAATGGTTCACTGCTATTTAATTTTCATCGAACTCTGTGACCTAGCGCTTATTGGGAGCTTTCAAAACGCTCTGTGCCGTCACACGTCCATTTCTAGCAGACCTTGCGCGCTGCATTCCCTACATATAAAACGCCCTTTTTACAGGAGTCGTCCGACGACAAACTTGATTAGGTACTGATGCAGGTCATGTAGTTATTTAGCATTGTAGTATGTATGCGACGAGCAACGTGGTAAGTGAAGTACTGGGCATCAGGTGAAAAACCAGCTGTAAGCGATACTTAGTAAAATACGTTACAAACTATGTGTGAAATGGCGTACTCCTCCCCCCCCCCCACGCAAGAACAGGACTTACAAGAGATGCGGCATATTTTGGGAACTTTCGGCATAGGTTTTATTGTATTGTGAAGGTATTTTTAACGTCCCCCGTTTTATGCTTGAAAACATAGCATGGGACGGCTTAAAGACCCGTGCCTTGCTAGGGATTCGACTCCAGAGCCTCCCGCACCCCAGATCGGTGGCGCACCAACCGACTGTGCCACAGGAGGCCGGCTGGCAAAGGTCAATGTTATGTCTAAAACAAAGCCATGCGCGGCACTTGAGGGCACAGCAGGGTTTTTTTAAGAGTGGGATGGACCCCCGTGGGTCCAAGGAATAAAACGTTGCAGTTGTCTGATTTATTAATCTCAAAATTAAATAGTATATTTTAGTGATGTGGCTGTCGATCGAAATCACTGTGGACCGAATTGTTCTATGTGAGTGAGTGAGTGAGTGGAGAGATTTGGACAGCTCTTAACATCGAGGTCTTGAGAGCCGATGAGGGTGATTGAGTTGAGTAAGGAGCAGCGCCGGAATGAAAGGGCGGGGGAAACGGGAGATCCCCGAGAAAACCCGCCGACCAACGGCATCGTCCGGCACGATTCCCACATGCGAATATCCGGGAGTGACCCGGCCGGGGATTGAACCCGGACCACCCTTGTGGGAGGCGAGCAGTCTAACCGCTCAGCCACCGCGGCCCTGTCTAGCTAGGGTGAAAGAGCAATTTCGAACCCTGTAAACCTTGTCCTCCCTTGCTCTAATATCCTTAGCCCTACCTTGACCCTAACCCTATCTTGTATGGAGTCGACGAAATGTTATTGATAACAAAATGCAGTTATTGGACGGTTGCATTTCTCAGCTTATAAGCGAGAGCGTTTTTGTTTGCTTGCTTGGGAAACGGAGCGGCAGAATTTAAACTACAGTAATCGTCTCGAGGGCGATATAAACTAGAAAAATTTTTTTCTTTATTTGTATAACAATTTCTTTGGAAACTGGTTGCCAAATATATGTTTGCAACACTACAAATATATTAGAGAACATGTTACAGAACGCTAGTTTGGAATGTGTAAAACTGATATTAAATTTCAACAAGCAAGTGTTGACTTCAAAGTTTATTATAAACACTGCACTATACGTAAACAATGTAGTAGTATGTTTTCTAGAATAATGTGTTGTAAATACACAATATATTTCAACCGTAGGTTTACAAGAAAAATGTTTGGTAAATAGTATCCAAAGAACTGTTTGTAACACGTACAAAAATTATTCAGTGGGCAGTATTTTAGCAGGGGCGAATATTGAACGTGCGCAGCTAACAGGGATGCTAACATTGTTTTGAAACATTGAGACTTCCAACTGCCAGATGTGCGTAGTGATGCTGGTCGTTTTCGAATTCTTTTTTTTTTTTTTTTTATCGAAGCAGAGGACAGAAATATTGTGTTCAAGATCTCCGTAAGCCAGATCTGAAGCAAGAGGACAGAAATATTGTGTTCAAGATCTCCATAAGCCAGATCTGAAGCAAGAGAGAGCAAACGTAAATCTGTAAACAATTATCTTCTAGGCGATGCGTGTGAATCTTGTCTGGCCCGACGAAGGGCCAAGAATATTCCGCGAGTGAGACGCGGACTTACATAATAATGGCAAGCTATTAATAGAAGCGATTCTACTACATTTTAAACAGTAAATCATAAAATGACTACAAGTTACAAAAATCAATGTTAATGTTATTGGAGACCTTTCAGTACCGAATTGTCTCGTTGATACTGTTTGGGCCACATAGAACAATTGGTGGGGGGGGGGGGGGGGCTCGGTGGCTGAGCGGTTAGCCTGCCCGCCTCCCACCAAGGCGGTCCGGGCTCAATCCCCGGCCGGGCCACTCCCGGACTCCCGCACATGGGAATCGTGCAGGACGATGCCGTGGTCGGCGGGTTTTTCTCGGGGAATCCCGTTTACCCCGCCCGTTCATTCCGGCGCTGCTCCTTATTAAGGCAGTTTCGACAGTGGGAAAGGGACTTCTTTCTTTTTTAAGTATACGTTTAATGGGTTTCCAATACTCATAGATAAATCATTCCATTCGCTGTCAAGCCACTGCCCCTTCCCCTCAAAAAACGTTCAAAATGTAAAGTAACTTTGATATTCCTTACTTAGTTGGTTAACGTGTTTTTTCATGGCGTAAAAAGTACAGTAATTGTGTTTATTTATTAGCTAGAAAGCCAACAGTGGTACGCAAGAAGTAAAACATTAGTTTCTCAATAAAGACACAATGTTTCTTTGTCTTTAAACCACGCCGTTTTTGTATAGTAAAAAAACTAAACGTAAAATCTAAAATATGATTCGTTAAAACTGCACCAAATCAGCGAACTTGACTGCAAAGCTGATGAAACTGCTCCACTGGAATTAGTGAACTATACTTACTATTTTAGTCACTGGTGTTCATTCACTGACTTAAAAGTGACATCTGCTGATTCATAGCCAGTCAAACTGGCCTGGCACTAAAACCTCAGTGCAGTTCATTGATTCACCAGTAGGTAACAGATCGTTAACTGTAACAAAAGTAAGAATAATTATATTGATTAAATTCACCGATTCTCATCGATAGTGCAAGGGCCAATCTTCACGAAATGCAAGCATGTTTGGTCAGTCCACTTTTTTTTTTTGTCGTTGACAGGGCATAATCCAGGCGTTAAGATTCTCTGCGCACACGAAACGGAAAACATTACAATATTTTAATACGTACACGGTAAGAATGTAAATGCGGGGTATGCCGCAGTATACACTGTTGTCACGCTACGTTTTCCATATCGCCTCGTCTCGGCGATATGGACGGAGAGACGCGAGCACTGTTGCGGCCAGCCATCCCGCAGCGCCAGTATTACCCGAGCAGCTATCTCTCTCTCTTTGTGGCGCACGTCTGGTTTACACGATAACACCGCCACCTGGGCGAGCTGCGCCAACGAGATTACGCGAACCCGGCGACATCATGCAGCTTCGTATATTAAACGCATGGAAGGATATTAAGCTTTTCATTTCCCTCGCGGTGACTGAAATATGACCTGCAATGCGTTCCAAGAAATGTTCAGCGACTGTTTATGAAAGTACAACTACCAGAAACCGCCGACCTCCCGTGGCGCAGTCGGATGGTGCGTCACACTAGGCTCTGGGTTCGAATCCCGGGTAAGTTAAGTTAGGTTATAAGTAGTCTGTAAGCCGTTCCCTGCTAAGCTTTCAAGCATAAAACCGGGGAATGTTAAAAAAAACCTTTACATTTACAAACAAAAAAGACTAGCAACCACATAACTCACGGCAAAAAGAGCATCGGACATTGAATAAATAAAATCTTGAAAGCCATACACGACGGAATTACTGACACTCTATAATTATAATTTATTCAAGGTAACTTCATACTTTTTAAAATAAAACCTTCAAAAAATCACCCCATGTATAATGTGTTTGGTTATTTCCTAAATATATCACGTATCACAAGCGTTTTACATTTCTGTTAAAATCATTTTTATTCTGGTTGAAAGTGAACTTTAAATTATATTTTATCTATAAGTTATATTTCATTTATATTTAATATATGCCTATATTAAAAAGAGAGAAAATATGTGTATTGGTAATGCCTAGCAAAAAAAAAAAAAAAAAAATCGATCTCATGCAAAATATTATTAGGCCAAACTGGGGTGCGTACACATGCGGTGCTTTGTCCCTTTGATGTAATTTTCTAGACTTGGTTAGCTTTGTTTTCCACGGGGCGGAGCAGTAACTTGAAAGTAGAACTTCAACCTGGGCTTCAGGAAAGTTGGCACAAACAACTAACTGACTATATGCGTAATTTCCCCGGCTATTTTATTTATCAGAGTATTCCTATAATCATGATTACTAAATTCGTGGTTTTGGTTTTGTAATCATCACACATTATTATGTTAGGTTAGTTTAGTTTCACCTCATTAATAGAAAACATTACTTTTTCGAGGGGTGAAACCAAATTTCTGCACACCTTTGGACCTTCGTCTATCGATACCCCCCCCCCCCCCCCTCCTACACTCCTTCGCGTGAGGAGTTCCAAAGACCGGATGGGTACGTTTTTCGCCTTCTTTTCGGCCTGGAAGGCGCATTTTTTGACCTAATTTTCTTGGAATTTGGGGAAGGGTTGTATTTATAATCCCGCCCTCCCCCCCCCAATGGAAAGCTAGGCCCTTCGAAGTCTTAAGTCTTTCTTCTTAAGTCTCAAGATTGTCTTACATCTTACGTCTTAAGTTTGTCTTACATATTACGCCTTAAGTCTTAAACCTTGAAGCTTAAGTCTTAAATCTTACGTTCATGTGTTAATATTGCCATTGCGACTGCAGAACGTGCAGAGTTCCCAGGCGACATTGTACCATAAATACTAATTTGTACGGTTACCTACTTCGCCGACGGTGGCTTAGCCCGTGGATTCCGCGGGCCCGTCCCCTGGTGTAATATTTAATTAGAATGTGCCTACGACCACAGTTACGAAGATCAGGTTTTTTTAAAAATATTTTTTAAGCTATAAATTCTTCTCCCCTTACAAAAAACTTTCCTTACTTCCATTACCTGAATACTACTTGCCGACAAGACACAATTCCCAGGCGATCAACAGTCGCTTTGCTCGAAAACTTGTTGCCAGCGATTCTCTCACAGAAATAATATAATTTCGACAAGGAAAAAAAAAACCAGTGTTTTAAAGTATTCTGCTTATGAGCACTGATCGAATTCAGAACTTTCGGAACGAAAAATATGCAGTGGTGAAAATCGTAGGTATACATTCTAAATTCGAATGAGTGGAAAACCACTGATTCGCAGTGAAACTCAACTACTCGAATCAGTGAAAATGGCTCCAGATTTAATCAGTGGAAAACCACTGACATTTTAGTGAAAAAAATTTCTCTGATCGAATCAGGGACGTGAAACAATTTCACTGATTGGATAAGTGACGGTAAACTGCAGTGGCGAATTAAATATTGTTTTTATTGACGTTAGGAAAATAATTACGAGTAATAAACATATTTACGAACTTACCGAATATAGAAAAGAAAAAAAAGTTTTCCGCAGGTGGCCGATATTGAACTCACACACCCTTTCCAATTCACTGTTAAACCGTTACCATACCAACTAATTTTTTTTTAAGTTCGCTTTATTGACATATTGACTGATAAATTTGCCGTTGAAATAGCGCGTGTGACGTTTGACAGTGTATGAAGGTGACGTTTGATGAGCTCAAGTTAGATCGACTTGACGACAAATTCACAGTGCACATGTGCGTGAAATGCGAGACGAACTCTCTATCCTCCAACTACAAGGCGGCCACTCTGTCCCTTAGCTATGAGATCAGAGCTCCATCAACACCAAGTCAAGTTGATTTGAAAGAGGAAAATATATGTCTTTATTTCCTCATCGAAATCGCGTAGTTTTGAATTGTACGCCCTTTACATTCGTTTTTGGTTTGATTGGTACCGTTAGGTTGTTAAGATGAATAGTACATATGAGCGAACTCTCTTCACCACATTAAATGCAGTTTAAACCTCCAAACAGAGCGCTGTGATGATTACATGGCATCAACGAAATGAAAGTCGTAAAAACGGAATGAAAGACTGATTGTTCATGTTACCTCATAAAATGGTGTTTTAAAAGACGAAACACATTTTAGACAGTATTTCTATTGGTTTACTACTTGATACACGTTGTCCAAGCCGACCTTCCGTGGTGCCCTTGGTTCGTGCGCCAACGATCTGGGGTGCGGGAGGCTCTGGGTTCGAATCCCGGGTAAGGCATTGGTGTTAATTTAAGTTAGGTTATAAGTTACTATGTAAGTGGTCCCTTGCTAAGCTTTCAAGCATAAAACCGGGGGACGTTCAAAAGCCCTTTACTATACTATACCTTTACACGTTGTTTGGCGGCCATTTTTACACGCTGTTTAACTGATCAATCAGCCAAAAAAATCACTGAAAAAAACGACTGATGAATCAGTGGAAAATGTGATTGAATCAATAAGTGAAGGAAAACTGGCATTTTTTTTTCACTGATTTAGCACTTCAATTTACTGAAGTGACTGTTGAATCAGTCATATACTGTCAAATGATTGAAACAGTGAAATCCTCACTGATTCAGATTTAGAGTGAACTGAATTACGTTTAGGAGTCACTCCATGATTTAGCTTCGTTCAAAAATAAATACGTTTTACGGCCCAAAAATGTATAAACCTACAAAAAAACAACTAAATATCGTTTTTAAAACACGCTTCTTGTCCTGTCTGTAAATACTCTTTCTTTACTGGAATAAATTATTTTTTACAGCAAAGAAAAATTCGTTCAAACATGAACCACTGTAATGTAGGCTTGCCACAAACATACTCTTTGTTTTTTTTTGTGTATAGTAATAAATGTAATAACCTTACACTGTCGTTACAATAGTTGAGCAGATGTCTTCGTGGTAATGTCAGTTACACTGTAAGGAAAATTTGCGCTCTGATAAACGGCCCGTTATTAGTAAATAAGAGAGAAGTAACGATTATCTCAAAATTATACTCACTAAAAATCGAAGTTTAGGATGGTTTCCAGGCTCAAACCCGCCCCCTCTTCGTTACCAGCCTGACGCATTTCACCAACCTACCAATACGTCTTACTGTTTTTTTTTAATATTGTGTACGTTTGTCAGGCAGTAACACGGGCCAGACTGTAAGATCCCCTTTTGGGAATAATTGAGGTAGGTGATTTGGCGAATCACTGCACTTCAGAATGACACTAAACATCTGTATAAGTACTGCAATTTTCTCCGTTGCAGTCTCGTAACTGCAGAATAAATTGGTTGATGAATGTTTGCGTCGGGACAAGATTCACGTATGGAAAACTACAGTGTTTGCGTCGGGACAAGATTCACGTATGGAAAACAACAGTGTATGACGGAAAACTGTTACCCTTGATGAGAAGTAATTTTTCATTGCTCAAGAATGTTTACTTCTATGCTATAAAAAGTAATATATCCATAAAACAAAAATGTTCAAAGAAAATATTTATTAACAGCAAACATTTGTTTCACTAACCGTCTCTTTGAATTGAAGAAATATTGCGTAACTGTAAACACAACAGCCTCAAAGTAATAATTTTTTTTTTGCCGTACCGAAAACTTTGAATTATTTTTTTTTTTTTTTAGAGTGCTGAAGATTACGGACATTCAGTGCTGTTTCACAGATTATTTATTCTTTAAACATACAGCTTGAAATACTCATGTCAGCATTCGTAGTACGACCTTGGCAATGTGAATCCATTTCGATCTAACGGAAGCAATTGTCCGAGGCCCAAGACACAATGAAAATATGGAAACTATCACCATGAGTAAAGAAAACCGGCCAAGGCCTCTACCTAAGGCCATACACAGTAGGAGGCGGGAGTGTGCAAAAGGGACACAGCAGGATGAGGTGTTAGGAAAATCTATACCGAAACGACCACTCACGAATGTGTATTTGAAACTGTTTGTGTGCAAATTGGAAATGCCACATTTTAGGGAAGTGTTTATGAGATATATTTTGCCTCCTAAACCCAAGAGTGACGAATGTGCCATAATTAATATGGACATGGCAGCCGGGCCCGGTATGCACTGGGTAGCTTATGCAAAATTGGGAAAACATACAAACTATTATGACAGTTTTGGGAATTTACGTCTCCACCAGAACTGCGACGGCACCTGAAAGGAGCGAAGCTGACATACAACTACGAGATGGAGCAGATGCCTAACACATGGAAGGGTTGGCATTTATATCTTCGATTTCTCGTTCGTTCGTACAAGTAATTATATCAAATTGCCATAAATCGTCAGGAAACCATGTCATGTCGATAACTCATACCTTGACGGGTTGTAGCTCCGAGCTGCGTCCGGTACACTTTCCACCATTCAACCCGCTGGGGAAATGGTGCATAGGGCTCGTCGATTTTCAAACATACAATGCGATACCGAATGTTGATTGAAAAACTGCAAAATGTACTTCGCAAAAAGTGGCAATGTTTCTCATGCGGTGTCGCTGCCCATAGGCTCTTATGAAATAGACATTAAGTTTCGTTATCCCCCGACACAGAACTCGAACTATGGGAATCCCAATATTCAGAAGAGTGTTTTCAGATGCAGCGAAGATATCGACTTTACGAAACTGGATACTATCGCATCAATGCTGGGGTTCGAGCAATGCATCTACGAACATGGCATAACACATGAGTCGTCGCGGTCTATAAACATCTTTGCAAGTCAATGTGATACGAATAAACTGAAATTTAGCGAGTGGCGCATACCGTAATGGCAGGTCGAGCAAAACGCTAACAAATTTTGGCCTATGGTCCCTTCAGGTTTCAAACTGGTCGTAGCACCGCAATGCATAATTTATATGTCGGTTGTCGTGAAGACAGCACACGAGGTAGTTGTGGCAGTCGTCGACCAGCACGTAGTGTTGGCGAACTTTTGAAACGAATAAATCACTCTACGCCTGCACTTGAGAACATGGGAATAAGATTCGTGCAAAACCGGAAGTATGGTGCAGGTTTCCAAGGAGTTAACAGGTACTAGCGAGATTTTCCTCCACAATCTCTTGGCTTCAAAGTCAAACGTCATGGAAGATTACCTTAACATTGAAGAGCTGGTCTTTTCTGAAGACAGCGTAACAAAGGTAGAACTTCATGCGTACCAGATTTCCTGATCACACCATACACATTACCATCGCAAGTTCGGATAGCGTCCAACACCAAGATATCTGCTCTCTTCCTTGCCAGTGTTTCCTGAGAATTAGGGGGGACCCTGACGAAAGAAGATGGATCCAACTTGACATCGACGAAAATAATGAGCAAGCAATGGAATCCTTCACCTGGTCGACCACATCACATATTTTCTCAATGGTGTCGAGGTGGACAGTCGCGAGATGTGGGCATAACTTCGACGATCAAGAATTACCTTTCGCTCATGCGAATGAGCTTCTGGGCTAAGATGACAGGCTGGGGAATCGAAGATGACTACAGTGTTCCTATATACCCTGGATGCAAGTTCGAAGTGTGCATCCTGCTCTCCATACTATGGGATTTTCCGAAGACTACAAACGAATTATCTTTAATTCGAAGAAAGAACTGGTACTGCTCCTAGCCAATATGCATTTGGACACCCTCGTAGGTATGGGAGAAAACCCGGAGGCAGTGGAACGGAAACTGCAGTCTATAGAATGAATGCTGTCTCATGTGCAGTTGAGAATTGCTGTACGTATAAAGATACTAGAGAATGTGGAAGATGGCAAAAACATGGATTTGGCTTTCAGGTCGTGGAGTCTCGAGACATACCCCGGACTGCCAGCAAGCCAGCACATCAACTGGATTGTGAAGTCCAGCTTTGCTTCTGTGAAACCGAGGTACATCATCATTGGGCTACAGACCACAAGACAGTGCAATATGAGAGTGAGCTATTAGTAGTTCGACACATGTCAAATAAAAATGTGAAAATATTTTTAAATAGCGAAAGCCATACGTTGACATGAAAATGAACTTTTAAAATGGTCTGTACCCGCTGACATATCAAATGTATGCTCAATTCCAAAATGCATATTATGGACGCCCCTAATCTCCGATTTGAGCCCTGATGCTTTCAAGAGTTTAAGCCCTACTCATTGTATTCGATGTGAGTAAACAGGACGATCGTATTACCTCCAATGTAATCGACTGCAGGATCGAATTCACGTCACATGGAAATATACCTGCAAACATGTACGCATTCTGCCTGATACTTCACGACTGGCTTGTATCGCACAATTATTGAGATAACACCATCAAAATGCTGTCGTGAACGCAGCTGAGAATATATGAATATAATTATTCTCACATTAGAAGTGTTTATTCGTCTTCAAGCATCGCCAGCTTAAATGTTCAAGAAGGTGCTGAAATGGCATAATGGACGGCCGTATGTCAAGTGGTGGGGTTTCCCAGCCGCTACAATTCCTGGGTCGACGATGCGGACATTAAGTGGTAAACACCGAAGATTGCAATTAATAAACCTGTGTATATGTGTTTCCTCATTTTGTACAATGCCAAATAAAATTAGTTTAAATTTTTTTTATTTTTTATTTATTTTTAAAAACCCCCGCATTTTATAAAATTTTTAAAAAAAAATCCTTACGTTGAAAATTAAAACAAAAAATTAAATATGATAATTTACATACTATGCGTACTTTACTCTTTAGTACAGGTCAATAGCAGGCGGCATAATCGAGAAATTAAAGCTACCTATGTGTTGAAGATAAAACCCAACATGGAGGGTGCCTACAGCACCACCTATACTTCAAAACATAACAATTATGGTGCAGTCGCTAAATCGACAGCTCGCCTGGTGGCGATATCGATCATTAATACACTAACACTACCTGGGTGGTGTAAAAGTAAGCATATGAAATCCAAGATGGTGGCCTCCAGCAATGATATAAACAAATGACAAACAAAACAATCCGAAATGGCTGTATACGATAGAATGCGTGTTGGTGGGGTGGGTGGAGGCCTGCTGACTAATCGGCCAATAGCAATTGGCGAGGGTCAGTTGTCTGCTGGATGTGGTGCTGGGGGGACCTCCGGAAATGTAAGTTTTACAAAATAAATTTTTAAATTACGTGTTTAGTATTTTTTTTAATAATACATTTTAATTCATTTCAAAATAATTTTATATATTTTTTTGGTAGATTTTTACTAAGTTTTTAAATAAATCTTTATATATTATATAATAATGGGATTTAGTTTTGTTATTAAGGTCAAAATTCTCCGCACTAGACGTCATTGCGACAAATCCGCCGTAATCATTCTACTCACGTCAACGGACCCGAACTCAGTATTTCTGCAGAAAAAACCTCACTGCTATCACAGTGCTGCTGTTATTTTACAAAAGCTCTAAAATAAAGCTGCTAATAAATTTTGCCAGGGTGAATTACATGGAAAAGTTTTTGAGTTTTAAATTTTGGCAAACTTTTAGGTTACGAGAATCGGGCAATTAAAAATTATTGGCTTTACATTTCCTCTTAAAAATAATCTACTTCGCCGTCATGTCTAAACGAATGTACGTTGCGTTAGGAACAACTACCAACATTCTTCAAGAAAACTTATTAAAAAAAAAAAAAAACCAACTCTTTTTTCTGGCTAAGTATAGTGAGTGAGATTTCAGTAACCGTCGTAGCGGGTACAATCCGCGTCGAGACAACACTGAACTCGACGCTCCATACTGAAGATGTTGCAACCAAATAGAAATATGTAACGCGCGCGGGACTTCGACACCCGTTGTGTCGTCGCATTTTACACGAAGCGAAGTAAGTCTCTTGAAAATTCTGTCGCAATATTTTCACAATTGTGAACGTTACTAACGAAAACATTGGTTCGGCTGAATGGGACACTCCGTAATAAAGCCAAAATTAAAAAAAGGCAAGAACGAAAGAGCAATTCTACAAAACATTTAGTGTAATATAGGCATTACAAACAACAGTGAAGTTACTTATAGGCTGTTCACGGTAAAGTGAGCAATTTTGAGGCACTAGTTACTTTTTCCTTTCAGTCAGTTTTTATCCTTTAACTACCTTTTAAAAATAAAGATTGACATGTACGTAATAAACACAGTGTGTATTTTCCACCGCACTCGGATGTTAACGACTAAGGATATATATATACATATAATTTATTGACTATTATACCAAATGAGATGGCTTTCAAAAGTGCTCACTTTACCGTGAATGGACTATATCTACTACTTTATTTAAACTGTCCTGGCCCTGTGTTAATTATCGAGTACATGCTGCACACAAAGGATATGTATGGTGAACAGTGTACATAATAAAGAATCAGCGGCCGATGCTATGAGTATCTTGCTTGTGATAAATCCGATTCGATGACGTTTCTGCGCTTCTCGTTTGTGAATTGTTGATTCTGACACCATGAAAATTTATAACAATGATTCACTGGTCGTGAGAAGCACGCTCCACACAAGTACAGCGCCCACAAAAAAAAATTTAACTATCACAACATTTGTGCTCGTACTTTAATTCGGGACTGAAATGATTAAGTTAAGATTAGTTTAAAATTTACAAACGCTTACTCGCCTGTTATTGCAACTAGGTTTAGGGCCGTGACCCAAATTGTAAGCGTGCTCACTTCCACTCTCCACTCTCCCTCTGGCACACTCCGCTCACCAGTGAATTGAGACTTGTACCCTTTGTGAGCCTTCGGCATTATTCCTCTGACGGTAAAGGCGATAAATATAAAACATCGCTCGTCTTTCCCATTCCTCGAATAAAATAAGTTATTTTTAAATACCAAGTAATTTTAATTTTGCATATTCTGAGTGATGACAAACTTAAATATTATGTGTAAAGCAGAGTAGTTAATATTAAAATAATTAACCTAAACGAAACTGAACATCGTCACATCATAGTTTTTTTATGTACCGTATCGTACGGGAGGTTGTTGATATTACACATTTCTCAATCAATGATTAAGTAATGTCTATAAAACATTTCTGACATTACTGTAGAAACAATATTTAAGTTTGAATATCCGAGGGTATACTTGAAAACAATATGGCTGCCACAGAGGGCGCGACAGTGAGAAGAGAGTTAACATCGTCCTTCACTCTCCCTCTCGCACTCTCTCCTCGTAGTTGGGGCAGCAGAGAGGACTCTCTGTGACGTCAAGAGTGGGTGAGAGAGTACTCTCTGGGCGAATTGGGACAGGGATTGAAGTGTTCGAATATTCTTCGCCTACTTTCAAATTCCATTTCTGGTGGACAGTCAGGTTAGGAAAATGAAGCCGGAAAAAAATTTGGCGGTATCGGATTTCGTGGTTTATGAAGATGCTGTTCGTGACTTAATTAATGTTGAGAGTCAAGTGATTTTAAAAGTTCAAACTAAAACAAAATACTTTCCGTTCTTTGAACATACAGCTGTTATTTTACCTGATTCACCGTATATGGCAGTTGGCTGCACTGAGAGCGAGACCGTACCTCAGCAGCCAGACAATAGGGAACTGTATACAAGATCACGCAGCATGGAATATCGATTGATAGGTAAATGCGATTCACTAACCACCACAGCAACATAAAGACGGTAATACAGCGCTGTCTTGCGGCGATGCTGGGGTCGAGCAGCGCGACATTAAATCACGATGGACAAAAGGGAGAGAGAAGTTTCGTGATGGAAATACAGCGTCTGTCTTAGCGGGGTACCTGAGTGAATTGCAGGCCGCGCGCGAGCGGAAATCACTTTATTTAAATACAATCACAAAAAATAATTTGAACATCGCTTTGTCTCTTGTTGTTGATCGTCCTGCGTCATTTGTTAACCTGTCGTCTCTGAACACCTCACCTTCCCCATCGTTGAGGAATAAGCGAGCAACGTATTGCATCGCTTAAACCTGCCTTGACTCACTGTATTCTTTTTGACTGTAGATGCCATGCACATGTCCCAACGTTGCGAATAAGGTTGAGAAGTAACACAGACGGTTCAAAAGTACCTTTTACTGTATATATTTTGTCTTAAGCAGATATTTTATTCCCCGTTGCGTTTATAGGATTCTCTGGGGTTCATAGTTTCACTGCTGCAAAAATTGTGCAATAACAATTAATTTTTTTTCACCTTTGAAAGAATTTTGCGGATAGAACAGAAAAACTACATGGCTTAGCTAAGGTTGCACACTTGTACGTTTCATCTGGCCAAGTTGTAATAAAATTAATATAGTTGAATTAAGTAAAATATTATTCTTTCAAGAGACGTTTGAAAATAGGACGTAAACAATCATTCACATCAATGTTTGATAAAATGCATTTTATTACTGTTAAAAAATTGGGGGTAAAATTTCTTTACATGTAAGGTAAAATTAACCTTAAATGTAGAGTAAATTTACATAACAAGTAAAGTACTATTCCCTAATCGTATGGGAAAAGTACCTAACAAAAGTGGGGGGAAATCCCATACAAGTAAGGGAAAATTACCAATATTGTATAATAAAGTATATTAAGAAATATCCCGGAGTATTAAAAAAGATAATTTGTTTTATTACCTATATCCTCTGACTCATCATCAACCTCAACATCAAAATCCCCGACACTTGCTGGTGACTGGGAGCTAACCATGGTCCTCTATCACGAAAGAACCGATGAGCTGCTATCCATTACACGACGACGACAACGTAACAGCGGTAGTGAATATTAGCGTGTTAAATTATTGTTTCTTCCGTCTCTCTCCCCCCCCCTCCCTCCCGCGGCTTAGTTGTAGAGTGTGTTGAAGATATGCACGCATTGTAAGGTAATTTTCCCATCAATGTATGGGATTTTCCACTACCATGTACGCAAATTTTACTCCAGAGTGCGGTAATTTTATCTAACCTGTAGGGAAAACCATGTTTCCTCCACAAGTTTACCGTACACTTGCCAGGTAATTTTCCCATTATTTCTTGCAGTGTGATTATGAGAGTCTTGACTGCAATTAGTGAGGCATTGTTGAAGACTTGCGCTGAAGACGCAGATACTTCATATTTAGTCTGTTGATTCTATTGCGTTTCTAGTGAAATACGAGAAGGTTGTACGTGATACCAAATGTAGATAGTTCCACAAATGTGTCAGTTTAACAGTAAAGTGGAGAATATGTGTAGGACTAAATGTGAACCCAAGTTTTTACAATGTAATTGCTTAGTGTCGCGAAAAGAGTAAAAGTATAATGAAACATTTTTTTTTTTTTAAACACAGATGTTGGCAATATTTACTCTTGGTATCGTAGGAAGGGCATTGACTACTGCTACCTCCTCCTTGTCCATCTCTTTTTGCAGCATATACATGTATTTGCATTCCATGGCGCCACTAAAAAGTACTTGCTAAAATCTGTTTTTGCATGATGGACGTAAATAAAAGACAAAATTAAAGGAAGTCAAGAAATAAAGAACGTCGAAGTCCCAAGAAATAAAAAGCAATTCCAAAAAAAAAATATTTCATTCAAACGTAAAATAAAATATGCTATCACTAGCTCACTTTGAATTAATTACTTGGGAAAGTACTTTAGACAATGTGAGTACAGCACATTTATATGTGACGATAGTATGTGGTTAAGAGAACGCTAATCTTTCGCAATTGGCAGGTTAATGTGAGGACCAATTCGCGTAGTTTTACAACAGAAGTCCAGTTTTAACCCTTAGACCGATTCGTAATACGCAAAACTTTCCAACTGTAGATTAAGATTTTAGGTGTTGGAGCCCAAAAATTAATCATTTTATATTTATACCAAACATTGTTCACGTTGCACGCATTGCTTTTGGCGACATTTTCCTCGAATAAAAAAAATTTACATTTTATATATTTTGAATAATTTAATGTAAAATGCAAATTTATTCAACGGGAAGAGAGGCGAGGTGCACATACCCACCAGATTGTACGAGGTAGAGGTAATGGAAAAGTAACTTAAGCGATAACTGGGACAGAACATGCAGTGAAGCTGCATGTCAATGCCAAAATGCTACACAGCTAAATGTCCAGTTCTGCCCACATAGACTTCACATGAAAGACATGCTCGCAGCTATGTTGGGGTTCGAGAACGCAATGTACGAAGCCAATAACCTGCATGAATCGACCCTACCCATAAACATATTCTCCATGAAAGTGATACGATTAAACTACAATCTAATGACCAGCTTGTACCTTAATGGCCTGCCCAGCCAAACACTGCATGAGTTCGAAGCGACAGTGGCACCGAGGTTAAAACTGGTGGATATGCCAAAGACGCCCATTTACATCACGGTTATCACGAAGAGTGTACAGGAAGTGCTTGTGTCTATCGTCAACCAGGACAGCCGTCTGATCAACTTCCGAGGTGAGGAATTCACGGCCCGACTACATTTGCGCAAAAATGGGACTGAACTTTAAGTGTGGGAATGTAATGAAAGCAGCTTACCGCACAACACTGGGCGTCAGTACAGGGCGAGCATCCAGTGTGCCAACATCAGCAAATGTCAGATTTCTGCACAGATTGGGACTATCGGATAAGCAAGTATGGGCAGAGAAATCTTAAATGCGACAGAGCCGGCAGGGTTCGAAGACTCGATCACCAAGGCAGAGCTCCATGTGTACACACCTTATCTGCCAGGTCTGTACATCCTCTTGCCAAGTTGCGGATACTGGTCCAAAACCAAGATGGCTACACTGTACCCTGTAATTCCTCTTTGCAGTTTCGGGGGACTATACTGAAGGCTGGAAACGTGGTACCGGAGATGACGAAAATCATTAGCAACAGGATTCTACACATGATCAGCCACATCGCATACAAGCTCAAAGGGAGCGAAGTAGACACGATGTGGTATGTAGGAATCACAGCAACCATCTAGAATTACATCTTACTGACACAAAACCAGCTCCCACATCGAAATGGGTGGGTGGGGTATCGAGAACGAAAACAAGGTCCTGGTCTACCCACAGGGAAAATTCGAAGAGTGCATTCCGCAGGCCATGCTATTTGGCTTGCTGAGGATTATAAACATGTGATTATCTATATGTAGCAGGAACTGATTATTCTCATGGAAAATATACAAGCTAATGCCATGCTGGATACTGAGACCGTGTCCGAAGTCACAATGCCGGCTATCTGATCCATAGAATGGCTTCTGCCACACATGCAGGTGAAAATGTCGGAACAGGGTAGGAACATCGACATGGTGTTCTGCACATGGTGTCTAGAAACATACCTGAGCATTCACAGGCCATGGGATCAACTGGAACGTAAAAACCAGCTTCCCAAGCAAAAAGCCATACTACAAACTCATTGCGTTTCAGATGGGAAAAAAAGAATGCTATCGGCATGGACTGCTCAACATTCGACCATGCAAGTATCAAAAAGGTGAAAGTACACCTCAACTCGGATGATATGCCTATGGTTGCCTAAATATCGATTTCGCGAACAGGATGTAGATGGTACCATACCAGATGTATGCCGACTTCCAGCGGGTTTACTATGGCCATGTGCAGTCCCCAACACTAGTGCCCGCAGAGTTCATGAATACGGGCCCTCTGCTCGTGTTCAATGTCAGTAAGCAGAATTAGAGAATACAGAGGGGCATTGTGGGCTGTAGAATCGAAATGACCGCTGCCCTGGTAATTCACGACTGGCTCGTGGCGTACATTGTGCGAGACCGCATAGTTCAGGCATTGACATAAAGTATACTTATAGACTACTCACTACCTCCCACCCATCACAATGTTCGCAAATATCCAGGGCTGCATATTGCAGAATGGCTTTATAGTTAAATCTATCTGCATAGCTTACAAGGATGGTGGGTTGGCATCATGTGCCTTACAACCACCTTCCTATGGCACGTGCTCTATGAAAAGAGTAAGGTGACAAATACATAGCTAGAGAAACATTACCACAGCATACATTGGGAGGGTGGTAAAGTAGCCTATGATAAGATACGAGAAGTACTCACCTGTATGTTGCCCATGGCATTGTCTACATCGCCGGACAAGAACAGAAGCAGTGGCTAAGTACCTTTGTATCAGACAGCATGAGGGTGTGCGGTTTACAGACAAAGTATTACTCCCCTCGTTGTGGGTACTGAGGTCTTGGTATATGCCGCACCACTCATGCCTCGAGTGTGGGCATGGCTGAGCATGTCCAGACATGATCGTACTACTACCGTGCTCATGGTCCCTGGGAACTGGAGGGGCAAAGCAATGGTTGTCGGATGTAGTACATCTACATACAGGTACAAAGACTTGGAACATCACGTTGGTCGCACATGGTCATGACCACCTTTATGTACAAAGAGGAGGGGGGGACACCATAATGCTGGTTGCCCGATGGTGTATAATCTCCTGGCCTGATGGATAGGACAGACCACTGTATTGCACGCACTTGTGGAATGATGGAGGATCTTTTCGCGAAACTGAATGGCAACAGTCAGTTCACGGCTTTGGCGGACCTCACATTGGGCAAATCGTACACGGCGGAGGACTTCCAGCAGTCCGAAACAGCATATTGTGCATGCATCACATGCCTGTTGCAATGCACAGTCTGGATGCGACTACCGATGTGGTACATGCAGCTAATTAACGACAGCAATATTGCAGCGATGAACAACAATAATGTGTTCATATAGTACTATGGAATCAAGCCCATAGGCAATGGGAAGACGATGCACGCCGTCGAGTTTTCATAAACGCGGCCTCGCCGGCTCTGTCTTTCTCTCTCTCGTCTGTAGGAAAGAAATCTCTCTCTCAACATAAAATGTATAATGTCTTTAGCCTGTCGACGTGGACAAGTACGACAGCATCAGAGTCGGCTACCGTCACGTGCACTTCAAACTGCTAAGACAGCCACAGCACGTGGAATGTTGCACCCGGGGCTTGAAATTGGGTGAGTCAGAGCGATGGAGACTGTCTCATCTGCTACCACAGCCTGCATTATTGTCACCTGTCCAGTCTACTTCCTATGACAGAACTCGAAGCTACCATATACCACAGCAGCCCTGATGGAACTTGCAAACCAAGGTGATGTATGTCAGGTATGGTTACAGTGGAAAATTCATATGAGCTGTACCAGCTGACCGAACTTATGCACCGGACCGAGTCTTGCACCAGCGAACAGCATATGACCGTCATGAAGCACGGCATAGTGATGTGGTAGACATGGTGTATGCCGCACACCTGCGAGGTGTTTCTCGTGGCAAAGTACATATAAAAGGCCTTGAGTGCTACATTGCACGTGCAGTCAGCATCAGTGTATCGCCCAAGAGATAAATGAGTTTCGACCTGTAGTTGTTGGCAGCGCAGCTTCCAGGAGAGTCAACCACCGCCACCACAATGGGCTTCGACAAATGTGACTGTGCAGTTCTGGCTAGAAAATGCTAACCTCTACGAATGCTATTACATGGGCTACCAACAAGTTGTTTTCAAACTGGAGCTCGGGTACAGGCATGTCAAGGTGTGCGGTGGTACCAACCACATGTGGGGCAATCATAATGCCTGGGATTAGTTCCACAGCGCAATACAACCATGTGGCTAGTACAACATAAGTGCTGGCATTCATTTGCGACCCAACTGTCACCTCGCCACCAATGGGTACATCCTCAAGGCTCATGCAGACTTTGAAGACATTACAGAACAACAGTGTATGTACTGGCAAGTTATTTTTGCCCTGCATAAGGAGGATGGCACGAGACGTCGCTGAAGCATAGTATGTATGGAACATATACATAAAACGACATTGGGGACAACAAATGGTACCTATCCTGCAGTGTACATGTGTGTTGTGTATACAAGTAAGAACAAGAACTTCACATCAACAGTATGTAGGGCGATGGCGCACAAACCACAGTGGATGAGCTGACATGTAACAGCAAGTGTAGGTGCTGGGAAGTTATTTGTGCTCTTGTTGAGTGCCTGCAGCTGCAGCACTAGTCTGGACGAACCTGAGGAGGAGGCAGCAGTGGGGGCCCTGAGGAAGCCCTATAAGACAGGTGTGGCTGGTCCGACCACTTTCAGTTCAGCATCATGAGCCTCCCGTTTGTACCTGAAGACAGCTATGCCAGCATGATGCCACGATGGGGCACGGTTACCTACACCTTCCTCGACTACCAGGGGAGGTGCCAAGTTACTGGAGGAGTGCGAAGGGGTCGCCAACTGTCTGCTGGGCGAGGCCCCAGGACTTTACAAGTACTGCCAGCAGCAGGTGGCATGTACTCCGCTAGGGCACTGCACCATATTTCATATGCACCCCGACATATCACTGCCCTGCAGCACATATGAAGTAGGGGCATATGCACTTCTGCTTGATGCCCTCCATGCTACTGCAGCACAACCCAATTTTGGTGCTGCCGACTATCGCGGACGTAGAGGGCAGCCCCCTTCTCCGAGGTCCAATGACTGCCACCTGTCATCGTCATACTGGATGATGGGGGACAGCGACCACCCAGTTGGCGAAGGCGGCCCAGGCACTACTGGACATCTTGCATCGGATGAGTTGGAAACGGCTGAGCGATGCATTGCAAATTGTGGTTGAATTGACAGAGCTTCTGGATCTGTTCTCCAGCGTGCCACCCCCACAACCATCGTAGTGATGCCATCCAGCAGCAGTGGCAACAATATCATTGGCCATGCCCCTCATGCCTGCACCAAGGTGGCAGCAGCAGGTGGCGCCTCCTCCTCCACCACCACCACACCAAGCTGGTCTCTACCAATGGACCTGTAATGGTGGATGCTGCTACCTCCACCCACCTTGCGAGGTGGAATATGTCGACGGCCATGCAGACAGCTGCCCAACACCCTCGGCAGAGGCCAGCAGTAGCAGAAGCAATCCCAGATGTCCACCTCCTCTCACAGGACGAGACGAAAGTGGTGCTGCGATGCCTTTTCTAGACTGTGCTGGCCTCTATGTAGGGTGTGTGTCGATGGTGGTGTGCAGCCAGGACCTGGGCCTAGTGATATGTATATATGTATAATTGCTTTTTACTATGTGTTTTTTTGGGGGGGGGGGGGGGTGATATGTAGTCATGTTTAAAAAAAATTGTATTTTGTATATGATGTATGTGTGTGTTCTTATGTTGTGTTTGTGTGTGCCTTTTCACCAATACTACTACTCCTATGTCTATCTGATATTGTCTCTGATGTAGGTATATGCCATATGGGCACAAACTAGAAACAAAGTGGTGAGAAGGTAAAGTAGTGAGAAGGTGAGTGTGTATATATATATGTTACAATTTCTCTATCTAGAAAAAACAATATATACACATACAATCAATGCAGACCACCACCACTACACACATGGTGCACATACTCACAGATGTCCGCGACAACCAAAACACTGGCAGGAGGGGAGCTCCACATGAAAATGAAGGCACCACAGCACCGAGGTCCTCATGGTGCCGCCTGTACGAGACTACCCGTGCAGCTGGAATTGGACACCTCCTCTTCACCTGTAACAGCACACATACTTCTGTTTCAGCATCGTGCCCCCAATCATTGCCCAAACGACATGTGGGCAGATTATTGACTAGCGACCATCCCTTCCAGATGCCACCAACACCACCATCAGGTCATTGTTTGAGCCATATGTGCATGGAATGTACTACAAGAAACAAATAACATAACTGTTGGTAAGGCTGGCATGATAGATGTTGAATGTGTTTGGTTTCAACACATAAACAGAAATATAACCATACTTGTTCATGAGCAAAACAAAACATAGCATGAAACAAACAACAAAAGGACGCAGCACATATCAGAGTAAAGGGAGATAGGTAGAGGCTAAAACCCTTAAAAGAAGACGTCATGCACCTTTGGTATGGGCGAACAGACCCTTCAGTATCAAACGTACAATACATATATGAACCTCCACATTCACATCACTCCCAATGGAATAAGCATTGTGCCCCCTGGGGAGGGTAGAAAACAGAGTTCCCTGGTCCGAGACCCAACATATACATCATATCCCTTTGTAGATATTGTGTGTGCGTGGAATATACAGATGAGTATAAACAAATAAGGTGAGATGTAACATAATGAGAATGCATGTGAATAATGAAGGACAGTATGTGTACATACTTAGTAGACATAAACTGACATATATAAGCCATAGCAAGTGAATGTGAAATGGTACATGTATCACATGTGCTAGTACCATGTACTCATCAAGGGATGGACGTGACTTCCCCTGCAGTAGGCACCAGCTTACTACTAGCATAAATTTGATGAAACAGCAGCAACACACATTATAGCATAATTATATAGCTACTATATGTCCTCGAGTGTGCCTCCAAATTGCAAAATGTGCACAAGGACTCTGGCTGTACGCCTGCACAGGACTTGGTCTACTCCCCACGTGTTCTTGAGCGCACCACTAGCCAGCATACATGACAGGGCAGATCAGGCCCCCATACGTGCTCCAATATGCCAGAACCAATCCTCACAAAAGTATACAGGACGTGCTGAAAACTATTTGTATGCTGTATACTGGGGGAAAATGATCTGTATTGGGGGGGGGGGGGGGGAGGGGAAGCCAGAGAGTGTGAAATAAAAACCTATTGTATGCAAGGCCCCATACTTTACAAACGGCCAGCATGCCGGACCAGCTGTAGTATGTTCTCCAACATGCTGTAAATGCTCATAGTGCAGACACAATTACACAAACTGTCGACATGCTTTAAAAGAACATTATAGAACTTCTGTATGTACTCGAGCGTGATGTCCAGGAAAGCCAACACATCTGGTAGGATAGATATGACTCCTGCATATGCTACAGTGTGTTGGAACTAAAGCAGGAGAATGCCAGCATACCTGGTAGGACTCCTATACAGCTCCTGTTTGAAGCTCCAGCATGCCAGGTCAAATCCACATGCATACACACATAGTTCATTGCAGGAGAGGGGAGCAGAAGCACTTTAGCTTCGATGATCCTGTGGCAAGGAACTGCCACCTACTATGCCTCCCGACCTGGTTGCTCTCCTGAGGGCAGATACACATATGATCATACATGATTGCCCTTTTGTGTGAGCACCAAGATTTTCCCAACGAAGACATAGGGGATGGCGTGTATTCTGTCGTCCAACATCTGACGCTTGTTGTCCATCTGCAACAGTGTGAGGTTTTTGCTGCATTCTGTGTAGACGTTGTGGTATTACAACCTAATTCTATGGACCTGCACCCTCATGAGTTGGTGATCCAGAAGAACATGCCTGTAGTACTTGATGGTAATGACTCGATGAACGATGCTCTTCTGAACCCACTTGGCCTGCTTCACTACCTTGTCCCTGCATGCATAAGCATACAATTTAGCCCTCAGCCTGACTAACTCCATCATGTCATTCCCCCCACACTCATCCTTAAACTTGCTGATGACCTTTGCATTGACATTGGAGTAGCAAGAAGGAGTGGGAGGGTAGACGCTAAGGTCGAACTCAGCGGTTAATGCCAGGTTTGAGGCCAAGTTGTGGTAGAAATCCTGGCACAATATGGCCAAGATGAAGGAATTGGTAACCATGTATACCAACCCCACATCACGGCCATACCATTCCTTCCCTACATCATAATAAAAGCAATATATAACGGTCTTCGACAGGTCCAGTATGGCAAAGCCAGCATACACTGGTTTGTTGAACAATATATGCTTGTGAGCAAGCTTGACATGACATAAAATTTCGCTATATAATGACCATAAAAGGAACGCTGTCTTGAATATGAGCATCTTTGGACACACCTCAGTTATGATGAGCTCCATCTGCAGATGGTTGTGTTTGTTCTCCATCAGCTTGCCGTACATATCATTTTTCATTAACTTGAATAAGTCCCACTTGAAGGCATTTGCGGCAGCCTGACGTTTGGTAGTGTTCAATTCTATATACAGCTTCAGCCACACCTTCTAGCGGAAGTTCAAGACCCATTGGAAAACCTTTAGCAAAAGCCTTTATGCCAATGCCTGCTTGAGGGTGACATAGTGAGCAATGTAGTGCGCCTTTCCCTCAAGAGTCGCAGAGGAGGAAGATGTTGGTTTTGAGGTACATCTCAGTGTACATCCTCAGCGATGTGCAACCAAAGGGTGCCCAGACCATTTGTGCATGTTGGTATTCTTCCTTGCTGATGGTGGTTTCTTGTGAGCTAGTTGGCAAATGATGCAATGCCCAGCATCTGTAACTCGGCAAGCATTCCCAATTGTGTTATGTAGTCGTAGGGGAACACACCCTTCCGCATCACCAACTCAAACTGCTAGGGATCGGCGAAGACTGCCACCATGGTCCAGAAGTCTGCAGATGGCAGGTTCTGAATGAGCGCCGCGAGGCTGGGAGACATGAACCTTTAGGTGTCAATAAATTATATGGTAAACTTGTTGGTAAACATTTGCTAAAGGTTACTAACTTTTCCTCAGTGATTGGGATGATAAATGTGTCCTCTGGGTCATATCCAAGCTGGGTGATGATAACATGTGCATTGAATGCCAGATTGTGAAAAAGGATTGACAGTCATTTGGGAGCTTGTTGTAGTTGTTACATGCTGCCCTGAAGATTGCTCCTATCTGGTGGCCATGGTCATGAACCTTCCAGTTGTTAACTCTGGTGAAGGGGCCTGAATAGAGATAGCATATGGTGGCTCTATTATTGCAAGCCCATTCGCCTGGCATCAGTGATCACATCGGCTCGGACAGGCTATATGTCTCCTTCACCAGAGCATCAATCCTCATGACTTCCATAATGAAGTATGTGCCATATTCCTTCCCAAGTGTAGATCTGCATCTTGGTGGGGAGGCTGGCAGTCTTGGCTGGTGGTATAATGTCCACCTTGATGTACACCCAAAAGCTGTAGATAAAGTGCCACTTATACCTATAGGTATATGAGGTTGTTGGGAACTGTTGGCAATTCTGGACAGTTTGCAGATGCACCGCGATATACGCATACACGGCTATAGATACCTTGTAATCGAGATGGATGTTCTGAAATTGAGCACAGGAGACTGCCCATTCTCCATGGCAGGCATGTTGGCACAAATGGTGGTGTGTTAGTTTAAGTACATCCTGTGCTCAGCCAGAGTCTTAGTACTGGTGAGCCCTATCACACATGGTTGGTCATTGTATGCCTGCAGATATCCCTCGCAGATGGCAATGGCTCCATGGCGGGTTATCACCTGCGAGTGTACAAGGCAGTAGAAATCTGCTATGAGGCAGTAATGCACATTGACATCTTCTGTCATCATGAGGAAGAGATCGAAGTGAGTGGCCTGCTCCTTCTTCAATACTGGTATTGGGATGATGGTGTTGTCTTCCTCATGAGCATAGATATTCATGCTGACCCCTGGGTTCTTCTGTTCGAACAGGGTTACCTGACACAGAGGGGTAGGGTAGGTAAAGCCTGTGAAGTCGAACCTGGCCTCCAAGTAGAGGTAGCACTGGTTGACACACTCACTGTCCCTCCCTTCTACATAGCATTCCAGGATCATCCATTTGAAGCATTGCTGTTTGAGGTTCTTGAAACTGGTGATTGCCTTTTTTATGGCAATTGCAGTAGGCAGGACAATATAGGATATAGGAGGAGGTCTGAATGGGGCCGAACTTATGGATGTGCAGCTGGAGCCTCTTCCCCATGGTAAGTGTCTAGCCACTGCCCTTCCTCATATAGTGCACCTCCTACTGGCATATCTTAGTGATGGCCATCATCACAATGTCTTCCACTTCTGCTGTTGTAGAGTGGCTTGTTCTTTGTCTTGAAGGCTTGTTGATCAGACTCATCCTCGTGTGGCTTAGGCTTGCCATACATACACTCCAGTAAGATATTAAATTTAATGGTGCCCTAAAAAATATATCCTGCTCCAGTTGGCCAATGATGCCAGCCTTTATACGCTCGAGGTTGTCACAAATATATACGGCATCACTCAAGGTATTCTCCGCAATATATGTCCACATCACAACCCAAAATTCGCTCTCCTTCTCCACAAAGCCATACTTGTTTGCAGTACCAGCCCCGTGAAGAATTTGGGGGGGAGGGGCATGAGGGATGGCATGGATGTTGTCCTTCCATGGTGATCTCGAATGCAGGCATGAAGGGCATTGGTTGTGGAGCAGTCGATGGTCATGGTTGGGTTGAGGTGGAAGGCCCTGGCCAAGCGGTGGTGGTGGTGGAAGGCCAATCATTGTCTTGTGTGGGCATTTAGTGGGTATGTTGGAAACCTATGTTGCAATACTTGCAATGGACAGTAGTGGCTTGTCTGGATAGCCCTGTGCACGTGGCACAATGCCTGCCTAGGTTGAAGGTGTGGGTATAAGACTTTCTACACCTATCGCATATGAGTGGCTGTGGCTCCCTGAAAGGATCGAGCGCTCAGTTCCTCTCGTGCCAAAGACCATTCTTGCGATCCATAAACACAAGATTGCAGAAGCCACACTGAAGGGCCGACAGTCATATCGGAGCTGCGAGAGTAGGTGATGGAAGGGCGGGGGGGGGGGGGGAGCAATGCCGATGTTGTTATTGAGGTACCTGGTGATGTTGGATGTGGCTGGTGTTGTGATGGCGATGATGATGGTTGCGATGGGGTGAAGATACAAAGGCGAATAAGGTCCACCCAGAAGCCATTTTTTGTTAGAACAATTTAATGTAAACAACAGCTGAAGGCTTCTCTCCCTTAGCTTCTTCCTCTACTCGCTGGGTTATGGGGGGGGGGGGATTTGTTGGGGCAATGAAGCTCAGCTTAACACCACCACTCACAATGCAGGTAGGCCAGGAGGAGACGAATCCCTATGGACCTCAATATAGTCCTAAGGAATCTGCGAGGGGAATGTGACAAAACTTAAACCTAACATAAATTGTTCCATGCAAACAGATACTATAGTGGGAGTAAAAAAAATTGACACTATTCAGAAAGAATTATTCATTAGTAGGTGTGAGGGCATGATGGCTAACATAGGTCATTGCAGACCAATAATAATAATAATAATGCCACCCACTAGGAATGAGCAGAATCCAAACACAAATAATTGTGCTTCAATATGCACCACGTCGGAGCAATCTGACACCATGACATCCCTGCTGTAACAGCCAGAAACTAGGAACAAAATTAAATAATTTTTTTTTTACCTGGAAGTGTTTCCACGCATCATTCGCCTTGCACACTATACGGGATGCATAAAATGGGCTGGATTCACACATTCCGATGGTTATTTAATTTCTAAAATATTTCTTATCTGAGCAGATTATTTCGGAGTGCTCTCACGAATCATTGCATAGTGCATTTCATTTGCACACTATGCAGGATGCATGGTATGGGCGGGATTCACACGTTCCAATGGCTATTTAATTTTTTTAAATATTTCTTTTACCCGAGCAGATATTGTGGATTGCTACCACGGATCATTGCGTGGTGCATTCCGCTTGCACACTATATGGGATGCATGACATGGGCAGTATTCACATGTTGTGATGGCATTTAATTAATCTTTTCCCAAGTAGATTACCTCGGAGTACTCCCACGCATCGTTGTGTGGTGCATTCGACTTGCTCACTGTATGGGATGCATGCCATGGGCAGGATGCACATGTTTCGATTGCTATTTAATTTTTATGTTTTTTTACTGGAGCAGATTATCTCAGAGTGCTCCCACACATCATTGTGTGGTGCATTCTGCTTGCTCAGTATATGGGATGCATGACATAGACGAGTTTCACATGTTCTGATAGCTGCTTAATTTTTAATAAATTTTCTTATCCAAGCAGATTACCTCGGATTGCTCCCGCACATCATTGCATGGTGCATTCCGCTTGCAAACTATACGGGATGCATGGTATGGGTGGAATTCACATGTTCCAATGGCTATTTAATTTAAACAAATTGTTTTACCCGAGCAGGTTACCGCGGAGGGCTCCCACTCGGCTTCCGCACTATATGGGAAGCATGGAATGGGCGGGACTATTGTGTGGTGCATTCTGCTATGGTGTGGGTGAGTCACAGCTGTCCAGTGGTGTTCATTAATATACATACAAATTAAAAATTAATTTTTTGAAGGTTTTTTTTGGGCGGCTCCTAAAGTTGAGGTCTTGAGAGCCGACGTGGGTGTGGTCATGCGAGTATGATGCTTCATTAGAGTAAAGGGGCGGGAGGTCCCTTTGAAAGCCTGCCGACCTACAGCATTGCGCGACATGTAATTTATTTGCAAATTATTTTATGAAGCGTTTTGGACAGCTCTTACAGTCGACGTCTTGAGCATCGATGAGGGTGAGGTGACGTGTGTGTATGACGAGAATGAAGGGGCAGGAGTTTCCCAGCCCGTCTCCCACTTGTGAAAACAAAATAAAACAAACTGGTGGCCTAACCGGGGCTGGAACCCGGACCATCTTCATAGGGCCACATGCCGGCCAAGAGCCCCTATCGCCTCCCGCACCACTTGTGTCCACCTGACTGGGTAACACTGATATTACCTATACTAATGGCAATACCACGGGGTTAGGACTATACGCATGCCTTTTCACATGCTCACATACACACACGTGCACAGAGATGCCCCATCGGTGCATACGAAACGTGTAGTTTTGTTACCTTTCTAATACTATTTTAAAAAATAAATATAGCCATGCAAATAATAAACACAGTGTGTAGATTCCACCTCACTCGAACATCAAAGGCTAAAATAACATCCATATTTATCGACTGTTGCTAGGAATAAGAGGGCATTCAGCATCGGTTAAATTGAACTGTGAAATTATTAAGAAATTCTGTTTTTATAATTTTATATATAATTTACAATTATGTTAATTTTAAACTTCGATGCATTAAAAAATGGAAAGTGAAAGAAATAATTTTATCACCAATGGTTACCTAACATTTTTTTTACTTGGGTCGCCTTAGTGGGAAATATGTGGGCTAAAGCTTGTTCGCTGGTAGGTATGCAAGTTGGAAATATACACATGTTGCTTCGAGTGCGAGGGCGGGTCAGGAGACAGACATTTTTTAATGACTGTAGATAGGGGGTGGGAAATGCCGACATATATCGCCTCGTTGGTGGCAAAGTGGGGATGGTGGCAAGCTAGGGACGAACATTAACAACCTATTTTCTCTACCGGACATCACACAACCAGACATCGCAGGAGGAAGTTGCGTGCTGTATACGTCCCGAGGGGCGTTAATGTGCTATGTACATGTCGGATGTGGCGAGGGGAGATGCAGCCAGAAGCTCCACACCTGCTATCATGCCATGGCAGAAAAATAGCGTGTAGACGGCCAACTGCATGCTAATGTTTTTGTGTAAGGCCGAGTATTAGCTTGAAATGTGGTGATATCACATGCTCGTGACCACGTTCAATCCTGCCATTACCCGTTTTTAATTTCCGCATGTAAAACAGACCACGACTGATATGATGCACGCTAGAGCATCAGTAACATGTTCTCGTATTTTATAATTTGTTTGTCCACGTTCCTCCACGGGGAATAAATGTGTTATCATTGGACTTCTACAACCAAAAAACCAGTGATTTTTGCCAGCAAATTAAGAGTATTGGTACCCTTTCGTATTACTTTACCACAATTTTTTTCTATTGTTGCATAATGTCATGTCTTATTATAAAAACATGTGCTACTATATATGTGCAAATGAAAATCTGTTCCCTTACTGCGGTGTTTTTAATATGTTTATCCGCGTTCCTATTTCCTCCACAGGGAATAAACGTGTACTTAGGTTGGACCATGGTGAATTACGCATGTTGGTACCCGTTGGTATTCTGGTCAGGTTTCATCCTGTGTAAACAAGATGGCTACGTGGTGGGGCTTCATTCTGAGGACCCCTCGGGGGAGGGCAGTGCTGGCTGGGGCCTCATCGCAGCCATACATTGGTGCGTGGACGCCATTTTGGTGGTCAGGCATTGCATTACATGTGATGGTAATCGCATATGTGAACTTAAGTTCATGCTGGCTGTCAACATGGCCGCCAGTACCACCACAATCATTCAGACTGGCTACCAATATGGCCGCCACCAAAGTATGCGCTCATTCGGGTAGTTGGAAATCAGTTTTGACGAATGGTGGGAATTTTTCCCCTGGCTGCCAACATGGCCGCTTCTGCTTTCGGGCAACTTTTTCCTGGCTACCAAAATGGCCGCCATCTATGTATGTGCTCATTTGGGTAATAGGAAATAGATTTAGGATCAATGTTGGGGATTTTTCTACTGGCTGCCAAATTGGCCACTGTCAGTTTCGGGCGACTTTTTACTGGCTTCCACAATGGCCGCTGTCGGCACTGTATGGTACATTCTAGAATTTTCCATGGGAAGAGAGGACAATTTTTTAAATTTTTGTATGGCCAGGGACCTTGATTGTGCTCCTCGGGTCCTCAGCCAGTATCCAGGTAAGTCAGAATGCCCTTTTTATACTACTTTTTTCCTTAAATAATAAGGCGTCTCAATTAAATTTACTACCGTAAATAATATTTTTTGCTTCGGTAAAATTGTATTTTCGATGACATATATCATGGGCTTCGTACTGCTATGTCGTGCTGTACATACTAGCTCTTATATTTTACAGGTTTTACACGAAATCGTAAAGGATACTAACATATACGTAATGGAAATTATAATTCGCAGTTCTATTAGTACGTTGTGAGTTGTGGTAAGAAGCACTTTGTATTTCCTTATGAAAACCTAAGACGAATATGTATGTTCAACTTATCCCCTAAAGCGATTATTGAAAGCTGTACGCCCCCAAATTTGAGTTTTAAAGTGCGTTTCTTTGAAAATATCAGAAACTTGCGACTAAACAACTGATCGTGAATGAATTTTTTTTTGTATAAAGGCGATCTTAAACCTCTAAAAACGCAGTCAGTAATATCACCCCCTTTCCTTTTGTAAATGACTGTTGGCACCCTATTTTTGAATCAAACTTTGTAACACTACGTTGTGAAAAAATTCATGTTGGACATTTAAAAAAGACCGCGTGTTGTCTACCAGGTAGGCAAACAAATTACAGAGCGAGGTATAGCAATTTAAATGAGGATTTCCCAGGGACGCACAGCTACCTTAATAATCATTTTACGAGAAAAGTGGCACTTACATGTTCGTCTTATATTTTCGTCAGGAATACACTGACGTCAGGAATACACTGCCGACATTTGTCCCATTGTTTTAGAAATACATTGTATGTGTGTGTTGCGGATTTTGATGATACAGATGGAACTTTGCCTTCACAAAGAAATCGATGCACCATGCCTCACAGAGTATCGCCCAACGACGTATGCTAGTGTCTTATTGCTTGCCTGTATCATACAGGAACCCAGGGTGGGTATTTTAAAGCAAGCTGAAATTACAGGATGTGGTCCCTGGCCTGTCGCTATTCTTGCGTAATCTCCTGTGTGCACTGCATCGCTACAGATTACTCGTGAATAGATAGGCGAGACAATAGCAAATATCGTTAACTCCAACCGCACACGCCAGAGAAACGACGCCACTTTCCAGCAACATGTTGGAACGACGTTAGCCAATCAGCGCCGGGTATAGTCTATTCGCGGTTTCTTCACTCTTTTTGAATCGAACATTTGAAAAAGTACCCTATTTATAACGTGTTTGTTATTTCTTACATATGCTATTTATCAGAAGAGTTTCATACTTGTGTTTACATAATGAATATTATATTAGGTTAAACTGATCTGTTATTTATATTTTATCTATCAGTTATATTATTTCATTTATAATTAATATTATTATATGGGGACCTGATGGGCGTATCTGTGTTCGTGAGGGATGGAGGTCTAAATGAAAAAAAAAAAAAATACGAACTAAATTTGATTTCAAATTTCTTCACACAGCTATTATTTACGTCATTATATTATCTATCTCCACTCTTACTATTTTTTATTTCTTAATGAGCGCAATATTTAATGCTATTTAAACTCTGAATAATGTCCTTCTCAAAGCCGCTGTTTGGTTATAGTCAATTAACTCATACTCATCATTCACACACGTTCACTTTGTCTGGTACCATCATTTGTAGTGTTTTTCACTCACGCACCCAGTACAATAGTCCAGCCTGCCAGCCGCACCCTTCATTGCTTGATACTCGCAGTCGCAGATTTCCCTTCCACTAGTCACTTCTCCCGCCACTCTGTCGTTGAAACTCAGCCCCACCTTCCAATCAACTACTACTCCTGGACCGGAGACCCGTCGCACAATTTATACTCTTCTGGCCTTTACCTGGAAAGTTCGACGTACCCTGTGTCATTCGGACAGAATCCAAGGCGGCAAACAACTAGAAAATTCGTCAGATAGCCGCAGGAACTCAATACAGCCAAGGTCAGCAGCGAGTGCCGCAGATAGGATTATCGTGTCAGCTCGCTTTCTGTAACAGATACGCGGCCACCGGCCTGTCGCTCGCATGTCATTCAAAAGAATCCACTGACTTGCTACCGCCGCTATCATATGACTGCTGTCCTTCACTTCCACTCGCTCGCGGAGGATGCAAAGCTGCGCCCGCGTAACAGTATTAATAAAACAGGCAGCAAATAGACGTGTTGGTAACGCCTAGTAAGAAGTAACTCTAGCAAATTGTTATCATTAAAGAGAGTGCGCAAGAATGCGTTGCGTCTTAACTTTTGTGTAATTTTCTACTCTTGGTTAAACCTTTTTTCGGACGAGGCGGAGGAATATCCTAAAACTACAACTTGTCTTCAGAGAAGTACTTTGGTTAAACCTTGTTCGGACGAGGCGGAGATATCCTAACTACAACTTGTCTTCAGAGAAGTTGGAGTAAGCTGACTCACAACCATCCGTCGCTTCCGTCAGTCTGCCGTCCGTCAGTCAGATGTCCGTCGATTTTTTTGACCGTTAATTGAAAACGTCTCACAACAGTCCGTCGTCCGTCGATCCGTCGGGCCAGAAAATGTTCAGTGTTACCACCCAACAACACGAACTTTCTCACGCAGGGAGAAATGTTTTTAATGAATGCCATAAATATACTCTCTTTCCCTAACATAATTTATCAGAATTTCCTCTGGAAATCTACAAGTCGTCTGCAGTTCAGTCCAAATGTGAAAGGTTAAAAAAGTGAACAACTTCACTGTCTTGTGTATTTAAAAAGTAAAATATTCAGAGAAATAAACAAGCGACTGTTTTCCGACAGACATGTTCAAGGAACGATATTACAAGGCGGTGAACCATCCGTCGGTCCGTCGAAAGTTAAAGTTTGAGATATACTTGATGGATTGACGGATAGGAAAAAAGTTGCCCTGCACTTGATTGACGATCACGTGACTGACAGAAGGACGGTCGACTGACGAATGAAACGTATGGTTGAGAGTCCAGCTTTAATTGAATGGACTATAACTTGCTCGCCAGCGGGCAGGCCAGCCAGCAGGTAAAATTTCGCCGCATACAGCAGCAAAAGGGCAAGTTCCCAGAGCCTCGCGCAGCCAATCAGAAAGTGAGTGCGCCCACATCAAAGGACCCGCCACGCCATTTCGTCTCTGTGCACATGTCTATTATGTGTGAAGTGTAATCTGCAAGCCGTTTGGTGTCCGGCGGGTTTTGGCTCGTTCTGCACCTTAAATTTTAATCAGCAAGAATTTCACTGTTTGAAACAGTTAACAGAATTTTACTTACTCGACAGTCACTTTAGTTCATTTTAACTGACGAATCAGTGAAAAAAAAAAAAAAGCCCGCTGAGACATTGACTATTCCCACTGATTATTAACCATTTCAATCGCTGTTTTTCAGTGGTCTGCTTTTTGACTGATGTATCAGTTAAACCTTGTGTGTCAGTTCTAGAGTTTGTATTTTTTCTGACAATTAGGGTAGTAACAGTGTTTGTTAGTGTGTTTATTTGATGCCTAACAAGGTCAAAAACAATCTTTTACGCAATAACGTCTACAGAAAACCAAAAACAAAGCTTATATAACCTGAAAATATTTATCTATGTGCGTACACCCCATGCTTTATACTCTTGACAAATATTGAAATTATCATTACAAGCCATCAGTAGAGACAGATGATTTCGCGAAGAGATTTCAGGACTCGCTCTACTCCAAAACACTTTTGTTCATACGCACTTTCGTGGTTGGATGATTTTGAATGTCACGTGCCTCAAGAGTCTGTCCGCGAATCACGGACGTTCAGTGTAGGAGTACTTAATTACGATTGGCCCACTCAAAGAAGATTATGTCTTCTCACGCAGACACCAGGCCAATAACCATAGAATGTTGTTGTTGTTGTGGACTAGGATATTGAAGTCTAGCATGGCCATAAATATTTTCGCGAAAAATACCTGTCGTTAGCCATCAGCCACAGCAGTCGTTGAAGCACAGGAGCAGCGCTCCGTGGCTTGAGGTCGTCGGTTCGAAACCCAGTCTAGATAAGCTGTTTCAAAGAATCGAAATCGCATTGAACAAATATTTATTTAACCAACCGAATCTTACACGATTGTGGCAACAAAATACAAGTGAAAAGACAAAAAAATTGCATTTAGCAACTGATTGGATGAAGTATCCACTGATTCATTCAGCGTTTTTTCCCCCCTTGTGAATCGATTAAAGATTATCCACTTATTCTGAGTGGGGCCATTTCATTGATTGAAGTGGCTGCATTTGACTGCGAATCAGTGACTTCTCACTAATTCGTATTTAGATTGCATGGCTATCCACGCGGCGTTAAACCATTCACGCCCGTAGGAAAGCTCGATCTCTGCGGCGGCTAGACAGTGGCGGTTGCGTCACGGGGCGAATATTCGATCTCCTGTTACGAAACACGTCACCAGCTGATCTTCTATCTTCCCGCTGGGAGTAGAGGAAGGGGGTTAATGCACGGAATGTGCATCCCTGACCTAACGCAACGTGGGAAACATTGTCGGCGCCTGGTCTCCACTGGACGGTAGTTTTCTCATGTGAGCGACGCGACGCGACATTCTTCAACCAATCAAATCCGGCGACGCGAGTAGAATAAATTAGAGCATTCGGGCGCAAGAGGACGGCGGATAGGAGGCAGTCACCGGCCGGCGGCCATCTTGTCCGCCATGTTGTATATTGATGACATTGACATTGACCTTTAACCTTTACCTTGACTTCATGCCCGTGACCTTGAATGACCTTGAAGCCAAAAAATGAAAAAAGCAGAAAAATTGCAAAATCCCTAAAAATAAAAAAAATCCGAAAAACTAAATAATTTTAAAAGTTAAACAAAAAATATAAAAAAATTATTAAGAATTTTTTAACATTATTAAGAATTTAAAAAAGTATAATTAAAAATGTTATAAAAATTTATTTAAAAAAACTTTTATTTCCGCAGGTCCCATCAGCGCCACCCCAACGACTGCCCCCACCATCCCCACAACCTTGTCTTTACACATTCCGTCGAGTGCTTTTTGCACTTCGATGTATTCAAAAAAAGAGAAAGCGAAAGAAATAATTTTAGGTTATCAGAAATGGTTACCTAACACTTTTTATTCGAAGTTAAGATATGGAACTACCATCCATCGTTACCAACTTTACTGGTGAGAATGTCACTCAGTGCGCGCCATTGAACATATATGCAGGCAGGGGCAGTGACTTGTTTCGAAGGTTCATTTCTAGAATGCTCACTTTATCGTGTACAAATTTACCAGTAATTTAACCGGCGCCAGTGACCGGAGTAGGTCTGGCGACCACCGCAGACGTAATCAGCTAAATGATAAATGCGACCTGCTACAAATTAATCGGTACACAGAAGCGACATGCCGCGGCACTGCTCTTGATTTAACTGTGCTCAGTCGCCGATTGGTTGCTGTGTGCGCGGAAACGACTCTCGTCTGATGCTACGTCGTGTTCCAGCCGACAACACTCTAGAAATTGTTTTGTACTTATTACAAGAAAAATCCTTGGAAATCTAGTTGCCAAGAAAATCCTTTGTAAAACTTCAAAGAATTTTTTTGTAAAATCTGCAAAACATTTATGTCTTATATTACAAATGATATCCTGGTATTACAATTTACATTATTGAGAAGAGTATATAAAATAATTTTTTCTTCTAGAAAACAAATGTGGTAAATTAATAACAAAAAAAAAAAAAAAAAAGCCTGCACGGGGACTGGCAACTACACCCGTTGTATTATTCGCCGGCACTTTTAACCACAAAACCAACTTGCCTTACGAACTTAGAGTATATGTTTCAGTAAATATAAATGCAAGTACCAACAACACATTAATTAAGTTATTTGATCAAGAAAAACAGGTACATTTATATCGTTTTAAGAGTTCTGTTGTTGAGTTAAGAGATTTGGACGGCTCTCAACATCGAGGTTTTGATAGACGATTTAGGAATTCTGTGTAGCTAGGAAACATCAACAGGTAATTAATAATACGGTCATGTTTTACTATGATTACTTGAGTTTTTTTTAAAAAGTGTTTTACGTTATTCAATTTTGCAATACATTAATTTTTGCGCGCAGCTACACTTTACATCACCCATAGTTTTTGCACAGAGAGCTATATACGGTTTTACGCTGTTGAGTATCCACCATTTTGCTGAAGCTCGTGGAAACGGGTCAGTATTGGACAAACATTTATTGTGGTCTATTAAAAACACGGCCCTTGAAGTTTTACAAATGAGTAGTTTTACAAGAGAAATCTTTGCACTGTTAAAAACATTTGTAAAATTACAAACAATTTCTCTGAAAAAAATTACAAATATTTTTTTTTACAGTGAAGGTTACAGTATAGGTACGTACACATAAGGGAAATTAGATGCCCTTTCTCCGATGTGGGAGTACCCATTTTCTGACTGGGTGCGCGAGGCTGCGCATTCTAAATATGAAACAGTGAGAATTTCACTGTTTCAATCAGTCAAACGTGTCTGACTGATACAACAGTCACTTCAGAGAATTTAACTGATGAACCACTATGCCATATTTCCTCCACTGAATGTTTCAGTGACATTTCTCACTGATTCGCAGTCATTTTTTTTCTCCATGGTTTTCTCAGTGGTTTATATTTTGACTGATGGTTCAGTGAAACGTCTTGGCAACTCGCTCCGTCTCTAATTATTTTTGACTGATGTATCAGTGAAACTGCGTGTAAAAATGGCCTCTAAGCAACGTGTATGAAGTGAAGTAACGACTAATAAACGAATAAAACTAATACAAAATTACTTTCTAAAATGTGTTTTGTCTTTCAAAACGCCATTTTACGAGGTACAGTAATATGAACACACAGCCTTTCGTTCCGTTTGTACGTCTTTTATTTCGGTTCCATGTAATCGTCACAATGCTCTGTTTGAAGATTTAAATTGTATTTATTGTGGCGAAGAGAGCGCACTCATATATACTAATTACACTGCAAAAAGGGTAAAAATACATGTACAGCCATTTGTTAATTTTACATTTTCTGTGCGTAATTTGTAAAAACAAGTACAGTACGTGTAAATTTATTGCAATGTAGAACTTTATTCATAACAGAGTACGATTATATTATAAAAAACCACAAATGTATTGGTGTATTAACAATAAGAGGGGTGTAAATTTACAAATTTGAAGGTACGTGTAAAAATCACGAACATGAATTAAAACACAAAACTGTGTAATTTTACAACTTCTCCAATGATGTATTGAAACATATGCATGGTGTAAAAGAACATTTTGTTCAATTTCATTCAAAAGGTAGTACAATATTACTGTAAAAAAACACAAATGTACTGGTATTTTTATATTGAAAAGGGAGTAAAATTACATATGCGAAAGAATGTGTAAAAGTACACTAATTCATGGCACTAAAACCCCAAGTCTGTGTGTTTTTATAAACATGCCAATATTGTATAAACTCGTACTTCAATGTAAAAGTACATGTTTTCCTATTTAACTCAAAATGTAGTACAGCCTTCCAGTAAAAAAAAAAAAAAAAAAAAATTAATTGACATTAACAAGGGTGTAAAATTTCAAATTCGAAACTATATGAGCGTATATTTACACATACAAATTTACGGTTACTTTACATTTTTATGTGTAATTTCCTAAAACGAATACAGTATGTGTAATTTACACTAATGTTCCTGTGAATTTAAATATAACTACACGTATTTGCTTAAAACATACGATCTAGTGGTAGGAAGTAGAACTGCTTCGAACTCCTTTTGTGTATTCAAAAGTCAATCTTAACTCCCACTGATGGAATATGCTGGCTTTTGTATATAACTACCTATTCTATATCTGAAATCAATCATTATCCACTTTATGGAGATAGCTTTTTATAACTCTGTTAATGTACCTACAGAAATTTAGTAATTGCAATTTCAGTGAACTGCGATACTACTTTTTTGTTAGTCAGAATATACACATACACATTGGTGAGATTACAACTGCGATGTTTGTGTAATTTTACACCACAGTATGCGGCATGAGAAAACTATAATTTACATAGTCAAATTACATGCACGTTATTTAACATCATAATAACTAAAAATTAGAGACTGGTGTGGTAATACTACACCTACAGTGTAAATGTAATTAGGTATGACGAACATTAAACAGTAACAGACTGGCGTAGTAAAATCACCATAATAATGATTGTGTTAATTTACAATATGTGGTAGAAAATTACTAGCAAGTATAGTAAAATAGCATGCACAGAGTACATGTAATTTAATGAGATGATTAGTAAAAGAAGCTGACAGATAGGATAAAATTACACTAACAAAGTTTGTGTAAATTTGCATTATGTGGTGTGATAGTGGTAATAAAAAAAGTAAAATGACACATACAGAGTACTTGTGATTGAACATAATGATTAGTAAAAGAATAACAGTATAGTAACATTACACTGGTAGTGTATTTGTAAATGTACATGGGACACAGTAAAATAACGCTACACATGTACGTGGAAAAATACACGAACATGTGTGGGAATGTGCTGCCACGTATATTCGTGTAAAATTACACAATTTTTTTACAGTGTAGTTTTTACAATCCTAACGGTACCAATCAAACCAAACACGGAAAGTATGAGCATACAACTTCAAACTACACGATTTCGCAGCTTAACTATAACACATACATTACGGCCTAGTGACAAAGGGTAGGGCCTACGCGAGTTCAATCCCGGACACCTGCAATATTTAATTCGCCACTGCGAAGTGAAATTATTTCACGTCACTGATTAAATCAGTGGATTTTTTTTCACTGAAACAATCAGTGGTTTTCCACTGATTCTAAGTGGAGCCATTTTCACTGATTAGAGTAGTTGAAATTCACTGCGAATCAGTGGTTTCCCACTGATGCGAATTAAGAATGCGGAAACTGCCCTGGCGTACTATTGGTCACTGCTTGCTGTGTAAGGTTCCCTATTGGCTTACGAGCAGGTTGGTGAACGGCTTTCCAATATTTTGCTTGCGTGCACGGATGGAGTTCGCGATATAAGCGGCTATTTCACCTCTGTCTGTGGAATAGCGTTAGGAGAGTAGGTGAGGTCTGTTGAATTCTACCAGGTAGACACTAGTGGACAAACAACAGTGCAATTACTAGTAGGTGAGGTCTGTTGAATTCTACCAGGTAGACACTAGTGGACAAACAACAGTGTAATTACTAGTAGGCGAGGTCTGTTGAATTCTACCAGGTAGACACTAGTGGACAAACAACAGTGTAATTACTAGTAGGTGAGGTCTGTTGAATTCTACCAGGTAGACACTAGTGGACAAACAACAGTGTAATTACTAGTAGGTGAGGTCTGTTGAATTCTACCAGGTAGACACTAGTGGACAAACAACAGTGTAATTACTAGTAAGAAGGAAACATGCAAGTAAAAGGGACACTGCTTGTTGAACAGACTATAGTCTATTCGCGGTTTTTTTTCACACATTTTGAATCAAACCTTTGAAAAATCATCAAATATATAACGTGTTTGGTTGCTTCCTAAATATGTAATGTATCAAAACCGTCTTTTACGTCTGTTAACATTAAATTGCCTCATTTCTGGTTAAATCGAACTCAAACAAATATTTTATCTACAAATTACTACTTTGAATGTCTGATTAATATGAATAAAGACGGCGATAAAATAGATGTATTGGTAATTCCTAGTAAGAAATGTTTCTTATGCGAAATATTGTTACACTAAGCGCGCACGAATGCCCTACGTTGGCCATATGGTGTAATTTTCTACGGTTTGTTTGCATGAGGCGGAGGAATATACTGGAAGTAGAAATCTGGCAGGGCTTCAGAAAAGTTGGAAGTAACCGTGAATGGAGTATAGTAGTAATGTGGTAGGTAACTTTATTTTCAGTTAAAGTTACGCCAAATAATGAGTAAATATAACAAGGCGAAATGGTACGGCGGCTCCTTTGATGTAAGCGAACTCAATCGCTCATCGGCCGCGCGAAGCTTTGGAAACGGGCGTCCAGTCTGATTGGCCTATTGCACGTTACAGAATATTCCTTGTTTGTCGGGCTGCCACCTGGCAAGTTAGTCTCTAGGAGCTGATCGGAGAACGATGTTCCGCCATCTTACTGGAGTGTGTGGGTGAAATTCCCAGTTCACGCGACCATTTCACCCCTGTATTCGTATCCCTTTGAGACATACTTTAATTTACTGTTTCAGGGTTTGCAAAAAAATCTAGTGATGCGTACTGAACTTAAGTCGACACAACACTTGCTTCGTTGTCACAGCCAATAAGCCGTATAGGCTATATGTTTCCTACATTTATATGAACCAATTATTACCTAAACCAGTAAGACAGTTTGCGAATCAATTCCCGCAGGTAAGATCATTGGTCACCGAGTTTCGCAATGTGCAGTGCAGACCAAAAAATTATACTTACGCGTGCGTAATGTACACAATTGTGTACACTGGGTGCGAATGGGTTAAGGACTCTGTCGTTAAGGTGGCCGCCTGGTTGAAGGAATTTTGCACATCTGAGGCCTAAAAGCGTGGGAACGTTAAGGGCGACCGAGACATGCACATCAAATCTCTCATCGCCTCTACTCACGCGTGCAGTATTGGCGTCGATAACGCGCCTCTATGGGACTTTCAGCGAAGATCCTACCATTTTATGACGTAATAATAAAAATAAAGGTTCGACGCACGTGCCTACTCCTTTTTAAAAAGTTTTGTACCGGAATGTTCATACCTGAAAATGACCATCAAAACACCTGTTTGAGCCATTTTCACTATCACGAAAACATGCTTTAGAGAGAAATGGAGGCATGTTTCTTAAATGCTATTCGTAAGTACACCTTACTTCGACACGTTAGATAGTTTTTTTTACATAACGTTTTCTGTTGGAGATCCGGACACCGTTCGGCGGCCTACCCAGGCAGCCACTCTAGACGCTTCATGTTCGAGAGTGACGAGTAAATTACACTCGTGGAATCAGACTAAGTTATCGCCAGCCACCGTGGCTGTCGCAGCTAGCAGCACGTTTGCAACGGTGCGATACAACAATTGCCCGGGAAGGGCTGCTCGTTACGAAGCGGCCGCAGTTAAGAGTCGCGACGCTAACGATAGTTTATGGAGCCCAGGGCGGCGATCCCCTCGAGAAGCTAACGATGTTTTATCAGTCCTCGTAGGCCCCTGGAAGGCGGTTTGGGGGGAGGGGGAGGGGAGGCGAGGCGATAGGGAGGACCGTCATCAGCCCGCGCGCGTGCTTGTGTGTGCTGTGCTCTCCTCGACTTTGTTAGCGGCGAGACCTACTGGATCGCGCCGCCTGATGACTCCGCGCAGGAGCGTTGCCCAACCCCCGCGCGACCCTTGCGGACAACCCCCGCGGGCACGGCGCAATCACGACCCCACGCCCCGGGACGCTGATTGGCCTTGTGGTGACCTACTAACACGCCGACTCAGCCTGCCGCGATCATGCGGGGTCTCTGGCTGGCCGCGTACTGGCGGCGCGCGATTTCCTGCGACCACGTTAACCAGGCACCCATGATACAAATGGAGGACGTTCAACTATGGAAAGAAGAGGGACATTTATGTGACCTTTGAACTAATAGTGCAATGGGGGTGAATGATAAAATGGAGATTTTTGGACATTCGCAATTGCGATGCAGATGTCTGTCATGGAAAAAACAGGACTGGGCACTATAAAATACTTAAAAAAAGACAAATAACCTATGGACGAGAAAATAAATATAGCTATACAACACCGGAAAAATTCCAATGGGGAATAGAGTAAAAAAACAGAACAGCAACTAATTACGATATATATATATATATACTGCTGACACAGTTACGACAGTACTGACAAAATAAGTAAGAACAAAATAGGACAACACGTCAAAGAAACGCACTAAAACACAGCAGTTCAACCAGACACTACAGAATACAAGCCAGGAATGCTGTAGTTAAAAATATATAGGCACGAAGTCAGACAATTCCACGAAGGAGTCGAGTCAAATAAAACAGGACAGCAAGCTAAATGCGAAAATCTACTATATATATATGTATACGAAAAAAAAACTATATACGACAAACAGACAACACAACAAAGAAGACACAGGCTAGTTATCTACTTTCACAAATAAAACTAACACAATGAAGAAACTCGGACAAGAATAAACAGTAGTTTTCTCACGACTGACAGAATAAAAATCTCCATCTTGCCGAGGGAAATTTCATTAAAAGGGAAGACAACGCACCTTTATTAGCGCCGCAAATTAATTATAATTAAAGAAAATAAATTTATATTTTTTCCCGTGTAACTTAATACTGTTAGGGACATCCGAATTTCGCGAAAAGATTTCCGCGCATGCTATATTTCAATACCACACGAGCGCACCAGTAGATTTCTTTTACTGTAGCGTGTGTCTGTGGGGAGACATTTACCTACATGAATGGCCAATCAAAATTACGTAACTTCAACACTGCACGTCTGTGATTCGCGCAAAAACAACTCGGTCACATAACATGAAAACCATCCAATCGCGAAAGTGCATCTGAGCTAGTGTTATGGAATTCATTTGGCCATGAATTTTTTTTTCGCGAAATCCGGGTGTCCCTAAATATTTGTTATGTTAAAAAAATATTTTACTGGAGAGATTGGTAAGTCAAGCAAACAGTTTTCGAAAAGTTTACTTACCTACATATACGCTGTTGAAGTCGATGTCATTTCCGGTTGTGTTGCCTAGCAACCACAGCATTGGAGAGACACATTCGTTAGTCTGCTGTGTTTACGTTATCCGACGGCTTTGTGCAATCGTATATTTTATGTGTACGAATCACTTCCAGAAACAAATCTGTCGTGTGAGAAACAAGACACTTAAGCAGTACTTGGTAGTATTAATTTTCACCTTTGCAAATATGTAGCAAATGGAAACACGTTGTTACTTCAAGCAATTATACCCATGATTACTTTTATTTTCGTGGCACTTGTATGACCAATAAAATTCGCCGTTGACATGTAAATTATATTTTTCTCGACCACTGCAGGATCACTTAATGAAGTAGTTGTAAAAGTTTGTTTTTTAGTGCAAGCGATGATAAAAATAAATTGGTTCATTGGATGACTGTAACCAGCTGACGAATCCAGTGTTTGTAACTGTAATTTACAAGTTGTAAATAAGGGCAGTTACTGCCTACTTGGGAGAGCTATTAAATTTGGGGTTATTAAAAATGCAATATATCACAGTTTTGACAAATTATTATAACATAAACTGTTGCTATGATGTATGATTATTTAACTAAATGTAACTAAACACTGAATCTTGTAAACAGATATCCCTTGAGCTAAAATTTCTTATGCTTTATAATTCATGCAGGTCTATATAAATATGATACATTAAATGAACAATTGTGTTGAACATGTGTCTTTATAATTCATGCAGGTCTATATAAATATGATACATTAAATGAACAATTGTGTTGAACATGTGTCTTTGCAGCAGAGCTTATGTCGCACAAAACTAGAATTACATGAACATACAGACACACAAAACCAACCAAGAATAGTTGCTAACAGGTAGGCCTACATGAACACAGACAAAACTGTGTAGAAGGAATTCAGTTAGTAAGCAGCAAATTAGGACACAAAAAACTAATGATTGGTACAACAAAAATAAACACAGTAGTCTTCTTGCAACTAAACGATTCCTTCTACAGGATTCTGTGTGTTCATGTACCTGTTGACAACTATTCCTGTTTGTTTTTGTGTGTTTGTATGTGTAATTCTAGTTTTCTGTTGCATAAACTGTGGTACAGCAGTGTACATCCAAAACAATGTATTATTTGTTTCATATGTCACTACTGCAGACCTGGCGAAGTCGAAACTGTGGGTGGTGATGTCACTATTGTAAACAATATCATCAGCTTGTCAAAATAACTTATCAATGTTTTAAAAGTGAGTAGGTCTACTGCAAAAGTTTTCAAATGCCACTTCCAGGAATACATGACTTCTATATAATTTTCTTTAACTTAATTTTCTTTTCTGTATTTTTGTCTATAAATCCCATCTCGTAATGATGTTATGTACACATATATGTAGGTGCATTGCCACCTATTTATTATATTTGACAACTCCCAGTATGTACTGGCACTTAAGAAAGAAACAAGTATAATTGTAAACAAATAAAATGCGCATGGGAAAAATACTGTCCCACCCAGTCAGCAACTAGATCTATGATAAGTGGATAGAAAATTATATTAATTGTTAGTATTTTTGTAAATTCAACTTTGTAATTGACTTTGCCCTAATATAAGTGAAGAAATGAGGTTCCTCTCCCCCCCTCCCAAGGGGAAGAGGGGCAGGGGCTGCGGTGGTCGTAGTGGTAGGACGCTTGCCTCCCACTAAAGTGATCTATGTTTGTTTCCATGTGAGGTTACTCACAGGTTTTCACATATAGGAATCGTGTTAATTGATGCTGCTGGGTGGCATTTTTCTCGAGGTTTTTCTGTTTTCCCCACCCTTGCATTTCACTGCTACACCATATCTGCCATATTCCACCCTAGTTGGCTGTCAACACCGTGGTTGTTGCAAACCACCTAAAAATCTCTTAACTCCTATCTTTTTAAGATGACGGAGGCCGTGGTGGCGTAGCAGCTAGAGTACTTGCTGTTTCACGAAGCACACTTCATTCTAAATTCCCATAATTCACCATCAATGTTAAAATAAGTTTAGTGCCAATTATTTGCCCTCAAAATCAGAATTTCAAAAATCCTGAAGAAGTTGTAAATAGCATTTAAAGAAAATCACGCGAAGTTTTTTAATTTTGCATATGATGTAGTCACACGACAAGATTGGCTTTAGCTAAGTTTTATCTATTTCAACTACCATTGGAATACGATAAACTGTAAACATTTATCCTTTACGGTACTGTAATGATTACAGCCTACCGTTAAATGCATCACCATCTAAACACACGAGTAAACTTTATTTATTTAACTTAACATCTTGTCGACAGCAGGTTCATTAGAGAATGGCACACCACGAACACAATGAAGGGAATAGAAGGAAGGAATTGGTTATTGTCTTTATTGCGTCAGTCCAGAAATTGCACGAAGTGAGTTTGAGAAACCATGGAAGTTTGCAAATCAGGAAGGCTACATTCAATAGATATTAAAAATATGAGAACTGATTCGGTTGTGTATTCTTGTGTTGACAAACAGCCGAGTTCTTGTTTGCCACTGCAACTCTTCTGGCACGGGGAGAAAAAAATATTGCAAGAGTGACGTTTTTATGTGTAGCCATATATTGATCTGCGAGCTTGGTGATCTGCTACTAATGCCGGGACCGACAAACAGCTATCTTGTCACGACGAAAGCTATAGGTTATGTTTGTAACATGCTTGGATCAGTTGTTCGACGAACTTTCAAAGCATTGACTACTAATATATGAATTCCATTAACTCCTACACTGAAATGGCCAACCGGCATTTAGAAAAATACGTATCTGCAGTTTTATAAAAGTACCTAAACGAGTCCGAAACTTACAGGCTAGACCTTAAATGCACGGCAGGTTAGTAATCGAAACCGCACTTGCAAAAATTAAACACAATGCAATTAATTGTTCAATTACAAACTTACGCAGATAACATATCACTAATCACACGATAATTGTGCAAATATTTCAAATATACATCTAAGGTATATACGAATACGCTAAACACCGATATTTTAGGGAATGTGTACCTCCGAACTCGCAGGACTCGGCTCGTACGCATTTCCACCCTTTAACATTAATTATCGTTCGTCACCGAATAAATCAAACATAGATAGTAGTTTTCAGGCGTATTTACATGTCAAATTCACATCTCACAAACGCAAGAATAACACAAATTTACAGAAAATTCAGAACAACTACAGTTCGTATAGCACTCGCGATGTTATTCAATGTAAACAAACAAGTTGTGTCCCTACAGTATGGCTGCGCACTAGTAACAAACTAGCAGACGACTTCAACAGCGTATAGCATTCCCATTATTATTAAGCAAGAAAGTGTCCTGTAATGTAAGTAATTACTGTTTACGAGTATTTTCGTCTTTTAAGAGAAAGACGTAAATGTTTGTGTTGCAAATAATGCAAGCCTCCAAAATTTTTACCTGCCATGATCTCAGAACCTCCGAACATAATGTTCTTATTAAGGCTTTCCTTCCAGCCGAATCCTCAGTTGGAAATGAACAACTCAAATTTCATTTGCACTCAATTATTCGCTTTGATGAATGTCAAAATTATTGTTTCCCCTGAAAACTTGGTAAAGCAGACTAGTTTTTCGATCATAGAAAGAAATCGTTGATAGTGTTATCCTTATGGAAAAATAAAGGAGGAAGTTAATATTTATGGCTAGATAAATTAAAATTTTACCATGAAAGCTGTTGGCGTTGTTAAACAATGAAAACGAAATTTCGTTACGGCTCCGAATACTGATATTTTGAAATAAAATGTTTACGAAGGTTGGTACCGTGTTTGTGCATAAAAATAAATCACCTCAAAAAATTTTTCGACTGAAAAATGGATTTTGTGAGTTTGTTTGATAAGGATATGATAATCGTTCTCCATTTGGGAAAATCGTAATCGTTTTTACTTTCTACTGAGCTATAATCAAACACTAAGTGAAAAACTCAATAAATAATATGTCATTAAAATGAATGTCTAAGAACCGTAAATCAAAGATTTTTACCCCGTTTCGTTTTCTGCCAAGCACTATTACGTTTACGTTTTTTTTTTTTTTCACTATCAAAATTTTTCGACCAATTGTTTATGTAGCCTATATTTATGCATCAAACTAAAAATTTTGCCCTTTTTTACGATGCTCAAAAAATGGAAACCAAATCAGTTTAAAAAAAAATGACATTGGGTGGTTACATGGAATAAAATAAGAAGTAGGGTCATGGGTCACCGAGCGTATATGGATCAGGGATAGGAGGTAGGAGTTTACCGCGATGACGTCACAGGCACGGCGGGCAGCCACGTTCATTTCACCCTCGCCTCTCAAAACCACGGCCAGCCGTTCCAGCGAACCCGTACTCTGGAAATTATTTCAATTAAAAAACATTTTCTTAAAATTAAATTTCTTAAATATATCGGCTTGCCACTTTGGATTTTAATTTCCCAAAGATGCAATATTCCATTTGCGGGAAGAATTATAAAAATAATCAAAAAAAATCGAGGAACATATAACATTAGACCACTTCCATTGCTCACACATCCAATCCTCCCCCCCCCCCTCACCCAGGACTCCAAGCCATCACGAGAAGTGTCAACCACCCCCTATATGCTGCCGAACTCCTCTTCCCACACCTTTCTCGCGGGCCAGGGAGCTTTGCCTGATCTTGTCAAATCAATCGTAAGTCGATCAGACATCGAGGTATTGATGCATTTATAAATAATTAGAATTTTTTAATTTCTTTATCCATTGTCAAAAGATGCCCAAATATAAAAAAAATTGAGCAAAACGCATCGAAAATATTTTAAATGCGAAATCGGTTTATAAAAGTTAGATTATGTAAACTTCACATTTTACCATGGCACTTGGTAACATTTAAAAAAATAGAAATTCTTATGGAGGGATGGGGATCTGAACCCACAATCTCTCGAATAAAAGTCTAATGCCCTAACCACTGAGCTACTACAGTAATTACCACAAATTTTCCTAAATCTGGTATACCAACAGGCTGCCATTCCGTCATACAATTACAAACATTTTAAATGTATTAAACATTTATTTATATTCAAGCATGCACGTATGGCTTACCGATGATATATTTTGTAGCTTGTTTTGTTCGATCTATTTAGCAATGTAATATAATATCTCGTTTTTTTTTTAAATTGGACCTGTATCTTAAATCATAGTGTGCCCACATCCTCGTAAATCAGATTGGAAGTAAGAGAATATAAATAGTCATATGTATTATAATTTGCGATTTCGTAGGGCCAGACTCGTTAAATTCACTTTACAAGCCTTATTTCTATCTGCAGCAAAGTATGCATGTATAAGTCCAACGATCATTTATAGACATAGAGATTATCTAAATTAAAAATAATATTTACACATAGTGCTTCTTTTAAATCAAAATCAGTTTCATAACAGGGGAAGAAATGATTTAGTTAAAATATTGAAATAGTGTTTTGTTTTTTTTCAAATTTATTAAAATTTATTACTACAAAATTATTTATTGTTCGTCCATGTAAAGTATGCATCCTTATACAAATCTCAGTCCTTCGTTAAAAACGAAACCAACTATTCTGGCACTTATAAACTTTGTCGTTGTACTGTAAGCTTAAAGGCAAAGTCCTTGCAGCAATAGCGACACCGATAAGACACTGAAAGTTTCGTATGGTTGATTCACGATAACTTCGGCCTTTTCTGAAGCCCTGCCAAATTTCTACTTTTGGTTACTGATTATGTATCCTTCTCTACACGTAAACATAAACACTACCATGTGACTTCTACTTTTATAACTGTCAAATACGTCGGTTGCTGTTTACAGCTGTTCAAAGAACTATGTCATACTGTAAAACCATTTCCTACGAATGTTCACAATGTAGGCCTATTACGATATTTACGTCAGCTTTATAACTATTTGTTACACACGATATATCACGTTATACATAATACACATTAATATTTTTCCACGACGATGTTTGTTACAACTGTGGCGGAAAAAACAGTAGTATTTAACCTGTGGTTATTAATATGTGTTTGGAATAAAAATTAAAACGAAGGGACAACCAGTCCAACGAAACGACGCAGTAAATACAAGCACACAACTCGTGTCGCTTATTTATTGTACATCGACAAACATAAAAGACAGTGGTGAACACGCAAACACATAGGCCTACCGTAACATTTATTCTGCTTATATTTACATGCATTTGTACTTACTGGTTTGTAGGTTTATTTTATTTTTTATTTAACTTTATCTGGGCGGGCTTAGTATTTCGTTGGGATTGTTGCAGACATTCAAATCACAGAAACGTGAGCTCATTACACAACTGTTTTCCAAACACCTAGCACAAAGATACAATGTTGTGATAAACAGACATGAATGTAAATAATTAACTTCGTCATAACATCAGTTCATGGTTAAAACGTATAAATTTTGCAAATATTTGAAATCAACACACACCACACACCGGGCCTGCGTATCGATTACAACGCAGACACCACGCTCTTTCATACGCAACGATCACAACACATTTCACTCTGCCATGGAAATACATATTTATCACAACATTGTAACATCCGTAGGATGTTTCAAAAACACGAGTACGAACTTGACGCTTCATTCAGAAACACGCCGTGTCATTGTATGTCGCCACACCACTGTCAGTCGTAGTACACTGGGTATATTCACCCGCCGTCGCCATATTGGGAATGCTTTCCACACCAGGTCTGCCAACCTGCTGGTTTGTAAGTGTCGTGCAACGAGCTGTTTCGCGCCATCGCATCTAAAATATGCGTTGCATCAAAATAACATATAATATGTATTTAAACAATAAAATCTCGTTTCAGTTGTAAATTAAAATCTCAGACATCATTACTGTTGCTGTAAGTAGTATGAGATGTGCTGAAATTATAAATAACAAAATGTATACCTTTCCTACACAGGTGGTACGATCTTCCCGAGAGAGAGAAGAGAGACAGAGAGAACGAGAGAGATACGCTCCGCTTATTGAACCTTTATTCCGGACGAAAAAAAAAACACCAGCCTACACATGGGAATTTGCGCGGATATTTTTAACTGCAGCAATGAAATGTGTTTTCGTCAGTGCTACCTAACAATACAAATATATCAATTGGCAACGTTTAACTTGCAAATAGTATATATAAAACAGGGTTAAAAAATATTTTAACTATGAAATATTTCTTACCGACCATTGCCAATACGTCGCTGCTCTCGCTGTTGTTAATTCGTATTTAATACGAAATAAATATTACAAGTTATATAAGATACTAAGGTAAAGTTTCATTTATTCAATAATACAGTACTTTAAAGTTAATCACATTGTTAAATATTTGTGGAATACAAGTTATTAGAAAAACAGGTTGACATAATAGTCTAGGGTGATTTTTCAAACGTTCGATTCCAAAAGGCCGAAGAAAGTGCGAATGGACTATAGACGATACAGTAATGGGCCCAGATGGCTCGGCTGTCGTCATATTGGAAGGAGCAGGAACCGGAAATGAAGTTGTCTTCAAAGAAAGAGATGTTACACCTGCTAATGAGCTGTCAAGTGATACATCCATACTCCTTGTAGGCATTGAAATGCAGGTGTTACAGAAATGAAACAATGTTACCATTGTCAATCATGCCGATGATGAAAGTTGTAGCAACCCAGATATAAACTTCTCAACACTGTAGGCCCCTTAGAGACTTAACCATCATCGATTCATAGGTTTTTCACTTACCTAGGCTCCTTGCATATATACACTTTGTGATATCATGATATTAGGATATTTTCACGAGTTCGTGATCCATACCAAAGACGAAGATATCAATATATTGCCTATGTTCTGAGTGCACAGAATCCGCTCGTTCTCAGCTGCAGATAATCTACCGAATCGAGTGTTCAGCCAGAATCCTTCATTAACATGTGTTCTTCCTCACTGCATACCTTTATTATGCTCTTTTCAACACTAGCTTCGATGTTATCCGCATTACAAAGAGGCAAGTCCGAGGTCTTGATTGCACTCTTTCTGTATACATCTGTTTCACTATAGCTACATGCCAACCATATATTATATTTCACTACTCAGTATTTACCCACCTTCTTTGTAAGTTGGTCTATTAAATTTTGTTTCATACAGGTCAGAAATGAACAAACATCTTTCGTCGAAGTTATCGGATTTGAAGCTACATACATTTTCAGAAGATCCCTGAATGCTGATTCCTTCGGGAAAAATCAATTTAAATTCAGCTTACTTGCTTAGGTTGTGATGCAAGGTCGGGGTGAATTGCTAGGTGTAGTGTCTGCTTTACAGGTGGAAGTTGCATTGGGACCAGCCTTTGCTGTGAACGACAAATAGGAAGATGAACCGCTAGGCCTGCATCATAGGATGGTGCAACCCGTTCCACTGTTTCAGATAACTTTCTTAAATGGTCGGTTGAGTAAACAGTTTAGAGAACTTCTCACATGAATATGGCATGCGTATGGAACTCCTTACACATGCGTTCTTTTCATTCCTTCGTGCTTCATTAGCATTTGCGAAACTATTGTTTAATAACTGCATGGGAGGAATCAACGATATGCCCACGGCATTCGCAGCTGAAGTTTTCTGCTTCCAGTGTGTGCAGCGCCAGTTACCATCCCAGTACATCTCCGATGTTATGTCGGCAGATAACGCTTAGCAGCCAGTGAAGATAGGCCAGTCCAGGTTTCGAGATACCTTTTCATGTAGCCACTTTATTGATCAAACTGTGATTTGTATTTTTAACATGCGAAAGTAACGTGCTCCACATTCCGAATATAACTGGCCCCAAGTCGCCAAGAATTGCTGATTTCAGAAAATTTCTTCTCATAGTAATGACACAGTGTTTTGGAATATGTTCCATCTTGGGTCAAGACGATGCTCTCCTCTTCGCAGTCCGTACATCATCCGATCCACCCAGTCCCGATGTAGCTCTACATGTCATCGAAATGTAGCTCCTCATTCAAGTAAATCAATCTAAAAAGGTAGCAGTAAAAAACAAAGCATGCCATGCAATATAAAGCATAGCAGACAATATTTCGAAAAGAATGCGAACAATAAATGTATATCAATATCAAGAAGCAACATTAAAAATACCGATATAAATGTCATACATTTAAACAAAGAAAGTGTTGGGGGAAGACCTCCTAGTGCACCCGCAACATGAAATTATACAAGATTATGAAGAAGCCCTCCAAATATTCCGTCCATGAGAAGTTCAGCATTAAAAAAAAATCTGTTAAATATAGGCCTAGATATTAAATATTAGCACCCTAAGCGAGTCAAAAAAGAACCAAGAAATAAACTGGTGGGTGTATTTTATGTTACTAATACTGAACTTTCTTTCCTATCTCACGACACACTGAAACGATGAAATGTACCCCGTGGGCTACCCCCGGGAGACTAGGGACTCACCTACACACTACACATGGGATTAACTAGCACACTTGTATACAACAGAGCAACACATTAGACAGACATCACGACACATACATTCACTCCAGCTGGGAGACTGGAGGGGAGCTTCACTCCCCCGCCGACAACACAAACACGTAAATTTACATAATAGGCGACAAAACTAAAACAGCCTAAATGTGGGTCCAGTGCCTTAGAATTACACTGACGCGGCCCCCCGCTGCTGACCCTATGATTAGTCCAAGTGTCGGGGTGCATTTTGTTCTCACAAAACCCTGTGAGTTATGGGAGCTAAGGCTTCCGGTCTCACAATACATGTGTCATTTCGGTGGCATACGAGGGTCGGCGGTGTCGGGAGGCGAAAAAACAGAAAATATTTAACACATATACAAAGCCGAGACTGAAAGATTAATTCATCCGAATCCTGATTCGGACCCTGTTTGGGAAGAAAATCACAGCATGTAAAAATAAAATCATAATGGAAATTTATATAAAAAAATACCTGTACTGCTAAATACAGAGACAAATCGCCATTCCTATCAGAATTCACATCACGAGCTCCCCGAATTGTTTAAAGCAGCCCGAGAATTGTTTTCACATTCCACTCATATACAAACCAGTCCATTATAGCGAGAATTAAGCTTAAGCTATAGTACATATTCAAGCCTTTACAAGCACCATCATTTTGTTTGCACCATCAATTTGTGCAGTATCCTAATATAATACGATTAAGTACACATGTATTAAAACAAACTGCTGGATGAAAGGGACAGGTCATTTCCGTAAATCAGGTACCTACTCTCAGGAAAATATCGCACATGCCTGAAAATAATATATCACAATCAGTATCATTTTAGACTTGGGACAGTACGGATGTATCACATATTTAAAAATGTCGTTTCAGTGCAAACTCTGGTAGAGGCAGTTTACTCGGAGTGGTAGTTTCAAGATACATTATTTTACCAAGAAAATGTATTTAATATCATCAAGAGGCTCGTTTATGCTACCCCTCCTTCTACTTTTCCTCCTACTCCTCCTCATCATCATCATCCAATGCATGATATAAATTTAATTGTCTTCAAAAACAATTAATTTGACTACTTACAATGCGAAAAAGGTTTTGTTTAATTGAACTAATTTTGTTTGGTGCAACCAAATTAATTCTTTTTAACGGGAACAAAATTTATATCATACATTGGATGATGCTGAGGAGGAGTAGGATGAGGAGTAGAAGGGAAGTAGAAGTAGGAGGAGGAGTAGAAGTAGGAGGAGGAGTAGAAGTAGGAGGAGGATTAGGAGGAGAAGTAGGAGGAGTAGAAGTAGGTGAGTAGGAGGGAGTAGGAGGAGTAGGAGGTAGGAGGAGGAGTAGAAGTAGGAGGAGTAGAAGTAGGTGAGTAGGAGGGAGTAGGAGGAGTAGGAGGGGAGTAGGAGGAGTAGGAGTAGGAGTAGGAGGAGTAGGAGGGGGAGTAGGAGGGGAAGTAGGAGGAGGAATAGAAGTAGGAGTAGAAGTAGGAGGACTACGAGGAAGCACAATCTTCTTAAATACATTAAGCACTTTTTCTTTGTAATATAATGAACCTTAAAATTGTGACTCCAGAGTAAAGTATCCATAAAACATATATGTATTGGTTGAAAATAAATATAATAATATGTTTAATTTATTTAAATTTTTTGTAATCATATGAGGGAAGGAAGCCTCTTTTGTTTGGTATTTATTGTAGCAGATTTATGCGGACCTCCCTATTGTTGCATAAGTAGTTCCAGTAGCTCTGGGGTAGGGTGGCCGATTTGTAGTCGAGGGGTCGCAGGTTCATGCACTGGCCCTTTCGTGGCAGGTTTTCAGTTCGGTTGTCGCACTGCGAATTTGTTTCAAGTCGGTCTTACTGGAGCTCATCAACGCCACTTCAACACAACTACATCAACAACCACAAAAAAAAAGGTGTTAAGAGTACCTGACTCCTATTCAAGATCTTGTGGGTTCAAATCCCCCTCCACCTATGCCAATTTTTTATTTATAAAATGTTACCAAGTGTCGTGGGAAAGTGTAAAATTTACATAATTTAACTTTCATAAACAGGTTTTGTATTACAAATATTTTTTCGTCATACATTTCACTGTTTTTTTTTAATATTTGGGCCTTTTCTAACATTATATATAATAAATTTTGTTAAAATAATTTTAATTATTTATAAATGCATCGATTCCTAGATGTCTGATCGTTTTACCATTTATTTGACAAGGTCAGTCAGTTGTCTGATCCACGAGAGCGGTGTGGGATGAGGTGTTGGGCAGTGGGAAGGGAGTGGTCAGTGCTTTTCGTTATGGTTAGGAGTCCATGGGGGAACGGGGGTGGTGGATGTATGGGCAAGGGAAGGCGGTCTAACGTTATATGTTCCTCGATTTTTAGGATGTTTTTTGTGACTTTTAATACTAATTGCGAGGGGGTAACAGGTGAGGTGAAAGTGGTGGGATAAACGAGGGCTAGAGTAGGGTAAAATTATATCTTCTTGGATATTTTACAATTGTTTAGATTCTTTTACAAATTCGTATAAAATTGCCAGGGGTAAGGTGAGGGTGGTGGGTGAGCGAGGGTTTGGGTAGGGTAATATAATATATTCTTCGATTTTTTGAATTTTTAAAATATATATGTGATTTTTTTATAATAATTGCCAGTGGTGTGGCGTAGGGAGGGTGAGCTTGGTTAGGGTGGGGTGAGTGTAAGGTTAATGTTATAAGTTCCTCGATATTTTTGATTATTTTTATAATTTTTCCCGTGTATGGAATATTATATATTTGGAAAATAAAAACCAAAGAGGTGAGCCGATATATATTAAAAACATTTTATTAAGATGTTTTTTTAAAACTTATTTTATTACAATCATTTCCAATATGGGTCGCTGGGATGGCCGGCCTTGGGTTTGGCGTAAAGAGGGGGAAGATGAACGAGGCCGCCGGGCGCCCTGTGACGTAGATGCGGCAAATTCGCACCTCCTATCCCTGATGTGATCCCTTTGCGCTCGGCGACCCATGACCATACTACTTAAGTAAAATTAATATTTTACATATTTACAAATCCAATTATTGAACAGATTTGATAATTTCTTAAAAAAAAAAAAATATTTTGTAGGGAAATTCCTTACGTGTCTTGAAGTAGTCTGAGTCCGTGTGTCATTTTCTGAACAGCGACCGACACAATCGTTTACATTAGGCTGTTCACACGGTAAAATAAGCACTTTTGAAAGCCCTGCTTAAGATCTACTTGTATGCACGTTGCGTAGTCTTACGCTTTATGTAAAATTGACATTGTCATGGGCCTCATCACTTTATTCATGCATCGGTCCAGTGAAATCGTGAAATTATTAGAAAAGTAAATATTTTTTCAAATGAGCTCGTTTTTACACTTCGATACATTATAAAAAAAAAAAACCAGAAAGCAAAATAAATAATTTTAGTCGTTACACATGGTGACGACACTTTCCATTCGACGTAATTATATTGAACTACTTTCCCTCCATCGTGACAAACTTTACTCTGAACATGTCACTCAGTGCGTCCGTTAAAATATATGCAGGTAGGAGCAGTAAACATTTTATAAAGGTTAATTTCAACTGTGTTCAATTTATCGTGAACAGCCTGTAAACCTATTTACTATCTTATCAACGACTACTTTTAAAGTGTAAAATACGTTTATTTGGCAGTTTGTACCCTTCAACAACAAATTACATTAAGTGTCTTGTATTATACAGTGGAACAAAAAAACCTACCACAAACTTCATAATGCGCGCACGCTATAATAAAAAAAGATTATAATTATCAAATTTTCATGTCAAAAAAATCTACTGCTTCTTGGTTGGGCACACGTTCCAACGAACGGACCTAGTGTCGCGTTGAATTTTCAGCGAGTGCGTATAATGACTTACGTGCCTTCTTAGACGACTATTAGGGCTGTCACTGATAATAGAGAAGTGCACAAAAGTTCTACCGCTGGCAGATACTTAGTACCCGAGATAATCATGGCGAGCTTCCTAGCTAATGGTTGGTAGAATTAGTGGTTCAGAGACTATTACTATGGTCCATTAGCGTTTAATTCCAACTTTCCTGAAGGCCTGCTAAAGTTCTACTTTCAGGATACTCCTCCGCCTCATGTAAACAAAGCATAACAAAGTCTATGAAATTGCATCACCACATACGTGCACACTAACTGTAATAATATTTTGCAAGAGAACTATTTATTACTAGGCATTACTAAACACCTATTTTCTCTCAGTTTGTGTTCGTATTAATTACATACGAAAATTACTATTGATACATCAGATAAAATATAAGCCTAAATTCAATTCAACCAAATATAAAGTATTTTGATATTAACACAAGTATAAAATGCTTGTATAAACTTTCACGATAAAAAGAGCATTTTTGAAAGCCCTGCTTAAGATCTACTTGTATGCATGTTGTGCATTCTTCTGCCTTATGTAAAATTAACGTTGTCATGGGCCTCCACACTTTATTCATGCATCGGTCAAGTGAAACTGTGAAATTATTAGAAAGGGAAAATTTCACAAATCTGCTCATTTTTACAGTTCGAAGAATTAGGAAAAATCAAAAAGCGAATGAAATAATTTAAGTAATTATAAATGGTCACCTAACACTTTTTATCGGATGTTAAGATATGGAACTACCTTCCCTTCATCGTTACCAACTTTACTGGGCACATGTTACTCAGTGCGCCCGTTGAAATATACGCAGGCCGTGGCAGTGATACTTTTCTAAGGTTAATTTCAAAAGTGCTCTCTTTATCGTGAACAGTCTTTATTAAAGGATATATCCAGAAAACAATAATGCACGTCAGATATGTGATTTCTCAAAAGTTTGTTTAAAAAAATGTGAAGAAACAGTGAATAGACTATATTGTCGACGTACCGTTATCATTAAAATTCTAGTACAAAGCAGTGCGACTTAAGGTCATTTCTTGAAACCGTCAGATCTTATTTATTGATTTAGACTGTAGTCTTTGTCTCCGACTAAGAAATTCAAAAGAAAATAATAACAGCTCGATTTATATCTCGCTACCTGTAATATCTTGTGTGTAAACCTTTGTGAGGTCACAGTAAACATTTCTGTAGACTTTTCTGGATTATGTCGTAGTTCCTGCTTCCTCAGCAAGAATGTTCAAAATTTCAGTAGGGCGAGTGAAGAGATTTGGGCGGCTCTTATCACCTAGGTCTTGAGAGCTGATAAGGATGAAGCGAGATGAGCATGGAGCAGTGCTGGAATGCAAGGACGGCGGGAGAAACTGGAGACCCCAGAGAAAACCCACCGACCAGCGGCATCGACAGGCACGATCCCACATGCGAAAACCTGGAAGCGATCCCGCCGGGAATCGAACCCAGTTCGCATATATTGTTTTAAAAAAATTCCTTCAGTTTACGGAAAATTACTGTTAAAAATGTATCCAGATGTATCCGCAAACTCTCCTTAAAACTACGGACACCATTGATATACAAAACCGACTTTCCGTGAAATTCACGGAACCTCTCTATTAATTACTTAGTTAGTTTTATGTACTGTTTATAAAAACATATATAAATAGTTAAAATATTTTATACTTAAACGAGATTTTAACCCGAGTCAAAAAGTTGCAAGCTCACGAACCTAATCACTTACCTACAACTCGCGAATTTCTTTAGTTTCCATTAAAGTTAGTGTATTTTAAGTGTTGCTATTTGTTACAGATGCCTGTTACTGTTTTTAATGAGTATTATAAAAAAAGATGGTTCTGACCCACCTAGCTCTTGGCTTGGGATACGGATGCAAAAAAAGTAAGGTCTCATCACAAATGGTGGCTATTTTGTCAGCCAGTATAAATAATGGCCATTCTCCAGCCAGGGTGGACATTTTGCCAGCCAGTACCGATGGCTGCTATGTTATCTTTCTCTTTTTTCACTTTTTATGATCCAAAATGACCGAATTGGGGTAAAAAAACCTGTTTCCCCCCTTTTCCTTGCAAAATTTCTCGAGTTTCTCTCCCGCCGATGACACCTGTCTTGGCAGCCACCTAATTATCATAATCCGGCGAGTGACTCTTCAAGGTGGCAAATGAATCATTTTTTGTTAGGGTACCCATAAGGGTCCTCACAAACCATCTTAGCACAATACAGCGGATGACTCCTTAAGGTGGCAAATGACTCATTTTTTGGGAGGGTATCCATGAGGGTTCTCACTGCCATCTTGGTATGGATGACCTATGTCTACTCAGGACAATTGCCGACCAGTTGAAAATGTCGACCATTTTGGTGGCCAGTGGCGGCAGCGGGCATCAAGTCATTGCAAACTATCATTTTCGGATCTCGTATTACACTGCCCCCTTCTGAAGTCTGTGTGTTAACACTTGTAAACATAGTTGGCTGTAATGTCCGAACCATTTAAGTTATAGTTGGCAAATTCATAACATAAGCATCAACCATGACTATGAGAAGGGTGGCAAGGTCAAGTATGCCCCATGTCAACTTATAAGCATAGTTGGCTACAATTTCCGAACCCTTTAAGTTATATGTGTCAAATTGATAACATAAGCATCAATCGTAGGTGTAGGGTCACCCTGATATCACTTCCTACTCTATCATTTTGGCCGGTGGTCTCTGGGTTCACCCAACCGATAGTAGTAGTATAATTTGTTTTCTGTGTTTTTCCTTCCTACTGAAAGAGTTCATGTACTGCTTAAACATGCAGTGTGGAGGGGGGAAACACCATTCCAAGACACTCTTCCAGCCTCAGGCCAAGTACGACCTATGCTTAATATAAGTTAGATAGCAGTAATTTCCATAGCATTGGGAGCCACCATGTTGCCAGTCAGTGGCAAAAATTTATCTAATTTACATTGAATGGGGTGGCCAGAAAATATCGAATGATGGCGCACGTACTCTGCCTCCAGCAGTCTGTCTGTGCCAATAAATGGTTCCAGTCAGCGCAGAAAATATTTTCTTTTTACTTGCTGCCAAAATGACCACTGCAGTAGGTTTAATCGTGAAATGTATACTGGCTGCAGAAATGGCTGACAGAATCATAATGAACATTCTGGAAATTTCCACGAGGAAAAAAATTCGAAATTCTTTGTGATGATACCTTAACTAACATTTTTGTGTCCTTGTGTCCCGAGCCAGAAGCAAGGTGGGCCAGAACCAAATATAATGCTATTCACACACACAATTTGCTGGTGGCCACATTGCGACTGACTACCAAAAGGGCACACACTCACCGATGTCCTTGGTGTCCGATCCCGACGAAGCCCCCACCAGCACTGACTCTCCTTCCTTAGAACGATAAGATTCTTCTTCTTATAATTATTACGAAACAAATAATCTCCTGTCTTAACTGGTGTAGCAGTGAATACCCATAGGCCGCGAGCACATCTCGCTGTAGATGACGCGACCTCGCTGGAAGCAGAGACCGCAATGACCGGTCTCACCTTTCCGTGCACGGTAGATACCGATCAAGTACTGCATCCCAACCACCACCACCACCTCCACTTGTCAACATGCTTAGCAGTGTTGAAAGGAATCAATGCATGCAATCTGAACCAACCTCGAGGTATCACAGGTTCGATTCTCGTAGAGTGATAATAATAATAAAAGTCGACATAAAAGCTGCTATTTTGTCTACAACCAATATTAGTAATTACAGACAGACAGTCTCCGACTTGCACTCGTGTACCAAGCCCATCACACTCAAAATTAGAGACAATCATGTGCATTGTTCGTGTGCTTTCACACATTGTCTGCTAGAGTGCACAAAAGGAAATACCTACCATCCCACACGTGTGTATTGCACTAGCGACGACACAACCATTCATCATATGTCATTCGACAAAAACCATGAAATGCCATCACTAACACGAATTGTCAGATTGGCCCAGCGGCCTAAGGCGCCTGATATAAACTCTGGTTCCAGTAAAAGGGAGAGTGGGTTCTATTCCCCGCACCTGACACTTTTTTCTCTGTACCCTACTCGAATAAATAATGTATCGTAGTTTTCATACCCGTTGAGAGAACATGCCGACACGCCTTAAGACATTTGTCGGTTTCCACTCCCCATGGAGAGACTAGCATGACAGTGATACTCTGTCTCTGAACTGCAATCATGAACCCGCCCTTTTGCAATTACAGGCAGGCACACTCTGTTGCCGACCTGTACCCATGTACTGACCTTTGCATATGACAGTGATGCACCACATTGTTGGCTGTAATTTATGAACTTATGGGATACAATTAGCAAAAAAATTATATCATGAGCCTACACACTCATCACTATCTCTGTCCTGCACTCATGTACCCAAGCAGGTAATCATTACAGAGGTGTCAGGGAGGGTCACCCTGCTCTGTAATACGAGCCACACACACACACACACACACACACATACAATGAAAATGATGCTAGACTGCTCTCAGGTCTCTAGTCATGGAATATCGTATAATATTTACCATAATCGTACACAAGAAAATTGAAATAATAATGCAGGAAATAATTTTTATAATTGATTTATGTGTGCCCATTAGTCACAAACATTTATGGCTGAAACTGACGTAAATAACGGAAATTATAAAATTGATATGATACATTATTACAATGATTTTATTACACATGAACACAGTAAATATTGTGACGGATCATTTTGAAGACTTTCTTGACAATTCAGCTTTCCGAAACATCTAAAATGGAAATGCGCTTAAATTTGGTAAAAAGTGCGGACTCTATCGATTGATTAATTTTTTCCATTTAAAAAGTATATTTTAGTAAAATATTTTATAATGTTGCAAAATATATACATTCTTCTTTCATATACAGCATAAATCACCCATTTCTGACTATTTTTATGTTGTCTGTACTAATTTTTTATGAATTCTTCACAGTGTACAGTCAGGTGCAGTGCTCCATAGGCAGTTGCTTTGCTTCGACCTTAACAGCGAGGTCTAAAGAGCCGGTGAGGGTGAAGCGAGGTAAGTATGGAGCAGTGCCGGAACGCATGGACGGGGGAAACGGGGAATCCCCGAGAAAACCCGTTGACCAGCTGCATCATCTGGCACGAATCCCGTATGCGAAAGTCTGGGAACGACCCCTACGGAAATCGAACCCGGTTCGCCTAGGTGGCAGGCGAGCATTCTAACCACTACACTACCCCCCTCCCAACCATAAAGTTCAAATTTTCGGGTGGTTACCGTTTCATTACATTTTCGAATTAAATCAACTTCTGTGCCTAGCTGGCCTTATATGAGAAAAATGTGCAAATCAGTACTTTTAAATTTTAATTTTGATAATGTACGTAAATGTTCTTCCAGATGTATATCAGGTTCAGATTTGTTAAATGTATTTACATATGTTTGTTTAAAAAATTTGTTAGTGTCAGAGACACACAAATGATTTTATTATGAAATATTATTTATTAATTCTAAAATTTAATTTGATAATTAAAAGTTTCTGTGGAGGGGGAGGAGGGGGACCGTGAACCCCCACTTTATAGGTGGTCATTTGAAAGTCTCTTATTTTGAAAGCGATCCCCTCCACCCTCCTCAAATACAATTCCCTGCACTTTGATGGGCCCCCCTTCGAAAAATGGGTTTATGTGTGCCACTGACTGGCAGATCTGGGGACTTTGGGGATAACCGAAAACTTTTTCCTAATATCAGACTTTTCTCTCACTTTTGTACCTTGAGGATTTTTTATTTGCCCGGAATATATTATGTACACCTGGGGAGAGCAAGGGGTCATTTCGAGATGCATATTACACATTCATTAACACATGATCTTTTTTTTTACGTGGGCTGTCTCTTGCTGGAATAACGACACGGTTCGGCCCCGTTGCAAGCGAAGTTTTCGGAAACTTTACACTGTAGAAGTAATATTAATTTATACATCTTGCTATAAGTAGCCATATGTCTAGCAGATAAAGAAAACTCGAGTGGGGTGTGAACCCAGTGCGAGGCAACACTCTCCGAGTGACGGCTTTCCAGCTGGGACCCGTAGCTGCCCGTCATCTCCGGACATCACATGAGACCCTAGGATGGAGCGGCGCTGGAATGCGAGGGCGGGGGAAGCGGGAGTACCCCGGGAAAACCCGCCGGCAAGCGGCATCATTCCCATGTGCGAAGATCCGGTAGTTGACCGCCGGGTATCGAACCCGGACCGCCGTGGTGGGAGGCGAGCGCCCTAGCCACTGTGCCACCGCTGCCCCTAATACTTCAGATGGAAATCTTTATTCTTTCTATTTTTCTTTATTTCAATTTATGACAGTTGCATTTATACATACGGTGGTAAACTACTGTTGTGAGCAATAATAAACCATATTTCGAGACTGCGAAAACACTTAAAAGTAATTTGAAATAGACTAGGTTTAGAGATGATGGAAAATCGCGAAAATGTTTTGGGTCAACTTAGTTTTTACAACACTAACTAGTTTATTCTTTTATAATTAGATAAACAAGGTTTCGACTCGGCTAAGTTGTCTGCAGATCAATCACGAACGTTCTGCTTGATAGTTTCAGAATCCTCATTGGCCCAGTGAAATGGGGTATAGTCCATTCACGGTTTCCTCGGCCTTTTCGAATCATACCTTTGAAAAATCTCCCCATGTATGACGTGTTTAGTTATGTCCTAAATGCGCCCTCTATCACAAGCGTTTTATACTTGTGTTCATAAAAGTTACTTTTTTCTGTTTAATTTAAATGTTATTAATATTTTATCCATAAATTATAATGCTTCATTTACAAATAATGAATAAAAATCAGGGAGAAAATCGGTATGTTGGTAACGTCTGGTGAGAAATAGTCCTTATACAAAATCACTGTTATCCTTTGTGGTGCGTTGTCCCCCTGATGTAATCCTCCATGATTAACTAAGCTTAGTTTGCACGAGGCGAAGGAATATCCTGGAAGTAGAACTTTAGCAGGGCCTCAGAAAAGGCTGAAGTAACCGTGAATGGACGGTTCATACATGCGTGTCAGCCAATAAGGAAAGGAAACTGTCGGACATGTGTACAGACGTCGAATCCCAGAAACAGTCGACTTTTCCCGCGATAAACAATCACCTCTAACTAGGTTATATGTGGTGATTTTTGAATGTTAGTTTAGAGAGACTTTCTCTCACGAAAGTTGGTAACTCTGCGAGTGGTCCTCCCGCGGGGGGGGGGGGGCTGTGGTGTGGGTCCACCGCGGAAGGGGAGGGGAAGTTCCAAACTGTCGCGCAAGGTGTGAACGTGACCGGGACAGTCGTGCGCGGGTCCGGAGGATGGGATTCGAACCGCAGATTCCGGGCGACACATAGCGAACTTCATGTACCGAGGAGCGGGTGCGGGCTATCTGGGTCAACGCGGCGAACGATGGCGAGTGTCGTCGCTGGAGTACATTCGCCGTCGTGGCGAATGTACTCCAGCGAATGTACGAGCGTGGCGCTCGTCGGTTGACTCTACACTCTTTCAGTTTACTTGATAACTGTGCCAGGGGGGGGGGGGACCCCCCATAAAAAATTAGTAATATATTAAACTTTTTCGAACATTACATAAAAAAATAGTACAATGCTGAAGCGATGACAGATGCCGAAGTAATTTTTGCATTTAGAGACGGATTTTTTTTTGTCACGATTCATACATCGTAATTTGGAACCTTGGAAAGATACACATTCGAAAAAATAAACACAGTTGAATTTAATTTGAAATGTGACGATAACGTAAATTCTGGCGTGAAAGAAAGGATTCTGATTGAAAATTCTGTGCAATAAAAGTGTCACAGTTTTAGAGAGAGAAAAAGCGATTTCCCAACACCTACAAAATATTTTTGTATTAATATAAAACACACTTCAAATAAAAATATTGCAAATTTTAATGTTTTTATTTTTTTATGTTGCGTCGATTTTCAGATTGCTTCGAAAAGATCTCTAACAACCTTTCCCACCAACATCATGCTGTATTATATCATGTAGACGTATACTGCTTCAGTGATTACTTTATTACTTTTATTTCAATGTTCAGATGATTGCATAATTATGTAATTTGTGTTTTCCTTCTCATAACTATCGTATCTGAATTGCGGTCTGCATTGGTGGTTCTTCACTCCATGGCAATTTCTCTGTATATTGAAACCAACGGAAAACTTGTGATTGCATTTTAACAGCTTCACCTAACTGTAACAACATCTAACTGAAAACTCGTGGGTGGATAACCCACAAATGTAAGTTCATCATGAGAAAATTCGAAAAAACAATTACTTTATTTCTAAGTGCAATGAAAACCTATAAATCTTGACGACACTCTAAATTCGAATAAGTGGAAAACCACTGATTCGCAGTGAAACTCAACTACTCGACTCAGTGAAAATGGCTCTACTTAGAATCGGTGGAAAATCATTAATTGTTTCAGTGAAAAAATTTCACTGATTGAATAAATGACGGTCAACTGCAGGGGAGAATTATATATTGTTTTTATTGAGCTTAGTCAAAAAATTACGAGAAATAAACATATTTACGAAAGTTTGCAATTTACATTGCGCAATTTACCGTAATTTAAAATAAAGTAAAAGAAATAAATTTCACAGGTGGTTGGAATTGAGCTCATACGCCGTTTCCAATTCACTTTAAGACTATACTTTACCATCTGAAATACCAAATAAAGTACATAACAAAGAGGAAAATACGCCTTATATCACGTCATCGAAAGCGTGCAGTTTTAAATTGCATGCCCTTACTTTTCGTTTTTTGTATGACTGGTATCGTTAGGATTATTTGCAGTTTAAACCTTCAAACAGAGCGCTGTGATGATCACATGAAAGCGAAATGAAAGACGTAAAAACGGAATAATAGACTGAATGTTTATGTTACCTCATAAAATGTTGTTTTCAAAGACGAGGCAAATTTTAGAACGTATTTTTAATTGGTTTTATTAGTTTATGTGTTGTTTCACTTGAAACCCGTTGTTTAACGACCATTTTTACATGTTGTCTGATGGCCATTTTTACATGCTGTTTAAGTGATCCATTAGTCAAAAAACAAATCAAAGAAAAACAGTAAAAAAAAAAAAGACTTATGAATCATTGGAAAATGTCACTGAATAAATAAGTGAAGGAAAACTGATTCATCCGTTAAGTTCACTGAAGTTACCGTTAAAACAGTCAGACATTGTTAACTGATTGAAACAGTGAAATTCTCACTGATTCAGATTTAGAGTGCAAAACTACTTTTTTTTTATCCCTTAAGTTACAGGAAGTATATGTTTCTGAATAGTTGTGGGCATGGATAAGGCCAGAATGAATAAACTGCGGCAAAATACGAGGGCTGATTCAGAAGTCACGGCAACTATTGTTCATCACCCTGATTGGACCCAACACAGGAAATGTACTATGTACCTACAGTTGAAAGTGTACGACAATTTCGTTTCAAACGTGACACCACATGGGGTATGGATGGAGGAATATCCGGCAAGGAACAAAGGCAAACATGGCTGCTTGAAATCGTCTGACCATGCCGCGTCCTTAACCAAGGGCGCGGCAGGGCAGGATTTGCATAAGACCTAGCAAAACCATCAGAACACTGAAATGACAAAAGGCATGCAAAAACCATTTTTCTGTACAGTGTAAGCGTAAGTTGATAGTTATAAACGATTTGTAACAGAAACAATGAAGTGAGGTAATATTCATTATTTTGATTTTTTTTTCAATTCTTTCAAATTTCTTACAGGTGGAAAAAATTTCAATTAGTTATTATTCTTATATTACAGTTTGAAAAGTGTACATTATTTTCTTCTCCCATATATAACAAATTTATTAAAACATTTATATAAAAAGACAGGTTTGCCAAAATACAGAGTAAAATGCAACCAGATACTTCAGGTACCAAATATATTCGCTGTTATTCGGCTAAACCTTGCAAATTTTTCTTACAGGTTATGTTTATGCCCTTTACTGGCAATTTTATTGAATAAACGCAAAAGACCATCACAAAATAATTTGGGCAAGTAGCCCCAAATTACCATCATTAAAAAATGGCAGCTTTATTTCTGTCGCATCTACATTTACTCTTGATATTAAAAATAATTTTTAGTTCCTACACCACGAAAAATCCATTTTGGTAACACATTTCCTGGTCATTACTAAATGAGCCTGGTAACCTCACTGTTTACTGCATAATCTACTGGCGATCCCAAGTGGATGGGGGCAACTGCTAAGCAATGCCAGCCTTAACTCCCGCGAGCAAATGTGATTTTTGCAGAAGCCCTAAACTTCGTAAAGTTTTCTCTAAAAAATTATAGCCTATCATAAATACACAGAGTCTCGCATATCTCCTACTTGGTTACATATGGCTAAGACCATAATAATTGCTTTTGGTTACAAATGGTTTCGGTTACAAGTGGTTACGAGTGGTTACAACCACCTAACTTCTTGGTTACGGCATGGTCACTATTCTCATTATAAGTTTATAAAAACCCTTGTTACATAAGGTAACATTATCGAAATTTTGGCTAAAAGGCCAACATTCGCAAAACTTAAAAAATACTTTAAAATTTTCGACCAACATGGCCCTCACCTAACGTCAAAGTGACGCAAGGGACATACTCGCTTGAGGAACCTACATGTGTGTATCACATAATAATGCTACTTATCTCTGGTAGAAGCTCGTCCCGTCGAGGCCGCTGTACTGACCTCGATGGCAGCGTGCACAGGCATTAAATACACAGGTCTAATGAATTGAAAATTTAAACACCACAAATGTTACAGTATTTCCTCAACTTCCGGCATGTTGGCCAAGTTGCCGGAAACGACGTAACCAAACGTCACTGTGTTGAGCGGTGCACGCACCATGGCAGGCAGTTCTGCGTGCTGGTCCGTCGACGGTGCTGCGATCCATTGACGAATCGCTGAAACATCAGTCCGCTATACACTTCTCTGCCATGTCCGTCTGCTGCCGCACGTGAAAATATGCACTGACATTAACAGTTATTTTCTCTGCACCCTACGTTTTTCAAAGTCTTTTGAAAGTTACGTGACGCCGGCGAGAACATTACAGGTGAGTTATATTAAAGTTTCAAGTCACATCGGGAGGTTTCTAAACCTCAAAACCAACGTGTGAAAGTGTTCGTGCGTATTGGAGAGTACGCCGCACAATTTATCATGCGACCAAACACAGTGAGTATTTATTTCTCGAATGGGAGAATGTCGGCAAGGTCCGCCTGCCAGTTCATAATTACTTTTTCTTGTTCGAGGGCGTGTGCGACGTGGTCCAGCCCATTAATTTTCAAGAGTGTTTTTTTACCAGTTGCAAGTTAATAATTATTCATAAACATGCAGCGACGTGGCGCGGCCCGTCACAACGTTTTGATGTGTTCTCGTGCAGTATGTATACACTCATGTGAACGGGCACGTATCGTGCGTGTACGAGTTGTTTAACATCCTTCAAAGTAGCCTTCGAGTTTGTCCACGGTTCGTTGTCATCGACGAGGCAGACATCGTCACAGCATCTAGACCACAGGTGGCGCATACTGACGGATCTCGTGCAGTCCAACGGTGTAATATTGTTTTGTCACCTGCAGGCTATCGACGTCTTGTTCAATTAATAAATTCGCAAATTCTTCAAAAACGGCGAATAAAGAAAATTTAACAAGACGAACTTTTGCTACTTATGACTTGCTAACGAATTATCCGCCGTAAATATAAAACAGTATGTTCGTGTCACGAAATTTAATCTATACTACTAAATAAAATAGAAGTGCCTGTGATTTTCGAATTTAACACTTCTTTATTATTTTTTCATGTAGTATAATTGATATCTAAGCCATATCTAAGGCAAAGTTTTTTCGTGTCTGTCTGTTCGAACGGATTTAACTCAAAAACCACTTAACTTATTGTCATCAAATTTACACAGTTTATAGATAATAGCCCCAGGATCAACTTAGTATTTTTTCATCGAGATATCCCAAACGGTTCTGAAAAAAAACAGTAATGTAAATAAGTACTGGATTAAGCTTTTCTTAGGATTAATAAATAAAAAAAGCATCGTTAAAATATTTTCATCATTTCTCTATTCTTTTTTTTGTCTATGGGCTATAAAAACCTTTCCTTAAAAAAAGCTGTAGTGGCCCTGTGGCTAGAGTTATTCAAAGTGGGGTCCCCAATGACACAGAGGCTACAGCACCCAAAAGTGGGGCCGCAGCTGGTCAGGGGCTAGCTAGAGCACCCAATAGTGGATCCTCAGTAGCTTAGTGAGTAGAGAAACCAATGTGGGGCCGAAGAACTTAGTGGGTAGAGAACCAAATAGTGGGGTAGTAGTAGCTCAGTGGCTAGAACACCTAATGGTGGGGCCGCAGCTGGTTAGGGGCTAAAGCACCTGATAGTGGAGTCTAAGTAGCTCGGTGGCTAAATAACCCAATAGTGGGACTGCAGTAGCTCAGTGAGTAGAGTACCCAATAGTGGGGCCGCAGCTGGTCAGGGGGGTAGAACTCCCAATATTGGAGCCTCAGTAGCTCAGTGAGTGGAGAACAAATTGTGGGGTCGCAGCTGGTCAGGGCCTAGAGCACCTAATAGTGGAGCCTCAGTAGCTCAGTGGCTAGAGAACCCTATAGTAGGGTTGTAGTAGCCCAGTGGTTAGAAAACCTAATAGTGGGGCAGCAGCTGGTCAGGGGCTAGAGCACGCGATAGTGGAGCCTGAGAAGCTCAGTGGCCTAGAGATCCCAATAGTGGGGCCGCTACTGATCAGGGACTGGAGCACCCAATAGTGAAGCCTCAGTAGCTCAGTGAGTAGAGCAACCCAATTGTGGGAACGCAGCTGGTCAGTAGTAGAGAACTAATAGTGGGACTGTCAGTAGCTCCGTGAATAGAACCCAATAGTGGGGCCGCAGCTGGTCCGGTACTAGTGTATCCAATAGTGGAGCATCAGTAGCTCGGTGAGTAGAGAACCCAATAGTGGGGTGTAGTAGCCAAGTGGCTAGAACACCTAATAGTGGGGACGCAGCTGGTCACGGTCTACAGCACCCGACGGTGGGGCTAAAGTAGCTCAGTGGCTAGAGAACCCAATTGTGGGAGCACAGTAGCTCAGTGAGTAGAGTACCCAATATAATGGAGCCTCAGCTGGTCAGGGACTAGAGCTCCCAATAGTGGAGCCACAGTAGCTCAGTGAGTGGAAAACCCAATAGTGGGGCCGCAGAAACTCAGTGGGTAGAGAACCGAATAGTGGGGTTCTTGTAGCCCAGTGGCTAGTACACCTAATAGCGAGGCCGCAGCTGGTCAGGGAACTAGAGCACCCGATAGTGGGGTCAACTAGCTCAGTGGCTAGAGAACCTAACGGTGGTGCCGCAGTAGCTCAGTGAGTAGAGCACCCAATAGTGGGGCCGCAGCTGTTCAGGGGCAAGTACAGCCAATAGTGGGGCCACAGCTGCTCAGGGGCTAGTACACACAATAGTGGGGCCACAGCTGGTCAGGGGCTAGTGCACCCAATAGTGGGGCCACAGCTGGTCAGGGGCTAGTACACCCAATAGTGGGGTCACAACTGGCCAGGGGCTAGTACACCCATTAGTGGGGCCACAGCTGGTCAGGGGTTAGTGCACCCAATAGTGGGGCCACAGCTGGTCAGGGGTTAGTACACCCAATAGGGGGGGCCACAGCTAGTCAGGGGCTAGTGCATCCAATAGTGGGGCCGCAGCTGTTCAGGGGCTAGTGCACCCAATAGTGGGGCCACAGCTGGTCAGGGGCTAGTGCACCCAATAGTGAGGCTACAGATGGTCAGGGGCTAGTGCACCCAATAGTGGGGCCACAGCTGGTCAGGGGCTAGTACACCCAATAGTGGGGCAACAGCTGGCCAGGGGTTACTACACCCAATAGTGGGGGCACAGCTGTTCAGGGGCTAGTACACCCAATAGTGGGGCCACAGCTGGTCAGGGGCTAGTACACCCAATAGTGGGGCCGCAGCTGGTCAGGGTCTAGTACACCCAATAGTGGGGCAACAGCTGGTCAGGTGCTAGTACACCCAATATTGGGGCCACAGCTGGTCAGGGGCTAGTACACCCAATATTGGTGCCACAGCTGGTCAGGGGGTAGTACACGCAATAGTGGGGCCACAGCTGGTCAGGGGCTAGTACACCCAATAGTGGGTCCACAGCTGGTCAGGGGCTAGTGCACCCAATAGTGGAGCCACAGCTGGTCAGGGGCTAGTACACCCAATAGTGGGTCCACAGCTGGTCAGGGGCTAGTGCACCCAATAGTGGGGCCACAGCTGGTCAGGTGCTAGTACACCCAATATTGGGGCCACAGCTGGTCAGGGGCTAGTACACCCAATATTGGTGCCACAGCTGGTCAGGGGTAGTACACCCAATAGTGGGGCCACAGCTGGTCAGGGGCTAGTACACCCAATAGTGGGTAGACAGCTGGTCAGGGGCTAGTGCACCCAATAGTGGGGCCACATCTGGTCAGGGGCTAGTACACCCAATAGTGGGGCCACAGCTGGTCAGGGGCTAGTACACCCAATAGTGGGACCACAGCTGGTCAGGGACTAGTGCACCCAATAGTGGGGCCACAGCTGGTCAGGGGCTAGTACACCCAATAGTGGGGTCACAACTGGTCAGGGGCTAGTACACCCAATAGTGGGGCAACAGCTGGTCAGGGGCTAGTACACCCAATAGTGGGGCCGCAGTAACTCATTGACTAGTGCACAGTAAAAGGAGACCGCAGTAGCTTAGTGGATAGAGAACCCAGTAAAAAATAGCTGGATCAATTTAAATTCCTAAATATCATGCTAACGTAAAATATGTACGAAGCGATGGCAGGGTGTAATTTAATAACTCCATTAAACCTGAAATAAGATATATTTGTATTTTAAACATATAACCTTAATGTAACTATGGTGGTCTTCATTTTAATAACTTTACACAAATATCATGCGAAAGAAGTCGTACGGGTGAGGTAGTAAAAATAAATGTGGTAACCGCAATTTTGATCATGAATTAATTTGGTGAACGAAATTGTATTTTAATTTTTAGTTTGACATTGTCTAATAAATGAGTGTTCTGTCGTAAATACTGGCATAAATTTTTCTAAACATATAAATCGTTGAATAGATATTTAAAGGCCACTTTGGAGCCTCTTCAGGCTGTAAGACCTTAATACGTATTCGAGTATTTTTAAAACGTATTTGTTGACATAAGTTGTATTTGTTGGTATGATATGTGCAATGCTCGTAGTTCCTTCTTCCCTCCACATGATTTGTTCAACATCGTTTATGCATCGATTTAATAGTCTATTTCCAAGTTATCAAAAAATATTACGTATATTTTTATCTTCAAATCTTAGAATTTTTTATTTTATTATATATGTTAAGTTTACGTACTAAATGTGTGTATATTTGTAAAATTGCAAATACTTTATTTTATTATTTCTAGTATTCTTTGTAGGCTTCTTATTAAATTTTAGTAGTCCCCTTAGGTCGAAATGGGTGTGACTTGGCAGTAGATATTTGCACCAGTTCCATCTTCAACATTTTTTAAATTCAGGTGTCAAACTGTAAGGTAGTCAAGAAGAATACTTCGCTCAATTACTACAGGATATTATTTATTCGGTGCTCCTGTTTGAATTCTTTAACTTAATACAATACTTTTATTTTATCCATAACGCATCTTTTAGTGTACAAAATTAATATTTGTAGTGTAGCATTTTTCAATTAAAAATACTCTTATTTATTACATATAACATATATATTATTAGTTTTGACCACTCGAGAGTAAAACCTTTATTACTAAAGTTATTTAACGTAACGCACTCGAAAATTAAAGTAAATATTTCGAATGTACATGATTACACATTTACATTGGTTTCAACGGGAAAATAGTTGATGAAGCAGCGAAAGGAAATAAGTAATACTGTGTTACCACGATCAAGGAGACATGTTTTCATCAAACTTTTTTTTAAATATGGAATTACTAACCAAATGCATGTAAAAATTTTTTTCCCGACATCATGTTTTCGATGTATATAAATTATTACATTTTTTTAACAGTATAATGAATGTCGCAGTAGACCGTAACCTATATCAAATACCCATATAACACTTCACGGAAAAATAAATATAAATTAAACTAAAGATAGTTAGACGTTGCCTCGGGACGTAACTGCTGTTCGGTAACGATCAGCGGAGCAGGAAATTTTCTCGGTTGAGAGTGGAGAAGGAGGGAAGCAAGACATTGTAGAGAGTTTGGCAGCTCTGGCGCTTGAAAAAGTGCTCCTTCGGCCAATTTAGTTTTGAAATAAATATCAGCAGTATTTAATAACAAATGGTTTCCTATTCACATATTTTACACACAATTCTTATCATACCAATATAGCCATTGCTATTTAAGGTGGCCGCCTGGTTGAAGGTATTTAGCACGTCTGGGGCCTAAAAGCGTGGGAGCTCTAGGGGCGACCTGAAACATGCGCATCAGCTCTCTTATCGCCTATACGCCAAAGCACTGAACTGGCGTGCAGTCTTGCCGTCGATAACGCGCCTCTATGAGACTTTCAGCGGAGACCCTAAAAGGTTATGATGTACTAATAAAAATAAATGTTTGATGCAAGTCCCTATTCCTTTTTTAATGTCTTGTACCGGAATGTTCATAACTAATATTGACCGAGAAAATACCCGTTTTAGCCATTTTCACTATCACAAAAACATGCTTTAGGGAGAAAAGGAGGGATTTAAAATCATATACAGACGCGTAACGTTTCTTAAATGCTATTCGTAAGCAGATCTCACTCAGTCACGTTGGACGGTTTTTTAATAACACGTTTTCTGCTGTAGCTCTGCACACCGTTCGGCGGCCTACCCAGGCGGCCACCTTTACATGATTATTAATCTAGATTTTTAGTATACGAATGGTTTTATTCATAATCTACATAATTTTCCTGAGGGATCTCCTCATGAGTTCAATGGCATCCCATAGTGAAACTTGAGGGGACGGGGCAAATACCGATTTTACCCTCCTCTCTCAGACGCCCTTGGTAACGATCTAGTGAGTCAAGCCAGAGGATGTATTCGATTAAACTGAAAATAATAATATATAGGGCCACCTGTTTTTTTCGCGAGAAAAGATGCATTGCCAGACTAGACTTCAACTTCTTTACGTGCATACTTGGAAATGTCCTTTGGCTATTAGCTGCTTATCTAAGTGAGAAAACATTTTCTACTTAACTGTGACGATCAGAATAAAATTACCCAATCATTGGAAGTCAGTTATTGACGTGCGCGTGTTAAAATCATCCAACCACGATATTGGTTCTGAACTAGCTTGTCTCATAGTACAACTATTCGCGGAATATTTTCGCGAAAACCAGGTGGTCTTAATAATAATAATATAGTATCGTGTAGACTACAAACGGTCCGTAGAAAGGGTAGCGGGCTTCGAACCACAACTTTATCCACCGACAGATAATGAGTTGAACTATCCTGGCAGTTGGCGTCGTATCACATGAGTGGAGCAGAAGCGCGACCACGACCAATGAGGGAACTTCACCTAAACTTCCGTCATCACCAACGAGCTTAACTGGCAGTACTGCTTGCAGAACACAAATACATCAGTTTTATTTGTAACGTGCTAGGACCACCTGAATGCCTTTATTTGATATCAACAGTACGAACTCTGAAACTGTCAGCTTGCCGGATTTTGTTGTCGATTTTCGTGTGTATTTGAATTGAAAGTGTGTGAATAAAAAAGTATAAGTTATGAAGGAAATACCCGAAATATTGCAAGTCTTGCTTAAGCTGTACCTAATCAAAACTGCTGCGAGAAAGTGAGCTGAAAGCCAATGTAAATAAGAAAATTAAATTTTTATACTTAAGGTTAATTTATTGTGCAAGTCCCAAGCTAATATTATTCTGTAAAAATATGTCTTGAAACTGCATCTCTTTAATTAAAACTTAATTTCTTTGTTCTTGAACAAAACTCAACTCTCTCTTCTTTCTTTCGTTTTTTTTTTTTTTTTTACTAATCTGTACGAAGAGGTTATTCCATTAAAAAAATAGCTACGCGAAGTTTGTGAGCAGTTAAAGTTTAAACAAACAGAGTACTACGTCACATTGTTTGCTGAAAAATCATCGGTGAGCGGTGAAGTGTTGACGTAGGAATGCGGTCAAGTGGGGCTGATGGCACTTTGCCTTAAACTCCCCCCCCCCCCCCTAGTCCCGGTTAATAAACACCTTATCTTATCTAATATAACGTAATCTAACCCGGAAAAACCTTGCTACTAGAGAGGCGAGGTGATCGTTGAGCTCCTGAGAGAGAGACAGCTAAAGTTTCGCTGTAATCGGTTTAATACACGGAGAAAAAGAAAAAAATTTCTGACTACACGATACCAGTTTTTTTTTTCGCCGAGAAAATTACATTTTGTGGCAAGTTTTCTACTTTTAATAGTCATAAAAGTACCCCGTTTTGTAATTAAAACAATCATCTTAAAATTTTACCGAAGAAATTTTGTTCACCAAAAAAATTTAGTTTTGCAGTTTTCTTATAAAATAATTTGTTACGATTATCTTTTTTTGTATGGTAGGGGCTATGCCCCTGCGCTGTGAGGTATCTGTATCCATCCAAGTTTTTTTAGAAAATGTAAGCATAGAAAAATGTTTTGGTTTTATAAAAATATGAAGACTTTTCCTACGATAATTCACATGTTTTACGCAAGAGCGTTGTCAATGATTTCCTTGATAGCCAAAGAAAAAAAAATTGAAAAATCTTATTTTGTTTGTATTATCCCCTTCCCCTACTACACCAAGTTATTTGTGATACAATATTTTGAGATAGGTAGATTCACTGCGACACAAACTTTGCCGTCATATCTTCAGACAGCTTTGCCGTTGAACTGGTGTATGCAAAATAAATGGACTTAATTGTGTCTCAGACATTGAAATTATTTGAATGCAACTTGAGAACAGACAATTGCATCATTCTGATTACATGTGGGCGAAATTTTATTCCATAGTATTTCATGGGGGTATAAAATCAAATGGGAGGTTTGCATTAACTGGATGATTATGTGGGAGGTATATAGATACACGGGGATTATTGAAACGTCTCTGTTTGTATGTTATAATAATAATCTAGCGGGCGAGTGGTTCAAAAAATCAAACTAATATCAATGATATTCATAAAGAACATACGCGTAAAGTTTTCCCCGGATGATTAAATCCTCGAATCTTATGGTAGGAAGACTCGTTTAGGCTCAAATACTCCCCATTTGCAGAAATTCTTCATTTTCGCGTCATAATTCCCGTATTCATAATAAATATTGACAATCTACGATTGTAGCAAATTTACATATTACGAGTAGTTTAATAATTTCGTGCGTAATTTTAATTGTGTGCTATAATTTGTTATAAAAGTTGAGAAAAGTTTTTATATTTTATAAATAAGTTCCTGCCTTTTTGCATGCAGGTAAATAACACACTGTCAAAAATTAAATATGAAAGTATTAACCAACTAGTTAATTGTATATTTTTTGCATAGCCTGTTCACGGTAAAATTGAGTACTTTTGAAAGCCCTGCTTAAGATGTGCATGTATGCACGTTGTGTAGTCTTCAGCTTTATGTAAAATTATCATTGCCGTGGGCTTCATCACTTTATTCATGCGTCAGTCAAGTGAAAATGCGAAATTATTAGAAAAGTAAACATTTCATATATCTGCTGATTTCTACACACTTATATAAAAAAAAAACAGAAAGCAAAATAAATAATTTAAGTGATCACTTTCCATCTATCGTTACCAACTTTACCGGGCGCATGTCACTCAGTGCGCCCGTCGAAGTATATGCAAGCATGAGCAGCGTTTTTTTTTTCTAAGGTTGGTTTCAAATGTGCTCACTTTATCGTGAAGCCTTTATATGAATGTTTCTAATAATACATCAGAAACTGAAATTATGACTCGAAATTAATAATTTCTGCATAACAGGTAAATCCGAGCATTAGTAGCTCAGCTGCGCACAAACTGTGTGTTGTTATTATATTTAGCGATATACGAGAACATTTAACGTATGTGTTTCATACGCACTCTTTCTGTCTTACTGATTTTTATTATAGCAGAGCGAATTTCACTCACGCGCCTGAATTACACCGTAATCGATTATTTTTATCCAAATAAATTTAGGGGCACTTTTTTTTTTAGTTCTGAGGCAAACACATTTCTTGGTTGTCAGCACCATAAGTTAACTTGATTCGCTCATGATGGATATATGGAATATCTTATTACTTCTCACATACACAAACAAGTTCGTACCTAGACACGGCTTATCGTTTACACGCCGACGTTTCATTCCGGACCTCAAAAGGATAGTGCTAAGCTGGACCTGATAACTTCATTCTGCATTTTTACAAGGAACTTAGAAGCTCCTCGTTGTAGGACGTAAGAATGGTGTGATAAATACTGTACTCTTTAAAACATTTTATCTGTATACTGGTTATCATAGGTTATTCACGGTAAATTGAGCACTTTCTGAAGCCCTCTTATTTGGAATAATAGTCAATAAATATATTTTATTGTAGCCTTAGACACTAACTTTAGAAACCGGTGAAATATACACTCTGTGTTTATTGCTCACATGGAAATAATTATTTAAAATTGTGGTGGAAGTATAAATAATAGCTTATAGAAAAAGTAACTAGGGCATCTAAAAGTGCTCACTTTACCGTGGACAGCCTATAGTGATACGTGAATGATCTAAACAGACGTCGTATCCCTGGCTACATGGACATACTAATTGTTAACAGCTAGCGTGTAGAAAATATCAAATGAGTAGTTTTTGTTTGAAGAAGTGATAAAGGAAAGGGCATCATTAGGGGCTTTATACGTCCCCAGTGGAATTCCCCAAGATACAAGAATGGGAACACTTTGAAACAGACATGTTCTTATCAGGAACTAATAGACGTGCATAAGGACTCAAACCCACGACATCATGGTTCGAATACGATCAGTAAAGTTCCAGCTGGCTACTTCAGAGTTCGAACTTTGATATTAACAAATTTTACAGTCGAAGCCAACAACTGCTCTAGGATTTCTGGCATGGAAACCTTTACTTTACAAAAAAAAATATATATATATAGACACTCTAATTGCTATATATTCATCGCGGCGTATTGCGCAGTGAAGGCACAGAATATTTCAGACTACAGAGGTAAAACATGCACTTTTATCGCGAACTCCAGCTTCACACCCCAGATAAATGAGTCCATTTGCCAGAAACAGTTAGGGAAGCCGGAAGAAAACACTTCTATATAAATATCTATAAGATATGATTATACACAATTATCTATAAGATAGGCTTATATATAATTATCTATAATATATCACTATAAATATAATGCGTTTTCTTCTGGGAGAATGTGTCTTTGGGTTTTCTTGGAGTGCTCCCAAACGCGAAAGTCATGATTTGTCTGCAAAATTAACCTTTTACTAAAGATTATGTTTATTTTCGTTTTATACAATAGATTATGAACATAAGGGTAAGATCCTATGATGTCAACCAAGGGAAAGGTGAACACTTTTCATTATAATAAAACATGTTTCTGCAATTGTCGGGTTGGTCGAGCGATCTAAGAGGCTGGATTTAAGCTCTGGTTCCCTGCATGGGAGTGTGGGTTTAAGTTTCACACTGACAAATAAATTTTTAGGATATGTATTGAGATTGTTGAGATGTTATTCACAGTTTGTATGTAGTTTGCGAAAGAGTTCTCTTTCTCTGAAAGATTTCGAGTGACACATTAACCAATTGTTCCGTTGTGAAAACAGTATATAAGCGTGCATCCTGTATGAATGTATTCACTTCTTCGATGGTTCTGATGGAAGGCAGATCATCACGATTGGAATCATCTAGTGATAGTGGAAGCTATGAAAACAGCATCAACAGCTGAAGACTTTCCATCTGTAACACCATTAGCAAGGGTCTCTGAAGCGTCTATATAAGCATTACAGAATCAATGTTGTTATTGTGGAAAAACTTCTACTACAAGTTGTCATGCACAACGACATGAACGTTGTCCATGCTTGTTGAGTCCAGCATACCAGTTGTTCCACTGTGAAAAGTGCGATGCTCTGTTTACTCTTAGTGATACCCTATATAGACATAATAAGAATTGTAAAGGTATTGTTTGTCGATCATCGAGAAGCGAGTGCCAGTATTGCAACAGGACATTCGCCACTAGGTGTAACAACAGACAACATGGAGATAGTAACTGTGCATTTGCCATCAGCTACAAGACCTGTACATGCAATAACTACAATGCTTTTTATGAGAATAGGGCTACCTTGAGTGCTCACTGCAGGAAATGTTCTATGAAATTAAACTAAAGCAAAATATTTTTGTTGAACGGAGAATGAGCCTATGTAATTTATACTGTGTACTTTTGAAAAATGTATGAAATAAAGTTAAAGTGTATGAAAGAGTCTTGTTTTTATTCACTTTACCATGAAATATACATTTTTTACCGCCTTTCCTGTTTTATGCACTATCTTGATTTATACAAAACAAATGTAATCTATAAGAATATAAGAACATTATATATATATATATATATAATACTATATATTATATATATATTATATTATATATATATATATATATTATATATATATGTGTGTGTAATACATGTTTGGTGTAGCTATTGAGATGGACTTCTCTGGCAATTTAAATGGTGATTAGAGAAGTCATAAAAGACTTTTTGATGACATTATTTTTCCAGTAAAGACATGTGAATATATAAAGGAAATCCTCTATTAATTAATGTAAGATGGGATATGTTATCCACCATCAGTAACAATAGCTCTGGCACTATATTGGGTGTTTGAGATCATATCTGATTGAAGATAAAGTATAAGTCTGCATGATGATTGTGATGATGTGATGATATGATGATGGTATTATGATGATGATATGCTGATGATATGATGATGATGTGATATGATATGATGATGCGATATGATATGATGATATGATAAGATATGATGATGTGATATGATATGATGATATGATGATGCGATATGATATGATGAAGTGATATGATATGATAATATTATGTTATGATGGTGTGATGATGGAATTATATAATGATGACATGATGATGTGATGATATGATGTATGATGATGATGTGATGATGATATGATGGGAAATGCGAACAGATGGTATGGATTGTGCACATGAGCTGTGTGTTGCGATATGGTTTGCAAGTATTGACGGTTAAAATGTTTTTCTGCTGGAATATTTAAAATGCTGGTTTGGTGTTATGGTCTATTGGAATGCGAATTCATTAAGGTTGGATCGCTGACTATGGTCTACTGAATGTATATTAATAAGTTCACGAAAAGTGTAAATTGTAGGTGTGTTAGGTATACCAGAAAGGTATCAATTGATGAATGTTTAGGTATTTACGTCAGTCTGTGTGTGTGTGTGCATGGGTGCATGTGCGTGTGCGTTGGAATAGATCTCGGTATGTTTTGTTGTACTGCAATAGCTTGTTATGTATGTTCTTTGAAGAATAAGCTGAGTTTTTGAGATATAAGGGTTGTTTTTGACAAATACGGTTTGTTTTTGAGGAATGAGAAATGATTTTCGAGGAAAGAGGAACGATTTTTTTTAGGAATAAGGAACTATTTTTGAGGAATAAGGAATGATTTTTGAGGAATGAGGGACGATTTTTCAGGAATAAGGAACCATTTTTGAAGAAGGAATGATTTGAGGAAAGAATGATTTTTGAGGAATAAGGAATGATTTTTTGAGTGAATAAGGAAATATTTTGAGGAAATGGGAATGATTCTTGAGGAATGAGAATGATTTTCGAGGAATAAGGACCATTTTTGAGGAATAAGGAATGATTTATGAGGATTGAGGAATAAGGAATGTGAATAAGGAATGTTTTCTGATGATATGCAGAAGTATGAATTTCATACATGCTTTTTGTGTTGAATGTGTCATTTCTAAAGTGTATGAATTTTCGAAAAATAATTTTTACATCAGTATGCTTTAATTACATATATCTGTTATGCATTTTGTGATTTTGTAGCCTTCCTAGATAAAGCACTCACCTGCATCTTTTCTGCGAGACCTATGTTCTCCTTCCAGAGATGATGTTAGACTGATGGAGGCCTGTGTGGGTGTGTATAGGTAGTGCTTTGTTGTCGATGAACTGTGATAGTTTGGTATAGAGAGCCTCTGAATACTGAATGGGAGTTGTATACAGAATGCTTTGGGTTTGGAAAGGTATATTGTTTAAGTGTTTGTTGGGTATTGCAATACAATATGGTATGTATCTAAGTTATTCATAATATCAAACATTTTTTGTCGGAAGTTAGCTTTGGTTATGGTAAAATGTGTACTTAGAGTGAATTTAATTATGCTAGTTTTTCAATGCATAGATACTAGTATCTAAAAGTGAGTTTTATTTGCTATGAAGCAAGGACTACGTTCTCAAACCTGTAGATGTATTCCAATCATGTTTGTTGTTTTCATCGGTAGGTGGTTCGATGGTTTCAGCTCATTACATGCATACTACTTGCAGTTGGATATTCATTACCCTAATAGTCTGGTTAATTTACTTGATATACGATTAAAAATATATCTACTTAGCATGTGTGGTTTCTGAATCGCTATGTATATACTACTTATGTGTAAATATTCTCGCTAAAAATTATTTTTTTATACGAATTATATATATTTATTACTCTTGATGATAGATGAAGCGGGTGCTTAACTCTCCCGATTTAATACTAACCTATCTTGATCGATACAATTTTTTTTTAAGTTTCTCAAAACATTATTTAGGTGTTTTATAACTCAAAAGGTTAACGTATAGCATAAGCAATTAAATATGGTGTTCTTCGGAAGCTTGCGAGAACTTGTCAGCCATTCACAAAACAGTTTACTGGAATAATTATAAAGATTAAAATGTCTTTGGTCATAATAGGGTATGTTAGGAGATGCATCGACTTGCATTATGTAATGTTGATGTGTATCTTACTTCGCGAGCTGGTTGTCTTGGGGAGAGGACATGTATTGAGTTGGTGAATCCATAATGCGTAATTCTGAAAGTGTGTTTGATGTTTGTTGCATAATTTGTACTTATTGTGGGTGTTATTATACTATATAAAATTAGCATGTCTTTTAACTTAACGATAGATAAAAAGTACATTAATTTTAAACATTTATTTAGTATTAAATGTGTAATCTAATTGACTACATTTAGGTTGATGTAGTGACTAAATCAGTAAATTTGCTTCAACTTTGACGATTTTCGAAGTACTTAAAAATACTTACATTTAAACAACACTTAAACTTCTTGTGAGATGAAAGAAGGTTTAATTGTCTGAATACTTGCTATGCAGATAAGATTTAAGTAACTAGAAGGATAGAACCAATGGTTAAAAAGAGCAGCTCTTAATAAGCATTCTTTGAAATATGGAATTTTTATGAAATGAACTAGTTTTGATTTCTATTTGTAGTATGGGATAACACGATTTAAGTGAGACGAGTGTGTCATTTGGATCTTAATTCTGTTTTAAATGATGTTATATAGTAAATTAAAAAAGGGAATCTTAGAAAGGTTTTTTTCTCTTTGTGTATCATTATACTTTAAATTAAATATGTGTGATATAATGTGCAATGGCAGGCAGATGATGGAGATTAGTTTATTTGTATTGTATGATATTTTGATTTAGTTGTTAAGTATTTTAGTGTTTCTTGTAAAGTTTGACAGTAGGGGTTTTGTAATTGCCTGGTATGGTATGTGCAAATGAATTGTGTGAATGTGTGTGCGAGAGTGTGTGGATTGGCGTGGATTGGTGTGTGGATTGGTGTGGATTGGTGTGTGGATTGGTATGAATTAGTGCGGAATGTTGTTTGGATTAGTGTGGATTGGTGTGTAAATTGTGTATTTTAGGGTTTGTGTGTGTATGCATGGGTGTAGGATTGGTATGGTTTGGTGTGTATATATGTGTGCATGTGTGTAAAGTTAATGAATTAACACGTTTCCCCATCAAGCAAAGCCTACACATTTGGATTATTCACATTTCCCATTAACGTCTTCTATGTGACATTTCTCAAGTAATAACCCTGTAGCTATTTAATTTTACCCTGAAGGGGTTCGAATACCTACCAGAGGCACTTCATAACCTATGGCTTAATCAACTACGCTACTGAAGCGCACCATCTTACTGTACTTTTAATACACTCATTTAAAAATCATTTTAAAAGTTTCAAACCAATTAAAACAGATGATAATCAAAACAAATTAATACTAATATAATTTTAAATGCCAGAGAAAGCTTACTTTTCAAAAAGGATAAAATCCAAGAAACCATTAAACTCCAAGAAAATGTTAAGGTTCACGAGAATGTTGAACATATTAACGTGTATGGTTAAACTGTAGAAAGGAATAAAGTGTATAAGATGTTAAAGGTTAGAAAATGTGAGAGTTTGAATGTTAGGAAATAAAAATAAACAAAATTTCAATTACTCTGTCCGGGAGTCGATCTCTGTGCCAATCCACTTACTGTTCGTCAGAGCTCCCTTCCTGTTAGTTCTCCGAACCTCGATGCCCCGCAACACAACTCTTGAGTTCTCCGGTAAGCCTGCAGGATGTAGGGGTCATGGGGTATAGGTGAAAGTATGTGTGTAGGCATATTACCCCTTCCCGCCATGCCTACTGAGTTGTGAAGCACTGGCTGATTGGTCAAGATGATAGTTGCTGCCCAGCTATCGAAATGTTAACACTTATGGCTGTGCAATATCTCCTTTCCCTCTGACGAGAGCATATGCAAGGTTGCCTAAGTAAATGCAATTCCCCCTTCTCTATCTCACATGTGCTATTCAATCCATAAAATATTAAATGCCTCGCCTGGGAATCGAACCCAGTAAACCAAAAATAACATTACATTAATTGCTCTAAGCAGGAATACATCCAAAAGAAAAAAATTAAAATATTTAGTGTTCATAGGGTTGAGTGCTCAAAATGTTAAGTTTTTCAAGTATTAAGTGCTGAAAGGGTTAAGTGTCCAAAGGTTTAAGTGCTAAAGGGTTAAGTACCTAAACGGTTAAGTATACGAAAGAGTTAAGTGCTCAAAGGGTTATGTGCCCGAAGACTATGCTTATAAAATAGTGTGGGTCTGACGCAGATATACTACACTTTAAAAACGCCCTGTGGTAAGGTAACCGTTGAATTGTATTTGATGCTCAGAGTGGTTGCATAATTAATTTTAAAAAATGATTGCTCCTATGCCTACTAATTTCAGTATGGTGATGGTTATAGTTACATAGACCTAATCATATTTTCTGATGCCATATTCTTATTTGTCTAAAAAAATACTAATAATAAGACACTTGACTCGATATACTTGTTTGTAAAAGTTTAATAATTGTATTTTTTTATTTTAACACTTAACTTTTATTTTATAAAATTATTCTAAAGTTATGTCTGAAAATTTTAAGTGTTAAATAAAAATTTTAATGAAATATGCAATTTTTTATAAAATTATGCTTTAACTAATCAATGGTTGTGACATCATAATCTAATTATCCTTGAAAATACGAGTTCATAGACATGTCACTTGATACATTTATGTCTGATAATTTTCAACGTTAAATATAAATATAAATTAAATATACAACTTTTTTCTTATAAATTTACACTTTAACTAATAATTGGTTGTGACACCATAATCTAATTATCCTGGAAAATACGAGTTCGTTGACATGCCGCTTGATACATTTATGTCTCCATACTTTAAAGTGTTAAATAAAAATATTTATTAAATACACAAGATTTTATGAATTATGGTTTAACATATAGATTATTCAATCACCATATACTACAAATCCATTTTGAATGTACGTGTTCACAGGCGATTCTCTTTATTTATTAATAATTAAAAGTTCCATTTATACTCATGTCTTGGTCGGTCAATCGACTGGGACGTCATATTGTTGACACAAGGTTTCGCAGTTAGATACCGTCCAGCTCCACAGTTTTTTTATACTGTATTAAAGCATAACATATAGTATGTAGAAAATTGTCTTAGATTCCAGCAGATACCAGCACACCTAGCATCAGATGATCACATTAAGAATAAGCGGCGCTGTCTTATCAACCAGTGCGACTACTCGAGCAAAGGTGAGTAATCTACTAATCGAACGACTGGCGTGCCACCTAACAACCAAGTCCAGAACCTTGGCTGGAGTCTGAACGAGAGCGACAACAGCTCGTGATGGTCAACTACAGAACTAGTCACAGCATATATCATATAGCAAGGAAGAGAAGGGGAGGGGTGCGGGGCTGGTTGGGCAGGCATCCAGAGTAGATAACCATAGGGGAAGGGAATGGAGGGCCTGGAGACTCTTCTACCGGCACACTCTCACGCTCTACACAACTGCACCCATCCCCATTCCTGTAGAATTCCAGAAGTGCGCCAAAACCGCCTCGCTCCCACTACTCAGATGCCGTGAAATTACGAAATCCATATTATTTGAATACACGGACGAAGAAATATTATTTCGCCATCAGTTTGCTTCCTTAAGATCGTTTGCAAGTGAATATTACGTCAGCAGCAACACTCAAAAGGACGGAATTATGAATTCTGCGTGGGAAAGAACAACTTATTGGGGCAATTTCAGCTCTGGATTATATTTGCAGAGAGACGGCGAGTAATGCATGTTGTAAAGAATAGTAGGCGTGTCCGGTGTTGTGTGAACCAATAAGTATGGACAAGAAAATTTCGCGTTTGAAACGACCTGTATACTAGACTCCACTGTCCTATGTATTTTCGGGCATCAGCTTTCTTATTATTGGTTGCGTCAATAGTGTGTAATAAGTTCTGCCTTAGAGGAGGTGGCACGGGATTCGGTGCTTGTTTTCTTGCAGATCTTTCATTGGCTCAGAGTCCACCCGGGCGTGTCGAGTAAAATATGATCCAACTATAATGGTTACAGAATTTTACATATATTTGAAGCATAGCTTGTCCTGAAATGAATTCGCGAAATTTTTCAGTCCCTAGTAATGTGTGGTGGATCTTCGTAGACTTGCTTGTTTCCTTCTCTGATGTACGAGTACAAACAACTTCCTATAGAATGTTCGCAATTATGTCAGCACTTTTTTAATCAACCTTTGAAAATCTCACTCGACCTAATGTCGAATTAAAAGCATTAGGTACACACATTTGTGAACACTGAAAATATTAATTTTGCTTTCTGGTTTTTTTAAATGCACATTAGTGTTAGAATTAGAATATTTGTGAAATATCTATTTTTCTAATAATTCACAGCTTTCTTACCTAACGCGTGAATAAAGTTGTCATGCCCATGGCAATGTTAATTTCACATATGGCGGAAGAATATCCAAGTGCATACAAGAAGATCTTAATAAGGATTATAAAAAGCGCCCTGTTTGCCGTGAACAGCGTATAGTATTCGTTTTATAACTAAAAACATAGATCATATATAAAACTAGGGGTTATTCCGTGAATGCGTTTTCAGTATGGTCACGTGTGTTAGAATATTTACAATGTTAAAACATTTGATTATCATGCAAAGACCGAAAAAAAACATATTTCATATTTCTCTATCCACTGGGCCACTGCGGCCCCACCTGGAATCGATCTATACACATTAGCCAGTAAGGCTCAACTTGGAATTGCTCTAGCCACTTGGCCACAGCGGCCCCACTTGATATATATCTATCCACTGATCCACTGCGGCCCCACTTGATATATATCTATCCACTGATCCACTGCGGCCCCACTTAACATAGTTCTATCCACTAAGCCACTAAGGCCTCACTTAGAATCGCTCTATCCATTGAACCACTAAAGCCCCACTTGGAATCGCTCTATCCACTGGACCCCTGCGGCCCCACTTGGAATCTATCTATCAAATGAGTTACTAAGGCCCCATTTGATATATATCTATCCACTTGGCCACTGCGGCCCCACTTGATATAGTTCTATCCTCTAAGCCACTGCGGCTCCACTTTATATATAGTCCATTCCCCATTGGAAGAAACTTTCTCGGAACCCTGGTAAATATCTACTTGCAGGCCCTTTTCGCATCATTCCTCTAAATGTAAACAAACATTGCCATGTGACTGCCATGTAGTATCTGTCAAAAATCAATGTTTGCATGCCATTGTGTGCGTACATGTGTTCGTATACTTTCGCTACACCTAAAAATAAACATTGAAATGCGACTTCTACTTTTATACCTGTGAAATGTGTTGTTCACTGTTTACAGCTTTTCAAAGAATTCTGCCTTAGGTCTATTTCAAAAACCATTTCGTACGAATATCCACAGTTTAGGCCTATAACATTATTTAGGTCAGCTTTATGACGTTTTAAAAATGCCTGGATTAACGATAGTGCTTACGGTTAAGTTACATTAACATATCTGTTTTCCACGACGTAGCACATTACACGTAATGCAAGTTAATATTTTGCCGCAACTGTGTTAAAACACTGTTACAACTGCGGGGTAATGAACTGTAGTATTTAACTTTTTGTTCTTGATATGTGTTGGGTTATTTCTTTAAAAGGACGGCCTCAGTTCGAATAACGAAGAAATAGACATTCCAACGAAAATGCGACCTTAAAATCATGCACGCAACACGTGTCGCTCATTTTTTCCTATAAGCCTATGGCAACTTTTATTCCGCTCATATTCCTATGTATTGCTACTTACTCTATTAGGTTTATTGAAATTTATTGGGGCTGGGCTTTGTTATTTTGTTGGGATTGGTGGTAATTCTCGTTACACGACTGTATTGATCACAACGTCGTATCTTTGCCCTTTGTGTTTGAAACAAACATACGTGTATATAAATAAATAACTTCGTCATAAAACAGTTCACATTTACAACGTATAAATAGTTCACATCGAGTATTTAAAATCACGCACACACAGATCCAGCGTAACGATCACCAAACAGTCACGCCACGCTATTACACACGCAGCGGTTAACGAAACACACCGTAACAGTATATTTATTACTGCCGCGGAAACACAGATTTATCACAACATCGTAACTTGCTTAGGTAGCTTTAAAAAACACAACGTCTACAAACGTGATGTGGTAATTTGAAGTATTTTTCGCAGTAAGTATAATTTACGCTTCGTTTGGTAAAACAGCAACACGCGATGTCATGGCTCGCCACGTCTGCCAACTTCACTTCGTTTCTGCCCGCCATCATATCTAAATATATTAGAATAAGTATTCAAACATTAAAATCACTTTTCAGTTCTAAATTACACATTCAAAAATCATTATTTTGCTGTAATAAGTATGAAGTATGCTACAACTGAAAACATGTACAATTCTGGTGCGTACTAACGAAGTGAAACTTCCCGAGTGAGAAAGAGACAAAGACAGACAGACAGGCAGACAGAAGAGAGAGAGAGAGAGAGAGAGAGAGAGAGAGAGAGAGAGAGAGAGAGAGAGAGAGAGAGCGAGAGCCACAAAGCTCGCTCAGCAGACAGTTGCTTCAAAGTTGCTCTCGCTCGATAAAACAACACCGTACCATTACGGCCTACTCACGATATTTTCCGCTGTTATTTTAAACTGTAAAAATGATATATGTTGCCATTGGGGCTACCTAAATATTCAAATATTTCAATAGGTACAGTTTAATTTACAAATAGTATACTAAAAAACTACCTTAAAATAATATTTTAACTGTGAACTATTTGTTACCGGTCGTTGTCAACACGTCGCTGCTCTCGCTGTTGTTAAATCCATATTTAAAAAAAATATTCCAAGTTATAGAAGATATTAAGGTAAAGTTTCATTTATTCAATACTACAGTACTCTAAAATTAACCACACTGATTAATATATATATATATATATATATATATATATATATATTTGTGGAATATAGGTTATTGAAAAATCAGGTTGACATGTTTTGCCTAGAGTGTTTTTTCAAAGGTTGATTTTTATAAGTTGCTTCCAATCGGGAATGGAATATAGTTCTATCCACTTGGCTATTGCAGGCCCACTTGATATAGTTCTATTCTCTAAGCCACTGCGGCTGCACTTTATATAGTTCTATCTACTTGGCCACTGTGGCCGTACTTTATATAGTTCTATCCACTTGCCACTTTATATAGTTCTATCCATTAAGCCACTGCGGTCCCACTTAACATAGTTCTATCCATTGAGCCACTAAGGCCTCACTTGGTATCGCTCTGTCTACTGAGCCACTGTGGCCCCACTTAATTAACTCAACATTGAAGCGAGACATTTAAAGTAAACAAAAATTATGTTCCGTTATCTCCATATCTCTATGCAATATTCTCTATGCATTAATACAAAACATTTCATAGGGAAAAGTAATTAAAAATGGGTTTTAGGGTAAAAGGTAATGATTGCGTAATCTGATCTTGCTGAAATTCGAACTTGACCTGTATTTTACCATGATTCGCTCTGCAAAATTTGAAGAACTTCTGTTGGGTTTCAAGGAACTTAGAGGTATTAAAGACGGACAGACAGAAAGACAGAGATCGTCTACTTATTATATAGGATAATAGGATTATTTCATCAGTAGATGTAGCTATGAAATAGCTGAACCGGCGATACTAGCGCTAATGCGGCTCGTCATTCCACTCTCAAGTTGATGTTTATGTGAGGCGAGTGTCGGAGCGACGCCGTGTCGTCGCGACAGCGTCAAGGTCACGAGAAGCGTCTTGGAGCGTCATCCGCCCGCAAGGGCGTCACTCCCCTTCCCGCCTCACCCAGCCAACACCAAAACACGTGGCGGGCAGTAAAGAGCAGCTATCTACAGCGGAGCTGGACGCTGGGCCGTACGCCACTGCACGCTTCCCTGAGGCCGTGTCCGAAATGGCAGATTTTGTTGACAAAATTATCACGTGACTCTGTTTTGTATGCAAAAATGGCGACGTATTAGGTAATTTGGTATTTCGTATTTTTTTATCTAGCGGTTGTTAGCAAAAATACAAAATGACAAAATCAGCACCATTTTGGTTTTTAACTTCTAAATATATACGCAAATGCTTAATTTAAACGGTTTTTTTTTTTTTAAAGTAAGTGTTCATAAAATACTCTAGACATGTTTTAAAAACAAGTGAATGAGTGCTTTGTTTATATATTTCGGAATAAATTTCTTTTTAAATCGTTATTGCACAAATAATTATTTATTTATTTATCAACGTATTTTTATTAACGTATTGGCAGCCCTCCAGTGATGATTGCAGAAAGGCCACGTCCGTTTTAAGCAATACATTTAAATAAAAATAATTTCCACTGTTAACGAAAAAATGCGTGGCCGCGAGTTCTAAACAATTGGCTGTCGACAACATCCGAGTTGAAACTTACGAAATGACAAATTACAAAATACCGAATTTTCCATGTCGGGCACGGCCTGTGAAAAACTTACAAGCGCCTTGAGTCCTGAGGCACCATTCTCCGATGCGCGTCGTGAGAAGGTGAAAGGCGTGAGGATTGTCTGGTACTCCCGCTTGCGCGCTGTCGATGTATTTCCTGACATTCACGGAAAGCTACAGTCTGGATTTGGCCGATAACGCATAGGAAGTATCGATTTCTGCGCGTCTCGTACACAAGGCTACATATATACGGGCCAATCATAAACCACCAACTGACATATGGCAAAGACAATCACACGCGTGTTGTATAAAGCCCCTGTCACACTCAAATTTTTCCATCAAACTGCTTCCAGTAAGTTTGGTCGAATAAAGTTGGACAGTTATGACGTCATAGAAACATCATAAATGCCGCCATATTTGTCTGAAAAAACATTTGAAGATTGGACCAGTTCTAAAATTTATTTTATGTTTGACGGGCTCGGTCAATCAGAATCGTGCACGACAGAAATTGAGGAGGTCAAGAAACTTTAAAATAACGAACTATTGCTGGAAACAAAATAGGTAATGAAGATAGTCATTTATGAAGAAGCTGTCTGGGTATGAATGTTATTATAACTGAATATTGCGCATGATATTCATTGTGCAGGAAACATATCCAATAAATAAAATTTTAATTTAGTAAAAATAGCGAAAATAAATTACAACATTCCTTATATTTCTTTCTGTAACGTACTGCATGGAAAAACAAAAGCAATATCTCACTATAGAAATAATTTTAAATGATAATTCAAATTAGATTCTCCCAGTAAAAAATTCGACAGTGTGACATATTTTGAAACACAGTCGAGTATTTGATAACAATTTTTGGGAAGGAAAAATTTGATAACCGTAATTTGTCTTCAAATTTTATCGTAGCCATAGGTAGTGAAGTCCATTGTATAATATCTCATTAACGTTTGTAATTTTATTCGATCTTCGCTTTATGTAGGTTGAAAACACACACGTCTGACAGCGTGCGTACAATGTAAAAATTTTCGAAGTAAAATTTCCCTTACGTGTAAAGGAAGCTAATTTACTTCTACATGCATGGTAAAATTACCTCTCAAATGTAGAGTAAATTTACATAACAAGTAAAGTACTATTACCTAATCATACAGAATAGTGCGGGGAAAATCCCATACAAGTAAGAAAAAATCCCATTCAATTAAGGGAATATTAACTATATTGTATAATAAAATTTTCCCAACCATGTATGGGATTTTCCACTACCATGTACGGGAATTTTACTCCACAGTGCAGTGATTTTACCTTAGCCGCAAGGAAAACTGTTTTTCCCATACACGTTTGCGAATATTACCTTACACTTGTCAGGTAATTTTCCCATTATTTTTTAGATTGTAGCGAAACAAGCATAGTTTGGTGTTGTTATATATAGCAAAATATGCATTGTATTAACGCAATGAAAAACGTGACGGGGGCCGCAGGGGTTTGTCGTAGATAGGGGAAACAACTGTACGCCGAACTGCGACTGTGTGGCATCCGATCTGAAAGCCTTATATACTATTTTATGTTTTTTTAAAGCTTTTTTTAAAACCAGGTGGCCAATGCGCCTTTCTTAGCTAAGGAAAATCGAAAGCTAAATTTCTACTTGATAGTGGAGAAAGAGAAGTAAGGGAAATTACGATCATCTTCATACATAGGATATGGTAGAAGTAAATCTATATTTACTGTCCAGAAGAACACCGTGGCTCTGTGTAACTGACGTCAGATCCGGATATCGCTCCGCCTCCCCGTCTGTTGAGAAACACTGATCTCACGCTATGTCAGCGTGAGCACCTTCTCAGTTCTGTGTGCCCTCCGGCATGCATGTTAGTACACTGTAAAAAATTGAGGTAAAATTCCCTTACATGTAAGGGAAGGTAATTATCTCTACATGTAAGGTAAAATTACCTCTTAAATGTAGAATAAATTTAAATAGCAAGTTAAGTTCTATTCTCTAATCGTATGGAAAAGTACCTGACAAAATTGGGGCAAAATTCCCATACAAGTAAGGGAATATTAACTATATTGTGTAATAGAAATATATTAAGACTACCTGGGAGTATCAGCACCGTTGATTTTTTTATTATCTCAATTATCTGACGAACAGTAACTGAAACCTCAACACTAAAATCCTCGACACTTGCTGGCGGCTGTGCTGTCTTCTATCACGATAGGCCGATGCGCTATCCATTACACCACGACGACAATATGACGTCATAAGTGAATATCAGTGTGTTACAGGATTGTTTCTTCCTCTTGTCCTCCCACTTAGCTGTTAAGACAATGCCGAAGAGATGCACGCGTCGTAAGGTAATTTTTCCATCCATTTATGGGATTTTCCACCGCTATGTACGCGAATTTCACTGCAGAGTACGGTAATTATATCTTCCATATAAAGAGTCATGTTTGACAGCTTGTATAACTAAACAATAAAAATAAATTTTAAGGTAAAATATGTATAAAATGCAATTATCAAATAGTTACAAATTGATGAGGAGATCCACACGTCGTAAGGTAATTTTCCCATCCATGTATGGGATTTTTCATTACCATGTACTGGAATTTTACTCCACAGGGCGGTGATTTTACCTTACCCGTAAGGAGAACTGTTTTTCCCTCACAGATTTGCAAATATTACCTTACACTTGTCTGGTAATATTCCCATTTTTTTTACAGTGTAGCTAAGACGGTTGGAGAATGGGATTTGTCTCAGAGCAAGCCCTACAAGCCTGAGGTCGGGTTGAATGAACAAATTGGACGCATACATCGCGGCTGAGCAGGGTTGTCTGGTGCCATGGCCACAGTTGTAGCCATAGACACACCCCGAAAGAGGAAGGGTCTAAACGGGAGAGCATAGCAAACCAGGAAAAACGGAGAGTGCCTGGGAAAATCAATGCTACAGTCGCGGAGGAGAAATGTAATTCCTTTATTGAATTAGGGCTGGAGAAAATAGGGTGTTTGTTAGTTCGCGAAGATAGACTTTGTGAGGTTAATGAGTGGTGATATGAAATGTGTCGAGCCGCTGCTGGAATGTAACCAGGGTCCTCTCACAAAACCTTGGGAAGTGTTTTTATTTATAGGTTGTCCACGGTAAAATGAGAAATTTTAAAGCCCTGCTTAAGATATAGGGTCTACTTATATGCACGTTGTGTAATCTTTAGCCTTATGTAAAATTAACATTGTTATGAGCCTCATAACGTAATTCATGCGTTGATAAAGTTAGACTTTAAAATTATTATAAAAGTAAATGATTTAAAAATCTGCTCATTTTTACATTCCGATGTATTAAAAAAAAAACAGAAAGCGAAATAAATAATTTAAACCGTCACAAATGGTTACCTAACATTTTTTATTCGACGTTAAGATATGGTACTACTTCCCCTCCATCGTTACCAACTTTACTGGGCGCATGTCATTCAGTGCGCCCATTAAAATAAATGCAGGTAGGAGCGGTGACTTTTTTTTTCTAAGGTTGATTTCAAAAGTGCCCACTTTATCGCGAACAGCCTTTAAGAGCATAGCTGACCGTGCCGTTACTAACGCTGCAGCGCCTGACCGAGCCCAGTCCCGTTTTTACATAGTACTAGGCCACGACGTCTGGCGCTGAAGGTATGTGTAACTGAAACATAGTGTAGCACAGTGTCGCAGTGTTCTCAGTGACCTGACAAGGCGCCGAGCGCTCTGCCGCCCTGATAAGACGACGCTCCAAGGTTACTGTGTCACTCCTGCAAGCCACATGCTCTCACCTTGTGTTTGCCGGCAGATAAGATTCCCCTGCTCCGTCCTTGGTGGAGGCGATATCGGGAACAGCTCCGCACCTATACTGCCGTGTCGTGTCAACAAGCCACGGCGAGGTCGACGCCACGCCAAGACTGCGCCAGCAGCCTTCGTCCGCTTCCGCCTCTTGACGGCCAGCTGAGCTGACGTCGTCGGAGATGTAGCGTAGCGTCATGAGACGCCCAGACGCCTGGCTTTCCCTGGAGAAAATATTTAAATATTTGTGAATCTACAAATTCAAGGCGAAAGCAGGTGTGTGAGGTAGGGCCGTAATGAAGTATTGTGACGACGTTGTAAAATAACATAAACAAGCCACGCGAGCGTTTTCTGTTTGCTCAGAATTTTAAGCGGTAACTACATATTTTGGTTTTAAGGTGATATTTCTCTTTTTTTTTTTTATTTGGTTATCTTAAAGAGCCTTCGAAAAGTGCCCCCTAAATGCAGTTATTAGTTGTCAAATCATTATAGTTTTCAAAATATAGCACTAAAAAGTCTTAATTTCCCGAATTATGCAGCATACTAGGCTTTGCTCCTAGATATATATTTTCCAGTCAAATTGCATTTAATGCAATCTGTATGGTGTGCAGAACATGCTGATTCAGTATGAGTGCGATTTATAAACAGGTGAGCGAGTATTGGCACTCCGAATTTAGTTGAAAATAGGGGTCAGACTTATCGTAAATATATTTTTGTTCATTCAAGTGAAACTGTTAAAATTCTATTAATAAATAGTTTAAACCATAAACTGTAGAGGAAAAGTTGTTTTTGTTCCTTTCGTAGCTTGTAACACAAATGCAGTATGCCGCTCTTAGAGTCTTAATTCAACACTTTGAACCTGCCTATAACACTCTTGTGTCATAATTTGAGTGTTATATTGTGAAAAATATAATGATTTGACAACTAATAGCAGCATTAACAGAGCAGTTTTCGAAACCTCTCTCAGATAACCAAATTCCAAATAAATGAGAAATATAACCTTAATACAGCAATCTGTTCAGAAAAGACACAGCATTTTCGCTATAGTTTAAAACATTTTCACAGAAGGATAAATATCGTAAACCGAGGGCTACTTTTAGTGATTTTTTCACACTTCGACTCTCTTCGAAGACGACATTTGTTTTTCAGTAACCCAAATCGATGAACAGGTAACAAAATATTGACTTTCATTTCCGTCCTGAAAAATTATTCCATATACTTTTTTTATTAGAGTGGAAGGAACTGCCTTGCCGAAGGCGCCATTTCAGGTCCCCGCACATTTTAAGCCCTCAGAGACCTATAAGATCATGGGAAAAACCTTCAAGCAAAAAGTTAGAGCTATGCATTGTTCGCTCACACGGAAAAAAATATTTTGTGGCGTCCACAAAAATAGTTTGTTGGTATTCACCCTGCAAGATTTTTTGTTATGTACACAAAAAAATTTTAGTTGCCACAAAATTTTTTGTGTACATCACAAAAAAATTTGGCAGGGTGCATACCAACAAAATTATTTTGTGGCCAACACAAAATAATTTTTTCAGAGTAGGCTTAGAGAGGCAAAAGAAAGGACCTCAAGATCTTGTTGGGCTCCGACTCGGTGCATATACAGTAAACTGTGAGTCTGGAATTTGTATTAAATTATCACATGTCCTGCCTTATCGCCACATGAGTGCGCATAGTTGTCGAAGACCCCAGAAATGGGAAGAGTCGAGTCTGCCGACATCTTGTTGGGCTCCGACTCGGTGTATATACAGTAAACTGTGAGTCTGGAATTTGTATTAAATTATCACATGTCCTGCCTTATCGCCACATGAGTGCGCATAGTTGTCGAAGACCCCAGAAATGGGAAGAGTCGAGTCTGCCGACAGGAAGCAGCCACGCCACAGCAGAGGGTGCAACACTCTTAGTGCTTGTATTTTCTCCAAATACTCTGGGTGGGGGACAACTCCTACGACAGGAATCACGCAGCCGGATACGGCTAGGATCTATGCTCCTCCTCCTCCTCACCTGTAGACCACGCATTTCGTTTAATTCATTTGTGTACAAAGATCGACCAAAAATACAGTGGAAAATCTCCGATTATCTTTTAACGTGACGTTTTAAATATCGATAATTTGTACCTCACAGATGGTAAGGTTAAACTCGAATATTTAGGCCGTGTCTTAACTAGAAAGTGTGCTCACTCACACTCGCCACTTTCGCTCTGGCAAACTCTGGCGAATTGAGACTTCAGCCCTTTGTAAGCTTTCGGCATTATTTCCCTGACAGAAAAGGTAATAATGAGTGAAAAATAAAATATTACTGGCCTTTCACTTTCCTCGAATAAATGTACAATGTTCTCTGAAATAGTAACTTTTTTTAATTTGCTACATTTTTGCATGATCAAATAAAACATAATAGTTATGTGTAAAGCACAGTATTTAATAATATGCACACAATTAACATAAATGAAACGTGAACACAAAATAACATCTTAATTTATGTTCCATATTAAATGAGATATTGTACATAATACACATTTATCAATCGCAATGATTAAGTTAAGTTAATAAAATATTTCTAACACTTAAAAAAAAAATTATATATATATATATATAACTATATATTTGAGGTTAGACTTGAAAATAACATGGCTGCTAGAGAGGGTGCGAGAGTGAACACCGAGTGTACATCGTCGTTCACTCTCCTTCTAGCGCTCTCTCATCCGAGCTGGGACTGCAGAGAGGACTCTCTGTGACGTCAAGAGTGGGTGATAGCGTACTCTCTCAGCTAATTGGGACATAGCTCTACTACCATATAAATAACATAATAACAGTGTTCGAACTTCGACTGTATCATAAGCTTTATATTTATAAAGAAACTCTTTTATATGTCACCGCTTGTGCGTGACTTAGGGAAGAAGGAGTCCATGGTCCCTCTTGTCAATCGGAGGGTCATGGGTTCGAGTCCCGTCACAAGCATATAGAATGTGTTTGCAAGACAGATGATTTCTTTGGTCGAGTTTGCTTAGTTTTACGGGGTTCCGGACTCGAATACTGTCTAGAACACCGACATCTATGCCTTTTTTTTTTTTTTTTAGATGTACGTATGGGAAAGTTCATCATGCAATTCATTTTACCTTCACGTAGATTACAGGCACCAAAGCGAGAACTTTGATAAGCGCAAGTAAAATGAAAATAATTGTAAAATAATTTCTCTCCCAGCCTCTTTCTTATTATGCGACGTGTATGAAAACTGCAGGCCCACACGTATGTCCCAACCCCTTCATACTTCAATACGACAGTTTGAATGCATTAATTCCACTGCCAAAAATATAAAAAAAGAAAATTAAAGTAACACCACAAACAAGCAACGAACGTAGATCACGATGAAGTTCTAGGAAGCAGACAGAAATAGGAAATTCTAGTAGTCATAAAACCAAAGAGAGCAATAAAAAACTGTCACATCTCCGCTACCCTTAGTTCATCATCGTCGGGTTCTATATTTATTCATGGTCCGTGGTGTTCAATATTTTCTTTATTTTGTTCTGATTTTTGTTTGTGCATAGTGCAGTGGACCCAGTCAATTCAGATTGTCTTGTTTAACATGTTACAACGATTGCCTTTAAACAACATTTTAATGTTACAAGACGCCTGAGGGGCATAACTGTGCTCGTGAGGGATGGAGGTCTTACTAAAAATAAAATAACTAAATTTATTTTTAGTTAATTAACACACACATAATATTTACCACATTAAATTATCTATCTCCACTCTTACTCCTTTTTATTCCTCAGTGAGCAAAATATTTAATGTCTATTTCAACTCTAGTTAACGTCCAATTTAATGTGTCTGTTTGGTTATAGTCAATCAACTTATACTCAACATTTACACACTTCAGTATGTCTGTGGCCATCATTTACAATGTTTCTCACTAACGCATCTAGTCAAATAGTCCAGCCTGTCAGTCGCACCCTTCACTGCATCGATGCTTGCAGTCGCAGACTTCCCTTCCGCTGGCCACTTCCCTCGCCGCTTGTTTAAATTCTCACACGTCGTCTATCGCTAAAACTCCTGACACTCACGAACTCTTCAACGGTTGGCTCGGAGGCCCGTCGTTACTTAAATATCAGTCGCCCTGACAAACGCACCCCGAGTCACGCTGAGAGAAACGAGGTCAGTAAACCAGAAAATTCGTCAGAAAAAAGCAGAAATTATACCCGCCGAATGATCAGGAGCGCGCGAGCCGCCAAAGGGTTATCGCAGCGCAGTGCCTTCATAACTCAAAATCTTCTTAGAATTATCGCTTGCCTGTTAACCAAACATTCCTTTATGTCCCGCCGCCCGATAACATATCACTTCTCTGTCCTCCACGCACTCTTCGCTCGCTCAGGCGATGCAAAGCACCGATACCTAACACTATATATAGCTTATTTACGTAAGATACTTCAGCAGGCGTAAACTCTTTGTCACGCATAATTACATTACGGGTTTTTCAAGAGGTGGTCGGCATTTAGTCGTTGCCATTCCCGTGTATGTTGAAGTCCTCTAAAATAAAGTGTGCAATAAGAAAACTTATTGCACACTCGCGTCCTGTGAGTGCCTGTCCTATTCGTCCAATGTTTTTTTTTTCAAACCAGTTGCAGCCCAGTCCACGTGCCAGTTGCGTCGACGCCTTAACGAAGAATAATTAAAAACTGAAGAAACATTTATAATTTATTAGCCGGATATCCGCTGTATATTTTTATTTTTTCAAATTAAGCAACAAACTGGAATCTTTCGTTTGTTTAAGGAGTTGTAATTTATGAGGCCACCATGTTGCTAGTTGTACGAGATGGTCGGTAGCCCGGGGCCGTGAGGAATGTTACTCTACTAGTTTCGATCCGCGGCTACAAAAAAAAAAAAAAAAAGGCAACCACCGGCAGAGACGCGTTCGCTGTGTCGTCATTATGACGCACGGCCAGGCCACAATGATAACGAGGAGGTAACGAAGCGCCAATTAATAGCAACGTTTACTGATCGAGTACGCGTGTCTCATGTCGCAATGCGATCGGCCGGTACAACGACAGTTTGCGGTGATTGCCGATGATGCTTACTTTCCGACTCTTAACGGCCTGTTTCGTGACAGACCGCACGGCGAAAATTGCCGCACGCGAGTGGCACGTCGCGCGCTGTCATCCGCTGAAGGCAGCGCGTTGGTTGGTCCAGAGTCGTTTTACCGGATAGCGTTTATCCGCGCTAAGGGTCCTATGTACTGAAACGTTTTATGTGAAATCGTCGTTTGCGCGTAAACACGCATCTCTCTGTAAATAAAAGGTCTGGAAATATGACTTTTTGTCAGAAAAGATAAAAAACAATTATCTATGACCCTATTCTTTTGCTTTTGTCATATTGAGTGAATTCTTGGAGAAAAAAATTCGTGAAAATTGCCAAATATCGCATTTTTAAAACTTGCCTATGAAGTTTCCTTAAGTGGCAAGAGAAAAGTCCAAATATACGAACGTAGTTTAATCTGTGGGCTTTCATTGCGTGTAATACAACCTTTATGTTACACATCTAATTTGCACAGTACAGCGTTACGACGGACTATAGAAATTTGACATATTACGAGTTGTATAATGTTTTTGTGCGTAATTTTAATTGTGTTTTATCTGCTTGTTGTAAAAAGTCGAGAACTTAATAATAAAATATCAATATGAGTGAGTGAAGAGATTTGGACAGCTCTTAACATCTTGAAACGCGATGAGGGTGATTGAAGGTGATGAAAGAGAGGGAGAAACGGGAGATCCCCGAGAAAACCGGCCGATCAGCGGCATCGTCCGGCACGATTCCCACATTCGAAAATCCTGAGTGAACCGGCCGGGGATTGGGCCCGGATCGCCTTCCTTAATCGCTCAGCCATCGTGGACCCTAAAATAGAAACATATGAATATGTTCTAGACTTTTTACAACAAGCAGATAACACACAATTATAATCACGCACAAAAACATTAAACAACTCTAAAAATGTAACTTTTCTATAATCGTACATTATCAGTACTTACTGTGGATCCTAAATTATGGCGCGAAAACGGAGAATTTCTGCAAAAGGTATAGAGCCGAACCTTAATTCGATTCGCCTGGTCATTTTAGCTGAAACAGTTTTGTGTACCTCACAGTTAACTTAAACACCTTTTTGTCAAAGTCACTTCGCTGGAAGTCGTACTGCCTACACTCTAAAGCCTCTGTCACACGGTCAAGTTTTTCCGTCAAACTGCTTCCAATAAGTTTGGTCAAATAAAGTTATGACAGTTATGACGTTACCGGAAAGTCATAAACGCCGCTGTTTTTGTCTCAGAAAGTTCAATATCCATCAAACATTTGACATTTGGACCGGTTATAAAATCTATTTAATGTTTGACGCTCTCAGCCAACCAGAATCGTGCTCGACGAGAATGGACGTCAATAAACTTAAAACAGTAAACAAATGGCTGGAAACGAAGTACGTTATGAAGATAATTAATTTATGTAGAAGCCGTCTGGGCATGAATGCTATTTTAAGTGAAAGTTGCCCATAATATTACGAACTTAGAGGCATTTATTTCATTGAGCAAGAAACATATTTTATAAATAAAATTTTTATTTAGTAAAGAAACGAAAATAAATTACAATATTACTTACATTTCTTCCTACAATGGACTGCATCGAAAAACAAAAGCAATATCACACAATGAAAATAATTTTTAAATAATACTTCAAATTAGATACTCCCGGTAAAATAATTTGACAGTGTGACACATTTTCAAACACGTTCAAGATTATTTGATATTATTATTTGGAAGGAAAAATTTGATGGCCGTATTGTGTCCTCAAATTTTACTGTCAAATATAGGTGAAAGCAAAAACTTGATAGTATGACAGGGGCTTAAGAAAGCATTTGCAAACTTACCACGTAAGTGTACACGTATGGTGAGTAAGCATGAATGGTATACTATCTTCCACATATATACGTGATAGCGTTTCTATACTTGCTCAGGAAAGAATCAAATATGTAGAGAGTTCGCAACTTTGTACACTGTCGACGCTAAACAGTCCTAAAGGCTGTTCACGACAAAGTGAGCACGTTTGAAATCAACCTTAGAATATAGTCACTGGCCCCTCTCCATATATTTTAACGGGCGCACTGAGTGACATGCGGCCAGTAAGTTGGTAACGATAGCTGGAAAGTAGTTCCATATCTTAAAGTCGAATAAGTGTGTTAGGTAACCATTCGTGATAATTTGCATTATCTCTTCCTCTTTGTTTTTTTTAATGCATCGTAATAATTTCTCAGGTTCACTTGATTGGCCCATGATAAAGTAATGAGTCCCATGGCAATGTTATTTTACATAAGGCGGAACAATACACAACGTGCGTGCAATCAGGTCTTAAGCAGGGCTTTCACAAGTGCTTATTTAATAGTGAAAAGCCTATATATACACTATCTACCAAAAAGTAATTGGGCACCGGTGAAGATAGGTAATTCAGTACGTCAGTTGACTTGTGTTTCACGGCCTTCGGCGTAGGACCGCTGGTGTTTGTCCGTGGTAGCATGAACACAGAGGCTTATTGTAACATTCTGGATAATGAAATGCTCCCAACATTGTGGCGTTTTTACGGAATGGACCCGTGTTACTTACAGGATGACAATGTCAGGTGACATGTTTCAAGGGCTACTATACAGTAGTACGCTGACAACAATGTTCGCCGATTGGACTGGCCCGCCCAGAGCCCCGACATGAACCCTACAGAACATCTTTGGGGCGAATTGGATCGCCGGGTGAGGGCTCGTCAGGCGCGGCCAAATCCATTGCTTAAACTCATGGAATGGTTACAAGAGGAATGGCGACGAATCCCCGTGGATGTCCTGCAAACACTCGTAGAGAGCATGCCAGACAGAGTGGCTGCTGTTATAACCGCAAGAGGTGGACCTAGGAGATTATAACGGGGTGACAACCACCGAGCAAACATTGCGGTCAGGTGCCCAATTACTTTTCGTTAGATAGTATATATTCAGCCTGGTATAGGGTAATATTTCCATACAATGTATAGGTTAAACATTTAAATTACGTTTTAAGAAGTTTACAAGAAATATTTTACAGTGTAAAGTTACGGTACTTATAGGCGAAATGGCGTGTATAGTATTTTTATTGGCACATCTTAGCAGACAGCAAGGCTCGTTCGTTTATAGGGTTACCACTCCATACACGAATACTTAAGGATGTTGGATACAAAAAAATAATAATAATTTTATATATTTACCAAACATTGTTCAACTTGTAAGCATTGCATATAATGCAATTTTCCTAGCATGTAAATATTGTGCACTTTATAATTTTTTTAAAATTTAATTTCAAATCCAAGATTTTTCTATTTTGCTGCAGCCATATAGTTTATTCGTGGTTTATTCGCACTTTTTGAACGAAATTTTTTATAAATCACCCCATGTATCATGTGTTTAGTTATTTCCTAAATATGTCATGTATGACGAGCGCGTTATACCTCCGTTAAAATAAAAGTATTTTATATTTTGTTAAATAGAATTCTTACGTGCATCTTATTTATAAATTACAATACTTCGTTTATAATAAATATGAAAAAGAAAACAGTGAAAAAACGTGTTTCGGTAACGCTTAGTAAAAAATATTACTCGTGCAACGTATTATTACAGTTGAAAGTGTTGTTTCATGTGTTGATTTAGTTAAGCTTAGTTTGCATGAGGTGGAGGAATATCCTAGAGGCAGAACTTTAGCAGAGCCTCAGGAAAATGTGAAGTACCGCGAATGGAATACAACAACAATTACCTCAGGAGTTTTACAACTGAAAAAAATGTACAATAGAGATTAATGCTGTAGGCTACCACGTGACACAAACGTTATCACCTGACTGCAGACCATAAATATGAAAATGAAGTTACATATAAAAAAATTGCATATATTTAACATTTAAAAAAATGCATGACTTGCTATTTGGTGATTACAAGCGGTAGCCCACAGTATAAGAGTAATTTGTAATTATTTTAATTTATACAATGTAGTTAGTATCGGTTTTATAGCTGCAGGAAAACAGAACAATTTTGATTTGATAACAAATTATAAGAAAAAAAATTATTTTAGGAAAATGGCATCCGGTAATGCGTACAAGATGAAAATTGTTTGGCACCGTTATAAAACAGTTACTATTTGTTATCCAATACACTTCCCAAAACAAGAATATTACGACAGTACCTGTCAAAACATTAAGACCACCGTAAAATGTCAGTAATATTATGAAGAACCTTAACTTTTTAAAAATAATTTTTACTATTGGAATTTATTTATATTTGACTAGGGAATCCAGCCCGTGACCTTTTTTTTTTTAATTGTCACGGGGCTAGAACAGTTACAATGTTAAAATTTGGTTATCATACAAAGACTGAAAAAATATACTATGTGTGTGTGTGTATGTGTGTATTATATATATATATATATATATATATATATATATATATATATATATATATATATATATATATATATATATATATATATATATATATATATATATATATAGAGGTAATACTGAAATGATGTGAAATTAACTTAACATTGAAGCGACTGCAGTCCCATTTAATATTCCTCTATCCACGTAGCCACTGCTGCCCCACTTAAAATTGTTCTATCCACTGTGCCACTGCGGCCTCACTTGAAATAGTTCTATCCACTGAGCCACTGCGGCCCCACTTGGAATCGCTCTATCTACCGAGCCACTGTGGCCTCACTTAATTAACTCACATTGAAGCGAGACATTTAAAGTAAACAAAAATAATATTCCATTACCTTCATATCTCTATGCATTAATACAAATCATTTCATACGGAAAAAGTCATTAAAATGAGTTTTTTTTTGGGTAAAAGGTAATGATTGCGTAATCTGATCTTGTTGACATTTTAACTTGACCTGTATTTTACCATGAGGATTCGCTCTGCAAAATTTGAAGAACTTCTGTTGAGTTTCAAGGGACTTAGTGGTATTAAAGACGGACGGACGGACGGATAGACAGACAGAGATCGTCTACCTATTATATAGGATTATAGTGTAACATCACAGTTGAAAATAAGGGCGTCTTGGAGGAAAGGGAACATCCCCTAATTAAAGACGAAGTTTTCTTAATTTTGGTTTTTTAACGGGGAATTGATGATCACGTATACTGATAATCCAATAACCAAAACCCGCGAAATTTAAAGCAACATGGTATTATAAATTTAACATTATTGATTTAGAAAAAAAAATAACGCGCAGACATTGTTTTAGGCCATTTGGCAGTTTTTTTAATGCACATATGTTTTGTATGTTTAGATGATAGTCTTGGGTGTCGAATGAAAGCTCACATTGACTTAATTTTTAGTTGTTATTAAGTCACTTTAGAATATTTATGATCCATAGTATATTTCATGGAAATGTAATAAGCATGTATTTCTGTTTCATAACACCCTGCGATGAAATTGTTTTAACAACTGGCATTTTCTCGGCATCAAAATGAATTTCACCATTTAAAATTTTGTACTAGACTTTTGTCCGCTAAAAAGAAAGAGTGCACTGTTTCCAAAATAGTGGTTTGGTATTGAAACAGTTATTGCTATCGAAATACGGCAGAGTCTTTTGAGGTTTCGAACAACTCAAGTGCAATCAATAAAGGCAACTTGATTAGTATTGATAAAAACAGAATTTAACGATTAAGTCCTGTGGGAACAGGTAGCTTTGTCCAACCCTCATTACATTATACACTTTCACCCCCTATGATCAATCTATTTGGCTCGTTAAAACTACAGTTGTCAGTACACTTCAGATACTGGTGAAGTAATGGAAGTTGTGAGTACAAAATACAATTGTGCCGGAACTTTAGGAGGAATCTTTAACAACGTAGGGCCATATCACTCTTTTAAATTGGCGGGAGTTAACGTGAAAGACACTTAGATTATCGCGGCTGCAATTCCTACCACTATAGACTGTTCACAGTAAAATGGGCACTTTTGAAAGCCCGGATAAGATCTACTGCTATGAACATTGTGTATTTTCCCGCTATATGAGCCTGGTCGCTTTCTTCGTGTGTCGGTCGAGAACAACTTTTAAATTGTTAAAAAAGTAAATATTTTACTAAACGTTTTTATTATTACATTCATATGAATTAAAGAAAAAAATTAAAATACAATATTGTAGTATTCACAAATGTTTAATTAACTCTTTTAATTTGACGTTAACACATGGAACTACTTTCTCACCATCGTTGCCAACTTTACTGGGCGTATGAGTCTGTATGCCCCGTTAAAATATATGCAGGTAGGGACAGTGACAATTTTCAAAGGTTGATTTCAAAAGTGCTAACTTTACCACGAACATCTTTTACTATAAATGTTTTCTTCAATTCAAATCTTAAGTGACACTATTCTGGCTAAAAATTCACTGGACATAATTTTTGCTGCAGAACGATACGTATTTTAGTAAAACAAATCTCGAGGCCTAATTGTGAGCTGTATCCTTAAGTTCGATAAATTGCATTAATATATCATTATTTTTGACCCTTTTCAGTTTTGTATCTCGGAATCTGCAAATACATGTGGGAAGCTTACAGTGCATTAATAGTGACTAATATTGAAATCGTCAAATAAGTTAATAATAACAAGCATACAAACAAATATCTGAATACAGAAGCAAAATGACAGATTTTATATAATTCAGTAGAATAAAAAGTTTCGTTATACCGCACCAGGCATCACGCTCGGGACACAGTGACACAAAAATGTAAGGTAATGTCCCATCACGAAAAATTCCGAATATTATTTCTTCTTTCCTCGTGGAAAATTCCAGAACGTTCGTTACAATGCCCTGCGGCCATTTTGACAGCCAGTAAAATTTACCGACTAAACCGATGGCGGTCATTTTGCAGCAGGTACAAATTTTTTTGCGAATAGCCATCAGAAATATCGATTAGTGTGGTAAGCACATACGTCCTCGGCACCTGCCATTTTGCCAGCCAGTGGCAAATGTTTTTCCCCTAACATGCTGGCGGCCACCATTTTTCCAGCCAGTAACAAAAATATTTTGCTATTGACGTCGAATGTGCTGGCCAGAAACATCTCGAACGATCGCGCACGCACACCACCTCCTCCAGTGGTCTGTCAGTGGAAAAAAATCAGAATATTTCTTGTGATGGGAGCTTAACTTACATGTTCGTGTTCTTGTGTCCTGAGTCTGATGCCTGGTGAGCCAGAATGCCCTATGCGTTATACTAGTACATTGCCTCCTCCAGCAGTCTGTTAGACATTATTAATTAAATTATACTCACACATGCCATGTTTCAGGTGGCCATGTTGTGACTGACCACCATAATGGCACCCACTCACTGATGTCCTCGGCGTCCGACCACAATGAAAGCCCTGCCAGCACTAACCCTCCTCAAGGGTCCACACGATGAAGTCAAACCAGGCGGCTGTCTTGGACACACAGGATACAACTCGACCAGAACAACAACCAGCCTAGGTAGGTGGTCGAGAATGCAATATGTAGCCCGGCCTGCTCAGAATACCAACAAGGAGATAGATAAATCTCAGTGTCATAATGGACACACACAATGAGATCAGATGTATAGCCCTGTCCACAATAGCAGTAACAATAAGGGGAGGTTGGCAGAGGGTCACCAAAAACTGAGGTCCACACACACACCAGACCACCCGCCTCTCTCAGACATACACACACAAGATGTATAGCCCTGCCCCCTAATCACAATAACACACTAAGGGGTGGCAAGCAGGGGTCACAAAAACTGAGTTTCCCACACACACCAGACTACCAGCCTCTCTCCCATCATGCACGGCAGAATAGTGAGGAGTACACACAGAAGTAACAAAGGATAGACACACATAAAGAGCAATGCTATTTATTAAAAAAAAAAAACAGAACATTACCAAGAAGCAGTACAGACATTACACGTTAGTAAGTGATGATTTGGGGACCCATTGGTTGAAGCGGTAATTGAAGCCCAACCACTTCACGAGAACCTGGTCACCATGTCTACGGACCACACACTCCACTAAATAGTCGTGAGGATATTTTGTGACATATATTTCGTAATCGTAGAAAGAACCGCTGATCTCTTGGCCAGCCATATTGGCGAGCATATAGGTGCGTGGTGAAATGTCTCTCACCTTGACGACATGGAACACCTCGACACTCCAGTTAGGATAGTAAGACTTATCAAAGACACCTATGCTCCTGGAGATACGGACAAAGTCACCAACCTTGGCCCTTGGTCGACATGGGTCCTCTATCTTGGAGTGCTGGTACACAGTATGCAGTAGAGAAGTGGTGTTGCCAGTAGTAATTTAAGTTGGACGAAGACCAGTTGTCATATGCTTGCGTGTATTGTACTGAGTGAGCAGTCTAGGAAGCAGATACAACTACCAGTAGCTACCCTGTGCCAAGAACACCTTCCACACCAGGCCCTTAAGCATCCAATTGAAACGGTTGATGATCGAAGCCTTGAAGTCGCTGAAAGTAGAGTAATGATGAATCTTCTTCGTGGCCATAAGCACACAGAATGCAAGTTTGTAGAATTCCTTCCCACTGTCCATCTAGACGTTCTTTGGCATGACCATCTTGTCCAAATCCAATTTCATTGCAGCCACAACAACAGCACCACACTTCCGACGCACAAGGACAGCCCAACCATATTTGGAGTAATAGTTGATAACCATCAGGATATAGCAAAAGCCCTTACTTAAGTGGGCATAAGGAATCATTTCCATCAAGTCGGCTTAGAACAGGCCATGAAGTCCGAAGAGAAGCACCTTATGCCTAGGGGAGTTCCGATGTGCAGGGCGATGCAACTCAGCGGCGATCTGTGCTCTCGACATAGTCGCAGGTCAGTCCTCATAGGATATAGCCAACTTCGTGAAGCTCTTCTAAGATATTCACTATTTCATTCGTGTGAGACCAATTGTCAGATTGTCAGGATGTAATGAGGAGATGTAGATGATTCACAAGCTCGTTCAGAATGTCCCAATAGACATATTCCAGCCGGCTGCCACCATCAAGCTTCAGACCCGACCTGCTCACACCGATGTTTGAAAACAGATTTTCAATAATAACGAATCTAAGGTGGGTCTTGTCCTTATATGCATGGCTGCTAACATTATTGTCCACCAAATATGCATGTGTGAATTGCAACAACTGGTGGTACTGGCGAAGTGCAGCATGTGAATAATCCACAGGCACACGTTTAAACAGTAGTACATAGATGCCGGGCGACGCTTGCACGACGATGTCCCATACATGGATAACATCGTTGAGCAGAAAGAAAAATTGTTTGTCGCTGAGGAACCACTTCTTTCCCTGCTTCTATGCACCATAAGTAGAATCGTTTAGGTGAGGCACGTACGAAGTGAGATAATGGCGAAGAGCTATAGAGCATGCATTGGATTGCCCCTTCTTGTGTTTCAAAGACACCAGGCGCACATAATCTTCGTCATCAGCGATCGCCTCCTCCTCCACTGCAGTCTTGTGTTTCCATGCGAAGTGTGGCTCAGCCTTCAGAGCAGAGAGAACAGGCAATGGTGTCTGCATTGTGTCTTGCTGAGACATTATCGGCCAGAAGAGCCCCGACAATACCACATCATGTTGTATGCATGTCCTCTTGGACTCTCAACGACATGACTCAGATCCTTGGTGGGGGTAACCATAGCAATGTTACACACTGTAAAATATACTTAGTATATACGACTAGTGGCGATGCTCAATCAACTTGGTAAGGCTGTCTTCTGCTTTCCCAATGCATCGTATGACAGCATTCTCTATATGGTTGCAATGAGCCTACTTGTCCTCAGCGACACATATGTCAGAAAGATGTCGAGAGATCGTTCGACGTACAACATCTTCCAAAGTCACAAGTTGTAAACCCAAAGGGTTGAAGCGGGATGCGAGCATGCCAGCAATGTTGCTAATGATTTTGTTAGTCATCCCCGACATGACAGTGCCGATTCTAGCATCCAAGTTGGCTACAGCTGTCAGCTGAGTGGGCAGCATACCCCCAGTAGTACGGTGATCATCCAGTGAGATTGCTAAGTTGCGCTTCCAGAGAGGAGAGCTTGGTCATGAGGCCAGGACAGGCAGGACCAGGGTTCGTGACCATGTAAGATACGTGCTCTATCTGAGTACTCAGGGCAGCCAGTTTGCTTCTTCAAGAAAGTTGCAAGCGCACACTCGGACTTGGAGGGCAGACCACCAAGCTGCACGCCCACATTATCCACTTTCTTCTTCATGGTTGCAAAGTTCGATTCGAGATCGGGCAGCTTCGCAGTCAAAGCAGTCAGCATGCTTGCACCTGCAGTACCGACATTAAGAGCCCTGTCGATTTTCACAGTCAGGACGGTAAGGCCACTGGTGGTAACCTGAGCACCCATAACATCGAGTTTCTTCTCCAAAGCCTCAAGCTGCCCTCTGAGAGTGACGAGCATATCCATATCGATAGACACAAATGAGCGAATCTGAGCCTTCATCTTGGCAGACAGGGCATTTGTGTTGGTCAATATCCGCCCTTCCACTACCTGGAGTGCATCACTGGAGTCGAATTCGGTGAGACTGGACACGGTCTCGACCAGCTTGACAAGGTTCATATCCACATTGGTATTATAAATGTGGTTCTCCACAGTAGTCATCTTCTCACCTAAGCCAGTCAGTTTGTGCACATTGGTAGTCGATTCCTGTAAGCCAGTAGTTACCTAGTTGACTAGTTTATCGCCCACACCGCTAAGCTTTGGCTACAAGGCCACAAGCCAAGACTTATCGGACTTGTGTGAATGAAGATGAGACTCAGTGACGGTACACATGTTCCATAGAGTTTCTATAGCTGTGGAAATGTTGCTGCAGACAAAGGACACATACCCATCGTGCTTAGGCCCTCCGAGACTGCAGTACCATCATAAGTAGATGTAATACAAATGCCCAGTGTGTGCTTCAGACCACTATGACCGAACTTCGAGATGGCATAGCTCATAGTTCAATGGCGCATGAAAATGAACTGATCAAACCCACGTCAAAACCTACCCTTATGACGTGGAAAGTCCTTGGCGATGATGAGAAATGTAGGTCGTGACCATGTAGGTCGTGCCAGCAACACGAGCACATATTCTTAAAACTATCGAAAGTCATATCAGTGCTCACATGATCGGAGTACACATGATGTTGCTTTGGCATATGGGAGTACGTCAGACAGAGATAAATAGCAGCCACAGCGATGTCATCGACGTGATGTCATCGAACATGAATTCAGAGTTTGGCCTAGCATTGCTTTGTGGCACGATACCAGCATTGTCGCTAAATGGAAAATACTGAAGTCCATCCACGGCCTGAAGAACCTGTGCTAGGCGAAGGTATTTCAGCTTTTGGAGAGACTTCGAGTAGAGGTACACATTCTCGAAGCAGAGGCCATTGGGATGCTCCAGATGGCTGAAGAGCATACATGTCTTCCCACAGTTGCTTGAACCGGCGATAATAGCACAAACGGTGTTCGGTAGAATTTTCCCATGATACAATACCTGGGACGTATAATCGTCTTCAATTGTGATGCTTACAGGAAGTGTGTTATTCTGAGGCACATTATCCATCATACAGAGCCAGGAACGCTAAACCACATGTACTTATGGCCAGACACAACATATAAATGCTGCACATGCCGACTACATGTCATTTGTATGCAGAAAGGGGTCGTGGGAGCAAGGTCAACAGGGGACGTGGACTGGTAAACACACTAATCAACAACCTTCTCTTCGAAGCACATATTCCTGGCTACAAATTCTGTGGGCCCTGTACCTGTATAGCAAGGAGATTGAAGTGAGGGAACGTTCCTATCAATCCCCTTGACGAGGTGTGCCAAGAGCATTATATTACATATGCAACAAGTAGCACGTTGGAGGATAGACATGTTGCGGACAGGATCCCTGCAGGCAAAGTCTGCATTATAGGCATTTCACCTGCATCTAAACTCGGTGAACAGCTGGCAGCCTTGGGAGTGGCCAAGTTCATGCGAGTGAAAGTGAAGCGTGGAATGGGCCTGGCATTCAGGAGGAATAAGAAGAATACAACCACACATAAGAAACCTCACTGCAGAGTTAAGCACTGCGGGACTTGCAGTTACTCCTACCAGTCATCAGACTACTCAGTGGTCTAATCGAAGGGGCCATTGGGATAGCAAGAGTGGTGAACAGTGCTAAAGGAGAAAACCAATGACTCTCAGAAGTGATCAGGCATAATAGGAAAATGGAAGCTCTTGCCCTGGGAGCAAAAACCATTAAGGCTTGTACCTCTGCCCATACAAGAAGGAGGATAAGGGGGGGGGGGGGGCGAAGGAAGGTAGCAAAGGGCAGCGGCGGGAAGACGATGAAGAAAGTAGTCCTAAGAGCTCAGCCTGATGCCCCACTCACGAACATCGATATACACAAGTACGGTCGGAAATTGTGGATACCCAACTTCAGGGGCATCTTCATGCGGGACTGCCTCCTGCAATCCCAGTGGCAAGTGGAGAGAGGGGTAATAAACCTATATTCCAGTCCTGGGTCTGGGGTGCACTGGAGAGTATATGTGAAGCAAGGACGTAGGGTAGACTAATACATTAGCTAAGGCAACCTAAGGGCCCCACCCAAACTGAAAACAGATGTGAATGGCTCTAGGATCTATTAGAATCACCAAGCTGAGCAGCAGTCGTGGGAATGGAGCTGTGTAAACCTATGTCTGAGATTCCTACTTAACATGGGTAGGACCTTACATACTAGTCAGTCATGTCCATAACACTGATCCTATCAGGTGACAGCTTTGAACTGCAGGCCACACATTTCCCATCGCTGAATCTAAAGAAGGCATGGAAAATCGCACTAATAGACTTTCAAACGTACTTCTCCGTACCAAACATAGACAAACGTAACTTTATTTTTCGATACATCAAGGATAACGGATTAAAGGTGAGGTCTGCATAACCACTGGATCGTACAAGGAAGAATATAGTGATGGCAATTTAGTGACCTTCTTGTACCTTAATGGTCTGCCCAGCCAAACACTGCCGAGTTTGGGCGATGGTGGAACCATGGTTTAAACTAGTGGACATGCGAAAGATTCCCATTTACTTCCCAGTAATCACTGAGAGTGTACAGAAAGTGCTTGTGTCTATTGTCAACCAGGACAGCGGTCTGATCAACTTCCAAGACGAAGAAATCACAGCCCGACTGCATCTGCAAAAAGATGGGACTGAACTTAAGGTGTGTTAAAGTAATAAAAGCAGCATACCGCATGAATCTGGGCATTAGTACTGGGCGAGCATCCAGCATGCTAACATCAGCATGCATGAGTTTTCTGCATATAATAGGATCATCTGTGAAATGGTATGGATGGAGAAATTGTAAATGTGACACAGCTAGTGGGGTTCGAAAACTCGATCACCAAAGCGGAACTCCACGTGTACACAACATATCTTTCAGGACCGTACGCCCCCTCGAACAAGGTGCTGATACTGGTCCACAACCAAGATGTCTACACCGTACCCTGTAATTCCTATTTGAGGTTTTGGAGGACAATACTGAAGGCCAGAAATGCGGTACCGGCGACGACGAGAATCGTTAGAAATGGGATTCTACACATAATAAGCCACATCATGTACAAGCTCAATGGGAGCGAAGTACACACAACACAGGTTGTAGGAATCACAGCAACCATCAATAATTACCTCTCCCTGACACAAAATCTGCTTCCCGCAGCGAAAATGGCCGGCTGGGGTATTGAGAAGGAAAACAAGGTCCTGGTCTACCCACAAGATTAATTCGAAGTTTGCATTCCGCTGGTCATGCTGTTGGGCTATGCTGAGGATTAAAAACATGTAATTATCAACGCGTTTGAGATGGGAAAACTGGATGTTATTGGCGCAGACCACACAAGATTTGACCATGCAATTATCAAAAATGTGTAAGTGCACTTCAACTCAGAGTGCTATCCCTACGGCGACCTGAATATCGATTTCGCGAATGGGATGAACATGGTACCATACGATATGTATGCTGACACTCAGCGAGCCTACTATGGCTAAGTGCAGTTACAAATGCTACTGTCTGCTGAGTTCGTGAACAGGGCCCCTCTTGCTCATGTTCGACATTAGCAAGCAGGACGATAGAATACAGAGCAGACTCGTGGACTGTAGAATCGAAATGACCACTGTGGCTAATTTCCCAGTCAACAACATGGCATATGCCCTGATACTTCATGACTGGCTCATAACTTACAATGTGCGAGACCACATAGTTCAGGTATTGATGTAAAGTTTACTCTTAGACTACTTATCATATCCAGTCCATCAAAATTTTCACGAATTTCAGGGCTACATCTCGCAGAGTGGCTTCATAGTTAAACGTATCTGCATAGTGTACAAGGACGGTAGTTTGACATCATGTACTTTCCTACCACCCTTCCCATGGCACTCGCTCGACGAGAAGAGTAAGGGGAAAAATACATGGCTGGAGAAACATTATCAAGGCATTCATTAGGACGACGGTAATGTAGCCTACGATAAAGTACATGAAGTACTCACATCTATAGTGCCCAAGGGCACCATATATGTGAGTACCATAGATGTGTCTACTGTGCTGTTTTAGTAAGGCACTTATTAAAAAAACCTTTTTTAGTGTAACTTAAGAATTTTGTTGGATTTGATTTGCCTCAAGTTAATGTAAAGTAATTTAATTAGTTTCATTTTGGTGTTATTTATAAAGGCATTGATGACAAATGGCATAATTTGGTCAGGGGCCTCTTAAAAAATTAGTTTACTACGAGACTGTTCTAGTTAAATTGGTCATCTCTAAGATAGCTTCACCATTCCCTACTGGCTAGACATAGCGAAATGCCTGTTACAAGACCTATGGCAGCACAGTTTAGTCACATATGAAACCAGAATGTTTAGCTGCACTTCGCACTAACTGGCACGAAGCCATGTGGAATTACTATCCAGTCTAGGGCTAGCTGTTTTTACCCTGCGACACGGTAGAGACTGACTGATGAAATACTTTTCAGAGAGGGATTTGGTAGAAGAACGTCGTATTTACTGCCTGAAAGCGAGTTTACTGCCTCTTAACAGTACATATTGGCACGGGGGACTAAGTACTCTAGTTTGTTTGATCTTCACCCTGTGTGGGAGCACTAGTACTCGGGATGCAAGGCCGCAGCCAACAAACATAGTATGCATAATTTTGCCGACTGCATCATACAAGGAATCCACATTTATCAATCACCACATCTTCTACCCTCGTAACACAGGGATGTAGTCTTGACTTTTTCTGACCAACATGTAGTCAGTTTCTTTTGTGTGCCAATAGTGATATTAGATGATTAATTATTTTGTATTGTGATTCACTCACCAATATGCAGCATCAGGACGTTCATCAACTAACTCCGTTAGAAACTTCCAGCTGGGTAAGTTTGTATCCTTCTTTTTATTAATTGTCTCTTGCTTTGCATAGAACTGTTTATTAATTGTGCATGCATCTTTTTTTTGTTAGCAGAGATTTTAAATTTACCTTCACGGTTACCTTTTCAATGGAAAATTTTCATCTCTAAAGTACTTCAACTATCGTGAATTCGTCACACTTAGCTTTCAACCTGTCACTGGACAACCTTCTTCTATGTCCTGTGAAAGGACAGTGTCTTCCACAAACGTGGAATGTGATAACAGCAGGATGCTGTGTCGGCCGGCAGCCTAACTGTTACGGCTGCCTACACCACGGTTGGACTTAAGGATTGTAAAATATTTTCAGATATGACCTACAAGCTAAAGACTCCTTTTTAAGTTCCTGTTAATTATATACTTTTTGAAAAAGCAATCATCAGAAACCATTTTTTAAATCATATTATAATTTTTCAACAAAGATGAACTATCAGTTAATGCAAATAGTGTTAACATATGTCTCTTAAAACACATGTACGAGGTACCTCTTTTATGTAATTTTTTTGTTTTATGTCATGATTACTGGCTTAAGCATAATGTGATTCAATAAATTATAACTTTCTTGTTATATTGACCAATCGAAAAGAATATAGAAACCTCGCCATTTCCTTAACTGTCTTGTGTACTTTATTTAATGGCAAATCCTTGGCACCTAAATGAATGTTATTTATCATACTTATTAATTTTGGTAGTTTCAAAGTGAATCAATATGTGCTATGCCACAGTTCAGTATCCTTGGATTCAACTTTCCTTTTGACTTGAAATATTAAATAAAGGTGGTAGCAAATATATTTTGTTTTGATAGTTGCATGAATACGCTACATCGCCAGACAAGAACAAAGGCACTGGATAAGTATTCATTGTAGCAGCTGCACGAAGGTGTGTGATGTACAGATGGAGTACGACTGCCCTGTGTTGTGAGTACTGGGGTCTTGGTACATGCCGAACCACTCATGCATTGAGTGTGGGTAGGGCTGGGCATATCCAGACATGTCCACTACTACTGCACTCTTGGTCCCTGGATACAGGAAGGGTGCAAAGCAATAGCTGCCAGACAGAGTATGTCTACCTATAGGTACAAAGTCTTGGTACACCATGTAGGTTGCAAATGGTCATGACCACCACTATTTACGATGGAGGACATCGTATGAGCACAACTCGGTGGTGTATAAAACCACAGTCCGGTAGATATGAGAGACCATTGTACCGTGCACACTCGTGGCAAGATTGAGGCTCTGTTCGCGAAAATTAATGGCAGTCCTCAGTACACACCATTACCCATCCTCATAATAGGTAAAAAGTACACAGCAGAGGACTTCCTGCAGACCGAAACCACATACCGCAAGAGTATCACTTGCATGCTACAAGGCATGGTCCGGGTACACCTACCATCGCAGTATGCTCAACTCATTATTGACAGTGACTTGGCAGCATTGAACGAGGGGAATGTGTTTATAACATATGATGGAGGTAAGCCGATACGCAAATGGGAAGACGATGCACGTCGTCGCATTTTCATAAACACCGTCCCGCTTGCTCCCTGTCGCACTCTCTTACATGCTCATTCTTAGAAAGAAGAAGATATATGTATACTGCTTTTAGCCAGCTGGACGTGCACAAGTACAAAGGTGTCATGACTAACAAGTGTCGCGCAAACTTCAAACCGCCAGGGCAGCTGGAGCACACTGAGTGTTGCACTGGGCCTGGACACAGGGTGAGTCGCAGCGACGGAGATGTCATAGGATAATATTTGCACATTTTATAACTTTATTATATTTTGCCATTCTTAATTACAGGGGCCATATACAGAAATCCTTTGATTTTAATCACTACTAAATCCTTCTGAGTATTATTTTTACTGGATCTATTTTTAAAAATCACTCTCATGGTCACTTAGCAAGACCAAAGCCAATAATGATGTAATCTTTAAATTTAGCAGATTTATAAAGTACTATAGAACCTATGCTCACATATTAATTTCCCTTAATGGAAACTACCTTCAAAATTTTCCCTAAAATGACTTTAAAATTTTTAATCCCTGCCAGATGGGCCTACCACATGCCTTGTTTAATTACATGATTATTCATGAATTACGTAACTCAAGCAGGGATAGTCTGCTGAACCTTGGAGCCACCTTCTCTCTCGAGTCAGGAACCTCCAAGGCAACATATACTGTAACAACTGGTTTTTCTTTGCCTTGTTTCAAGATATGATTTAATATTAATTTGAATATTTTCTTTCATTTTGTACTGTTAATTTATGATGTTCAGATAGGTTTGAAAAGTATTATAATATTCCTTGGAGATGTTTTAATGTTTTGGTAATGTATTTGTCTATGGCTGAGCATACACCTTGTTCGCAGAATTAATAAACACTGGTTGATAGGGGCGACTAACATGACTGTTTAAAAAGAAAGTTCAGTTTGGAATAAAATATGGAACAGGAGTAAAAAGATTCGTAAAAGGAAAGTTCTGCAATTATATTGAAGTGATGTTTTGTTGTATAAAAGTTAGATTATTTTGAACAGGAAGATTATAATTAATCACTGTCACGTATAAACAAACAATGTATTTCCACAAGAATAAGTTGATTATAAATACGTGAAATTTGCAAGATGATTTAGCTTGCAGATATATTTGAAAGAAGATTTTGCATAATATTTAACGATATGCAAGATTGTAAAATAGATATTCCTGATGGCGAGAAGTCCCATCTCGTCGAGGATTTCAGAGTCAACTGGTGAGCTGCTGTACAACCAGAATCATTCTGCGGCGGATCGACGACGAGGCTCAACGCCCGCACACCTGAAAGCAGAGACGACATGCCTCGCGAGGTTACATCGGGTAAAGAGAGAGAGAGAGAGAGAGAGAGAGAGAGAGAGAGAGAGAGAGAGAGAGAGAGAGAGAGAGAGGAAGAGAGAGAGACAGAGAGAAAGAGAGAGAGAGTCTACTAATTGTTTACCATTCCTGAAGTTGCAGTATCAGATATTTGCAGTGCAACCTTATTAACACTACAACTGGATCAGCGACGAAGTTGAGCTAACTTTATTTAAGTAATCCTTATAATAATGTTGTTAGCTCCAATTCAAGTAATTTATGTACAAAAGCTAGAACTGTTTGTTGCAGAATTTTTCATAACTAACATTGCTACTGTATTTTGTTGTAATTTGAAATTTTGATTATTTTTTTTCAATTGTCACAAGATGAGAATTTAATTTATAAACTGTTAATATCTTTTGAAGTTAATAATTTTATTAAAAGAAAAATAAATTTTATAAGAGTATTTAATATTAACTGTGTGACAGCTGATGGTAGAAATAAGCTAGCTGGAGCAATGGTTTAAATTAGCATATTTGTTGAAGTGAACAGTTTTAAAGTTTACTTCTTTAATTTGAAACTAGCTAGGACAATACCCAGCCAAAATTGCGTCCTAGGCAGGGAGTGAAAACCTACAGCTTTTCAGGTGGCTCAGAACTCCCAACCCCACACTACCGGGGAAGGGGAAATATATTAATTTGTTTATTACAATACTTCTGCCGAGTAATAAAATTTTCAAAACAACTAATCATAGTCAACCATGGAAACTATTTCTGTCTAGCAACAGCTGAGCACAAGCATGCACTAGTTACTGATGTCACAATGCAGGTGCAAATTCTCGGAAATCAGGCAGGTGACACTGCAGGACTAAATTCCAGGAAGCAGCAAGCACAGGTGCTAATTGGCTAATTGTCCACATGACAGGTGACAGCCATCTTGCGGCCCGCTGCTGGGATCGCCGAGGCACGTAGTTACTTCTTTGCCAGCGGCCATGTCACATGTATTCATGATGCTCTGCTGCACCAGCAGTACATAGCTGTCATTTGGCTACATTCAAAATCTTCCATCATTCCAAGATATTGCAGGTTGGTGTCAAAATAGAGTAGAATTATATCTTAGCTAGCTGAATTCTTGATGCTGGGCTGCCAAAATAATGTGCTTCTATAAGCACCTGTTGATTTTATTTTTTTTCTGGGATCGTGTAGTAGGTCGGGAGGAGAAAGACATAGATTGCCATTTTGAGGTACCTTTAGTTTAAAGTAATTTTAAGATATTCTGGGTGGGTAAACATATGCTTGGGTGTGAATAATGATACATAGAAAAATATTTGGGAACAATGCTAAACTATGCTCAGAATGTTTGGAGGGTGCCCAGCACTGCCCATGTCTGTGTTCTGAATGAGTTGTTTGGTGAAGGATGACTGAATGATGAATAAGTGGATATGAGTAAACTTAATGACTGTGGAAAGATTGAAAATAGGTAGGATGGGATGCTTTGAGTGTGTTATTTACTTGTAAAAGTAAATTGGCAATTAATATTTAAAAGTTTTGTGTTACATAAATCCTTTTTGCTAGTCAAAATAAAATAACTTGCATAAATTCAATAAAAGAGTAAATGTTATTAAAGGCATTGTAAACACAGCTAGCTTGTTACAAAGCACAAATATCGTGTGCACAGTGGTGTTAGAACAGCACACAAAGTGCCTGGCTGTATAGTGAAGAGGGAACTGTTGCAAACCGGACTACAGCAGTCGACCGCTTTACCAACACACTGGTGCTCAGTGACTGTTTCTGTAAACCACTTCACTCTCCACGACTATTCCTCATCGCCATGCACGTCCTAGCTTGCCTTCGTCTTGCATTCACTCCTGGATGCACCTTCCTCACCACCACCGTATACGACCCGGCTTGTTGCGCAATGCCCCTTTGCAGCGCACAATGTGGCCTATTTAATAAACAATAACAGCCCCGACGAGATTCAGCACCAGGTTTGGAAAATAAACTCTCTCGCAATGTGGACAATTCTCCGTAAACGCAGGTCTTTAGAGCATGAAATATAAACAATTTTGCTGTGAAATCTCTTTGTATGAATATCACTTATAACAGCCAAACAGTATTGCTTACTGATATGGGACTGTGGTAGAACAAAAAAATATGCCAGTCAATAGATTGAGTGAAAGAAAATGACGTATTTTGGTGCGGAATACATACCAAGTAATTTTTTTGTTTTGTTGTGTTGATATGCTTGTTCAAGATAAATATGTAAAAAGGTTACACCAACGATTAAATACATGTCCTTACACAAACATAGTGTAAAGTTATTACCATAGATCGATACGGTAATACGGTATACGGTATTAATATAATTGCACGAATATGTGTTTGGTTCTGTCGATTTGTTACGTGATTAAAGTGGAGAACAGTTACTTCGATAGGGAAATAGTTTCATTTGGTAATCGCTAAATTAAAGTCTTTTGCAGGCTAGTGAATAAGGTAACTCGTTCGGTAAGCGATTGGAACGTAAATGGCCACTCCAACCACACCTCATTCGCCTAGTGGGCCAGAAGTGGGTAGTGCGCTCTACTAGCGTTATGTAACCATTTGTGACAATTAAAATTATTAATTCAGCTTTCTGCAAGTGTAAAAATGAGTAGATTAGTAAAATATTTACTTTTATAATAATTCCACAGTTTCACTTGACCGACGCGTGACTGAAGTGGCGAGGCCCTTGGCAGTGTTTATTTTACATAACGCGGAAGAATACACAACATGCATGCAGGTAGATCGTATGCAGGACTTTCAAAAGTGCCCCGTTTGCAGTGAACAGTCTATAGGCTTAGTAGGGAAGCACCATCTAACGTACCAAATCGCCTGCTCCACGTATAATCGTCGACAACGTAACATATATAATTTAAATGTTAAACGCATCAAGTGTCGAGCGCGAAACGTCGCAGATTTATGCTATTCACGAACTGGCATAGTAGTCTTTTCACGGTTTCTTCTCACTTTTTTGAATCAAACCTTTGAAAAATCACCTCATGTAGGACGTGTTTAGTTATTTCCTAAACATGCCATGCATCACAGACGTGTTATACATTTGTTAACATGAAGGTATCTCATCTTTCGTTGAATTGAAGTTTTATCTGTATTACGTTTATGAATTATAATAATACATTTATAATAAATACGAAAAAAAACAGGCGAGAAAAGATGTGCGGTTGTAGCGCCCAGTATGAAATAGTTTTCATGCAAAATATAATGACAACTGTGTGCGAACGAATTTGGTGCACTGTCCTTTGGTGTAATTTTCAAGACTTAAATGAGCTTTGTTTGTATGAGGCGGAGGAATATCCTGGAAATGGAACTTTAGCAAAGCTTCAGAAAATTGTGAAGTAACCGTGAATGGATTATACATGTTTTCTGTACAAGGTGAGTCGCAGTGTGATTAAGTGTAGTTGCGAAACATTACGAATTCGTGTCTGATAGCCAATTATGGCGACAGTTCCTCTGAGCTTGCCACGCCGCCAATTAAAGGAACTTGCTAATAACGAGGAAATTTATATCGTCGACCGCGGAGAACACACGTTTAGCGAGAGGGGAAGATGAAAGAAGGGGAGAAAATGGAGGGGGAGCCGATATAAGCCGACCGGTCCAGATAGGGAACTACTCGTAACGTACGTAAATGCACAGCGAGTTTTCCGAGAGGCGTGGCAGGATTATATGGACTGGATTCTCACCTTACGACATGAAATATGCCACGTGAATGTGCTTCCGGTAATGACTTGTCTTGCCGTTATGGTTGGTTCGCTGTGGCTAAACATATTTTAAAACTTACCTGGTAACAGGAATGAGAATCTTGCAAGTTAAAAATGTAATACACGAGTGTGAACATTATTGTTTTTTATAAACAATTATAGTACAGCAACGACAATATTTTTAACAAGCAATATTTTAGGGCTGGTTGGTGTTTTTCAGTATTCTGTTCGGTTTTAGAACTTATAAACTTGCCGGATTATGCTAAATGTTATTAAAAAATGTTACCGCAGTACTCAACTCCTTAGGCGTCCCTATCATTACTTGCGTTCAAATTGTCTGAAGTGGCAACATTAATAGCTTCTCACTATTAATATTATTAGAAAAAACTTGAAAACAAATGCACTAGCGTACCCACAAGTCAGTAACCAGTACACTGAAAATGTATGAACAAGCATTCATTTATAGACACAAAGTTTCACATTATTATAAATACAAACGCAAATATATGCATAGCTAAAAGACGGAATCCCTTTCTTGACGGAATACTTGTTACATTGAAGTATAAGTACCACCATCTCGTGAATGCGCACTCAAAAGTCGAAAGTTATAGTAAAAATAGTATGGTTCAGTAAAAATTATGCTTACCATTTTTTAAATTATATAATGGATTTTCTATAGTGCATCGTCCAGAGCATTAAACTAGCTATAGTACAATAATGATAATTATGATACGGTTGACATTCTCTGCCACTTACGTATATATCCACCACATGAAAAAATTACCGTCTACATAGACTTGAAGTCTGGTTTCTAGCCTCTGAGGGATTTAAACGGGTAAATATTGTTTCAAAAATAAATATTTGACTCCAAGTTTATCTTTACGTCTTTTCAGTATGGTGTAAATAAAATAAGCATTACGTAACCGATTTTAGTGGCAATAAAATTAAAACACTACAATTGTAATAATACATTATAAGATAAAACTACTAATTTCGTGATTTCGTTTGCCAACATTACTATTGATATAACAGTCCGTATTTAATTTACGACGTGAGCAGTTACTCGGATTTTTGAACGCTTGTTTTATCAACGCTCATTAACCATTAAACAGAAATGCCCCTCAAAACAAATTAACAAAGTTTGAAAATAAGCTAATTCTTGTGTGTAGGTCTACCAAGTAAAAACAGTTCGTACGATATTTTCCCTGTAGTGGTTCGGTAAAAGGGGGGAGGGGGGAGTTTTGCGCGGCCTTAACAGCGTTGGTGACGTGAGGTGAGTATGAAGGAGAAACAACGGAATGCAAGACCGGGGGAAACGGCAGATCACTGAGCAAACCCGCCGACCAGCGGCATCGTCCGCCACGATTCCCAGATGCGAAAATTCGGGAACAACCCCACCGGGAATGAAAACCGGTTCGTCTAGATGTGAGGCAAGTAGCCTGACCACTACACCACCGCGTCTCCTTCAATAGTTGCGGAAAAACAGCAAATATAAGTCGTAAAAGTAACAAACATCAATATTGAAATTTTCTCGACAAAAATAAAATTTGCAGTGGAATTGAGTACTGTTTCGAAACAACCTTTTTAGTGTTTGGTCAAGACTTTTTAGAAGAAGGATTTAGTTTTTGGGAAAATAATTAAGTCTAAAAATAAAAATGGAAAAAACGTGCATACAAAAAATGTGTAGTTTGTTCGCCAAAGGTGCTCACGGATTTGGGAATAATTTTGATAGCCTCCGACTGCTAACACATCGTTTTTTGAACACTTATTATGAGAAGAGATAAAGAATTCGCAACCAGAGTTTAACCGCGGCATACTTAAGAGTGGGATGGACTCCCGTGGGACCCCCGCGTCCAAGATCAAGAAGCGAGTGAGCGATACGGGCGACAGTTAGCCGCACGCCTAGTGCTTCATCGCTCCTACGCGCAAGGCGTACAGTGTTTCCGTCGTGACGCTGCACTGTGCAAATTAGATCTCTAACAGTGCCGCTTTATTACACGCGATGAGAGATCACAGACTAAACTACGCCCGTATCTTTGCACTTTTCTCTTGCCGCTTAAGAAAACTGCATAGGCAAGCTTTAAAAATGTGATAATTGACCATATTCACGAATGGTTTCCTTCAAGAATGCACTTAAAATGACACATCTATAAAAATAGGGGGGTAGATATTTTTTTAGAAATCTTTTCTGACAAAAAGTCGTATTTGCAAAACATTTATTTATCTAGATACGCATATTCGCGTAAACAACTTTTTAACAACAAATGCTAGGGTTCGTCCTACTTTTTAAGAACAGCGAGGCGAAAACAATCGCTTATTCAGCGTCGTTTGGCCAGCGGAAATGTTGGAACGTCGTTCATCAATGAACACCTGGTAACTGCTCGCCAGCCAATAGGGAACCTTTCGCAGCACGCAGTAATAAATAATACACAAGGCCCATTCCCACAGCCTCGCGCAGGCAATCAGCCAACGTGTACGCTCCCATAAAAAGAAAACTGCCATGCTGTTTCGTTCCCGTGTTTTCGCGAAACGTCACCCAAATTGTAAGCCTCACGTATCAGAAACAATGAGTGCCCTCTGGCGGCCAGGCGCAACATTTCAGGACACAAGTTAGCGAGGCCTTGTTTTTCTCACCGCTGCATAGAAAAAGAAAAGAATTCATCCTTAAAGTGTGGCCACGCCTGCCTTTCGGAAACACGCTGTGTGTCACGTGGCCGTCTGCAGGAACGACACTGGCACTGCGCCAGGACTTCAGATAGCCAGCCACAAGTTAACTCCCTCCTCCTACCCTGTGATCAACTACCCCCCCCCCCCTTCCCAGCGATCTAGACAAAAACCACGCTCACTAACAATCTTGACAAGCGGTTCGCCTGCTACAGTTCCTATTTGACTGGAATACAAAACGACAATTTAACTGAATTGTTTCTGGCATTTAAAATTTCTCATTAGTTTATGAAGGCGCAACAGCGCCTAGTCCAATTCGAAAGAATCTGTTCACTAGTGTTCGCATCATCCACGTCCCATTTTCATACATGGGCCCTGTAAACATCGCCGTACAGTACGTTCTTCCTTTGTTATTTTATTTTGATGTCAGATTTTCAAATCGGCGACCTTTTGCAGTGATACATACTGTCAAGCGATTCTGAGCGGACAATGCCGCATTTCGAATTTCATCTGGACTTATCGCAGAACAAGCACGTGTTCTTCGGCCTTTCTAGTCTTCGGGAGTCATCAGTGGGTCTTTGTAGACCTTTAATGTTCCCCACAGATAAAAGTCCATAGGCGTTAAGAGTGGTATGGACCCTGCATTTTTTGTGAAATAGTTTCAGACCTTGCTACGCCCTTGACCCAAGGATGCAGCAAGGCTGTAATTTACACAAATCCCAGCTGAAAAGTCTGAACAAGAATATAGCACAAAGTGCCAACAGTGTAAATAAATATTTAAGCAGCGAAGGACTATTATTGAGTGAAAAGTTCAAACTAGTATGAAAACTCATGATGTATGTAGGAAAATGTTATTATTATATTTTTCGTTTTTGGTTTACCTTGGGATTATAATATTTCTGTTCAGAAAACAACACATCTTTAGAGAAAATTCTCAAAATTCAAAACATTTTTAAAGCGAAATACAACAGTTAGTATATGTTTCCTTCTAAGGGACATCTTTACAAGAAAAATCCAGAGTATTACACGCATTATTTACTGCCTACACAGTTAAGTTAATATTGACCAATCATTTAACCATTAATACCATGGAAACACTCCAAGTACTTTTATGACTTCATTAACCACCATTATATTAATTCTGTTTAAAACCACGCAACTTCCATTAAACATGTAAAAATGTGGTGTACTTTTTTTTGACAAAACGTTAACTTCTGGCTAACAGGCCATCCAAAGGCCATGCTAAAAAGTCTTTTCATTATAAGTGAAATTCCAAGTTAAGACATTTAGTATATTTTTGACTTGACAAAACTTCTAACTACTGGCTAACAGGCCATCCAAAGGCCATGCAAAAAAACTTTTCATTATAAATGAATTTACAAGTTGAAATAATTCTCTTGGCTAACCTGCACATATTTCGACCAAAAGGTCCTTAATTAAAATTGCCATTTAATTTTGTAATTAAAAGTGCCATTGAATTTCACAATATTTCTGTATATGGCAGCAGTAAAACTTTGTTAAAACCATACCTCCAGGCTGGTCGACATGCCTGCCTCCTAAAGTTACACCTTTCAAATGCATATTTAAGTTATCCTCGAGTCCCACTGACATGAGGAAACTGCACACAAATAGTGGCCTTAACCTACAGGGAGAAATTCTATTTTAATAACCATCAGGTTCCTGCTCAAAACGACTACTAAGAAAATATTTTCAAAACCTAAGTTTTTTTTTCAGAGTACTATCAGAAAAGAAGTATTTGCAAAATAATTAACTATTGAAAAATTAAGCCATTTCAGGCACCTAGTCCTATGCCAAAGTGACATCATGAACTTTCTTTGCTTTAAGAGCCTTCCACTTTTAAGGTTGTATAATTACCAACACAGTAATTATGTGAATGCTCCCTCGAGGCCGATCATCTGACCTCGATTGAACATTTGCAATCGGTGTAAATACAAAACCATCGTAATTAAATGTTAAAGGAGTGAATACAATTCATTCCCCAATAACAGTACAGCCATATTTTTCTTTAATAGAAATCTGCCAATAGAGGCGTATGCTACCAAATATGGGGACAACATAACTTAAGCTGTAGAGTGATCTTCATTGAAACAGCCAATCCCTGTTATTTCCTCCAAAAAAAGACCAAATATGGTGAGCACTGCGTCACACGTCGGCAGAAAGTTCGTCACGTTGAACTATACGCTGGCTAGAGCGCACATGACGTCATGCCTACCCCGGCTGCCGTGGAAGGAACACTAACGCTCCACGTCGCACACATGCGGGAGCAGGAGCTACTACTCGCAGTGAGAGCTGAGCTATATCCCATACCTGTTGCACGGGCGCCGGGCGTGATCCCAGTTTATAAAAGTGCAGAGAAAACTATTCTTCAACCACGCCGGCCTCAATCAGATGCGGCGTGCAGCAAACAGGTTTGCGACGATGTAAGTTTAAGTGTTTTTAACAAGTCCCATATATACATTTTAACCATCGAACTTCCAGGATTTTTCCGTGCGTGCAGAAAACGATCTCCGGACGTTGCCATGTTGAATGGGGCGGGCCAGGAGACAACGAAATCACGCAGGTTTCGATAAAGTTGTCTCGAGTTGTTTCCGAGGATTCACGTATCTCGGTAAACAAATGATCTACAAATACGACTTTTTGTCAGAAAAGACAAAACACAATTATTTATAACTACACTTATTTATTTATTTATTTTACTTTTGTTATATTGGAGAAAAAAAAATTTGTGAAAATGGTAAAATATCGCATTTTTAAAGCTCGCCTATGTAGTTTCCTTAAGCGGCAAGAAAAGTACAAAAATACGGGCGTAGTTTAATCTGTGGTCGTTCATCGCGTGTAATAAAACCCCGCTGTTACATATCTAATTTGCTCAGTACAGCATTATGGCGGAAACACTGCACGTCATGCGCGTAGGAGCGATGAGGCACTAGGCGTGCGTTTTAGTGTCGCCCCTACCGCTCCCTTGCCTCTTGATCTTGGACCCGAGGTTACCACTTGGGTCCATCCCACTCTTAAGTCTGAGGAAAGTGCAGGCCATTTCGTGTTTCTAGACAGACCGATCCAACGACCATTGAAAGTTCTTTTAATAACCATTTATTACATCTTCATACGCACTATCGGGGGGTGTTAGTAGAAATTGTCTTTCCATTTAAAGTAACATAGTTTACCTTTGTATCTTCTTTACTCTCCCACGTAGGAGTAATTATCACTTTCAAGTTATTAGCGCCTTGTATGCAAGCAATACTTGTCTGAAACATTTACTTCTACTACTGTAATTGGTGGTGTTATTAAGGTGGCCTGCTGTAGGTGCCTCACCCGGTGTTTGTGAGTGTATATATATATATATATATATATATATATACACTCACAAACACACACAACACACACACACACACACACATATATATATATATATATATATATATATATATATATATATATATATATATATATATATATATACACACACACACACCCACACACACACACACAATACCACACGCGCTAAATAAATAAATACAGGAATTGCAATCTAATCAAAAGGAAACATTTCAGAGTAAACATCTTTACAATTTACCCACTCAAAGAGACCGGGACAGCTGTTGTATCTGTCTATAAAACCACATTAATGACAGAAATCATACAATTTCAGTTATTGTAATAGTAAACTGACTTTTTATTCTTTCGGTGCTTGTTTTGAGTGTCTAACGAAAACGTTCGAACGTCAGTTAGTATGACGTAGAAGTTCTATACAGTCAAACAAGTGTCTATGTTAATAGTGGAGGGAAATAGGCGACCACTTTGTCCGCGGGAACTTGTTCCTATTATAAATCAACCACACGTAATCGGACACACGTAGCTTTGCTGCAGGACATTCAATGTAGCTTGGGTTTATGTAGTACGATATTTTATTACGATGTTAGACACGCGGTCACACGAAAGGAGATAAATATCACGTGTGGGCGAGCCATGAGCGTTATGCGAAACCTGCATAGAAGCGGTAGAAAGCAGTCTCTGCCATAAGTAAAGGCTGTTCACTATAAAGTGAGCACTTTTGAAATCAACCTTCGAAAAATGTCACTGCCATTGCCTTCATATATTGCTTTCATTTTTTTTTTTTTCATGCATCGAAGTGTAAAATTGAGTGGATTTGTGAAATATTTACTTTTCTAATAATTTCACAATTTCACTTGACCGACGCACGAAAGAAGTGACGATACTGATGGAAATGTTAATTTTCATAAGACGGAAGAATACACAACGTGCATACAAGTAGATATTAAGCAAGGGTTTCGAAAGAGCTCGTCTTACCGTGAACTACCTTTAATGAAGTTTACACATGTCATGGAGTAAGTCTTTACAACTGCACCCTTCAATTTGAAGCTTAAAAGTAAGTAGATCGGACATATTTCCTTCGTTGTATTCGCATTTACGCGTATCTCACAAATAAATATCCTGGGGGTACGACTTTTTGCAGACATAAACAGGGCTGCGATGAAAAAACTTTTTTGATAATTGTTTCTCTTTTATATACATTTTCTTGTGCTCAATTCGGAAATGGTATTCGAATTATCATATCACGTAAGGTTTGTCCACAAAATGAGGTCATGTAGCCGACTAATGTAAGCTGCACATTTTTCATCTTTAAGGAAATTCTTTACTTCAAACCTACTCATCCTGAAAAAATAAAGTCTCGAATATTTGTTTATGGTCACTTCTGTTGCACTCTTCACAGCGACAATCCAAAAACCGCGCACCGACGGAAATCCAAACTCGCCCCTTTACGAACAAGAGGAAAAGGGATAATATGGCTATTAAATGAAATTAATGAGTAATTTTAAGTATTTTAGAAATATTTTAATACAATATAGATTAACTTTTTTTTTTGTTTTATAATATACCCCCGAGTAATTTAGCAACAACAGTAAATAGGCCTACAGTATAAAGGCAGATTGCAAAACACTGGTACGTGATAGAGAAAAACTGGGGCCGGTTTAGGATTCAGCAACCCCAAAATATGCCAGGATAGCATAAATTGTGAAACAAGTTTTTAATGGTCTTATTTGCAGACTTGTGTTATCTAAGCCCGTACAGTTTTGTTTTAATAGTATTAAATTTATTTTAAGAGAAAATAAATCGTGAAGATGGTTGAAAATCGCACTTTTAGAGCTTTCCCGCGCCGTTCCCTTAATAGGTAGGAGGAAAAAAAAAAAAAGTTCAGTCATAGTTGAATCTATGGGCTTTCATATCGTGCAATTAGATTCCCAGTGGTACAGATCTCATTTGCACAGGAAAGCATAGCAGCGGAAGCACTGCACGCAGTTTCAGCGCCTTGCGCGTAGGAGCGACGGGGCGCTGGTCGGGCGTGGTATTGTCGCCCGTATCGCGCTGCCTGGAAAGCGCGGGAGGGGGGGGGGGGATCGGGGTCATGAACTTTTGATGCCCGAAAATTATTGCTCAGCGAATCGAGTTCAGACTTCTATTCAGCGCTTCACAGCTAGGTCGTGGGAGCCAGCTGAGTGTGAAGTGAGGCGTAGATAGAGCTGCGACGGAGTGAAAGGGTACTGGAAACGGGAATGTCCCGAGAAAACCCTTGGCGGGGGGCGGGTTGGTCCGACAACCATACCAGCTCGGTCTTCTGCTAGGTGGAATTTGACGGCGAATCTGGCTTGATTAGCTCTGTCGCTGAAGTCCGCTAATTTATTTGTGACTTGTACTAACGTCAGTGAATTAAATTGTTCGTGACAGCGATTCCAGTGCACATAATTCGCTCGCGACTGTCAGCTTAAGTTTCAGTGACTGGCATCTCGCGAATGTTATCCTTCGTCTGATGTTTCGTCGACGGTGGAGTCGATAGAGACGAAAACAGTTGTTAAGAAAGTCAGGCGCTGGGAAGAAATCGGCCATCGTCTCTATAGTCTACTCGTAGGATCTTCGCACGTATGAATTACAACTTTGAAAAATCACCCCTTGAATGAAGTGCTCGATTGATTCGTAGATATGCAGTGTGTCACAAGCACGTCAAGCTTATTTTAACATTACGGTATCTTATTTTTGGTTAAATTGATTTCCAACTTATATTTTACCTAAAAATGATGATACTTCAGTTCTTGGACATTCACTACTTTTCAAACATACTAACAGGCTGGTATTTTTGACATGCACATGCATATAGCTACATTCAATAGGCATATGCATTTATTCCTCTGTTACAGTTTTTATTAGAACTCAGAAAATGAATACATGGCGCTGCAAACTATACGCCAGACAACCTAGAAATTATGTTTGCAGCTTTCGGTTTACATGTAATGTGTGTTTATTTCAATGCTTTGATTATACTGGGCCGAGTGGTCTGAACACGAAGAAGACAATTACATGCCACGTCACCAGCAACAAATGGACTATACAATGCGAACTGGCTGTGGCTCATGAGGGGACGTGATGCCTATAGGCTGTTCACAGTAAAATAAGCACTTTCGGAAGCTCCGTTTAGGATCTACTACTATGCACGTTGTGTATTCTTCCGCCTTATGTAAGATTAATATTTTCATGCGCCTCATCGCCTTATTCATGCGTCGGTCTGGTGAACCTATGAAATTATTTGAAAAGTAAATATTTTACAAATCTGCCCATTTTCACGCTTCAATGCATAATAAAAAATACAGAAAGCGCAATGTGCCAGTTGCATTGGCAAAGCTTTATTTCTTTTTTTTTGGCTACAATTAATTATATAATTTCTTCATTAAATACTTTTTTACCAAAAATGATTGGTTTAGTTAAAATGTGGTCCAGTTACATTTATTTGATTTGTTTATGCAATTCAAAATGTAAAACAGTGAGAATCTATTAAAATTATTTTACTGTTGCTCTGGTCTTGTTAACTTGAAGAGGCAAATTATTTTATGTCAATTTAAAGAATTTTACTCTGTGATATATGTTTTACGCTGTGTCCAAAACTAATTTTTACTTAATAATTTAATGAATATTTAGTAATTGCATGGCCAAATATAATTTAAAGTAACCCACTGAAGTAATTGTTTGTCATCTCTGTTTTATATATCTTTCTAGATATTGTATTACGTATCGAGTAGTACACCAGACTGGAGTTCTGAGCACGGTCGATTTCATATATATTCCTGCTCTCAAAGTTATTGCTTACTTGTCGAACTTAACCGCACAGCATATAGTTGTCCTACGGATACTTATATACTTGATTATACCTCCTTCATTCCATGTAATTGGTAATTTCACCCGCCGATAAGAGTAAGTTAAACTATTAGTGATTTATTTGCCGTTTCGTGTTATATTTTGTGTGTACCGAGCTACGTTATTTCTATTTTATTTGATATATCTTGTAGCGGTGCACGTGTTGGAGTAGATCGTGGCCAACATCCTTATTGGGATGTTTACTTCACAGCCTTTCTTGGTTTCTTCTTGAGTGCTGCTTCTTGGCCTACGCAGCAGACGAAATGTCGATTCTCCAACACTAAGTAAAATCTAACAATTTTGTTCGCATGCCACGTGCTCCGAGCTCACAGCTCTCATTAACATGAACTGTTAATAGACTGGTTGAATTAAATTTACTTAACATTGGCAACTAATTAACATGATTGTTTTTTTTGGACGATAAAAATATGTAACCTACAAAATTAAGAAAAGATAATGTGCCCTTATAGTTAATACTTGCAAACGGGTAGCCGAAGGTGATTTCACTTGCTGACTTGCTGAAAATAGCATGTTTTGTATTAAAGTAATTTAATTTGAAAAGAGAAGGCCTTAGTTATAAACCATATTGAATACTCAAGATATTTGATATATGCAATAATTATTAAAATATTTATATTACTTATATAACTCAAGTATACATGCTTATGTTGTATTCCAGACGATATATATATATACTGAGATTTTGTCATGGTACTTTTTTTTACTGAAAATTTTCCTCTTAACATATTAGTACACTGCTGTGGTTAATATGAATTTAATAGTTGTTCTATGTGGATAATAAAAAAAAAAAAAGGCCAGCAACAAATCATTTTATTTATAAAATAGTATACTTCAACAAATCAGTTTTTTGTTAGAACCGGAGCACGTCTTTAACTTAAGTTCTACAAACATTACTACAACAGGAATCTGCATTCACCCTTCCACATATATCATCCTTGTGTTGTGATGAGAGTACCTATCGGTGCTGGAATCAAATACACGAAGGTGTTACATAATAGCAAGCAATAATTTAAATTATTAGAAATGGTTACCTGACACTTTTATTGACGTTAAGATACGGAATTACTTCTCATCCATCGTGACCAACTTTACTGGGCGCATGTCACTCATGGCGCCCATTGAAATATATGCCGGTTGATTTCAAAAGTGCTCACTGTATCGTGAACAGCCTTCAGTAGGAAATAGTTCTTAAGAAAAATTGTATTAAGCTGAGTGCACACGAGTGATTTGTGCTGTCCCCTTGGTATAATTTTCTAGGCTTGGTTAAGCTTTCTTTGCACGAGGCGGAGAAATGGCTTGAAATAAGAAATTTAGTAGGGCTTCAGAAATGTGGGATGTGACCATGTATGAATTATAGTAGGGCCTCATCCCAGGACTCGTCTGGAGTGAGTTCGGGAAACAATGGAAAACCGATATCAGGATGTCCGGACAGGGAATCGATGACGCATCCTCGGGAATAACTGTCCAGTGAGATGTCAGAGCACCAGTTTTCGGCGATTATCTTATATTGGACTTATCCCTTCTTCTTAGGAGTGCTCGGGCATAATTTACCAGAGATGGGGAATAATTATTTAATAAGAGGTTTTCTTTAAAATATAACCTTCATTTACATTTATCGTTAGCTGCTTCCCCATTTTTCTCCACGAAGAAAGTTAAAAACTCAAATTTTCTCGGTATTGGGTTTCGCGTAGTAAATGTTCGCTTCTTTTTTTTTTTTTAGTGCTATTAACTGTTTAAAACATATTTTACTTAAAGTTTGCTGCAAAAAGGAAACGCGGATTTTAACAAATGGACAACTTATAAAAATTTCGAGCAATGTAAATACGTTAATAGAAATCACGCGTGCTGTGGAGTTTACAAGAGCCGGATTTAAAGGAGTGGAGAACCTGGGTTATCAAAGAGACGGAGGCCCTGAATTATTTTTAAACCAAGATTAAAAAAGGAATCGTTACTGTATTGAAATGAGTTATTGCCAGATGGCAAGTTCCCATCGAGCCGCATATACATTAGAAGAAAGAAATTGATAAACGACATGTTTGGAACACTGCGAACTTAAAAAATTGCCTGTTTGTATTAATCCCTGATTTTGAACGTTTCCGTTACTCTGGGAACAAAATGCCCACTTTTACCTGAGACTGGAGAATACCTGCATTTTTGTTCATAAATATGAAAAATTCGTTCATAAGAAACGCAAATCACAAACTACCGCTGCTCGTTTTAGTGCAGTTTATATTCGATAGTATTTTTAAATTAGAATTACTGATTGAAATACTATCGTGCGTAGACTGTATGAGTATCAAGTACCCAAAAGTATCATTTCTTTGTTAGTAATAAAAAATTGATTTCATTATTAAACTCAAAATTTTTATAGTTTTTATATATAAACATTTTATATTTTAATAAATGGAATAATTTGCAAAATTATAACAATTTTCTAGAGACCCCTCTTGCTCTCGTCGAAATTCGGCTCTGGAATTAGCTCTCCATTGGCGACATGTACAGACGACCTCTGCTCCCCCTTCCATACAAGTCGAAATTTGCGAGATATCGTACGGACTTAAACAGAACTCCTTGGACGTCTTTGAAATAGTTCGCAGAGGCGTATATTTGCGAAAGCAGTCCAATAAACATTGCCCATGAACACTGCGGCCTAGACTACACGTTCGCGAACAAGTGCAATAAAAGTTCGGTTGACCTTCGCAAACGCGCGGGAAGCCAAGGATAAGAAAAGATGGTTACAATTGCGATAGTCTCGCTCGTATATTTTTTTAAAGGAACTGATTTCAAGTCGACGCTTTAGCAAAACCCTCCCGTACGGTCCACAGTAGTCTTGTCATAATTTACGAAACTGTTTTCCAGCCATCCGAAAAGTCTACACAAAATTTACTTAAGCAAATATTTCGCATTATTAAAATCAGTGTGTAAAATCGGAGCCGGCGCGATCTTGTTTTACTTATACAAAATATTCAGTTCCTTCTTATAAGTAGATGAAACCTAAAGTAATAAGTATTTAACCTACAGCGTAAAAAATGTCGCAAATAATCATTTTCTATAATTACACATTTCTGAGACTGTTCTGTGGGAATAAATATTGTTGTTCGGCAGTAAATAACTTTTTTTTGATGGTGACAAAACGAGTATTCTTTAATTAACTTTTTCAGAAATCACAAAACTATTTTAACTTAACACACTATTTGGTTCCATGGTTTTAATAAGATACTTTGAAGTGACGATATGTTCTGCCCCTGTAACGACTTACTTGTGGCCAGATATGGTCCCCCCCCCCCCCCCTTGAGTACAAACAGCGGCCGGCCTCTTGGCGCATTTGTTTCGGCACTCTTGGAAAGAGGAGAGATGGCATGTGTCTTTCGGCACAAAGGCGCCACGAGCGTAGAGGGGCGGTTATAGTCAATTCTCTGTAATCTCACACTGTTCGAATCAGACCTCTGTAAAATTGTGACGTGACTGGTTGTTACCTAAATATGCCATTTTCAAAAACGTTTTATACTTCTTTTAAGATAAAAATATCATACTTTTTGCTAAATTGGACTTTTAGTTATATTTTTTCCACTTATACTTTACGATGATTCCTTTATGATTAACACGAATAAAACAGAAAAAAAATGTGTGCTGGTAATGCCTAGTAAGAAATAGTTCTAATACCAAATGATATCATACTGAGTGAGCACGAATACGGGTGTGTTGTCCCTTTGACGTAATTTTCTAGACATGGTTGAGCTTTGTTTGCACGAGGCGTAGAAATAACCTGAAAGTAGAAATTTAACAGGGCTGCAGGAAAGTTGGAAGTCACAATGGATGGACTACCAGACACAGCTATTGGCCCAAGAGACTGCGGTCATACATGCAGAGAAAACTTACTTCGCTTCGCTTATCCTGTAGCGTAGACTGTTCACGGTAAAGTGAGCACATTTAGAGCCCTGCTACTTGTAAACACGTTGTGTATTCCTCCGCCCTATGTAAAATTAACATTGCCATGGGCCTCGTCACTTCATTCACGCGTCGGCCAAATGAAACTGTGAAATTATTAATAAAGTAAATACTTTGCAAATGTGCTCATTTTTACACTACAAAATAATTCCAAGTTATCGCAGATGGTGACCTAACACTTTTTATTCGACGTTAAGATATGGAACTGCTTTCTATTCATAGTTACCAGTTTTTTTGGGCGAATGTTACTCAGTGCGCCCATTAAAATACATGCATGCAGAGGCAGTGACTTTTTTTTTCTAAGGTTCATTTCTAAATTCCTTACTTTATCGTGAACAGCCTTTAATTGTTACGAGTGTAAATGAGTTACCAATATGTAAATTCATATTTTTAGTAATAGTGTTAATAAAACAAGTAGCACAACTCGCCGTGGCCATAAATTTAAACATTGCTCTCGCAATTACGTCAAGTTTTAAGAACTATTTTTATTCATTCGTAGCCAACTTAACTCGGAGCCTAAATGTCAGTTTGTAATGCAATGTATATGTAGTTATGAGGAGTGATCTTTTTCACAGGTTTATTTTGAAAGTGCTCACTTTATCGCGAATAGCCGTAGCTGTTTATACGCAACTCGCAGTTTGAAGTTCGCGAGAACTCGTCGTCAAAGTTTCTGCGGGAGCTAAACGACCGACAGTGGAAGGCCGGGATGCTGGCAAACTTATCGCGCGAAAAAAAAAAAAAAAAAAAAAAAATTATGGATTTATTGCAGCCCCAGTTTTAGAAATGGTTCAAGGTCACGAAGGCCCGAGAACAACAAAACGTTATCGGTTTAACGACCTCCCGGAGGAGAAAGCGAGTGTGTGATCGTGTTGGGAAAACAACGACGGTCGGTTATCTCGGCCGGGGAGGCGGGGGGCTGTCCGGGGTTATCTGTCTGTAGCCGCCCTCCGGCATGCGTCAATCACGCAGCTTCTCGCCATTCATGAAGACAGCCTCCGTGCGAGCATCTGTTGCCAGACGTGCCGCACATAGCGTTGCCACACCGGTCGTAAGGGGGGGGGGGGGGATTTGACCCTGTATTTACTACAATTCCAACATTAGAGGGGGGAAACTCAATCTTAGTAATTACGGCTACGACACCGGAGGAAAAAAACTGCCAACTACGAAATTGAAGGGAAAAACTGTCTCCTAGTCTTAACGACTACTATACTAGAGAAAAAAATTGCCTAGTAATCGCTACGACTACAACATTGGAAGGAAAAATAGTCTTGTAGTTGTTACGACTGCGACGTCGGAGGAAAAAATTTTCTAGTAGTCTCTACAACTACGATATTGGAGGAAGAAAAAAGGTCTAGTAGTCGCTACGAATACGACATTGAAGGGAACAACTGTCTCGTAGTCATAAAGATTACGTTAGTAGTATGATAATGGGAAGTTGAGGCCAAGGGCATGGGGCATAGCGCAGGAGCGGGTAGCCGCCATCTTGTTACATCATCCAGCTGCAATCTTGGATGTCATTGACCTTTCACCACTAACCCGTTTAACCTTTGAACTAGACCTTGAACTTGACCCCGTGGACCTTTGACCTAAAAAAAAACACTAAAAACCTTAAAAAAAATTTCTAAAAAATCCTCACAAAATTCCAAAAAATTCCGAAAAATTCTACGAAAAATTCCGAAAAAAAATTGCTATTAAATTTATTTAAAATTATTAAAAATTATTTTAAAATTTATGAAAAGGATCCACAGAAATGACCCATTTTTTCTAGAAATGCTGACAGGGATCAGCGACCCAGGGTCAAACTCAGGTGACCATGAGACAAGTATCAGCACCTATGACCTTTGACCTTGACATTTGATCTATGACCTTGAATGTGCAAAGATAAAAAAATAAATTCACAAAAATTTAAAAAATCTATTTAAAAACTAATAAACAATTTATTATTTAAAAATTTATAAAAAAATATTGTTAAAAAATTAATCAAAATCTTGTTTATAAAATTTAAAAAATCGATGAAGAATGTATTTTTATAAAATTTTATTTTAACAATTTCTTAATCAAGAAATCTTTAATCCCGGCGGCCATTTACCCCTTTTCCCTTCAAAATTTCCCTTTTTCTCTTGAGATTTTCCTTTTTCCATTAAAAATTTTTCCTTAAAAATTTATTGAAACATTAATTTAAAACTTGCATTTCCTGAGGTCTCCCCCCACACCACCAATTACTCATCTCTGTGCGAATCCAGCAGACGACTAACTCCCTCGTACACGCTCCCCTCACCTATACTCATTCCGCCATCTTGATTTTTTCGTTCGCTATTTGATTACATGATTCTGGATGTCGCCATATTTGTTTTTTCGTTCGTAATTGTTTATACGTTACTGGAGGCCGCAATCTTGGTAGGCGACCACCATCATTGTAGGCATCTCCCATCCGCCATATTGGAAGCTAATGACCAATACCTTGACTGCATGACCTCGAATGATCTTGGTAACAAAAACTCGAGGAAAATACATAAAAGTCAGCAAGCATAATACATTAAAGACTACCGCTGCCATATTAGATGCAGACTAACTTGACCTTGACCCCAAGACCTTTAATGACCTTGAAAATAAAAACGCGAGAAAGAATACATAAAAAGCAACAAGCACAATACATCACAGACTACCACCGCCATATTATATGCTGACTACCTCGACCCTGACCTCATGAACTTGAATGACCTTGGAAATAAACACTCGAGAAATAATACATAAAAGTCAACACGTATAATACATTACAGACTACCCCCATCATATTAAATGCTGACCTCGACCTCGACCCCATGACATTGGAAATAAAACACATAAAAATACATAAAAGTCACCAATCATAATACAATACAGACTATAACCACCATATTAGAAGCAGACTGCTTTGACCTTAACACCATGACCTTGAATAATCAAAAAACAAAAAAACTCGAGAAAAAATCTATGTGAAGAGGCAGAGGCTAGTCGAGACGATCCACCTTCCACTCAGCTGCTGTCAAACTAAACCTCTCGGTTTACCTCCATACTTCTTATAATATACTAGTGTGCAAGCCTTATGGCGTCATTTGTCTTTGAACCAATCGTACTGCACCATTAATGCATTGTGCAGACACGACCAGCCAATCACCAAGTTACCACATGATTGCAGCTAAACAGTCACATGCGAGCATTGAGACATCACACACAGAAAGGTAGGAAGGCTTAGGATGCTGAGTTCCTTGATCAAATTAGCATGCAGTTATATCTTCAAAAGTTTCCTCCAGACAAGTTCTTCGCTCATCTAAAAATCATGATCACACTTAAAGTAGGCAACTGACTCCTGTTGTCGGACAGACCCCTCACAAGACTGACTCCATTGACCTCATTGACCCCATCGAGCCCATTGACCCCAAACCAATAGCACATAGACCCGTTGACCCAATGAACCCATAATGACCCCTGATTGTGGTGTTGATTGCGGTGCTGCAGTTCTAATTGTGGTGCTAATTACGGCGTGTGTAGGTCTCAAGCAAAAAAAAAATCTATGTTTTTAAAATAAAATAAAATAGTCCTACATCCAAAAGCTGAAATGCGAACATTTCATTTAATAATCTGGTTTTAAAAAGTATGTATCCAGGTCTCTCGGTATATTTAATCGCTTCCTGAGTAAACTGTATCTACACCTTTGCAATAAAAGTGCCCAGAAACACAGCAGGTTCCCACCATGCTTTGCCAGTTGTCGATGCACAACATGGACTTTGTACTGGACAATGCCGCATCACGACAGGCCACCACCATGCTTCCCAATTGGTTGTAGTCGCGTGAAAAAGGACTCTTCGTACGGACCGCCCTCTCATGACGACATGCATTTTTTTTTTTAACAGAGGTGAAAATCGGATCTCAGAATCGCCACTGGTGACAACCAGTTAGCGTTGATGCAGGTTCACGGCTCCATGTTCATCGAAGTCAAAATCAGGCCTTGGTATTCATAATTCATCTTCCCGGTATGGAGCACTCTGAGAAAACCCACATATTCGTTCACCCCGGAAGAAAACACGCAGATACTATTATAACAATATGATATTTACATATGCTCGTAGGCATATGTACATATATATTTAAATAAATTTTATGTTTTCATATTTATATTTACATACTTATATATGGATATTTATATTTACATAATTATATATAGATATTTAAATTAATTTTATATTCTCATATTTATATGTACGTACTTATATATAGACATTTAATTTCGTTATATATTCCCATATTTATATATACATACTTATATATAGATATTTATATGTACGTGCTTAGATATCGACATTTAATTTAATTTTATGTTCTCATTTTTATATGTTCGTACTTATATAAATATATATACACATTTAATTTACTTGTATGTTCCCAAATTGTTATGTACATACTCTAGATATTAAAATTTAATTTTATATTTACATACTTTTACGTACATAACTATGTTTATCAATTAAATTGAAAATAATTTTATATTTATATCCTTATATACCTCTACCTACATATAAATTAAATTGAAAATAATTTTATATTTACATAGTTATACCTCTATTTATTCATAACCGAAATTGAAAATAATTTTATATTTACATTATTATATACCTAAACCCGTACATATAAGTTAAATTGAAAACAATTTTACATGTACACAGTTATTTACCTATACATTTACATAGTTATATACATATAAAAATTAAAAATAATTTAATATTTTCATAGTTATATATATATAATATATATATTCCTATACATATGAATTAAATTGAAAATAATTCTATATTTACCTAGATATGTTTTCATAAATATAAATAAATTATTTATATTCCTATTTTATATAAATACTAAATTATATATATATATATATATATATATATATATATATATATATATATATATATATATATATATATATATATATATATATATATATATATATATATATATATGTATGTGTGTGTGTGTGTGTGTGTGTGTGTGTGTGTGTGTAATAAATCTCCACGACGGAAACACTGTACGCATTGCGCGTAGGAGCGATGAGGCACTAGGCATGCGTTTTAGTGTTGCCCGTATCGCTCCCTCGCTTCTTGACCTTGGAAGCGCAGGTTCACCCTCCTCTTAAGGCCCGGTGCACACGGGGCAGTATATTATACTTAGTCCCGTGCGAATTAGTTTTCATAATCTTTTATGCGAAATTATTTTATAATTTCGAGAGCTTTTTTTGTGAAAAATAAATTAATAAAATACAGACTGGGATAAAGGATAAGCCTCGTGTAAAGTGGGAATCATATATGACAGTAAAATATCCTTTTTTTTTTTTTCTCGTCTGGTGGCGTAATGTGTTGAGGACAGCCAGAGAAGACGAATGTGTCGCCGTGTCATGTCTCAACTGTTTGCTCAGTAGCCGGAGATAAAACAGTAGCCAGTAGCTATTTTATCTCCGGCTTATCACCTCATGATCACATATTATGTGTGTGTATAACGTGCAGCACGGCTTGTATTGTCAGTATCACGGGGTAGATGAGTGCCTGCAGTCAGTCGGTCGCAGCATTACAGCAGTGCCGGCACACTATACTGTGAGACTCTTGTGCCTATGTTGTTCCTGCAGCCAGTCACAGAACATCCTTAGAGCTAACGAGTGTCATTGTCCCTTAAAACCACTTTATAATGCACGATATATATATGTACCTAAGTTGCTAGCAGTTGATTGGGCACGTTGAGAGCCGTCCTTCTCATCTAGATTTCAGTACGTGCAATAAGTAAATCTCGAATTGCCATAAACCACATCAATAAATTCAACCTTCTGTTAAGTGTAGCTGCGAGATTATTTGGGACAGAAATATGTTACTGATGTGAAAATCCTTTTTCTAAGTCAAAAAAACAATAAAAAATAAGTTAGCTAAATTCAGTGCTTACTAATTTAAACTATTAACTTTTTATAGACTCTGCACGGTAAAGTGAGCACTTTTGATAGCCCTCCTTACAATCTATGTGTATACATATAGTGTATTATAAATGAAATTGCCATTGTAATGAGCCTGTTCACTTTAGTTGGTTTTAAAATAATTCCCATAATTATGCTCAAGTGACTTTAACTAACACTTTGACTGAAGCAAAACTCTGTGTAAAATACCCTTTTTTGAACTTTGTAGGATTACGTCTTAGTTCTCATATTAATTTAAAAAAAAACATGTTTTACGTTATTTCAAATACGATTTGTACTTTTATCATGTTATTAATGTTTCATGTCACGAACAATAAAACATCCTCAAGAACGATGAAGAGAAATGTTGGGAGTTGAACAGTTCTGAAACGTATATTTATGTAAGAAGTTGAACTATACTATAGTTCAACTACTTACATAAATCTACTAGAGTTCAAGGCAAATTTTAGACGAGCCTGTTGATAAACGAGCCATTCTCTGTTGGTAAATGGGAAATGGCAAAATCACAACTGGCACGTGTACCGTACCCTGCATCCTGCCCACAGCTCAGAGTGTACACTTACTGAAGTCTGCAGTTGCGGACCGAGTATAGTCTACATGCTCTCTGCTCGCCGAGCTGTGCGAGCGAGCACAGGACCTTCAGTGTCGCAGTGACAGCTCGAGTCTCCTAACAACATGGCCGCTACTCCGGTGTGCGGCGGGTGAGTGTCCTGTACTTGTGGCTTGTCCTGGCGCGTCCCTCCAGCCGGTGAGTTGACTGATCCTTTTAATTATAACATCACACGTACTAGCTGCCAGCGTAAAAGTTTTGGAAATATCATATTTTTACACAATCCTGCACTCTGACGCCAAGTCATTGGCTTCAATCAGCCACTTAAGATTCTTTAGCTAAGAAATAAAACATTTTCTAACAGGATAATTAAAGGGATGCGCTTTCAGCCAGCACGTACAGTTCATTGCATATCTAAACAGACATACTCTTGACATTTGTAATTCTTTATATGCTAGGTTTCACCCATCAAGCGCGATTATTGTTGATTCTGGTTTACAGTACATGCTCCTTTCATTCCTTTTACTTGAGTTAGTCTTAGATTATATGTCAGTTCTTTGGGAGTGATTACAGTCTGTGACGATGTAACTGCGTTTCTAAGTGACGACATTTAATTTACTATACCCGAAGACTTTATACTGTACAGAGAATCCCTTTGTTGCACGGCTTGGGAACACGACTCTACCTGTATTCTTGGACAGCGATACTACAGCATAGAGCTGGTCATGCTCGAATGAATGAGTAATGGGGTAATTTCCTCAATATTATAATAGTATTGCACTGCGACGTAAGCATGCCGCGATAAAGGCCATAGCGGGGATAGCGGCAACTAGCTCAGTGGAAGCGATATAAAGTAATGAATGTAAGAGTGCAAGACGGACACTCAAAGTTTATTTTATAATATGGATACAACTATGCATACAGCATATATAACTACGCCACGCATCATGCGGTAGTCCTCTAGGTTACGCTAACAATAAGAAACAAAAGTGTCACTAACCAAACAAACCTTGACGTCGAAATCTACACTTCAGTGCGGAGTGAATCAAATTGGCTCGTGGACATTGACCAATATTCGGGATGTTTCAGATGCACATTCAAAAACCTACCGTGCTGAAAGTGATCGTAATATATTCTCGCAAATATGCGCTTAGTCAGACGATTCACTATGAGTTCCTACTGTCGTGAATGTGTTGAAAAGGCAAGTTATAGTTGACCGGACTGTACATAACGAGACTAAGTGCTTTGTAACATTATTTGTAGTTAACTGACTGATAACATGTATACTTTTCTCGATTGTCATTAATCTCACTCTCGCGAAACAAATAACACATCGCAATCGCATTAGTCTTTGTAATAAAACAAGTTCTGTGACACACTACGTTCATGTTTTTCAACAATAAAAGATGTAGCTGTAAGTGCAGAGTAGTGAAGCTGCTCACTCTTAATACAAAAGTTCTGGTCGAGCTGAAAGATACGACGTTTGTTGAGCATTCGCCACATCTTACTGCATGATCGTCAATAAAAATTTTGTAAATAAAAAAAAAAAAGAAAAGAGAATGTTATGTTTTACTTTGATTACTATACTATTTAAGCATTCGTTAATTATTTCAATAGTCCGAAACTGCGAAGTCATGAGGGTTTGGTATTCCTAACAGACATAATCGTATAATTTTATAATCCTGTTAGCGTTATTTATTGCTCGGTATGAAAATTATCCCCGAGGTCTAAAAATAGGCTCTAACTAAATTAACACTGGCTTCTAAAACTTTCATCTGGCCACAGAGAGATATCATTCCGGAATCAGAAAACCGCAGCAATGTATAAATTTTACTCTCTTTTATTTGCACTGTACTAATTACATCTCCTCAAGAGCTTGTGTATTTTTTGCTGCATAAATTACACCAGCATAGTTACACTGATTGAATGAAATTATCACTTTCAATTGGTAAGGTACCACACGCGATTGACAAGTTACATTTATGTCGTTTCCTTGCCAGTGTAGCCTGAATACTGAAAAGAAACTAATATATATATTATGAATTAAAGTAATGCCTACTACAATGTCTGATTTATTAATTAAATTATGCCTTTAAAACTTAAACATCTCCGGATTGCCGACATAGAAATTAGCCACACTCCTGAATACAAGCTAAATGCACATTATAAGTAAATATTTCGGATGTCTGCGTTAAATATGATACCGCTCTTTTTAGAATATTTCATATAACTACTAAAAAAGAAAATAATATGCTAAAATGGAGCAAATAATTGCATTCTCTTGAACTCCCTTCAGTAAACCCTCGCATTTATCATAGGCCTGTGTCTAGGGAAGGTCTAGTCTCAGAGAGCATAGAATAAAATATACTACCGAGTAAGGTCCTTTTCCTCGGTAGATGAAAAATTGTTTAACGCGTATGAACACAAGTAAACCGTGTATAATATTTTACGCAGTGTCATACACTTGTGTATAGAGATGTCAGGGCTTATCAAAGGAAAGAGCGTTTCGTAACCTGCTCTGGCTGTAATGCAAGCCCTAAATATCTTATCATATAAGTGACGTGTGTTCTGTTGAGGACTGTAGTTTCACGCGCCGTAGTCGGCGAAGTGTTGCACGTCAAGACCACTCACATATCCAGACGTTCAACACAGTTCCACACATGCTCAGTGGCGCGGCGTTGCTAACCGTAATCCGACACTACAGTCAAATATAGTAAAAGCTCAGCAATGATAGGGTAAATGTGGATTCGGGACCAATATACCTAATTTAAACAGCATGCCATGTATATTTTGAGTGAGTATTCAATATAAATTTTAAATAATATAAATAACTATCTTTATATATGTTTTATAAAATATGTATTATATGCACTATAAGCTATGCCACTAACCATAGCCCAGTCAAAAAAATGATGCTCAAAATGCAGCAATATATTAAAATTAACTTTGAAATTAAAATAATTTTTTTTATTTATTATTTTTTAATTGCTCATCTTTTTCTCAAACAAGAATCTTCACTTATTGTCTGTGGAGTAATATATAAATGCAAAATTGCACATTATGATATTTATTACATTACACATCATTTGAATATATAATATTATATAATACCTTTGTAATTTTATATACAGATTGGGGGCGAACTTCTACTGAAAAACTTCGAGAGGTGAAACCTTATGCAAAATCAGGTGGGAAAAATGTAATAAAATTAAAATGAGGAAAAACCACCATTGCCCAAACTAAATAAGTTGACTAGATAAAACAAGTAACTATTAAATAATGATATTAAATAATGATATTAAACTATAAAACGTAAAACCAGTAAGAAAATGACCCAAAACAAAGTAAAGAAAAACGGATATAAACAGTAAAAAAGTTCTAAATAAATCAAATTCACCAAGATCACATCCAGTGCAGCAGATACAGGTATACTGGTAATTTTTTTGTGGCTCAGGAAGTAGTCCAGGTGACAACATTTCCTTTATGTGTATATATAAACATAGGAATTTTAACAATTATTTATAAAAAAAATAAGGAAGTATTCTTTTAGGGCTAGTGTCACCTGGAGCACCTTGAACAGAGTGTATACACATAAAGGCTTTTCAGGCATGGCCGTTATTTAACGTAACGGATATAAAAAAAAAAAGTTGCAATTTGGTAACACGCTACACAAGTATCACACTCCATTGTTTATACTGCTATTTTTGGAACGTCTTGGTTTGCTCCAATGCCTGAATATTGCGCATGCGTAAATGTTATTTTTTGGAACGTCTAGCTTTGTTTACTTATGTTCCTAACCTAACCTCGTACATCCAAACTATATTTGAATCAATCATACTTCAGAGCTGACATTTTCTATCAGAGAAGCTTATTTGTGTGAATAAACATAATCGTAAACATGTGCACACATACGTCTTTTAATATTATTTATACTTTATTACTGTAAATGACAGTTTCCGGCCAACAACACAGACTGCTCTGTTCTGATTGGTCTGAAGTCACACAAGATTCACTCATGTTTCGGCTGGCAACTGTGACTGTGTATGCGTAAACGTTACTTTATGGGACGTCTTGGTTTGCAACAGTGCGCATGCGCGAACGTTATTTCTTGGAACGTCAAGCCTTGGAACACTGAACAACGTAATCGCTATATTCCGGAACGTCAGGACAGGCAAGAAATAGTTTCCAGTAATATTTTACAAAAATAATATCCTCCTGGAACGCGCTACTTATTTGGAACATAGACTGAAGATGAGGTAGATCAATCTCGCTTGCTTGCCACAACCAATCTCCGTGTCCCAGCATTGTACTGCTTTTCTGCAAACACGTCTATCGAAATCGGCATGGTTTCGATTGAAGGTTACAAAACTGGTTTCAAAACAAATGTTTTGAAATGTGTGTATACTTCGTCTAATCTATTTGTTATAGAGTTTGGTTAAATTAAAACTGGTAGAAGCATTTTATTCCTATAATAGCACTTGCCATTTAAAAAATTAAGATGTAAACAAACACGTTCAACACTGTCGACCATGCGACTTTGACAGTTGTTTTATGTTAGGTCAATGTTGGGTACACGCGCAGAAGACGAATAAGTTGTTTACCTTATATATTTAGTCTATGGTTGGGAACTGCAACGATGGAACAAGTTACACGAAATTAACTGTTTGGCCCATCCCTACTCAGGATAAAGGGAAGCACTCTAGAAATCAACATTTGAAAAAAAAAAAACAATCACTGCCTGCATCTGCGTATGTGTGTCATCCACGCAGTGTGTCACCGCACCCAGGCTGGAGATGAACACTCCCAATAAAGTTGGCAGTGATATTTGAAAAGTAGTTCTCAGAAATAACGCTGCTCTATTGCAATTGCAATGTTTAAATTTATGACAACCTAAGTGATTTGTGTTTCATTTTGTACACTTTAAAGTAATTATTGGTATAAATATAATGTATTTATTGTAACTCATAATTATGTTGTGTTTCGTGATCGGCCCAACGATATAAACCAACGGTCCGTTGTTGTTGTGGCTCCTTCATCCGTGCCATTACGTTGTGTGGAGCGACTGCGAAGCAAGCTGCAAATTTGCAAGCTGCAAGTTGTTGTGTTTTAATATTTCTCACTTCGTTTTAAGCCTATCTGCAACAGCTTTGTTTTATTAGAGGTTGTATAGTGTTTATGTGTGCTGTAGTGGTTTTGTGTATAGACAAGAGTTCCAGCAAATTCAACTGCAACTCTCCGGAGGTAAGTGTAAATGTGTTTTTATGACGTGTCTAAATGTTCAAATGTGTCTTGCGTGTTACGATAAGGTAATTTTTATTGAGTTACTTGTTAACGTAAATATAATTGTAATATGTTAACGTGTTCGGAATCTTGTTGATATAAGTGTCATGATAATTTTAACATCTTAGAAATTAAGTTGTATATTAATATGTAATTTTGTTACGTGTGTCGGCCGTACACTTGATAAGGTAACTTGCAGGTTAGTATTACTTTTATAATTTGTCCTTTACATTAGCAGTCATTTGTGGACATGTATTATTTTTACGTTTACAATAAGACATTTCTTTTAGGTGTTGTGTGTGCATGCATGAATAATATTTTTTTAAATACAGTAATTATTTTTAATATAATTTTCTCATTTAAGTTGTCAGTTTTGCTGCAGTCGTTGCAATGAAGGAACCACAATAATGATGAGAGCCCATGCGCTTGGCATGTAAAATTGGTTTCTTGAGGTCTGTGTAGGTTTGGCAAAAAGGAAATGTCGGATCCATTTGGACCACAAGAGACACCGGAAATGTGGCCATCGCCTGATCAGTATTTTGCTCAGCTAGAAATAATAGACATGATTTCTGGAATTTTTTGCCATTAAAATATAAGGTGGTGCCAGTTACTAGCCTGGTATACCCTTCTGTCACTTCAATTTTCAGTATAAATGTTCAGTTCCTTTTTTGGGGTCCCAGAAGGGTATGAACACAGAGTAATAGCGTCAGAAAATATGGACATATACACACATCTATTTTTTATATGTTTATATATTTAGTGTAAATTATTTTTATTGTGTACATATGTAATATGTTGATGTATATTTATTTCCATTTATAAAGGTGCATATAAAATATACCTAAAAATGTACATTTACGTGCACATATTTTTTATATTTTACTTTTTATATATTACATACAGTATTTATATAATATGACATAGTGCCTTGCAATTGAGTTTCTTAGCATCATCTACTTCTGTGCAGTGGCGTACACTTTGCTCTGCTCGAATCCCCTCTTCTTTCCACCCGATCATTCCACTCTTCAAGTTTTATTGGTCGTGGTAGTTTATGTAAGGCCTTGCACAGCTTCGATGGCTTATGGACCAAGCCTCGGTGCTGGGAGGAGAGTCTCCCAAAGGCATACCCTGTTTCCCTCTTCAAGGGATCTGGTCAGCCACCAGAGTTTTGGTTGTAGACGTGTCGGCAACGACTCGGGAACACCGACTGGGCGACGTCGGATCCAGGACGAGACGGGATGTGGGAGGCAAGGAGCATGTAAGAAATGGATCTGCTGCTTATTTTTCTTCTTCCTCTGATACTTCGAATACAACACAACAACACAGCGCACAACAACACAGTTCACAACAACATAGTTCACAACCCCACACAGAATGGCATAAACTAGTAAAAAATCATATAATAAAAGTAGTGAACCAGGCACAAATTCGTCCAGTTTTGAAAACAGATAACTCTTATTCATCGCTGAGTGATGACTGTAACAGATAACATACACTCAGAAATATTTTATCCACCGATATATATATTCCAGACAACGGCAGAATTAAATTTATGGCTCATCATCTCGGTGAGTCAATAAAGAACATTAAAATTACAGTCATCATAAAAATAACACTCGAGGGTTATTGCGAAGGAGGAGAATCTTCCTGCCTTCCTTAAGCTCCTCTATATAAACTGCATACCACACTACACACACGCAGCGAAGGATGAAAGGGCAGTCGAAGTGGTCATAAAAGGGCCACCAGAAATTGCAGAGAGACAACTCATAAGGAGAGATTTAAGGAGAGTATGTTTTTATCCTATTTGGTGTTTGGAGGTTTAAAACAAAATCTGACATACCGAGAGTCTTTGGGGATGTAGTAAAACACGAACAGCTAGACATATTTAAAGTAGGCACACTATTGTACACGTCAGTATGGATAGAACCGTATAAACACTGCGCTGAAGATGTGGCACAGTGCATGCGATGTTGTGCACTGGGGCACACTCAGAAATACTCTACACTTAAGCCAGTCTGTGTTTTGCGTGAAGAAAAGCACACAAGGACAGAATGCGCACTTCAAGAACAAGGCAAGTCAAAGTGGACATGTACACATAGTAAAACCAGGGCACTCGGCTGTGTCGGAACAGAGCGAAGTGATCCAAAAGTACATAAATATGCGTAAAAAAAGGATTGGAGTAAATTCCAACAAACAAACACAAAACAGTAGGCAGGATACACGACCAAACATTCAGTCAAATGCTGAATTTCCTCCATTTCAATCTCAGGAATTACAGACTGAGTAGGGAAATATACACAGGGAACGAGCACCTACATAACAAGAAAGGGGCAAATCACAAAGACACAGGAGAAGGGACAACAACACAACAGAAAATATGTCTATGTTATCAGAATTGCAAGAACTGGCCGCATTTGGCAGGAAACACATTTCGCACACTACCGAACAATTTCGCCCCGTAAATACACAGGCGGAAAGCCTTGAAAACATTACACGAGAAGCAGACGCACTCGCCACGCTAAACGAACAAACAGTTGAAGATATTACTAACACTAAAAATTTCCCAAAAACAAATCTTTTCGTTAATAAACACACAGTACTGATTAAGTAGGGCGCCCTGACCAGGCTGGTTATGTGGGAACTGGGAAAAGTGGGAAATAGCCCCAACCACCACTCTTCTTAAAGGTCGAGAGACACACATGCCAGTCGAGGTAGGGGTCGGGGGCTAACCTATTTTAGTTTAGTTTAATTTACTTAACATAACTTAGCTAAATTTATTAATATTAAAGTAGATTAAAATAAATAGACTTAAATAATAACGATAGAACACAAAAAATACCAAAAATATTATAGAAATATATTAAATAATTAAAAAATACAGAAAACTACAAAACACTTAAAATAAATAACTTGTAACAAATATAATTTTATATGCTATTAATAAATATTAAAAAATATAACTAAAACACATATAGTTATATATGTTAGTAACACTATTACTTACTTACTTATAATAACGCACCGACTTTATAGTCTGTTTCAGGTCGGGAAGAAGACGATTCTCGTTGAAGAGAGGACGTGGGAGGGCTCTGCTTTGACAAGTGTCTAGCTAACTCTGGTCCCAACACCCCCCGCCCCCCATTTTTTTTAGTGTATTGTTTTGCACTAACACAGATTTGTCCTTTCAATGTCATAGCACAATGGAACGATTAAACGGACCCCGTGGGCTGCCCCAGGAGACTGGGGACTCACCTAGACTTTAAACAAGATATTAACTAGTATACTTGCACTCAACAGAACGACACGTTAGACAGACATCACGCCAGTTACATGCACTCCAGCCGGGAGACTGGAGGGGAGCTTCACTCCCCAGCCGACAACACAAACACATGAATTTACATCAAATAGGCGGCAAATATAAAACAACCTAAAACACTTACACGGCAGCGCCGTAGACCCTACGGGGCAGGCTGCGTGTTGGGGTTCAACTGTTCGTACAAACATCCAGTGAGTTATGGGAGCTAAGGCTCCCAGTCTCACGGCACACGTCATTTCGTCATGTGAGGGTCGGCGGCGATGGCTCAGTTGCACTTCACTTCGGCCAGCTGAGGCCAAACACAACTACCATGTTTTCGAGATGATGTTCTAACAGTAACTCTGCAGAGTGATGGGGCACTTAGAAAACGGCAAGTCACGGGAAACGTTAAGTTTAGAGGATAATTTTTTAATGTTTGATAACTCTTGGGGGCAAGTGATGTACCTCGGGTGTGCAGTAGTGCTAGTCTATTTCGAAATCTGGCTTGGTTGCCCTTCCAAATTATGTTTCAACTATGGTGTCGTGGTACTGTGTCATTTTTTATTTTTAACGTTTTGTGTTCGTTCTAGTTCGCCTCCCAAGTTTAATGAATGTTTGCTATTTCACTGTTTTCACGACTTCATCGTTAAGGTGTTAATTTTTTTCATTCGTTTGTTGTTTGTTTTGTAAAATTTTTATTGGTCGAAGCTGTGACGGGACCCAAACGGTTAAATATTTTTAACACACACACACACATACATATATATTAAATTTTACATGTTATATAGGTGATATATTTTACACATTTCATATATATCATATATGTAACATGTTTCATATATTATATATGTTACACGTTTGATATATATAATATGTGTTACAGCTTTTACATATATGTTATATGTTTTACATATATCATGTGTGTTACATGTTTCACATATATTGTATATGTTACATGTTTTCAGGCATGGGTACTAACTTGTTAACAAGTTAAAAGTTTAGTTAAAATGTTAAATTTTTCCAGAATTTTTAACTTTACTAGTTACGTTTTACAACCAGGTAACTTGTAACATAAATAGTTACTTTTCTTTAGCAGGAAACTAACATATTTTCAGGTCAAGTTAAAAGTTAATTTCACGCAGACACCTGAATTGCACATTATTTTGGTAATGTTTTGACAGAGAAGAGGGCAATCGCCACGACAATTCGTCGGAACAGCTGGTGAAATACATATCTTCCTAATATGTACTTAGTGGTCAAAAACCTGCTCCATCTTTCACTGATGTGATACGCCAAGTCGAGTCTATGGTTTTGACAACTATGGTTTTCGTAAAGTTACGTTTTATGCGGTATAAATACAGCATAAAAGCAAATACTTTAACATCCAAATACCGGACACTCATCAGAAAAACTGGCAACCAGTCACTACAAGCGAACCTAGCGGGACTTGTGTGAGAAATAATTTATTCTGTCCATTTTCTTGCAATGTAAAACGACTTTGAAATATCAATTTTCTTGAAACAGCATAATTAAAAAGTGTTCAAATAAAACTATATTTAACAAGTTTAACGAATAAAAATTCTTCCATGTATTCACACAACTCACACAATAATGCGCTAGTGAAAATGTCTTCCAGAATTTCCCATGAAAATAAGCAGAGAACCCCACTTCCTGAAAGCCCATGTTACCAAAATCATAGAGTCGGCTTGGCATATAAACTTAGTGTTTGGCTTTTGTTTTCGTTGATACCATCACGTGATCATCTCTTTGGGATTTCTTTTTACTTGACAAATCAGGCGAAAGCACATGGTGGTTGCAAGATGGAAAAGTGGCCTCAGTTGAAGAAATTTTTCACTGAAGTGGGAGGAGATGGAACAAATGGAAGTAGCGGAATTAACTTAAAGTTAAAATGTAATCTTTGTGTACGAAAAAAAAAAACAAACTTTTATGTATATCGACGACGTTCAATTATAATTTGAGGACGCACATTAAGTTAAGCAGAGCAATATTCATTAAAAATAGCATGCATGTCCAGACAGCTTCTATGACATAATTCAGAAACAAACAACAGTTGACATATCATTCTACCCTGCCAGGACACACTGGCTAAGTTAATACTACATAAGAATACAATATTAACGAAAGTATATTTATTAAACCATTCTAAGTATTTGTTTACTAAAAATCATTAATACTGAAATGTTTTAGCAAAAATAATTGTCATAAATAATTGGATGTAATTTTGAATTAAATGAGATTTTAAAAGGGGGAGGGTGTAAAGTACCTTGAAAATGGCATAAATGGCAAAGTTAAGCATTAAGTAAGTAGTGCTCATACAATCTGTACTAACCTTACATAACGGACCTAGTTTATACTTTGATGAATTTATAATTACAAAAACCTGTCAATGAACTGTATCTGCAAAAAATATTAAAGTCGAAATATGCCATTTTCAAGGTACTTTACACCCTCCCCCTTTTAAAATCTCATTTAATTCAAAATTACATCCAATTATTTATGACAATTATTTTTGCTAAAACATTTCAGTATTAATGATTTTTAGTAAACAAATACTTAGAATGGTTTAATAAATATACTTTCGTTAATATTGTATTCTTATGTAGTATTAACTTAGCCAGTGTGTCCTGGCAGGGTAGAATGATATGTCAACTGTTGTTTGTTTCTGAATTATGTCATAGAAGCTGTCTGGACATGCATGCTATTTTTAATGAATATTGCTCATAATATTACGAACTCAGAGGCACGGAATTTCACTGTGCAGGAAACATGTCTGATAAATAAAATTCGAATTTAGTAAAGAAGCGAAAATCAATTACAACTTTTTTTTTTTTTTTTTTTTTTGCATTTCTGAACTAAAAGAAAAACAAAAACAAACGCAATATCTCACTATAAAAACAATTTTTAAATAACAACTCAAATTAGATTTTTCAGTAAAAAAATTTGACAGTGTGACACATTTTCAAACACATTCAAGATTAACTGATAAAATTTGTTGGAAGGAAAAATTTGATGGCCGTATTGTGTCTTAAAATTTTACTGTCGAATATAGTCGAAGGCGAAAGTTTGAGATTGTGACAAGGGCTTAAGACAGACAACACTACGATACTCCGTTGCCGTTAGCACTTGGAAGCCTGATGTTTTTTGCAAGAGCAGTACTTTGTGCAACTGCCAATGACCAGCAGTGCAGGCAACACCTGATTTCCTGCACTCTGCATGCAGTCCATACGACCACCGTCAAGGACACAACAGCGATCGTGCCTCATCGATACTCACGTGCCGACAGCTGAGCGAATACTGCCAACGTTGAAACATTGTGGTCAAGCGGAACGGGGAACTAAGTGCTCGGGAAAAAAAATAATTTGCTGTAGAAGCCATCTTATACCCAGATACTCCGTTATCCCACACAATAATTTATATAAATGAATTTATGTGACTTACGCCGTCTGAATTACGTTGAGATTATTCTTCAGCCTATTTGGGTAAGTCAGTTTGGAAATTTTGATGAACTTAAGTTTAAGTTACTTAGCCAGAATATTAACAAATTTAATTTGTCTACAAAAAGTTACAGATAAATAGTGAATGAGCCGCAAAGAATTAACTACTCGAGTTTTGGTTCTTATATTTTAATGGATAATTAACACATTTAATTCACTTATGACTAAGAGTGAAAATGACTAGTAACTTAAAATATCACTGCTTATACCTGCTCTTCTTAGTCTGGCGAAAATCACTGCGACCTCACTTGGAACTATTCAGTTTAACAGATATATTATAGTTTAAGGGCTTTTTAACGTCCCCGGCTTTATGCTGGAGAGCTTAGCAGGGACTAACTTATTACCTAACTTAAATTATCGCCCATGCCTTGCCCGGGATTCGAGCCCAGAGCCTCCCGCGCCCCAGATCGGTGGCGCGCTAACCGACTGCGCCACGGGAGGTCGGCCAGGATAACGTTGATATTCTTTAATTAACGGTCACAACTCAGTCCAAGTAATGTATTATACAGTATATCAAATACAGTATTTAAATAATAAAATGAAATATGTAAAACTCGAACACTAAACATTTTTTGGAATATCTTTAACATTCAGCAATAATTACAAGTATTTTTTAAAAGCTTTTTATTAAAATTGAACAGCAGAGACTTTTCAAAATTCTCTTCAGTCCGTTACGTTATTCGGCCGGCGACCTTTCAAAAGTGCTCAGAAATAATAAACACTCTTTCCATTGAGGCCGATGATAAAACTGTTGTCCTGACATTTGTATGTCGTTTTCTAGTTCGGCTGAAAATTTATATTTAGTCCATAAGATCAGAATTAAAAAAAAAAAGCAAATATGCCACTAAGATAAGAGTAGGATAGTGGGAAATTTCATTTTAACTTCACTTCGAAATAAGTCACTCTTTCGCAAAACATTTTTCAGATAGGTTTACTTGACTGGAAAAGTAACAGCTTATTATCAAAATGTTATTAAAAACAAAGTTTATAACATCAATTTAAACTCATTAACTCATTAAGAAGTTTGTACCCACGACTTACCAGTAGCTAAATAGAGAAAATTTATAATTTTAACAAAATTAAAACAAGAGAACTGATGTCGCATTAGGTACCTTGGATTGAAAACAAAAGTTCTGAATGTCTATTAACTACATTATTAATTAAAAATACAACGATATTTGTTACAAAACTTTAATAAAATGAAAAAGGTGTGGCGTTGCCCTAAATTATTCAGATATTAAAAAGCAAAATTAGTTTATAAAATACATTATTGTTGATCGCTGTGCAACTATTGAAATATTTAAATGTGCACAACTTTTGAAATTGATAAAAGATATCCAAGGTACAGAATTACAAGTAATTTGTGAATATAATCTGCGCGTTTGTATGAGGGGGCGTGGCAATCACTTCAAGTATTTCAAATACTTGCCATAGCATACCAACATCTGAACAAATCACTGCCGTCAATTGGCTGCTTGGACACCGGGCAGGCTGCTTCGCCAGTCGGACGTTCGTCTCACCCCCACAGAGGTCACGCTGAAGCACAACATGTATCACACGATCCTATCATTCGTGTGCGCCAAGGACGTGCCTCATCTCGATGCGTGTGGCGAGCCTTGAGGCGTGGAAGATGGTCAGATATGCTGCTCCGACGGGGGACATATCTTAGCTGTGACAGTAAAACTGTCCCCACGTGTATATTGATGGATAGAGTGCTTTCCCCACATGTGTCCCCCCAAGTATAGCAATACGTTTCCATCAGTGAGACTGGACTGACAGAATTTCAGTTACTTTGCTACCACAGAGCAGCGGTTGAGTGCAATGCCCACTCATAGGGCCCTATGCACAGACTCGCCTAGAAGTGAAGCACCACTAACACTTCCTGTGGTGGGGATCCCAAGTGTCAGTAGATTTCGTATGCTCAGTTCGTTTTTGTTTAAGTCCAGTGCGGCCTCATGAAGTTTAGTATGGATAGTTACTAAATACGAGGATACACGAGCTTGCCCGAAATTAATGACGTCGGTAGATCTCAGCAAATAGGAAGTCGCAGAATCTATGATGTCTAATTCTTCTCCTAAGAAATAATATAGAGAGGTTTGTTCCTCGAAATACGCACATTAACCTCACACTGTTTAAAAATTTCTTTTTATTCTAGGATCAACAGAAAACGCATGTATAATTGCAAATACTGCCAATCAACTAGTAAACATATGAGGAATTGCTATTTGTATGATGTTAATGAATGTTTATGAAATAAAAACTATTACGAGATATTTTTAAGGGATATACGAAGGTAAGTCATGACTTAATTATTAGCAATACTTCACACAGCTCCAGCGCCAAAAATAAGTTATTATATTGCTATTTGAACAAATCGACGAAGTTTAAAAACTCGATAGAGTGCCGGTTTCGCTTCAGTTCTAGTACTAGTGGCGACTGGATACTTCTCTGCATATTGCCTTTTTATACACTTTTCATACAAGGCGGAAGACTAGTGCTTGATGCGACTGAGCATACGAAACGAGCCATCTAGTGACGATTTCCCTGTATTTATAGTGTTAGCGGCGATTAGATTATTCTCTGCATATAGCCCATAGGCTAAATTTTTAATTTGTAAGACTGAATGAGAGAAGCAATAAGTGAGTTCTCACAAGTTATGTTTCGGCAGATGTCACTAACTCGGGGATGTTTTCTATTTTGTTGCAATTTACGCCTGTTTGGAGCTATATTCATCCACTGGTGGAGTTTCCACTTCTTTCTTTTTTCTACGAAAAAAGCTTTAATTATTTGCAGCAAAATTTCGAGCTTTGCTGATTTGTGGCTAATATACATGAAATGGCGTGTGTGTGTGTATATATATATGTAAATAGTTTCCTTCACACACACACACACACACCCTCATGTTTGCGAAAAATGCAACATCGTGAAGAGACCACCAGAATGGAAGGAAACTATTTACACGAATTACAAATAGTATTACGAACCAATTATTGCAGTTTCATAGCAATGCTAAAGTATTACAAGCAAACGCATCAGTATTTTGTAAAACCTCCACGAGCTGCAATAGGGGCTGTCAGGTGCCGTGGCATCAATTCAAACCGGCCTTGGATGTGTTCTTAAGGAAATCGCCTGCCGGGTCACTTCCATCCGAGTCCACGTTATTCGCTGATATTCTTCACATTTGTTATAAATTTAACTAAAGGCTGTTCACGATAAAGGGAGCAGTTTTGAAACCAACCTTAGAAAGAAGTCACTGCCCCTACCTGCGTACATTTTAAAGGACCTACCGATTCACATGCGCCCAATAAAGGTGGTAACGACGGATGGAAAGTAGTTCCATATCCTAAGGTGGAATAAAAAGTGTTGGGTAACCATTCGTGATAACTTAAATTATTTCTTTCGCTTTCTGTTTTTTTAATGCATCGAAGTGTAAAATTTAACATATTTGTAAAATATTTACTTTTCTAATAATTTCACAGTTTCACTTGTCCGACGAGTGAATAAAAAGATAAGGCCCATGGCAATGTTATTCTTACATAAGGCGGAGGAATATACAGCGTGCATACAAGTAGATCTTAAGCAGGTCTTTCAGAAGTGCTCATGTTACCGTGAACAGCCTATAACAAAAATTACCATGTAAATAAATCGTATACAGTAGATGAACACATACAATTTTGTTTAACTACTTGCCATGTGCGATTTTTTCTTGACGCAAAAAAACCTTATTAATTTAGACAAGCTATTTCCAACTTTTCTGAAGTCCTGTTAAAGTTCTACTTTCAGAGCATTCCTCAACATCATAGAAACAAAGTTGAACGGAGCCTAGAAAATTACACCAAAGGGACAACGCACCGCATTCGTGAGCATCCAGTTTAATAATATTTTGCATAGCAACTATTTCTTACTAGGTATTTGCGTCACTCTTATTTTCTCCTGGTTTTTATTTATGAACTAAATATTATAACTTATGAATAAATATAAGTAATTAAAAGTTCAATGAATAAAAATAAGGAATTTTTATATTAACACAAGTATAAAACGATTGTGATGCATGGCAATTACGTCACCTCCTCGCCCATACCCAGTCAGCCAACTTGGTAGGCAACCACCATCTTGGTAGACGTCCCCTATCCGCCATATTGGAAGCCAGTGACCATGACCTCGGCCCCATGACCTTGAATGATCTTGAAAACAACCAAGCACGCCATGCATGGGATGATTTTTCAAAGGTTTGATTAAAAAAGTGTGAATAAAAATGAATGAGCCATACTTATGTTACCCAGTAAGGGAATTATTCTTTAGTTACGGCCAATAGTGCATTATTTGTATTTCCAGTTTCCTGTCGTTTCCCAATACTTTTTTCCTTTCTCCAGTTCAGGAAATGGTTTCCATTTTCCACCCGCGTTAAAGTTTCTTACATTACCGTTCTCTTGAAAAACTCAGCACCCGCCACATTTGCCCAGGACATGGCGACCTTCATACTTTGAAGTTTCTCAGTTACAAAGAGGTCCTCCGTGGAAGGGCCCTGTCCACACTGAGAGGCCAGCAAGAGCTGAATTAAAAATTAAAAATATTTGTTCGGTCTAAACAGCGAAGAAGCACACTCGACGCCCGTTACAGGGATTCCTAGTGCCACTAACCGATTTCGGAAAACAGCCGGAGGGCAGAAGTGACCATCAAAAAATCTAAGTGTCGAGGTCAATGAAAGCGCCGAGTGCTGCCTCTTAAAACCCCTCGCTTACGATTTTTCTTTCACGCTTGTGTTTGAATTGCAGGCACAGAGATGGCCTGTCAGCAGTTGCGCTTCCACTCTCAAGAAGTGATTTACCACCTGCAATGCACTTAAAAATTTCCATTCCCTTCACTGACAAAATTAACTGCTGAGAATATTGTGACAAGACTAATGATTTCATTTTCACGTCTGCGTCCGTCTGCTGAATGCGCGAGTGGAAAGTCCCTGCGGGTCGACAAAAAGCTGTCGCTGCTCACCCGTTAAGATGTATAACTTCGGGTGGAGAAAATGCAAACAAAAAATAGTTTTTATTTTAAATCCTACGCAAGCTTCCCATCTCATTTTTCACTTCTTCATTACCAACTATTTTCATCTCTGACATTTCGCCTACGCTTGAAGCTTTGTGATAGAAAAGAGAGGAAATGTGTGTGTGTGTGTGTGTGTGAGAGAGAGAGAGAGAGAGAGAGAGAGAGGAGAGAGAGAGAGCGAGAGAGAGAATTCTAGCTTTAAAACAAGGAATACAAGGATTCGGGAACAAGCACAATTACAGCAGATGAATCGTCTCCCGCCATTAGTACATAAAAATTTTCCACCCGGGTGATTTTTAATTTGCTGTTCATTTTTCTCGTTTGTATTCTACCGGCGAATAAAAGTTTTTTCCTTAAAAAAACTATTGGATATTTTTGTTGACCAGGAACCCCAACCTATGCACGTAATGTCGGAATATTCATTTGCAGTAGTATTCGAGGTACACAAACAACGTTTTACATTTTTTTTTTCAGACATTGAGAACCATCTTGAACGTTCATGATTAACTAGGAAATGAAACAGCATATACACAATTACAGCATAGACAGAAGCAAGTGATGGGCTGTGGCTCAGAAGATGTGTCATTTTAGTCTACTGAAAGCTTTCACCAGGAGTATAAGGTAGGCCTATATCGAAGTGAATAAGGGCTACCGCAAACTGCAACATTTTTTCCCACATTTAAACTTAAAAATTCTTAGCAAAATGTTATTAGCGGAACATTCAATACCGTTAAAATTTGTACGTTAATTTTTATGCAGCTAAAATTATTAAATGAGATTAATATGACTAAGCTCGAGTAATATGATTTAAAATGTGTTTATAGAGTGTGCCTGTGAAAACAACTTTCCATTTCGCCACATAAAACTGAAAGGCGTGGAGAGTGTTTCGAGGATGACTATTAATGGATGATACAAATTTTAATATTATTTAATTTATTTTTGCTAACAGTTTTGTGAAATAAAATGAAATACAAGCCATATCTAGATAAAATTCACTTATGACGTACTCATAAAAAAGTTTTTGGAAGGTAGGTTTACAAAAAATCTTTTTATGCAAAGCTACGGCAATACGTTTTTACTATTATTTTTTATTTTTACAACAGCCATTTACATCTGCGTCCGACGTCTTACTAACACAGGCCTAATGTTTTTGTATGGCAGTGCTAATCAATAGAAGTTTCGCAGCTGGGGCCTGTGTAATCATTTAAGTACACTTGGTATTTGAACAAAATTAACACAGTCATTAATTTAAATATATGTCAAGTTGTAAAGTACTTTGTCTTCACAAGTAATAAGCAACCATCGAGTAATTTAAATTCTCAGAGACATATACACAAATAAGTAAATGTTCCAAAGTGATAAAGCTTTCATTTTATTAATTCTCGAAACACGTCGACATTACACAAACCTATCACATTCAATAGAATATTCGGGAAAGTAAATGACCACTTTTGGTTTTGATTTTGGTGTAATATTGATATTTTCTTGAGATTTATTGGGTGAAATGAAACTAAACAGAAGTGACCCATTATGAGAAAAAACAGAATGGATCCTAACTATTGATTGAGAAACTATTTCAGGCGCGAAGGAATGATTCACGTTTGTTTTCAGCCGAAAGTCGCCTACCTATTTCGATTATATGTAAGGGAATATGTCTGAAAATAGTGAGTCATAAGCAGGTGATAAATACATGCAAAAAAATTTAATAACTAAAGTGAAATAATATTTAGCTTGACATCATAAAGCAATGCCAAATTAAATTCACATATGTTATCCAATTAAGAGTCTCTTGTTATAAAACACTTTGACATATGATATTTGAGCCTTTTTGAAAGCTTTACGTAGTATCCAATTTTCTGCCCATGCTGAATCCGTTCGCTATATGTAAAATTTGTATTGCCATTTACTATGCCACTTTATTTATTCATGCATCGACAGGCTGGAACAGTGAAAGCGTTAGTAACAGTAATAGAAAATAGTAGGTTGACGCTCAAGGGGATAGGGGATCGGATTCGGGGGAGCCGCCATATTGTTACGTCACCCGACCGCCATTTTGGATGTAATTGAATTTTACCTCCCGACCCGTGTAACTTTTGACTCTGACCTTGACCTTGACCTCAAAAAGAGCCAAAAAAACTTTAAAATTAAAAAAAACTCAAAAAATTTCAAAAATTCTAAAAAAACATTCCGAAAAAATTTACCATTAAAAGTAATAAAAAAATTATTTAAAAATTATTAAAAAAATTACTGAAAGGTTCCTCAGAATTGTCAATTTTTTTCAGAAATGCTGACAGGGATCAGCGACCCAGGTGCCAGGGATCAATGATCCTGGGGTCATGAGGGCAGGACCTATGACCTTCACCTTTGATATTGAAAGAGAAAAAAATCTAAAAATCTAAAAAAATCGCAAAATAAAAAAAATCCACAAAAAATTCAAAAAAAAAAATTACTATAAATTATTAAAAATTAGTAAAATTAATTATTTAAATTATTAGAACATTACTTTTTCAAATTTTCCATTTCCGAAAGTCCCCCCCCCCACACAATCAATTACTCACCTCTATTCGAATCCAGCAGACGACTGATTCCCTCGCCTCCAATCCCCTCACCTATACTCAGTACGTCGTCTTGATTTTTTGTTCGTCATTTGTTTACATGTTACTGAAGGCAGCAATCTTTGTTTATATGTTACTGGAGGTTGACATATTTGTTTTTCGTTTGTCATTTGTTTATACGTTACTGGAGGCCACCATATTGATAGGTGACCGCCATCTTGGTAGGTTACCACCATCTTGATATGCATCGCCCATCCACCATCTTGGAAGACAATGCCCAAAAGCAATTGGCCTTTGACTTGCGACCTTGAAAACCAAAATTCGAGAAAAATGCATAAAAATCAGCAAGTATAATACATTACAAACTACTGCTGCAACGTTATATGCAGACTACCTTGACCTTAACCCCATGATCTTGAATGACCTCGAAAACCAAAACTCGATAAAACATGCATAAAAGTTAGCAAGCACACTACATTACAAACTACTTCCGAAATGTTAGATGCATAATACATCGACCTAAACCCCATGACCTTGAGTGACCTTGGTAATAAAAACTTGAAAAAATACACAAAAGTCAACTAGCATAATACATTACAGGCTACCACCACCATATCAAGTGTTTCTTCTCAACATTTTACCGTGAACAGCCTATAAAAAAATCCCCTTGGAACACTGCACACCTAGCGTCGTAAATGTTGCCTATGCCAAACTCTCCTGTGAGGAACCGCGTTTTGTTCCTAATCTGAATAGAATTGATCTTAACTGCACTATAAATCGGAATCAGTTATTTTTTACTGATAGTCATTTGAAACTGCTCCATCCGGAATCTGTAGAAAAAAAAATCACTAATTCATCAGTTAAAGAAATATACTAATTCAAGCAGTAGAAAACTACTTATTTATACTTGTTATTAATAAATAAGCACAGAGCATTCCTATGCGATGTAAGTTTGGTACGATTTATTTTGTCGCAGAACACGCACAAAAACGTTTTTGGACGTGGTTGGGTTCGAACCTTCGCCCAAAAAGCAGAGCATGCTGAAGCTTGCATGATCAGCCATATCCACTAACCTATTTTACCACTGCCAAATGTGTGCTCGTATTATGGGCATTGAACCACAAAATGTAATGTCAAATAATGCTGTAAGTTCCGTGATGTGAAAGTATTTATTTTTGCCAAAATATATACATTTCCTGCCTAAGAACGTCTTTGCAAAGTTCGAAAGTCTATCTATCTTTAGTTTAGTTCGAATTCTGTGCTTTAAAAGATAAATATCGTGGTTTCAATATACGAGGGTATCGGTGTCCACTAGTATCCGCCATTTTAGGCGTCAGATTTAAACTGGTATTTTTAGTGGCAGAGAGATCAGTGATAATTTTACTGACTCGATAGTGCGGTGATTCATTGAGAAAGGTTGATTTACACCAACAAAAGTCTTCTGGTCTCTGGAAGTTTACATATCAAATAATGAGGAAACGAAAAATTTTATAAAATATTGCATTGCCTCTAACATACCACTGTCTAATTAGCACTAGTCAATCTGTCTTTTCAAAATAACAGTTTCATCCTGTAAAATCTCGTTGGATTGTAAAATGGCAGATACATATAAAACACCGACAACACCCGTTAAAACCGTTATATTTCTCTTTTAGAGCACACAATCTGAAATAAAATTAACTTTGAATGACTTTCGAGTCTTACAAAGACATGTAGGTACCTACGTACGCATAATATATGTATATTTCGACAACATGAAGTAGGCCTACTTTGAAATTACGAAACTTACAGCCGTTCGCCAGTGTAAGTTTATGTTACTACGTAAAAGCGAGACTGTTTATCTTAGTGGCAAAGTAGCACAGTTGATAGAACGTCAGCCAAAAGAAACAAGAGAATGTGTTGCTTTTTGGGGGCTGGTGCGATACCAACCACTTCCAAAATTTCCTTGTACATGTAATAATTTTGTTTTGCCACAAAATAATTGCACTTAATTTATTTCAAACCGTAATGCACGGTTTTTTTAATCCTTGTGATTTTTATTAATCGACCTTAAATAACTGATTTTCTACTGTTTGTATCAGTGGATTTCTTTTAACTGAAGGGATTATTAGTTTTCTTCTTCTACTGATTCCGGATGGAGCAGTTTCAACTGACAATCAGCAAAAAATAACTGATTCCGATTTAGAGTGGAGTCTAGAAAATTATACCGTAGGAACAAAGCATTGCATGTGTGATTATACACTATCTACCAAAAAGTAATTGGGCACCCGTGAAGATAGGTAATTCAGTACGTCAGTTGACTTGTGTTTCACGGCCTTCGGCGTAGGACCGCTGGTGTTTGTCCATGGTAGCATGCAAACAGAGGCTTATTGTAACATTCTGGATAATGAAATGCTCCCAACATTGTGGCGTTTTCACGGAATGGACCCATGTTACTTCCAGGATGACAATGCCAGGTGCCATGTTTCAAGGGCTACTATGCAGTGGTACGCCGACAAAAATGTTCGCCGATTGGACTGGCCCGCCCAGAGCCCCGACATGAACCCTACAAGACATCTTTGGGGCGAATTTTATCGCCGGGTGAGGGCTCGTCAGGCGCGGCCAAATCCATTGCTCAACTCATGGAATGGTTACAAGAGGAATGGCGACGAATTCCCGTGGATGTCCTGCAAACACTCGTAGAGAGTATGCCAGACAGAGTGGCTGCTGTTATAGCGGCAAGAGGTGGCCCTAGGAGATTCTAACGGGGTGACAACCACCGAGCAAACATTGCGGACAGGTGCCCAATTACTTTTTGGTAGATAATGCGTTTTGCATAAGAACCATTTTCACTAGGCATTACGAACACACTTATTTTCTCAGTGTTTTTATTCAAAATAATTATAAATTAAATATTATGTACAATACAGAAATAAAAACAAAATTTCGTTTTAACCCAAAATAAAATACTTTTGTGTTAACACAAGTATGAGACGCTTGTGATACACGGCATATTAAGGAAACAACCAAACACGCTATACCTTGAGTGATTTTTCGAAGGTTTCATTTTAAAAAAAGTGCGAAGAAACCGCGAACTGACTATAGCTTCAGTTTCTGCATGTGGGATGGCGTTCACTCAGAATTAATTTTTTTGCATGCCTGCTATTGCATTAATTGTGGCGACCCGCGCGTCGCATCATCGCGAATTCCCCCGTCGTCTTCCAGGAGCCGGGTTGTTTGGCCGCGACGTGTCGACCTTGCTTCAGCGCCGACGGCTGTCCTCGCGGAGCGTTTCCCAGCAGGAGGGGCAAAGGTCGCTGGCACCTGTCCTTCTTTCTCCCGGCCTGGGGCGCCTCCAACCAGCACCCCAGCGACCCTGATCTTTGGCGCCCGAGGACGTCCGCTTAGTTACCTCCGCCGCCTCCGCCTGATCCCAGACAAAAACTTCGCCGACGAAAAGATTTAGCATTGCGTCGTCACACGCGATGCTCATTGGACTTTGACGATGAACAATGCAGACAACTGACGGTCTGTGACTACACTGAACGCAATGACGTCGTCGGTAACCGAAGAGAAACTGTGTTCGGCGCTCCGCCGTCACGTACGCTAGAGTATCGTTGGCCAACGAAGTAAATCGTTAGGCTAAGGCCACACGTGCGTGATTTCACGCAGCCAGCAATATGGACCGCAGCAATTGCAATGAGACAGGCCAGACGCAGCGTAAATTCCCGCAGAAGAAATGTGCGGGAGACACGTTCCATTTCTTGGGCGGGAATTCTCGCGTGTGTGTCGTCGTAGCCTGGCCACACGCGCGGGAAAACACGCCACGCGCGCAAGTATCCAGCATATATTGCAGTGAAACATAGAACCATTATTGTGTATCGAGTGATGTTATATGCAAAATGAAAGTATATATTGAAGTGATCATTTTGGAGGTGCAAAAGCACCAGTGGTACAAGAAACAAGGAATATAAAATCCGAGATAAGAAGAGAAGATTCTTGAATGTCGGTATCTGCGGCTGTAGTGGGAGAAACGTGGACCGAGTTGGACGCAGAGAACAAGTCCATATGTGGTTGAGTACTTGTAGCACAAACACTTTAATACTGTAGCAGTTATTAGTAAATAAGGCATATTATGTATTCCTATTCACCATCTACAACAAAAACACCTTCTCCTTCACCTAACTCTCTACTTCTACCAGCAATCTTGATCCTTCGTCAGAGAGACCTACCTTCACCTTCTACCAATCAAATCATGGAATCATCTCCCATTGAAAGTAACGGGGGATCCGACGAGGACTCTTTCATCTCATTGTTTACTTTAGAGGTTTCTTTATCACACATTTTTATTGTACTTTCATGTCTGTTTTGTTTGATGTTGTTGCATATCGGCAATGTTAATTAGCGCTTGGCACAATAAATCATTCCTTAATGTTATTACGAGTTTTTCATCTGCTCTAACTCATTCCATCATTACTGTGTTTTTTTTTAATATCACGTCCTTCACAATAAACAATGGCGTTTAAAATGAGTTGATGGACATTCTGTACTGTTCAAAAAATTTCTCTGGATTTTCTTTCAGTTTCGTATATTTTGCCGAGATTTCACTTAATATGGGATGGACCCAGTATTTTCTCTGATGTCGAAGACGACGCAGCCTATGAATAACAAACGCTGCACATAATATAACAACTGCAATTTTAATGATGTTCTGTTTATAATTAACGAGCCGCACTTCGAAGATGTTTGCCAGTACACACTACAAGGTGCACATTGTCACAGATCATCGCAGCGTGAAAACACGCATGAGCCCAAGCGTGAAAACACACACGTGTAGCACAGTTGATTGCGGGCACTTTTTTGGTCGTGATTTCACGCTTAACGCAGCTTGAAGTCACGCACGCGTGGCCTTAGCCGCACACTTCGATCGAACACTACGTTGAGAGGAGTTCGTGATCAGCCTCCTGGGGACACAGCAGTTGATAATGCAGGGGTGAAACAGACACGTAACACCACCAATGCCAGTAATCTTACCCCCAGGTGGAGTTTACCCCCAGGTAGGAAAGGACCGACACCCTCGCGATCGAGGCAGGAAAAGAACGCACTAAGTACATCATTATACCATTGGTGAGATGTCTGCACAGCGGAGTTCCCTGTGGAAAGAAAGGGCAAATGTTCAGAATATGGGCTTTCCGAAAAAATAAAATTTCTTCTCGGAAAGTGGTATAATTCCACTCTATAATTACACAGAACACGAATTTACTACGCATGAAAATAATTTCTGTGGAAACTCCAAGCTTCGCTGATGCGTAACCTCTTCGTGGTCACCACCTACAAAAACAGCCAACGTGCCTTAAATCACTGTTTTGGGGATTAACGCCCCTGCTGGTGCTGAGGACTCTGGCTGTGCGTAATGTTTGGCTACACTTGAACAGTAATTTTATTTGCGAAGGGGTTACATTTGATCCTTAAATTGTTACTCTACCAAGGGACACTGTCTGGCGAGAAAGTGACGAGGGTAACGCTCTCGGGAATTAGTATCAACCTAATGTATTTTGTTCGGCCGAGGGTTGTAAACATTGTTATACTGTTGTCGCGGTTGTCAGCGGGCCGTAAACTCCAGATGCACACGCTGGCAAAATGGCCTCGCTGACGAGCAACATTTCAGAACACCGTTCGCCAATCAGCGCCAGGTACCACTCGACCAAGGTCGTGGGGCTGCTGTGTCTGAGTGGTTAGACCAGTCGCCTCCCACCATGGTTAACCGGGTTCCATTCCCCTGCCGGGTCACTCCCGAATTTTCACATGTGGGAATCGTGCGGATATTACGGATTAAAACACTTTCTACTTATCTCCCAAGAATAAGAAAACGTGGGAAACATTAATTTTGCTTTTACGGAATTGTTTTTGGAAATTTCAAAAATATGCGTTTGCGTAAACCAGAAGCATTGTAATTTACTTTCAGCTTTACTATAAAAATAATTAGATTATTAATTTTATCTACTATTATTAACATTTTCAGAACGTATTAAATCTGGGCAGTTTTTGGCAGAATGCTATGAAATTATATATATTCTTCTTCAGCACCCATAACTAGAGCTAGTGATTTTTCGCGAAAAAATATGGTTACAAGCTAGACTTCAATACTATAAGCACCCAACAATAGTTTGTATATTGCCATTGGTTGCTGTCTGCTTGAGAAGGCGTTTTCATATCTGGCCGTGCCGCCACTTAGAATTCGGCAACATCGGCACGGCTCATACGTGATTCGTGTGCAGACAGCTAACACGTGTCAAAAAATAATTCAGCCAACCAAGATAGGTAAACGACACTACAGTGTTTTGGAATACAACATGTCGTGAAATCTTTTCGCGAAATTGCACTACCTCTACCCATAACTCCAGACGCGAGTGAACTGCTGTTGGATGGGGTATCTGAAGGGCACAGGAAACGCTCAACTCGAGCACGACTAACCCAATATGGTATTCGCGAGAACGTGGAGAGCGAGTAACCGCAGTCCAGTTAGCATAGGAGTAGTCACTCGACCACGAAGTGGAGTTCCAGTAACTAAGGCGAGCAGAGAGTTCTGCCGTCAAGGACGAACGTGCGGTGATCCGTTTCGAAGGTTGCCGATTTGCCCTCTTCAGTCCGGCACTGTGTGTCCAACTCACACCCGGGTTCTGAACGCAGGTCGCGGAAACTTCACTGTAAGATATTTTTTTTCTGGTAAACTTCCTCAATTGTAACGGAATTTTCTAACCTATACACTGTGTGGTAATAATACCGCACATCAAGCTGCAGATATAGGAATGTTTGGTATCGCTACTGTACAAAGTTGGGAACTTCCCTATACATTTGACTGTTTCCTGGGCAAATGTAGGAACGCCACAATGAATGTATAGGGGAAAGCAGTGCCATTCCTGCTTTCTCACAAAGTGTATACACTGGCATGGTAAATTTCCGAATAATTTCTTAGAGTGTAGACGGAGTTTGGAATTCTGTAAACCCAAGACATTATCAACAAAAAAAAAAAAAAAAAAACGTAAACTAGAGACACCGACAACATTGAACTGCATTTTCGTCAAGGAAAAGTGATCGACACACAGACACAGACATATGTATATATATATATGAGTAAAATACATAAACTCGATGGGACTTGGACACCATTACATTTCTGAAGTCACGTATAAACAATTTAAGGGCTGTTCACGCTATAGTGGACACTTTTGAAATCAACCTTAGAAAAAGTTACTGCCCCTGCTTGCATATATTTTAACGGGCGCCCTGAGTGTTATGCGCCCTCTAAAGTTGGTAACGATGGAGGGAAAGTAGTTCCATAACTTAAAGGTGACTAATAAAAGTGTCGATGAACATTTGTGATAAGTTAAATTATTTCTTTCGCTTTATGTTTCTTTTTAAACAGCGAAATATGAAAATGAACAGATTTGATAATATTTTACTTTTTCAATAATTTTACAGTTACACTTGACCGAAGCATGAATAAAGTGATGAGGCCCATGACAATGTTAATTTTACATAAGGTGGAAGAATACACTACGTGCATACAAGTAGATCTTAAGCAGGGCTTTCAAAAATGCTCATTTCGCTGTGAACAGCCTATAGTACTATATACTTCCTGAAGAGTAGTCTACGACTCATGTAGATAGGTGGATCCAGGATTGACTGCTTGGAGAGACCACTTGCGACAGTTTATTGGTTGGGGGGGGGGGGGGGCAATATGAGAATGCATGCATTGGAAATTACGTAACTGAAGGATTTAGGTTAGCAAGAGGTAGCAGTAATTGTATTACAAAAAGTCTGGAATAAATAAGTTTATAAATAGCGTCTCAAAATATTTTTCACATCGTAGAAGCTTGAAGCATAAAGATTTTTAGTAAAATGATTTTTGCAACATGATTTTTTTTGTAATCACATTTCAGAAAAGTAAGTTACGATACCTGTTTTTGGAGCCCATGAGTAATAAATTTGAACAGGCTGAAAATATAACGCAATGGAAAATTGGAGGAATTTATTTAATTATTTATTTGAAGTTGAAACATATTATAAACGTCACTTAGAGTTTAATTTTAACCTTATCTGTAGATATAAATATTTGCGAAAAATTGCGTGTTCAGTAAATTTAAAAATTCTTAAGACATATTCTGAACTGAAGTTTTGGTGGCCACGATATTTACGCCTGCCAATTCATGTGGCAAGCAGGAGGCAGAACTGGCCGGTCGTTCGTAATTAACACTACACAAGACTGAAACATTTAGTTTTGTTAATTGCGAATTGCGAGTACGGTTAAATCAAATGAAATCCTTAAATTATATTGACAGGAAATTCTGAATGAAAATAAACAATCTTAATTCAAATTTTTTTTTTGCTGTCGTAACTCTGTCTGCGCCACAGAAGAGAACTGGAAACACTACACGTATATATATAAATAATAGTCCTCGTTACAATGGCTGAGAAAAATTCTTACAGCAGCATTTAGGCCTAATCCCGGTTTCGTACCTGTAACATTTATAGATTTTCCTTTTGAGTACGCTAGCACCAAATAACTACTACATGCACATAATGGCTCACAGAAAAAATTTACACTGAATTTTATTCAAGTTTCTGCTATCTTAATTCGGTTTGGCGCCCAACTGCAGTGAGGGAGTTCTGGATTCCGGTGACAATCCAGCGATAATTGTTACCTATCGGCAAAAATCCTAACCGTTTTAGAAAATGGCAGCTATACGCGACGTTGATTTCGAAAGTACACCTAGAATGATAATGTACACCTTGTGGGTTAGAGTACTCAAACGAATTGATCCTAACACAGTGGAGGGATGGCGAAGTAGAAAGATGTGTATACAAAAAAAGTGAATGCTCGCAGGTGTAAGACACTCGGTACACTCGGAGTTTCTTGTGGGGCCTCCACGACACTGCAAATCCTGTAGTGAGAGGAATGTTGCCTACCTACAGGCGTTCCTCAACTTGTTTACCTATCTGGCCAAAATTTAAGTTATGTTTCACAATATGCTAATTCATATATTATCGATATACTGCATGCCTTCCTGCTTTCATTTCCAACAAACTTTCGCAAACACATTCAAGACGAACGTTCGCGTATTAGCAGCGGACAGAAGTTTGTAGTTACATCGCTAACAAATATTTGAATGCTAAAGTTTTTCTTTGATTGCGCTCCCAAATGAACTTTAATGGTTAATTTGCAAAGTTTATTAACACCCTCGCCTTTGTCCCTCGAAGCTACGCTGGGGAACGAGAGAACTTGTTTACTAAACAAACTTAAGTTGTCTTGCAAGAACGGCAGAACGCGCGTGGTTTACCGGGATTCGAGAGTAGAAACTCGGTCCAAGTGTGACAGCTTAGCGACCTTGACCACGGAGGTTACCTGGAAGAATAAAGGCTGCAGTCACAATACCTCGACGAATCCGACACGTGGACATCCCCGACGCGACGAAATTTGAGTAGCAGACAATGGAAATCAAGGTTACTGTGACTTCAACCCGACAAAATTGCGGCCCAGACAGCCCGAAAATAGTAGGTTCTATTTCTACTTTCCGTCGTGTCGGGCTCTTCGAAGCGGGCAAAAAATGTGAATACAACATTATAAAACAAAATTTCGTACACATTTCCCTACTGTAGTTTCTGTTTGCTTTTAAATACATTTTTTTTCTCTTGTATAAATTCAAATTTTGTCAAAATAAAATAATTATTCGCTTTATCGTGAGCTTTAAAAAGTACATATTGGATATTAATAGGATAACTTGCCGTTTTAGGATTTTCCAACAGCCAACTAACACACTTGTCGGGAAAATTTTGTCATGGTATTACGAACACTGAATAAAACATAATGTGAAATTCCGTCGAGCTCTGACGTCGTGTCGGTGCGTCATATCGTGTTAGTCGGGCTATTGTGACTCCAGCTTTATACATATGAACATAAAACCGTTGTTTCAGCAAACACATTTTTTTTCCTATTATCGACAATTTAAGTTTCTTCCAAGTATATATAATATTTCAAAGACTATGCTAAATTTTAATAACATGAAAACACATCGTAATAAGTGTTGTAAATCAGTGTCAAACGTACTCAGTTTCTGGCTGATAATATTATACTATGCGAACTGACACTTGAACACGTGAAATAAGAAAATAGATACACTTTTTTTGCTTTAGCGGAAGATCTCTTGAACATGATGGTGGAGAAAATGACAAGGTATGTAACTAGGAGAACGGGCATGTGTTTGTGTTTTAGTATGTCAAATAGCAAACTGAAAGTATAATATTTCCTAGCTGTAAGAGTCTAATAGCAAACAATTATAACATTTTGTTCAAATTAGCACATGCAGGAACACAAATATCAGCTGTACACAGTTTCAAGACCGTAATTGTTATTTTACCAAAAATTATTTTTTGAAATCTATACAAGATGCGATTCTTAAAGCTACAAGTAATCACAAAGGCTCACTCATATAGCCTATTCCTCAATGACGCTGTTGGCTGGCTACTTTACTCAGCAGGTTACATAGGCGACATTTTCATTAAAATAAATCCTTGGTTTACACATGAAAACTTCAAAGTCAACATTAGTGAATAACATCGATTTTTGCATTGAGAAAACGCCACGTTTCTGTACCATTGCTTATTGATATTTTTTGTTTGGTATCCTGGGCCGTGAAGATGAGGAGGAGGGGGAGGGGGCATTCAAGCGTCGCCCCCATCTCGCTGGATCTACCCTCGTTTACGTCCAAAGGTGCGTAGGACAGGATCCCAGATATGATCGATGACTAGAGACCTGTATACTCGTCATAATGTTTACTATGATTTAATGCAAAAAAATTTCAATAATAATGTAGGAAGTAAGTTTTATAATTGATTTTATGTGCGTCCATTTGTCACAAACAGTTATGGCTGAAGATGACGTAAATAAATTTAATTATAAAAGTGATATGATTCATTATTACTATGATTTTATTACACATGATAACAGTAAATATTTTGACGATCTTTCATTAAGAAGATTTTCTTGTAAATTCTGCTTTCCGAAGCATCCAATATGGAAATGCATCTAAATGCTGTTTAAAATGCGGACCCTATCGAACGATTAATTTTTTTTTTACATTTAAAAAGTATAATTTAGTAAAATATTTTGTAATGTTGTAAAATGTATACATTAATCATTCATGTACAGCATTAATCGCACTTTTCTGACCATTTCTAAGGTGCCTGTACTAATCTATTTTGAGTTCTTCACGTTGTCAGTCCGGTAGAGTGCTCGTTAGGCAGTCTCTTTCCCTCTTAAAAAGAACTGAACAATTCTGGGGCTTTATCACCGGGCATAAATTCATTCTACATACCCTAGAATCCAGTGAGTCGATGTTAGATAGCTCGGAAGTATAGTGACCGAATCACTTACGGACAGCCTAGAAGTTGCAGCCAATTGACAAACGTAACTCACGTGGAAATAAAGAGTGCTCTAAAATATAGCAGACTACCAGATGAATCCGTGAGATTCCCGCGCCTCTATCGATGACACTGAAATAAGGTGAACGAGAGGGCCAAGGCAGGACACAAAACTCGGACGAGTGTTCGTCCGACCGTCATTTGGCCGCTCTGGGCGTCCGTAGTGTAAGAGGCCAAAGTTGGCAGGATGAACGGAGGACGTGAAAGGATGTACACTTCCAAAAGAATGCGTACACAATGGTCACAGGTCACAGACGTTTGTACATGGCCAAGAATGCGCAAGTCACCAATATTCCGTAACTCAGATTTCGGAATTATCTTTTCGCACGAGAATATATTATAGGGGACTGAGCAATAGCAATGGCAGTAGTTTGTTTGAAATATGCAATTGAAGGGCTGTAGGATTATGGGACGGGAAAAAATTTTCCAAAGGTCTACTAACAGGATTATCTGCCATACTCTGCGAACGAAAACTATTCTTAAAACACGCGAACATATAACTATATTGACACCAAGCACCATCATTTTTACTAACCTCACTATTCATTCCGCCAATATATCTGATAATCCTTCTTGGTCAATGTCTTCTCCTTCTGCAGTGTCTTCGAGGCATAATGGGATGTTTCGATTCAGTGGTGTGTCATCTCTTACGACGCTGAACAAACTGCATACACGAGAGTTCCTAATGAACCCAAGCTATAGAAACCCCATGCCATATTAAGGAGTCATCGCTAGCCAGTACACTTCCTTGTCGACATGCAAGATACATGGATTCGTGGGTTTTGTACACGCGCGGACTCTCATACCTGCTCCTATAGTTGTTAAATGCGGCTCTCAGATCAGGCTTCACGTTCCCGGTGTCCAGTGTAGCGGATTTCCCGAGTCCAGAACACATGCATAGTTCCGTGTTGTATAAGAGCGTTGACTCCTTAAGTTGATGCCATGCAAAGGACACTGCGCTAGTCCTCAAGAAGATATCCGCCGAGGTCCTAGTGTTAAATTCCTGTGACAGTAAGTGGAGTTTTGCATTCCTGTAGCACTTCCAGCGCTGATCATGTGCACCCAGGCGCACTTTTTTCTCTAGTCGAGTTAGACCCTTGAAATGGTCGAGCGTGAAACCCGAAACTTTAACTACAGCTATTCGCCGAAATACCCATCTGAAGAGCTCTTACTAGAACACCGAGTCGAGGATCGTTTAACCCCTGAACACATTATCCCGAGTATGCTCATTTATTTACGACATACTGCAAAAAATTCAACATCATGATCATTGCTGAGCAATCAGGTACCGACACCAATAAGGACATGTCTTTTATGATACGCCGACACTTTATGATTATTGCATGTTACCTTTATAATAGAGCTAGTAACTCTTCTCATAAGGTCCATTATTGTGTAAGTTGTTATTAGAACTTAGTAAATACATGCAGCAGTTCGAGTGAATTATTAATGCGGACAATAAGGCCTTAAAACACGATATAGTGGAAGCTGCTGCTTCTCGACGCTAGAAGTTCAACGAGCTTCCACAGATTTATATAGGCTTTATATAGGCCTACATATGTGGATGACGCTACATTTGACGCTTAGTGGAAGCCTGCCATGTAGTTCGCAGGGACTCAGTTATCCTGCTTTAAAGTCATTCGTACGGACGGTTTGCAACTTGTCTGAAGAATATGTAATTGAGCAATGATTTGTCACCACTGTAAATAATCTTTCATGGTCATCAAATTGGTATATGAAATTAACTTATGTATTACCCTTAATTTACATATAATTTCATGACTTAGAATAGTAACTTTTGTTGCAACGACCAATTTTCAACAAATTTGTGAAAATTGACGAAAAAGTTCGTATTATGTTGCTATCATAAATCCCCGCTATTTTCAAAGAATTTTCACAGACAATTTTTCGCAGATGGAGATCTATGTAAACACTTAACGCTCTCAGTGATAGAATTGCATAAAGCAGCCTTATTCAGCACACATTCTGGAAGGAATAATTTCTAAGACTATGTCTCAGTGCCATGTTGTATTTTTTAATTTATTATTATTTATGTGATAACAGAGCATTGTATGTTTACATTTCAATGCTGGGTAGATATAACTACTCCACAATTAACATAACACAATCAAAATATCAAGAACCATAAAACTTACAGTAAAATTTAAGTAGAAAATTCGTAACAGATCGTAAAATATAATATCAGTATAATGATAAATTGACAATCGAAAACGTAAGTTTTGCGTAAATAATGACCCTTTTTTAAATTCCTAAACCAATGAAAAGTTTGCGTACCAGTCTACAAAAGCAGCGTTTCTTTCAGTGTCAATGTGTGCATTATTGGCAAAATAATCTGTATGATGAAAAGTAAGCTCATTTAAAGAATGTATTGAAACATTAAAATAAACAAGAGTCTAATATGTACAGTACATTGTATTTGACGTAATTTAATATAACTGTGGTGTAAATTATTACCATTCTAGTTTCTTCTGTCATAGTTATAATTATATTTACATACACGAACTATAACCATACCTCCTAAAGCTACAGACTAAATTGAATTATTCGCTACTGATTTCTCTTAATTATGCACAGTAGCACTAAAGGAGAAATTATAATTAAATCAGTTCCACTTCGCTGTTTACGTCCTTCAGCTTGTGTCACTCAGATTAGCTTCTGTTTTTACTCAGAACAAGTAAATTTTCTAGATCCTAACAACTCTGTTGGTACAGTCTTTCTATAGCAGATCCCATCAGTTAAAACACTAATTTTTTCCCTAGCAGTTTCCAGGATACCCTGCAACGAAGTGTTACGAAATTTTGGTATTTTTGCTGAGATCAAACGCAGTTAAAATTTAAATGTATTGATACGTCATTTGATTGAAGACGTTGGAGTGGGGTAATCAGTGTTGACACCAAGCTGAATAGCTTACAGGCTGTTCACGGGAAAGTGAGCACTTCTGAGGCCCAAGTTACTTTTTACTTTCAGCCATTTTTTTTTATCCTTTAACCAATTTTTAAAATAAATATTGAAATGTGAGTAATAAACGCAGTGTGTATATTACACCGCTCTCGGAATTTAACGTCTGAGGACAACATAGACTATATTTATTGACTATTATACCAAATGAGAGGGCTTTCAAAAGTGCTCAAATTACCGTGAACAGCATATGTCTAAATGCGCATTCCGTAGCATGGGAAAACTTCTTGGTCTGAACTGTTAGATTTATCCCACTATATTACGAAAAATGTCTAGTAAAATATATTTAGAAATCGAGAACAGTTCTCTCAAATTATTGGAAATTTTCGTAAATAATACTGTAATTAGTGGTTGGACCAAAATTTCCGCAAATTCACGGAATTAGACACTTTTTTTTTTTAACAAAGGAATTGCATCTACCTTTATTGGATGGCCTGATCGGAAGTAACACCTTTGAAAATCACCCCGGCAGGCTTAGTATGTACCGCAAACGCTAGTTAGCTTCGTGCGCAAACCGTGCTTGCGTCGACTTTGCGTTGAAAGTGATTCTGTACCAGAGACTTTGCGTTGAAAGTGATTCTGTACCAGAGACTTTGCGTTGAAAGTGATTCTGTACCAGAGACTTTGCGTTAAAGCTTCCGTGCGTCGACGCAAGCGTGAAGCAAACATTGAAACAAATATGCCAGAGTCTCGCGGGGCCTCGCAAAGACAACGGATCTTTCGCGTTTCTTGTCGTACTCTTTATATAAATATTCTCTGTGGTCTCCGGATGACCGTAGGATAATTCTGCGACTCGTAACACCGCTCACATGATATTTAGTTCGTTGAAATGTGTGTGTGTGTGTGTGTGTGTATATATATATATATATATATATATATATATATATATATATATATATATATATATATATATATATATATATATATATATATATATATATATAACCTATCGTTGGTAGTTGACGAAATGTGGAGAATCTCGTCATACAACTGTAGATACCCATTTAGCGGCGCTACCCATTCACAAATTTACGAGATGAATTTTTGAATACTATTTCGTGTAATCAGTGAAATGGTATATGACGAGTGCCAAATGTTGGCTCGAAGATGCCAAAGGGCGTAGTTATTGAGACGTGCCGAAGGTCTAATTCATATATTACGTACAAAACACAATCAATTTTTTGTAACAGTGTAGTGTGTCTGTGAATATGGTCTCGACGTTCTGAAGCCTAAAACCATCCACGAAAACAAATGTAAAAATGTCCTTAAATAAAAACGTGTAAGCTGATTGGACAAAATGCAGTGGCATTTCAAGTTACATTTTTGTTTCCGAAAGGGGTGTTTTTATTCTTAATGCTTTACGAAAACGCGTTTTCGCTACTTTTAAAATTAATTGTGTAGCAAAAAAGTGAAAATAAATTTAAACAACTTATAAATCAAAGTTTCTTCCCCATTTACACAACAGTACCTATTATTTTGAATGTTGTATGAAATCAAGGTTAATAATAAATAAACATCTGCACACCTAAAAAATTGTTAGGCAATTTACACAACAGTACCTATTATTTTGAATGTTGTGTGAAATCAAGGTTAATAATAAATAAACATCTGCACACCTAAAAAATTGTTAGGCAATTTACACAACAGTACCTATTATTTTGAATGTTGTATGAAATAAAGGTTAATAATAAATAAACATCTGCACACCTAAAACATTGTTAGGCAATTTACACAACAGTACCTATTATTTTGAATGTTGTATGAAATCAAGGTTAATAATAAATAAACATCTGCACACCTAAAAAATTGTTAGGCAATTTTATTTGAAAAAATAGAAATGGCATATATACAAAAGAATTATGAACAAGTTTAAGGACTACAAGCTATTCAATTAATTTTTAGTATGTTAAGCAGTATATTAATACGCCAAAATTAGCATAGGCCATTTGTGTGAATCGAATGGGTTTATAATATACCTTGTGTTCGTGGCTTGAAAGGCAGTTAATTAATCATGCAACAATTTAAAAATAATTTAACCATAGCTTTCTGCAGTGGACTAATGATTGCTAAAATTGATTTTCCAGCAGAAAGCGAAACACATTTATGCCACAAATGTGCTCTAAATAAAACTGGAACTGTTTAGTGGAATAAAAAATTATATCGTAGGCCTAAATCATAGTAACCTAAACTGCATATCTATAATAGTTACCACATGGACAATTTCTACCGTTAAACATACCCGCGTTTTAAATAAATGCTAAAAAAAATATGTATCTAATATGGAATGTCTGTGGCATTACTGCTTAAGAGTTATTTGGAGCTGCGCGTCCAAGGTCAATAAGCAAGGGAGCAATACGGTCGACACTAACATGCACTCCTAGTGTATCATCGCTCCTACGCCCAAGACGTGCAGTGTTTCCGTCGTGGCGCTGTACTCTGCAATTAAGTTTTATTACACGGGATGAAGGCCCACAGATTAGACTACGTCCGTATCTTTGTACTTTCCTCTTGTCGTTTAAGGAAACTGCACAGGCAAGCTTTAAAAATGCGATATTTGATCATCTTCACGAATCTTTTTCTCCACGAATATACTAAATATGACAGAAGCAAAATAATAGGGACATAGATAATTGTTTTTTTTTTTTATCTTTTCTGACAAAAATTTGTATTTGCAAAACATTTATTTACCGAGATACGCGTATTCGTGCAAACAACTTTTTCTCAAAAAAAAAAAAATTTGCAGGTCCATATCATTATTTAAGTATATTGTGCAACTCGATCGTTTAATCTGTTTTACTGCAGACGTTTGCTAACATTTCACACATCAATATGTTGTATTGTTTACCAAACATACCAATCAATGTGAATTAGTTTGAGAAAAATAATCGCCAAGAGATAAACATATAAGGGGGCATACTTAAGCAGAGCTAATTTTCTCATTTTCGTTGCGAAATAAGGTATTTTGCGACAAAAAGGCAGCAAGGGACAAGTAAATATTTAGCCACTCTTCTCCTTTTTTACAGTTTGCTTCCCTCAGAAATTTAATTTTACCTGACCTGATCATCATTTAAATTACATGTGTCATTATAGAAAAAGAAATATATGATATGTAGTACTGAAGATGTACATAAATACTAAAAATAAATTTTACAAGTAGTTTTTGCACAATTTAAAACTAAGCAAAATTTTTTTTTTTCAATACCTTAACAAAGTAGTCATCAATAAAGGTGAACCAGCGTCTTTAGTGAAGGGAGTAATGCGACCCTGATGCTCACAGTTTCTAAGACACTGGCTATACTCGAATTTTTTGTAGACATTCCACCATTAAATTTAAGTGATAACTGCTGAGAGGCACATTATGCACATCAAGACAATATGACTCCATGCACGTTGAACACCAGCTCATTGTTTTGCTCGTAGAGTGACTGCGTACACTGTAAAAAAATATGTGTTACACATACAATTCCTTGGTAATTTTTCATTTTGTATGTGTAATTTGTAAAAACAACTACTTTATGTGTAATTTTACACAAATGTTCTTAATAATACAGAGAGTACTGCATGTATTAGGTGTAAATACATGTATGTAAGGCTTAATAAACACAATGTTGGTGTTAATTTACACATTTTGATGTATGCGTAAAAAAACACCTACTCACTCTATTAAAACCTCAAGTTAAGTACTTTACTGCTACATGTTCGTTGTATGAATGCCCAATGTTAGTATAGATCTACATATTCAATTGTGTAATTTTACAATGACCGTGTGTGTGTAAACTTGCACTATATTCTGGAGTATCTGTGACCGTATATTTACACATACGAATTTTTGGTATTTTACATTCTTATGTGTAATTTGCTAAAACGAGTACAGTATTTGTAATTTTACACCAATGTTCCTGTGAATTCAAATGAAAACAAGTTCTTGTTTAAAACATGCGATCCAGCGGTCGGGAATAGAACTACTTTGAACTCCTTTTGGGTGTTCAAAAGGAAGTCGTAACTCCCGCTGATGGAATAGCCTGACTTTTGTATATAAGTACGAATCCTATGTTATAGTCAAATGTTACTCACATTTGGGAATCAACTTCTTATAACTCTGTTGAATTACCAAGATAAGAAATGCACTTACAAAGTATGTGAATCAACGTGGCGCAATTGTAAAAGAACATATGCCGAAGGTAACATTGCTTAGTAAAACAGTGAAAAATGTACAGAAATCGTGTAATTACGATTTTGTTAGTGAGAAAATACACATATATTGTGGTGAAATTACAATTGCTATGTCTGTGTAAATTTACTTGCCGTGGATAGAAAATACACGAATGTTACAGTTTATTTTCTGCTAAATAGTAATAGTAATTTTACGCCATTCTATGTAAAGTTAGTTGCACAAATTATATGTTATTTTCATAATTTGTAGGCTAAAATTTCTTGGACGTAGAGTAAAAAAAACATTGACATATCTAGGTGTAAAATTACACTGACATCAGTGGAAACACTGCTGCCACATACATTAGTGTAAAATTACGGAAATTTTTTTTACGGTGTATACCCGCTTGGATAACGTGTCAGTGATAGCCGCATCGTGCACTTGTCCCTGTGCTTCAGATGCGGCAAATAACTTTCGTCAAGCGGAAATGCATAAGCCATTCCACCGAATCGCGTGTACCTGCACGTAATTCACTAACTGGGCGCGTGACGAGATGCTAGTGGCAATGACGCAACTTGACGGTTGTCAAAAGCCCTCTCCAATTCCAGGGATCACGGACCGTATTGCCTCAGGCTTTTCCACTACACGAACATTCAACCCATGGGCCCGGTCGTACGTTCGTCACAGTCAATTACGTAATGTGTTTCGCTACTGGTGCTCACATGTGTGTAGGTATAGGCTGTTCACGGTAAAGCGAGCACTTTTTAACCACAAATAAATATACCTTATTGCAGCAAAATAACATATAATAAATATATACATTGCAATGCATATGTTTAAAAGCAGCAAAAAGCTCTAAATAGGATGAAAGGAAACATTAAGAAGGGCCTTAAAAAGTGCTCGATTTACCGTGAACAGCCTATACGTGTTGCGATATCAGAAAATTGATTATGCCCAGTGTACACGGTAGGTAATCGCTACGAGATACGCTAGGTGGGCATAGTTTTACCAATACAATTTTATAATTATTTTATTTATACACAAGGCGTGGATATTCTTTGACTTCTTTACGGGGTTTGAAAAAAAAACCCAATGAACTTCCCATTGGCTCTGAGTATTAAAGGACGATAAAACTGTTACAAATAAAGTACATACCATATATATTATGAATTTGCAACGCGCTTACAGTTTTTGGCGCAGATAGCGAATATGTTAGGACATGTTGCCTACTCAGCCTGCTGGTTTACAAACGACGTTAAGATGCGTATGTCAGCTATCCTCCGTCCACCGAAAAGTTTAATTATTTATGGAGAACGTTGGATATTAGATTTATGGAGGCTTCATTTGTCTGATTCTAATTTATACACCCAACTTTAAATCTTAAATGGCTGCTATGTCTTAACGTTGGCGAAACCAGAGAAAAATGCTCCAGTGCAAAGAAATCAATGTTTATTGAGTAATCCAGAGGCTAAATTTCACATACGTGATGAAGATTCCCGTTGAATTTCAGTGAAGGGAATTTCTCGACTTGACGTCACAAATTAATTTTTTGAGTACAAATAACAGCTGTGCATTAAGCAAGAACCACGTTTTTATTCTTATAACGAATTTGCATCCGGAAGAATTTCAAAAATGATAATAATTACCTCCTGCCATCTTTAATGGCCTATACGAAGTCCGGGCCGCGATGGCTGAGCGGTTAGACTGCTCACCCCCCACCAGGGCGAACTGGGTTCAATCCCCGGCCGGGCCACTCCCGGATTTTCGCAAATGGGAATCGTGCCGGACGAAGTCATTGGTCCGCGGGTTTTATCGGTGATCTCCCGTTCCCCCCGCCCTTGCGTTCAGGTACTGCTCCATTCCCACCTCATTTCACATTCACCGGTTCTCAAGACCTCGTTGTTAAGAGACGCCCAAATCTCTCAAATAAACTCCGCCCTATACGAAGTCATCTCGCTTCACTGGTCGCGGTCGATATTGCCTTTGAATTACCCCCGCATCCTGTCTTCGCGATAGAGTTGTTCCCCGGCGCCCAGCGGGAAGCAAAGCAACCACCACGGTGTGTTTCATCCGGATTGGATGAGCCGTCATCCGAGCACGACCCTGACCCGCCCAACTCCTGAGTCATGGCGAGCGTCTCTCGCGAAGCCAGTTGGAGCAAGACGGGCAAGCCGCCTAGAGAACCAGCACGACTCTGCCCCACTCTCGAACTCGCGCAACTCACCTCTAATTGGACATCCTGCTTGTGCCGCCCACGGACAAAACATGCGGTGGACTGGTTATTCGTATTCTGCATACGTACCCAACATTGTCCTACCCGAAGGAATACAGCAGTCGACAGTGATGCACGCGTTTGTTTATATCTCAATTTTCAAAAGGCAAGCACTTTCATATGAATGAAATACTTTCAACTATAGGTTGTTCACGGTAAACTGAGCACTTTTGAAAGCCCTACTTAATATCTACTTGTATTCACAAAGTGTAACCTTCCACAATACGTAAAATTAACATTGCCATGGGCCTCATCACTTTATTCATGCGTCGGTCAAGCGAAACTGTGAAATAATAAAAGTAAATATTTTACGAATCTGCTTATTTTTACACTAGTATAAAAATCAGAAAGCAAAATAAATAATTTAAGCTACCACGTATGGTTACTTAACACTTTTTATTCGACGTTATGATATGGAATTACTTTACATCCATCGTTACCAACTTTACTGTGCGCATGTCACTCGATGCGCCCGTTAAAATGCATGCTACTAGGAGCAGTGACTTGTTTCTAAATTTGACTTCAAAAGTGCTCACTTTATCGTGAACAGCCCTTATTTGACTTTAACCAAACTGTATTACAAATTGGCTGTAGGAAGTATACACAAATCTCAAAACACTTGTTTGCTTATCAATGTTCTAACTTCAAATCTTATCAATGCGGTTTTTGACAGTCGCGTTGGCAGAAAAGCAGTCCAAAGTTGGGATACAGTGACTCGTCGTGCGCAGCCCGCGAAATCACTCCACCTCACATTTAGTATATGACGCGGACACGCGTCAGACGTTCATTTGATGTCGGCGTCCACATCCGCCGATTGACTTGTCGAGACTCTGGGACCGCTCTTCGTGTCTCGTTAAATCACGGCCTGCTGCAGTAGGTTCCTTAAGGGGACTATGCACTGAAACCTTTCCTGTGAAATCGTTGTTCGCGCGTAAGCGCGTATCTCGGTAAATATAAGTTCTGCGATATGACTTTTTGTCAGAAAAGATAAAAAAAAAAAAGAAACAATTATGTATGGCCCTATTTTTTTTCTCCTATTGACATATTAAGTGTATTCTTGGAGGAGAAAATTCGTGCAAATTGTCAAATATCGCATTTTTATAACTTGCCTGTGCAGTTTCCTTACGCTGCAAGAGAAAGTGCAAATATACGAACGTAGTTTAATCTGTGGGCTTTTATCGCGTGCAATAAAACCCCTATGTTTGCCGATATAATTTGAGCAGTACAGCGTTGCCACGGAAATCATTCAAGTTGTGTATCGACCAGTGATAATGGGCACTGGCTTTCAAGATGGTGGACAGGTGATGTCTACCAATAAGGCGGTCGCATACCAAGATGGCTGACTGGGTATGGGCGAGGTGGTGGAGGCCAGCCAACTAATTTGTTAGGCGAGGGGATTTGGGGGAGGGGGTGACCTCGTGACATTAAATTTTTTAATCATCTTTAATAATTTGTTAACCATTTTTAACAATAATTTTTTGTAATACTATAATAATTTTTAATAATATATTTTTAGTATTTTTTCAATAATTTTAATAATAAATTATTAATGATTCTTTATAATAATTTTTCTTATGTTTAGATTTTTTTTTAATTTTTCAAAATTTCAATTCAAAGGTAAAAATAAAAGGTCATGGGTCAAGGTCAAGAGTCATCTGCATACGATATGGATGCAAGATTGCTGACAACCAAGATAGCTGATGGTTTGGTTTGACTCGGATCCTGGATCCTTGTGTTGATTTGGCATATGGTATGCCTATAAAACCAATATGGCCACATCACTGCTCTGTTGGGCCCAAATAATATCCCTCAAATTACTTAATTGGGCTAAATTAGGATTTTTTTTTACTTTTTGGATTTTTTCATTTTCAAGGTCAAAGGTCATAGCCCGAGCTATTCTGGCTTAGAGTCACTGATCCCGGTCACCTAGGTCTGACCCTGGGTGGCTGATCCCTCTCGCCTGCCCCAGGAAAAATTGAAAATTTTTTGGGGAATTTTTTTTTGCATGTGGGATAAAGGGAAATTTTTTATGGAAAAAAGGGACATTTTAGTGAAATTTAGTATATTTTGAGGGAAAAAAGAAATTTTGAGGGAAAAAGGGGAAAATATGGCGGACGGTGACGTAACAACATGGCGGCTGGGTGGCTCCTGTTCTCCCGTTGGCCGTGGACCTATTAAATCCTACTACTCACAAGCACATGCGAAGTAATTTATATCGGGTAAAAATTTCAATTCTAATTACAACTGCTTGAATTTTACAACAATGCCACGGCCTTTAATGTGCAGTACGTCAGATATGTTGATGGTGTTTTGAAGTCATAGTAAACAATATTCGGACTGAATTAAAGTAGCTATATTGAATTTTGCAGTGGAAAAATGCAGCATCTTTTATAGTTGAAAAATATAGTTTTCTCACGTACTGGCCAATAAGCAAAAATTCGAGTCATCAGCTGCACCAACATACGCAAAGTTTACGAGGAATACACGCCATAGCTACGACGTCTCAGGCAAGATTACGCAGTTAAGTCACTCAGAAACGCAATCTATCTTCAGCATGGCGTCTTAACGAGGTCGTCATACGAACGAAACGACCTAGGCAAAATGTCTCCCTCAGAAAAATACGTTATCGATCTGCAAGGAATGCAAACAAGAATAATTTCTATGTTGACTACAATTGTGCTGATTATCTGACTGCTTGATTATCGCAACCAATAAAAAAAAACACGTGCTTGTGGTGCTGGGTTAAAATGGGATTAATCATACGCGAAGCATAGCTGTAGCAAATACAACACTCGGAAGAAACTGATAACACAGAACAGTAGTCTTGTTGTGTATGAAAATAGCCTAAAACAACTTCAGATTATACCATTTCTAAACTTTTCACTTTTGTAAAATGTGTAACCAAGTGAAATACTTATTACGGTAAGAACGCCCGTCAATGTTTAGTTTAAATTTTACGTTACTGTAAACAGTAATTTTTTACTTCATCACTGGGACCGCGGTGGCTGAGCGGTTAGCCGGCTCGCCTCCTACCAAGGCGAACAGAATTCAATCCCAGGCCGGGTCACTCCGGATTTTCGCCTGTGGGTTTCGTGCCGGACGATCCCGCGGGTCGGCAGGTTTTTCCAGGGATCTCCCGTTTCCCCCGCTCTTTCATCCCGGCGTTGCTCCACACTCACCTCAATCACCCTAATCGGCTCTCGAGACCTCGCTGTTAAGAGTCGCCTAAACCTCTTCACTCACTCACTCACTAAATTACTTCATTGCTTGATTTCAAAATAATCAATTATCCTCGAAACGACTATGCGTACATTTTTAACATATTATGTATTTGTATAAAAGTGTTTTTATACGTTTATTCATAAACGAATGCTATGTTGTTTAAGCGGAAACAATACGCTCTTCTGTCGTTACGGTCGAACGACTCAACCGTAATTACAGGAAATATCATGTGACATTACATTTAGGGTGGTCCGGATCTTTGCTCGACAGATTCTATGCGATATTTAGATGCTAAACATGCATTTTAATGAGAACATGTCATAACTTTACAACACTTTCATACAGTTGGCAGATTACCCACCGTCCTCATTATGGGTCCCTAAATTCTTCATTCGAAGAAAGCAACACTGGTTTATCACTCACATTTTAAGTACGATGTGCTAATTGAATAGTTCTATCAATTGGACTTAAAAACGGTGCCCCTTCTTTTATAACAGAACCAGGCAGAAATTTACCAGGAAGGGGGAGGAGGATAAGCGCATTACATAATAAACTAATTTAAAATCTGTCAAATAAAACACATCCACAGCTTATCTGGGACTTGGACAAGGAATTTTGTGATCTGCGAACTCTAAGGTCGCAGGGCACTATAAATTATGGAGAAGAAAATTCTTGTACAAAAAAAAAATAGAAATACAAATGCTGTGGGTTCCCCGAAAAATTGGATTTACAACAAGGTTTTACATTAGAGATGTTTCAAATGCGTTTTGATTTAGTGTTTTTTTTTTTACTCTGCATTTGACGAAACAATGTAATTTTTGGCTTCCTGCAGTCGGGAACACCCTGTTTTAAGCGTGGTAAATAAGAGACGCTTTGCAAGGGAACAATTCAATTTTCCTGGTGAAACACGAGGGGGGGGGGGGGGGGGCGAAGGAGATACTTTGTAGAGGGTTCGCGAGGGTGTGGTAGTTCTAGATTTATTCCTCCACACTACCCTCGGCGCCCTTAGCATAGAGAATCGAATTGCACAAATGTAATTTTCCATGCAACAAGTGGTTTCCCTGCAAGAATTCATGTAGAAACAAACTACTGGAAAATCTATCAAGGGTTGAAACCAGAAATGAACATAGCGTTTAACTTTTCGTCAAATTAAATTATGAGGGACTTTCACTAAACCGTCAATTTTAAAGGCGCGCTTTGTTCCGTACAACAAATTTAACAGTAACAGTATAACTTTTATTACAAATAAAAAATAATAATAATAATAACACTGTTTACCGTGCCTGGATTAAGGACTACGCTATTGAGACGGCTTGTACACTGATTAAAATCTAACTGGATCTGATTAGGATAGAGCAAGTAATGCTGTACTGTAGTTATCAGAGCAATGTAAGGTTAAGGACCTCTTCATCTAAGAGGGACCACGGTGATTGAGCGGTTAGACTGCTCACCTACCACCAATGCGAACCGATTTCAATCCCCGGCCGGTTCATTCCAGACAGCTTTAAGAGTGAATTTTCGGGTCAAACGTGTTTCACAAACCGACTTGTGTTACTGCCAACTGCTGAAGTGCGGGAATACCAATAGACGTCGCAACTGTACATAAAATGATTACTTTTGTTAACAGATCAAATTTTGTATTGTAAATAAACGTTTTATAAAATACTAGATGAGACAACTTTGAAATATGTGAATACAATATCACCAAAGGCGACTGAATCCCGTACAGAATCGCAGTTCAGTGAGACTAAATTCATCAAATTAAAACGATTTTACTTTTGTCTCTATTATAAATGGCTTACATAACCCTTATTTTGGATATCTTTGTGTAAATCGAACATGCATAGTTTTATAAATAAGATAAGAAAGTTAATTAAAAATTGGAAACCCTCATTATTGCTATTTCATGGTTATAACACTGCTTAACATCTAGAGTAAAAGTAAAATTTAAACTACGTATATAAAATATGACATACCTAGAATGTCAAATTACTTTTTACATTGGCAAACAACAGAAAAATGAGAAGAGGAAATAAATGTATAACATCTTGTTAACTAGTTGCCGATCAATTAAAAAATTCACATTCATAATCGAAAACACAGTGATCTGCTATGTTAAACGTTAAAATTATTGACTGTGGGAAGGTTTGATCTAAAACAGAGTAATTTATAACTTCTGATTTAGTGTAAGTGGTTTGATACCTTGAGTATTTAGCGGAATGAGACCTGCTAACCATAGAAAAACATGTAGGTGTAATTAGTATTTCTATGAATTGGACATTTTTGTCCCCTTTTAAATACTTATAGTTCTGAGATTTGATTTCCTACGCTAATAAAATCAGGGTTAATTTATACCAAGACTATAAGGAATTATTATTATATAATTTTTTTCCGTCATTTCAAGAGACGTTAAGTTTAACGGCGAGGTCGCAGACAGAATTTTTTCCTGTGAGGTGAATCTTAGATCTTCATTAATTTCTATGAGCCAACTATTTTATTCGCGTGGTGTCCTGCAATGAGAAACTTTCTTCAACAAGACTCTAAGAAATTATTCGGAAATTTACCATACCAGTGCATACGCTTAATGAGAAAATGGGAATGGTAATTTTTTCCCCCCATTTCATTCATTGTAACATTTCTATATTTGCTCAGGAAACAGTCTTATGCGAAGGGAAGCGGCTAACTTTGCATAGTAGCGAAGCTAAACATTTCCATATCTACACCTTGAAGTGTGGTTATTATTTTCATGCAGCGTATAGGTAAAAAACATCCATTAGAGTTTAGGAAGTTTAACAGAAAATTTCTACAGTGACCAAATTAAATTTTCATCCATGTACTATACAAACATTTTGTGAATTGGCGTGTTGTGACAGCATTCAGCTGTACGTAACAAATTAGCAAATTATGAGTGATATTTAACTACCGAGAATCTTGTTCAAAATTAGCTTAAAGTTGGCAAATTTTTCGGTCGCTTCCAATCCACACATGCGCGAACTTAAACTTTATTGCGACGCTAACCTTTAAAAATATAAACTGAAGTACTAAACAAAGAAAACATTATAGTTTTTATATTAGCTTAGATGAAAGCATTTAATCTATGGTAAAGGCTGTTCACGATAAAGTGAGCACTCTTGAAATCAACCTTCGAAGAAAGTCACTGCTCCTACCTACATATTTTTTAACGGGCGCACTGAGTGGCATGTGCCCAGTAAAGTTGGTAACGATTGAGGGAAAGTAGTTCCGTGTCTCAACGTCGAATAAAAAACTATAGGTAACTATATTTAACTATTTATCACGTTTTCTGTTTTTATGCATCGAAGTGTAAAAATGAGCAAATTGATAAAATATTAAATATTTTCTTTCGTGATTATTTCACAGTTTCACTTGACCGACGCATGAATAAATGGAAATGTTAGTCTGACATAAGGTGGAAGAATATACAACGTGTATACAAATATATCTTAAGCGGGGCTATCAAAATTGATCATTTTACCGCGAAAAACCTATATCAATAATTTCGTTGAAATACAGCATTCTTAACGATTTTTTTCGTTATTTTGATTCTAACTTTTAGAAACTAAATATCTCTTCTTGAACACGGCAGCGGGTAATGGATAATTTTGGTTCCCCATCCCGCTGTGAAGTGAATCAAAATAGTTTTCAGCGTCGTTATTGCCCAAGTCTACTGACGAGATATATCTGCACTGAAATTACTGCAATATATTATTGACTCTAGTTAAGAATCTGGAAGGCTAAGCAGACACGGACAGGAAAATTCAAGTTCATTAGTTGTTTAGTTTGTAAGCTGCCATTTAGATAGCAATCAGGCATAAAGAACACCGCTAAATCAAAACAAAGATAATTATTTCCACTTAATCAGATACCAGAATTTCTAAGAATATCAGCTTCGTAGCTAAGCCTAGTAAATAATACAAAACGTGGACGGATTTCACATGCGAATGCATCAGACGTATCTTGTATACAGGCACAGGAATTATTTATGGATTCTTGCCTTAGGAGGAAGCAACTAACTACACCAAACAGGATAAAAAGTGACCAAACTCTACAGCCACGAATAACGTTTTTACAGCTCTGCCAAGGCTGCCTTCATTCCGGTTATACGAACAGCTCTGTAAGAGAAAAAGTATAGCCAACCTTCGTGTTTGAATATTACGATATTTTAATACAGGCCAAAGAGCTGGTAGTAATTTGCAGGTAAGTCCCTTTCAAGCTAAAGTTACTTCCTGTCCCAGAGTTTGGCGAAAAACATTTAGGGGAAATATTTCCCATGCCCTGTAATTTGACTGTTACGAAGACCTGCAACGAAAAAAAAAAAAAAAAAAAAAAACAGTGAAATATATGGTGATACGTTATTGTATACAACTTAATTTTTTTCACGTGGTGAAGATCCTATGACTCGTACGTATCACATGAACATTTATATCAACACGGAATTACGATCTAGTTGTAAAAATTTGAGAAATAAAATGACAGAAAAGCTTAACTTGTCCGAACCAGATAGCTGATATAATCCGGCCGCAGAAGTATCGCGTGATGTGTACAAACATGGCAGGTGGAACACTTTCACGAATATAATTAACGAGCTCACGTAAACACCCTTTTCGTTATTCCACCTGGCTGCCAGTAGCCCACTTGACATCTTGACCCGACACGGAAACGTATGTTATCGATTCGCGTGTCGGCTTGCAAAATTTCACCCGCATTTGCCATTCTCTCCTACCCCGCATAGCATGAACTTCGCTTTCATTATACCGTTCCTAGCCGTTGATATATGTTGCCTCGTACTGTGTGCTCCACACAGAGTCTTACGGCCGTTGCAGGATAAACTTTGACGCAATACCACAGTCCTTTGCTCGCTTTCATGGTGTAAGACCCAGCCAGGTGAGCACACTCTATACCTTAAAGGGAACAAAAAAAATAGGGTGTGGCTGTGTTGGGGACACGGCCGTTTGTTTTGCGTGCTTACGTCGACGTTGGTGCGCTCGGACGCCTTGATGATCATTTTACGTTCCCGTCACCGCTTCACTCGATCATATGGTGTTTTATGGGTATTACTGGATTGATTTTCAGATGCTCTTTCCAAACGTATCCGATTTCTGTACTTCGACTTGGCTTTTCGACGAGTATACGAGTACAGGCCGACATTGTGTTAAGTTTTCTTAATTTTCTACATTAAACTCATACAATTTCACCATAGCCCTGCAACACAAATGTTTTTATTCACGCAATCGATTGATCTTGATGAAACTGTCGATTGAAACTTAAAACGAGAGTCGTAGCTTTTCCTAGCCAAAAGTTATAATACGGGGAAGTTATGAGACGCGGCGAAACGAACTCAAAAGTGCAGGCCCTCTCCCCCTCCCCTGGTCATGGGCGATGCTTTGCAGTCCTCGCTCAACGTAACATATTCTCTGATTCTTTGGCAATCGAGTGGTGTAATTGAATTTTGAATGTAGACGATAGATTTGGAGCTGCAATACCAGGCTGTATCCCCGATTTCGTTATCATCGGATTTTCTGGATTGTCTCCCACTATGGTCACAAATTTAAAGACGCATTTACGTCAAAATGAGTCATGAGTTGAGAGGATTTGGTCGGCGTCGTCTTGCTAACGCGTGTAGTGTATTGCAGAGTGAAGTGGAGATATTTGAGCGGCTCTTAACATGGAGGTTTTGAGAGCCCATGCGGGGTGAAGTGAGTTGAGTATGGAGCAGTTGCGGAGTGCAAGGGCGGAGGAAACGGGAGATCCCCGAGAAAACCCGTGGACCATCGGTATCGTCCGACAAGATTCTCACATGAGAAAATCCGGGACCAACTCCAACGGTGGGAGACTATTAGTCTAACCACTATACCACTGCGGCCCCAGTGTGTTGCAGAGGTTTCGTAGAAAGCGCGTGATTAATAAAAAGTTGGATACCATGTAGTTGTGTCTAAACACAAAACACATAAAAAAATAGTTTCATGCCCAAAGACACGTGTCAAGTTCCAACTTCAAGGATTATTTTTTTTTAACGAGGGAAAATGACTAAAACGGGTATTTTCAGAATCAATTTTGGCTAGTGAATTTTCTATATACAAAATTGATAGTGGTCTTCAGACACTCATCTTTATGAGCGTTTCTTAAAAAATAGCGTCACCGCTTAAAGTCACGTCCAGACTGCACGCCAGCTGAGCGTCTTGCGCGTAGAGGCGATGAGGTTAGTAGCGAGTTAGCTAACAGTCGGCCTTACAACAACCTCAACGCGTTTTGAGGCGTCGAACTCGTAAAATAGGCACAGGCAGGCGGAAGCCTCGACAGTGAGGTATTAAGTTCCGTTGATGGTGGAATGATGCGACGAGGGAGCAGCGGCGGAATGCAAGGGCGGGAGGAAACGGGAATGCCCCGAGAAAACTCGCCGACCGACGGAAACGTCCGCCCAGTTTCCTGACATGCGAGAATCTGGGTGACCCCGCCGGGGATCGAACCCGGTCTGCCTTGGTAGGAGGCGAGTATTCTAACCAATACACCACCGCGTTCCCTAAAGTGAACAAACTATACCGCAATAATTGGCCGCTATTACAAGAGACACATGAAATTTCTTCATGTACTCTAACTGCATCTGGAATGAACGTGACTTATCTAAATGTTGTAACTTCGGGCGTGTACAGCTTCGTAAATAAATGATAATGTAATTTAAGGTTAAACAAAAAATATATACTTTTACATAAGTATAGTTTATTTGAAGCAATAAATAGGAATACAAAACCATTTATCCGAAAAACAACCAGAAACTAGCTATACCACACTCCTCAGGAAAATATAGTATAAGTTTTGTTAAAAAAAAGTATGGTAAAACACCAGTTAAAGTACGTGGACTATTACAGAAATAAATCTGTTAGTTTCCCAGGGGACTTTTCCACCCATGAGCTCTGTCCATTCTAGCGGAGCATATTATCTACTGTCACTTGGAAGTACCCCGAGCTCATACCCTCTGTCGTAATGTAGCCGCAACTCGCTGGTTCCCCGTTACTAATATTCACTCAGATAGCCGACTTGCTGCTCACACACACACACAAACACACCCACACTGTGACAGATCAGCCTAGCATATGGCACTTGGACACGATTATGCTGTACTGTTTCACATCATGTATCTACAAACTTACAGATACATTCCCCAACAACTTACAATAAAAAAAACCACACGACTCAGTGTAGTTCAAATCATCTCCAAACTGGTTCGGATACGCGGTACACACCTGAAATAAGTCTCTCTGAAAGGCCCTTTGAATGATTCTTGAAATTGAGGTAGGTAACTAAAGGACAAACATTTTAGGACAGATGCCACTGCAGAAACCTTATTGGGCTGTTTTCCAATTTTTTTGCATGTGTGTTTTTGCCACTATGTTTGTGTTGTCTTCTTTGAGCTTTCAAGAGTTATTTACGCAGGCTGTAACTACACATACTTGCTTCAATTTCTCGTTTCATTACTAGTTCTGGCATTATATAGTTTCTTTCGTGATCACTGGCCCCTTTCTTTTTAAGGAGTTAATCATGTTATTTTTTTTACACATTGGTTTACAACAGATAATCTTATCAAATTTTCAGTATCTTTAAATTTTTATTGCATTTTAGTTTTTTTTTTTCATCATACAAACCATCTGCAATGGCATCTGTCCTAAGTAATTATTCATTAAAATCTCTCCTACACTCTGCAGAGTTTTCTCCGCTCTTCCGACATAAAATTAGGGCCGTCTGAATGCTTATCGGAAGGACATACGTTCAATTACGTTCTCATCGCAACATTACGCAAACGCCAGCCTGCAACGGGCATTTCAGGAACTACAAGGCGCTCTGAAAAACCCGACCACTGGCTCACTAAACAAGTTTACAGGTCCACAGCTATACCAAGCCGAGGCATGATTAACAGACGCGGTTGTCTAGCGGGTGGGAGTGTTATTGTTTCTACTGTACGACTTAAAACAGAAACATGTGAGCATATCTCTTAACTGAGAAAGCAAGTGAGACTTGTCGTTACCTACCAGTTAAAAATACCTCGTGTATTTTGAACAGCAGAATAAATGCTCCCTGCCAGACGAGTTTAAATATTTATGAAGTGCTCCATGACGCCTGAATATTGATGCGTCCCTCACCAAAATATCGTGGTAAGGTCACTGCATAAAAATAGTAACAATGCTGTGACTCAGTGACAGCGTAGCACCACTGTTTATCACTTTAGGCGGACACGATAAATTTCTCTTTTCACCTAGGGTGAAATCTCGACAGGACTGGTTAATTATTTCACTTTGGAAAAAAAAATACTTAAGTTACTGCGGTAAATATTTTATAACGCGATAATCATAAGGTGTAACACTTATTACTTACAACCAAAACAGCACCACGGAAGTTGAAAATCCTCTCTATTGAAATATATTCTCTTCCTTCCGAAAGCGATACGGAAACCTAAATAATGGCAACTGAGTGTTAAAACTTTTATCTCTGACCAGAAAATTGCCACATTCAGGTCATCAAACTTACAGGTCTCATAGCCACATGGTACTGGTGCACCCGTAAGTGAGAAGGCGTTCGCTTTTGATGTTTTTTTTTTTTCCCAGGGACTCGAAAACGGAAGCGTCATCCAATGATGGGATTAAACGAGCCGAAACGTTAGAGGGAAAACTCCAAGGAAATCCATGCTAATCGAATACAACATGGTGTGAAACTTTTTTCAGTTGATCCTGTCTACGTTTGGTAATAGAAAATCAACGCGATTACAATTTAGAAATTATGATTCTGACACAGGGTCCTGAGCAAAAAGAAAACGATGAGCCGGGGACAACGGGATCCGGGATAGGAGAATAGGCTTCGGCCGGACGCCATATTTTGACGTCACCCGACCGCCATTTTGGTTCCAGATGACCTTGACCTTTGGACTTCACCGCGATGACCTTTGACCTTGAAATTCAAAAAACCAATAAACACAAATAACATCCAAAAAATTCCAAACTATATTTTTAAATAGTTAAAAAATTAAAACAGTTATTCAGAAATATTTCAAAATTTTGCTACCTCTGCAACTATTTTTCCATCAAAATTTCCCCCCTTTCCCTTAAAATTTCCCCTTTTCTCTAAAAAAAAAAAAAAATCCTTAAAAAGTTCCAAAAAATGTACAAACAAATTATTATAAATAATTTTTAAAAAATATTATTGAAACACTAAAAATAATTTAATAATAAAAATTAAAGTTAAATTTCCGAAGGTCTCCCGACCACTCCTCGCCAATACTCATTCTATCATGTGCAGCCATCTTGGTTTTTTCGTTTGTCATTTGTGTATATGTTGCTGGAGCTCGACATCTTGTTTTTTACGTTTGTCATTTGTTTATACATTACTGGAGGACGCAATCTTGGTTTTTTGTTTGTCATTTTATTATAAATTGCTGGAGGCCACCATCTTGGTAATTTCGTTTGACATTTGTTTATACATTGCTGAAGGGCGCCATATTAGTTTTCATATGTTTCCATCACCTAGGTGGTGCTAGTGTGTTAATAATCGATATCACCATGAGTTGGCAGTCTTTTGTGATGGTTTTAAAGTATATGTTGCTCTGTCGGCCCTTCATGTTGGATTCTATTGCCAACGCATAGGTGACGTCAATTTCTTGATTTCTCTGCCAAGCGAGCTTTCAGCACTTACATTTATAGACGTAAAGAAAACGATGTTTGCATTCAGTGATATACCACCAAACATGATGCGGGATATTGACTACCTGCATCATTCAATAAATGTATATTTTTATTAAAAATTTAAAGTTGTTAAATTTTAAGGTAAATTTTTTAAATTATATAACTGTACATAAAATGCAATGGTATATTATACAACACTTTTTAATTAAATTGATTTTGTTTCTGTGCCTTTTAAATTTTAATTATAATCTGGCAAATTATATATAAATTAAATAAAACACCATACTATTCTTATACATTTGTTTATTCTATTAGTTTATTACAGCCGCTCATGCCCTCAAAAAATACAGTATTCTTCATTATATATGCATCTCAATATATGCAACTTTGTTGTAGGTTACAGACTTTTATGCAGCTCGCTATTCACACTCATTTTGAACTTGTGCGAAAATATCGTGACGTTTATTACACCGACACACTGTGCAGGATAGATAGTGTAGGTAACTACACATTTGAGGACATGTACCGAAGTCACAAGAGACCTGCTTGCAGAAAACCAGGTACCGATGTTCTTATGAGAAATGCACTTCACCTTTATAGGCCTTTGCATGTTTAAGTAAATTGTCGCTTCGGCTGAACTGCTTACCGCGCCTGTCACACAAATATGACATGCAACAAGGATTCTTGGCACAATTAAAGCGCCCATGTCGCCGTATATTGTGGCCGAAAGTAAATGTCGTGCCACAAAAATGACACTGATGACGATGTATCTACTGGTTCAGGCAAAGAATCGGACGGACACCTTAGAGATGTAGGTGCTGGAACTAAAGAAGCAGGTAACGACGACATTGGTGTTCTAGGTACCTCAGACGAAAAATTCGATGGGACGAGTATGCAAACACTGTGACGTCATATTGACTTTGAACCAATCGTATTACACAATTAATACATTGTTCAGACACCGACCAGCGAATCACCGAGTTGCCACGTGATTGCAGCTGACCAATCACATGAAGGCATTGAGGCACCACATGCAGCATTCAGTATGTAGAGGTCAGTTTGTGGGAGTCAGTCGACTGGAGTCAGTCTGCGGGAGTCAATCTTTCCACAAATCAGTACCGCAATCGCAATCAGAAATGCAATCAGCACCGCAATCGCAATCAGCACCACAATCAACACCTCAACCATCACCACAATTAGCACTACAATCTGCACCACAATCAGCATCACAATCAGCACCTCAACCATCCCCACAATCAGCACTGCAATCATCACTACAATCAGCACTGCAATCAGCGCGGTAATCGCAATCAGCACCGCAATAATCACCACAATCAACAGCTCAACCATCACCACAATCAGCACCGCAATCTGCACCACAATCAGCATCACAATCAGCACCTTAACCATCACCACAATCAGCACTGCAATCATCACTACAATCAGCACTGCAATCAGCGCGGTAATCGCAATCAGCACCGCACCTAGCACAGAACTCACCACGCTTCGCCATTGGCCGGTGCACAACTTGGCTTTGTACTGAGCAATGCAGCAGCACGACAGGTCCCTACCTTTATTACCAATTGGCCGTTCATTTTCGTCGATGTTGTCTTCATGGTCATCTTCACCTCTTATTTTGTATTATATATTAAATTCGTTTTTTTTTCACTGTAGAAGGTGTTGTATGGTCAATAGTATTTAGGGCCGACGACAGTTTATTTTGAAGTTCGTTGACTTCATGCGAAGGTTTGGTAGTGTACATTCAACACAAGCCGACTCTGCTGAACTCAATCCATCTTTAGTATTAACTGCATCATCATAATCGCCTATCGTTGCAGCAAGATGTATTGCTGGCAAAACTTCCTGAACTCCCAGTATACGAATCCTTGCAGATCTCGGTACGTTAATTCAATGCATCGCCTTGCATAAACTGCATGGGACCGAACGTCGCAATGCTTCATCGCGCGAAAAGGACTCGTCGTACTGACCGTCCTCTCATGCTAGTGAGCATTTTGACCATGGATGAAAACTCGATCGCAGAATTGGCAGTGGCAACAATTACTAAGCGATGATGCAGATCGCGGCTTCAAGATCGTTGAGGTCGAAGGCAACTCTTCGTATTCACAATTCATTTCGTGATATGGGAGAACTCTGAGAAAACCCAAATACTGGTTCGCCCAAGAAGAATATACGCAGGTACAAAATGTATTCTATACATAATTATGTATATTAATATATTATGTAAATACATATATATTATTTTTATATTATTGTAGGTTATATATATAATTATTTAAATCTATTATATTCATAATTATGTATATTCCTATCTTATATATATGTCCTTGCGCCTGTTCAAATATATATGCAGATAGCAGTGGTGACTCTTTTATGGTTGACTTCAAAAGTGCTCATTTTATAGTGAACAGCCTATAAGTGTTTTTATGACAGTTTAACAAAGACAGAAACATCTTGTTTTGGTTTGACTCCTTGTTACTATGCCAATTAACAAAGTTTCATGTTAATTCCTAATCATCCTAAATACAAAACAGTGGATGGGATTATCACGTAAATATCTGTTATACGGTGAGCCATTCACAGAGGTTTCGGCAATATAAATATTTTGTGTCAAGATATATATATATATATATATATATATATATATATATATATATATATATATATATATATATAAAGACTCATCTGTGATAAAGTGAAATGAATCTCAAAGACATGTAAGATTTAAAAAAAAAAACTAACGCCTCTAAAACTTATCCCTCATACTATAATGTGTGGAAACATGCCAACCTTAGATAAGATCGATCAATCGTTTAAGTGGTACAATTTATAAATGCAAACATGCAGAAATAACAATATAATATTATTGTTACGTGCTCGCTGCTTCGCATCCTCCGCGAGTAAGTGGACATGAAGGACAGCATTTATATAAGAGCGGCGGCACCAAGTAAAAGGATTATTTTTTATGAATAGGCGAGCGATAGGCCGGTGGTCGTGTATCTATTACAGAAAGCGAGCCGACAAGATAATCCTTTTTGCGGTGTGCGCTCCTGACCCTGGTTGTATTGATGGCCCTGGTATTGATTTCGGCCTTTATATGAAGAATACCTTGGATTACTGACCTCGTTCTCTCAGCGTAACTCGGGGTGCGTTGAACCTTCCAGATGGTCAGGGAGAACGCCATACAAGTGTGACAGGCCTTTGAGTTGAATTAGAGTTGATGAGTGAATGAGTGGCTGAGTTACGAGCGTTAGAAACGAGCAGGGAGAGAAGTGCCAGCGGAAGGGAAATCTGCGACTGCAAGTATCAAGCACTGAAGAGTGCGGCTGGCAGGCTGGACTATTTGACTAGACGCATGAGTGAAAGATATTACAAATGGTGGCAACAAATAGACTGAACATGTATTAATGATGAATATGGGTTAATTGACTGTAACCATATAGAGGCAATTAAGTACGACATTAATTAGAATTAAAATTGACATTAAAGTTTGCACTCGCTGTTAAATAAAAAGAGCAATAGTGGAGACAGAAAAATAATGCTGTAAATAATAACTGTGTGAATATATTAGAAATCAAATTTAGTTATTTTTTAAATTTTTACTAAGACCTCCACTCACGAACTCAGATACGCCCCTCAGGCATCCATGTAACATTATTTAAAAAGAAGTTCTACAGAATGCAGAAACGGGTATAGCTGCTTTGCCATTGCAGAATTTTACGTGGAAATTAGTACTGTGGCAAATAATTATATAAATGTTTTAATTCCTGTTGCCTGTTTCTAAAAGTGTACAAGAAGGAGTCATATGATAAATAATAGAATAGTTGGAAAACTCTTAGCCTACAACGTGAAAAAATAGGAGCTCGCATACGCACAGTGGGTAATAAGACTGACAGGTGGGACTGCGGTACTGGATGGGTGAGTGACAGACTTTTGGAATAATGGCGACAGGCAGTTTGATTGAATATGCGCGAATAATAATTGCGGGTTGAGTGACTGCAGCAAGCATAATGACAGTGGCAAGGACTGTAACTACTATTGAGATTGACATTAAATATTACGCCCACTGAGAATAGTAAGTGTTAAAGGCTATTCGCGGTAAAATGAGTACTTTTGAAAGCCCTGCTTAAGATCTACTTGTATGCACATTGTGTATTCTTCCGCCTTATGTAAGATTAACATTGTCAAGGGCCCTCATCACTTTATTCACGCGTCGGTGAAGTGAAACTGTGAAATTATTAGAAAAGTAAATATTTTACATATCTGCCCATGTTTACACTTCAACGCATTACAATAAAACAGAAAGCGAGAAACAATTTAAACTATCAGAAATGGCTACCTAACACTTTTTATTCGACGTTAAGATACGGAACTACTTCTCATCCATCGTTACCAACTTACTGGGCGCATGTCACTCAAGGCGCCCGTTAAAATATATGCATTCAGGAGCAGAGGCTTTTTTCCAAAGTTGATCTCAAAAGTGCTCACATTATCGTGAACAGCCTTTCATAGTAGAGATAGGCAGTTTAATGTTGTCAATATTAGTTGTGTGTATTTCTATAGAATTAGAAGTCAATTTTTATGACCAAATCTATTTATCTTATTTTTATTAAAATTTTACAAACTCAAATACGCCGCTGGAGACTTACAATAATAATTTATTGTACAAACGCATAGTTTATAAAAAAATATAATCATTTATTTAGAAGTTTTTATTTGAAAGGGGAAAAATATTAATTTACACCAAACAGTCAGCTCCAGAGACATGTTTTTATTGTTTTTATATTTTTCGATACCATTTTTTCCCTGACTTATTTCTACAACTTCTTGGTCTACTTCTTTTTTTTATATTTTAATGAATGCGGGGAAGGAATACTTTTCCATGATGCATTACAATTAAAATTTTAATTAATAATTACCTTTGTCATGAAGCACGTTGCAACACTACATTAACGACAGACCAAAATTTGAATCACCTCCCGACAAAATTAATTTTCACTCAGTGAATGTCTTTTAACGAAAAGTATATACTTATTATATTCCACTCGCTAGTAGTTGATAATAATGATTCTGTTCTTAACTTCGTTCGAGTTCGAAGTTAACGTCGTGTTGCAATTTTTTTGCACTTTGTAGAAGCTTTCTCCCAGGACACAGTGGCAACATTCACAAGCAGCTATTGATTTCACACAATTATTTCTAACTTTTATTCTACAAGTGAGTGAGTGAAGAGATTAGGGCTGTTCACGCCGAGGTCTTGAGAGCCGATGAGGATGAAGCGCGGTGAGTATGGAACAGCGCCGGAATGAACGGGCGAGGGAACAGGGAGATCCCCAAGAAAACCCGCCGGCCAACGGCATTATCCGGCACGTATCCCACATGCAAAAAAAAAACCCAGGGGCGACCCCACCAGGAATCGAACCCGGCTCGCCTCGTTGGGAGGCGAGTAGTCTAAAAACTAAACCACCGTGGCCACTGTCATGCTATGAACGTCAGACAACAAAGGGAACTCTTAACACAATTCTCAGCTGCTCAATTCATTGTATTTGTATGGCGTAATTAATGTAGACCACATCAGCATAAAGGAGTTCAGAATGGTGCAATGCAACTCCGAGTGATTAGTAGTGGACGAGTATGTTGTAACAGTATTTTCTGTAACAGTTTTTTTTTTTTATTTTTAGCGAGTGGTGCTTCTTTATGTATGGTGTGGCTGCAATGTCCCATGTCAGCTTTTGTGTGGTATGTTTGTGTATCACAGTGTTGTGCATATGACATAAATAACAATCAAATATGGGATTTTGTAGGACATATACTACATCCAAAAGGAAAAAAAAAACCTGTAGAAGGAAATATTTCGGAATAGGTTCTAGTATACGAATTACAGTAAAATGTAATAGATATTAATATGTGTGGGCCATTTACTGAAAAATAAAAATAAAATAATAATGAACACAATAAACAAAAGGCTAATTATCTTACAAATCAAGTTTTCCAATAAAATAGTTTAAATCATAGCCTTTTAAAGTACAAGTAAGACTATAAAATTTATGTTGAATGTTTGTTACTTTGTAAAACTGAAAATTTATTCATAAAAATTTTAAATTGTTAAGCTGTACTCAGTTTACAGAATATAGTTACTGTTTTTTCCATGGGCATCAATGGGCAAAACAAAACTTTTATATGAATCATCATAATCAAAAACTGAAACATGTTAAAGAAAATTCACTTGCAGTTCGTATGCTGGCAAGAGAAAAATTTAGGTATGTCGCTTACCGTAACAGATAGCTTAAAATAAACAGAAACTCATTTACTATAAATATAACCATCTGTCATTAAGTTTGGACTCTTCATAGTCTCAAAATATTTGCTGCTTCCAATGCAAAACTTTATTCAAGCTGCTCTCAAGTAGAATGGTAAAACACAAATGGAATGTAACAAATTTATGCCTGCAACGAATCATCATGGAAAAGTAATCAACATTAAAGAAATATAAAATAAACAATATTAAAACGAGTTCTTCTCCCAAAAAATCCATCTCCGACACAAATAAAAATATTTGGTTAGAACTAAGCAGCAGTTGGGAGTTCCTACCAAAAAATTCAAAACAAAACTACAAAACTATCTAACTAAATACCTAAATATATAAAAAAAAAAAAATCTAACTGAACTAAAATTCCTTATAAAATAAAGCTAAGCCTTTCAAAATTTCAAAATCTCAGAGATTCCAAAATATCTAGAATACATAAAAACATAGAACAAGATGTATTACAGAAATGTAAAACTATATAGTACCTGAAAGGAAATAAAAAATATAATTACACTTGAAACATATACATAAAATTAAAATAATATTCTGTCTATTTCTGCAGGCACATGCTTCAAGGTAAACACTGTTATGCCAGGAAAAAAGAATTCAGGATGCCATCTTGAAGTCCTGAGTGAACAGTAGGCCTAAAAGATCATTGGGTACTCACCATCAATTGGCACATGATTAACAAAAGTGAAGAAGGATTCAGGATGCTGCAGTAGAGCAGAGGAAAGCATGGCTGCAAATCAGTTGGATCAAGGTTACTATGTACAGAGTAGCTATAAGATATAAGACCCAATTTTTCAGTATTAGCAAGCAAATATGGTAACACTTTTCGCACTCAGTTCACCACAATGTGTCGAAGATACAAGATCATGTTCGGAGAAGGTGTCGTCGATACGCTCACCAACAATCTGCCATTCGAGCTGAACATTTCCGGTTACAAGTCCTGTGGGTCAGAAATGAAGACACCTAAAAGGCTGGCATGATGCAACACAGGCATCAGTGCACTGGGCGAGGCGTGCAAGGAACAAGTCGTCGCTTACTGCCTGAACAAGGATCTACAAGCACGTCACCAGACAGACAAGATACTTGCTTGGAGAAAAATAGCCATGTGGGGTGTTTCCAACATTATGAAAGTCAAGGTGAAGATGGGCATGGATGCAAAGAGCAAGCGGAAAGTGCAAGTGAAACGTAAAGTGGTGATAAAGGGAAAGAAATCATGCAAGACCAAGACCATCTACCAGCTGATTATTTCCATTGCTTTTGACTACACTCGGGCTTCCGTGGGCATAATCGGAGCCACGAGTAGCATTGTATAAGCCATCAACAGATCATCGAAAGAACGGAAGCAGTTGTACAAGCTCCAAAGGCACACTGCAAACATGGAGGCTATCACCATGGGTTGAAAAAATTACCAATGCTTCTACCTAAGGCCATAACTTGTAGAAGGGGAAAGTGTGAAAATCGACACAGCAAGAAGAGGTAGTCACGAATTCACTACCTAAAATACTATTAACAAATTTGGATGTGGAACTATATGCACGTTAATCTAAGATACCTAATTTTTCTGGAACATTCATGCTAGGTGCTTTGTCCCCTTAACCAAATTGTAATGAGTGTGGTGTAATCAACTTGGACATGACCTCAGGGTCTGGTTCACACAGGATAACTTATGTGAAACGTGGAGAAATGCAGACTACTTCAGTAGTTTTAGGAATTTCAGTCCTCCGACCAAACTGCGATGGTACCTGGAAGGAACGAAGCTGGCTTACAACTATGAGATGGAGCAGATGCCGAACATGCGGAATTATAGACATTTGTGTATTTGGTTCCTTGTTTGTTTGTGCAAGTACAATATACAAGAAACCATCAGTCATGTTGATAATGCCTACCTTGATGGGGGCATAGCTCCGAGTTGCATGCAATACACTTCCTCCCCTCAATTTGGAGGAGGAATCGTGTATTGGCCTGGTCGATTATCCAACCTACAATGCGATACCGAATACCGATAAAAAAAACTGCAAGCTGTACCTCGTGAAAAGTGCCAATGTCGCCCATGGGGTGTCACTGCCCATAGGTTCTGATGAAATAGACGACATTGCAGGTACATTGAAGATTAACTGTCCCCCAACACAGAATTCTAACTATGTGTAAATCCCAATACTCTGAAGAGTGTCATCAGATGTAGCGAAAATATTGACTTTGCGAAACCAGATACAATTGGACTGATAGTGGGGTTCGAGTCATATATCTGCGAATGTGGCAAAACACACGGGTCATCTTGGCCCATAACATCTTGCTGGTCAATGTGATACGAATAAATTGCAATGTGTCCAGTATATACATCAGTGGCAGACCGCGAAATACCCTGCACAGATTTTCGCCTATGATCCCTCCAGGTTTTAAACTGGTAGTGGCACCACAAAGCATCATTTACATTCTGGTCGTCATGAAGAGAGCACACAAGGGGGTTGTAACATTAGTCGACCAGCATGTAGAGTTGGTGAACTTTCGATACAAAAAAATAACTGTAAGCATTCATTTGAGAAGATGTCAACAAGATTTACGACAACCAGAAGCAAAAAATAAACTGTTGTACAAAACCTGCAACTAGTATGCTGCAGGTAACCAGGGTGTTAACACATGCAAATCCGATTTTTCTCTACAGTCTCGGTTTCGAAGTCGATCGATATGGAAGATTACCTAAACATCAAAGGGCCAGTCATTTTTGAAGACAGAAAGATGATGGTGGAACTCATGTGTACCATCATTTCCTGATCGGACCGTACACACGACATTCGGAAGTTCGGATTGCAGTACAACACCAATATATCGGCACTCACCCTTGTAGATCTTCAATGCGAATAAGGGGGACTCTGACAAATGAAGATGGAACCAACCCATCATCAACAAAAATTTCATGCAATGGAATTCTTCAACTGATCGATCTCATCTCGTATTTTCTAAATTTTTTGGGGGTGGACCAGTCGCGAGATGTGGGTATAACATCATCAATCAAAAATTTCCTATTTCTCATGCCGAATGAGCTGTCTGTGGTCAAGATGGCCAGTTGGGGAATAGAAGATGATTACAGAGTTCTTGTATACCCTGGAGGCAGTTTCGAAGTGTGCATCCCACTCTCCATGCTACCGGGAATCGCAAAAGACTACAAACATACTATCTTAAATTCGAAGTAGGAATTGGTGATGCTTCTAATCAATATGCATGTGGGAGAAAACCTGGAGACAGTGAAACTAAAGATAAAGTATGTCGAATGGATGCTGTCTCATGTGAAAATGAGCACAGCTGAAAGCATAGAAATGTTCAAGAGTATGGAAGACCGCAAAAGCATCGCAGTGGCTTTCAGGTCGTGGAGTCTCGAGACATGCTCCAGATTGTCAGCAAGCCAGTGCATCAATTGGATGGTGAAGTTCAGCTTTGCTTCTGAGAAGCCGAGGTACATCATTGTGGGCTACAGACCGAACATCAGCACAGTGTGAGAATGAGCTGTTCATAGTTCGATAAATGTCATATAGAAAATTTGTAGATATTTAGTGAAAACTACTCTTATGTTGACATGAACATGTACTTTGAAAATAGTAAGTTCTATCATATCACTTGTATGCTGAATTCCAAAATGTATATTATGGTCATGCTCAGTCCCCAATACTGAGCCCTATAATATTCAAGAGTATAACACCATCTATGGTTTTCATTGTGAGTAAACAGGGCGAGCATATTACTTCCAATGTAATCGCCTGAATGATCGAATTTATAACTCATGGGAATATACCTCCATACATGTATGCATTCTGCCTGATGTTTCATGACTGGCTATTTTTGTACAATAGCCTATAGCAAGACTATGAAAATAGTGTCGGGGGTGCAGCAGAGAATATATAAATGTAACTGTTCACAAACGATAAATGTTTATTTGCCTTCGAGCATCTTCAGCTTAAAGATGTACTGTAATCGGCAGAGTTTCCTGAGCCAAAAGGCTTTGTGCTCAAGGAGATCACAGTGATCCAGGATGGTAAAATGTTCATGCGCTCCTTCTGATGTCCATATCTCTGTAAACTATTGGACAAGAAGGGTAACAAGAAGAACAACTGACTAACCAAGTATTACCATGGACTGGACCATCAGGTGTGAAATGTGCTGCGCGACTTGCTGATGCAATACCCGAAGGGTCTGATCTACATAGCAGGACCTGAGCAGAAAAATCGGCTGACAAGTATATGTAAATTTGAAGTATGTAGACTGAGTAGGGATGTCCTTCGCTCTGCAAACTCTTTAAAATATATGGCAAGTCGCATCGTCACATCTGTGGTGCAACTCATTCTTGGACCAGTAATCGACTGCCTACAACTAGGTCACTCATATCGGCTCGAAATGTAAGAAAATTAAATTTTGTATATGGTGGCTCACACATCGATATCCTTAATATATATGTGAAGTAAAATTCGATAAGCTTGTTCTGTTGTCACACACAGGTCTGATCGTCTACATTACTCCATTTTGTCCTACGATCATTTGTGTAAATACCAAGCCAGACTATGGTAGCATGGAGTATAGCTTCATTACAGAAGATGGATATCTGTGCACCTACACCGAGATCTGCTTTGGAGGGGCTCAGCATTGGCGATTAGCACATTTTTCAACTTCCTGTGAACCATCACAGATTCAAGTGTACTGTCCGGGACCATCAGCCGGTTTCATGTTCTACATGATGCTGCAGATGCACCTACCCAGCATCATGGACCAAATCATGCTAACATCCATGCACCAGTCTGTGCCGTGGGGTTGCTCCATTCGAGGTACGAAATATCTATCTACTCCCGGCAGCCTGGGTATAAGAAGGTTTTTGCCAGCCAGACTACCAGATGCCACCGAGTACGGTGTCGGTACCAGGCATTCGTGTCAGTACCTACCACAGATGGTCTATCTTTGGTTCCAGAGACAAACCTACACCTACTCGCCAACGCCACTGTCGCCGCCCAGCGAGGCTGTCGATGTTGAATCTGCTACCGACAGACCTGGTTTAGATGAGCTGGATGTGGGTACCATTGTCATCGAGCCATCGATCAAAGAGAAGCCAGGTATACACTGCAATTATAATGCAATGGATGGTGAATCAGAGACAAGTAATGCTGCTTGTGTCGAAGGCATTAATAGTGACCCTGTAATTTGTATGGTCCTTCGTAGAGTACTGCTACTTACTGCCATACATGAATTGCCCTGCCTTCCATGAGATATCCTAAAATCATAATTGGATATCTGCAGATTAAAATAATATATAACATTTTGACTGTTAGAAGAAGATTTAACAAAATTTTATCGATTTTGTGGTGAATATGTATATTTTATTATCTGTATAACAAACTTTGTGTAAAAAAAATGCTGTGTTGTATTTCTTATTTAATACATTATCGATAAAACTACCTGCTTTTATGCTGTGTGTATATATATATACACTTATGTTAAAAATAAAACAAACGTTAAATATGACAATTTGCAAATGGTATGGACCTCGTTTGCATTCAGTACAGGTCGATAGCACTCTTGCCGACAGTAAATTATCTCTGATGGCTAGTGCCTGAAGCATGAGTTATCAATGCTCTCTTGTGGGCGATACAAAAAATAAATAAACAGTTGATATTGCATGGCAACGGAGGGGGCTGGGAATCACCTAAACAGCCAATAAAAATTGACGCGAGTTGGTTGTGTCGGGAGCTTAGTACCTCCACCTGCCATCGAATCCCCGACCTCTTGCATGTAAGTCTTTGAGTGAACTAATAACATGTTTTTTTTATAAATTTCTGGATTTTTTTTTTAGAGTTTTGGGAATTACGGGATTATCTAGAATATTTTGGTTTCAAGGTCATCTAAGGTCATGGTCATGGGATCAAGGTCACGAGCGTCATGATAAAGTCAAGATCACTTGGATTCGATATGGTAATCGTGGTTATGTCGCAGCTTGGTGGCCGGTTGGCTCCTGGCGCCTGTCTCGTCGAGTCCTGTTGTGTTCGACTCGGCAATAATATACTACTACTAACTCGGCTCTCAAGACCTCGCTGTTAAGAGCCGCCCAAATCTCTTCACTCACTACTACTAACATGAAAGATATTGTTTTAAGCATTCAACTTCTAAAACTTTTATTCGGTTATAACATTAATATATTTTATGTTGTTATTTACGAATGTACACACACAACCACATGTGGTACACAATATTAAACCGAAGATAATTATACCCTGGAAGAAAATATCATAATCATAATTGCTTTCCGTCAATCGGATTTTGATCGTCGAAAACGTGCCTTACGACATTTTATTTGTATCATTTAGCAAAAGCTTCCTATAAAACTTCATTTAACCAATACTGCCCCACTTACTTTCTTCAAACACATTTTCGTTCACTGTTTAAATGCGCGAATGTACGGCTTAAGAAAAAATCGAGGATTAGGGCTTATTTAAAATTTTTGTTTCCAAGTAAGCATATTTTCGGTGAACTATGCTAAATTCAAATATAAAATGAAGTGTGGAAAACAGAGATTTCCATCGTGATCGTTTATTGGGAAGGGTGGATGACAAAATTTTATTAATCGTTCTACTTGAGTAGCTATTGCACTAAACTAAATATCTGCCATTCTAAATAGTAACAGTTCAACACGAGTGTACTTTACAATATGAAGTATACATAAGGAACGTGCACCCCTGAAGATAGGTGAATAGTTCCCGACTAGAGCGTTGCATACGTGACAACTTCGTTGCAGGAGTGTGCTTGCATTAGCGCAGGTAGTCTGAAGCAGTATTTACACAATTAATGACTTTTTATGCGGTCATCAGTGAGTTAAATTTCTAGGAAATGCGTGATTTACAGAAACACTTTGATACAGAATTTATTTTATTTTATTGGAGAGAAGTGCGAAGGGATTTATGCTTACATATGATGACGATCATTGTGACCTCCAGGGCACGTCCTTAGAATCCAGCCGGAGTCGTTTCATCTGAGCCGAGAAGAGAAATGCACTGAATAAGAAACTTTGTAGCGACCTTTGCCTCACCTTGAAGATCCAGAGCCGCAGCGGGTAAGCTGGTAGCAGGCCGACGGGTATAACTACAGCGTGGCAGCTGGGATATAACGGATAGTCTACACTGTATGGCACCTTTAGTAGGTATAACGTGAACACGAACATGGAAGAAGTTACATAAACGTAAAATGATTATCATTAATGAATATCATAAGAAATAACTTACCAGACTTATCTATTAAAAACTGTTTTCACCGTCCTCTAAAATAATTCAAATCCGAATTAGTTATTCTAATTATTTTAGCATGCACTCTATTCTTTATGTGCCTATGAGTATCAGTAACTAGGTTCGCAATTGTATGAACGTGTTATTTTTACTAAGCCAAATAACTATATCTGATTTCTAATTTTATTCAAAACACTTGCACGATTTAAAGATGTTTGTTACCAAAATAAATATTATTTTATAATTGTGCCAAACAGTGTTTAGCTGGTACACCTTGTATGTGATGATATTTCCCTAGAGTAAAAATATTTTACATTATATATTTTTTGAAAAATTAAATTTCAAATCCAATTTTTTTTCTGTTTGGCTGCAGCCATAATAATAAACACTAAGTTGTACAAGAGAAAACAAATTGCAACATATACTAATGCCGTGGGCTACTGCTTGACATATATGTAATCACAAAATTCCAGTTCATGTATAAAAATGCAAGATTATCTTTATATTTAATTTTTTTTTCATATGTATGGTCTGTTATTTGGTGATTACACATTATGTCCCATATCTCCATAACTGAGAGGTCTCAAGGTCGGAACAACCCGATGACTGACCATAGGAATATATCAGGAATTTGTGTGTACTCGTCTGATAGCCCGTTCTGATTCTGTTTCAGGAAAGAAAGCCATGACAGACATTACAGTATTTAATTAATTTGTTAGGAAGCCAAAAAACAATTTGTTTTAAATTAGTGATTGAAATTTTTACATTTGGTAAATCTCTTGGTTTTTATGATCGGGAAAAATAATTTACACGTACATTAATGCAAGGAAGCAAAATTAATCCTTTTATTTTCTGATTGAAATATTTTTTTACATATAATATGTATCACCTTTATTATAGTTTACAGTGCTACTATAAATTCTGCCAATATTTTCTCATTTGTAGTAGCAAGAAAGCAATTTTAGTCGTTTTCAGTTTGCATTGCACGAAAGAAAATAGTAATATGAATTATGAAATATAAAAAGAAATGAACAGAAAAAAATAATTATTGTAGCTATAGGCTATTCACGGTAAAATGAAAACTTTTGAAAACCTTGCTTAAGATCTACTTGTATGCGCATTGTGTATTAATTCGCCTTATATGAAATTGACATTGCCATGAGCCTAATAACTTTATTCATGCGTTGGTCAAGTGAAACTGAGAAATTTTTGGAAAAGTAAATATTGTATAAATCTGTTCATTTTTACACTTCGATGCGTTAAGAAAATAGTTACCTAAAACATTTCTTTGACGTTAATATCTGGAACTACTCCCCATCCATCGTTACCAACTTTACTGGACGCATGTCACTCAGTGCGCCCGATAAAATATATACAGTTTGGAGCAGTGACATTTTTCTAAGGTTGATTTCAAAAGTTCTCACTTTACCGTGGACAGCCTTTACAAAATATTGCAAGGAAACTGACACTATTTATTTTATTTTGCAATGAACAGAAGAATATTTTGTAGTTGTCACTTAACTGCGTGTGCTCGCCCCAAAAGAAATCAGCAGTGTTAATTTCCACTTTATTTTTTTTTTTGCGTTGTGGCCAGTTAAAAACTATAATTTCTAAAATGTGAAATGGATGGGCAAGCAGAAATGCAATATTATGTCGCGGGGGTGTGGAGGGGCGAAGAAGGGGCCGCGCTGTGCGTGCTCGCGGCAAACAGCCCACCCCCGGGACAACCCGCCCGTGCTCCCGGGCAACCCTATTACCTCTACTGTCCCAGCGATTACAGCGACGAGCCGCTGACCGGGAAACCACCAGTTTGCAAACACCGTTGCCTACACGCTGTGACGTACTCGCGAGGAAATGTTTCAACTCTTATGCCGGAATCACATAGTCCCGAGGCGCACGACACGACGGCCAACAGCCAATGAAATACAAGATAAGCCACACCGACTTTGTCATCTGACCAGCAATTTTGAATTGGAAATGATTTCTATTCTTCGTCGTGTCATGCGGCACGACGCACAGATTGTACAACATTGCGAAATGAAATTGTATCGCAAGCTTTCCCTACAATGGTAAATACGCAGCTTAAAAGAAAAATAAAATCGAAAATTACTGTATCTAACTCTTAAAAATAATAATTTCACTTTGTATGCATTAGCGATACCAATTTGTCACCATCATGTATTACAAATATCCCTCTTGTTCACCGTCTTGGAATCTAACGTAGCCTATCAGCGCCATCTAAATAGTTAGGTTAAATGCTGAGAGCGTGGTGTCGGTCGTGCTGTAAATTCAAGTAGTCGCATTGACATGTGTCGTGGTTGCGTTTTTGGTCATGTCGTGCTGTGTTGGTCGGGGCTATGTGATTCCGGCATTACATACCTACTTTCTTTAAGGGCACGATCCATCATTTCTACAGCTTTTGTGAGGGTTATTTTTTTGTACCCAAACGGGAGCCGATATTGCAAAATCCTCTTACAATTTTTTTACAAATTGTTTTTATTATTTAGTATAATTTTTCCAACACAAAAAAGGGTATATTTTAATCCAATTAATCAATTAACGTAACATTTGTTTATTTAATAATTAGTTGAAATTATCAGCATTTTATGTTGAAAAAAATTGGACTACATAATAAAAAAAATTTGTAACAAAATTGTAAGAGGATTTTACAATATCGACTCCCGTTTGGGTACAAAAAATCAATTCTCGCAAAAGCTGTAGAAATGAAGGATCGTGGCTTAAACGGAACTGGCTACTAAGCCGGCAGCTGCGAACTTCGAATGGTGAATCAATGTTAAACGAAATTCCTTCTCATTGCGTCCATTTTAAAGATAACTATTTCAAACAAAAAGTATTCTACGTTAAATTTCTTAAGGAATGATGTTACGTTAAAATATTTTGCCAATTTTTTGTTTAATAAGTTTTTCATAAATTGCAAATATTGAAATTTACATATAACAAAAAAAATAGATGGAATAAATAAATAAATAAATAAATATATATATATATATAAAATTATGTAGTAATATTCTCTGAGAAAATCGTGTCAACGTGTTTTTTGTTTGAAATAGTTATCTTTAAAATTGGAGCAACGAGAAGGAATTTCGTTTAACATCGATTCCCCATTTGAAGTTCGCGACTGCTGACTTAGTAGGCAGGGCCCGTTACGACCACTCCCTAGCAAAATATCGTCTGTAAAATCGAGAATCCATATCGCAACCTTGGGAAGGCCCGTCACAATGCACCCCTTGTAACCAGACATGACCTCGATAAGCTACATTTATTTTGACGTGAATACGTCTTTAAATTTGCGACCATAGTGGGAGGCAATCCAGAAAATCCTACGATAGCAAAGCCTGGGGGTACAGTCTGGCAGTACAGTTCCGAAGCTATCATCTAGATTCAAAATTCAATTACACCACTCGATTGCCAAAGGATCAAAGAATATGCTACGTTGAGCGAGGACTCTGAAGCATCATTTGGTGATGGGGGGGGGGGGGGGGGGGGGAGGAGGACGCTGCAATTTTGAGTTCGTTTCGCCACGTCTCATAACTACCGCGTAGTATAACTTTTGATTAGGAGAAGCTACGATACTAGTTTAAGTTTCAATCGATAGCTCGATTGCGTGTATAAAAACATTTGTGTGGCATGGTTATGGTGAAATTGTTTGAGTTTAATGTAAAATATTAAGAAAACTTTACACGATTTCGGTATTTACTCGTCAAATAGCCAAGTCGAAATATAGAAATCGTATACTGTTGGAAAGAGCATCTCAAAAGCAATCCAGAGATACCCAGAAAACTCCATATGATCGAGTGAAGCGGTGCCGGAACGTAAAATAAACATCAAGGCGTCCGAGCGGGTCAACGTAGACTTATTCACACAAAACAAACGGCCTTGTCCTCAACACAGCCACACCCCATTTTTTTAAACTAAATATTCCAGTGTCGAATATGTATGACTTAAAGAAGAGAACCGTAGATAGCGTGTGCCTGGCTTAAGAATGCAGAAGAGAATAATTGCCTGCATCACGAACTCCAGCCGATCGCGCGAGTATAACAACCTCACGTGGCAGAAAGACGGCAAAAATACATAGGACCTAAGAATACAGAGGTTATTCAGACGCTTTCTCCACGAACTCGACCCGCATACACCTGTAAGATGGGGCCACTTGCCAGCAAAATGTTGGAACACCGTTCGCCAATTAGCGCTTGGTAATCTACTGTCTAGCCGGCATCCAGCCAACACGGAATTTTTTTCTGTTGGCAAGTACAAATCAGACACAATGCACGTTCAATTAAACCACCACGCAATTTCGTCTGTGCATATACTAACTCTGTAGCAGAATGTGTTTTGCCAGTCAGTGGTTGGAGTATAACCCGACCAGACGGCAAGGCAACCAACAGCACTCTAGATTCGAATCAGTGGTAGTGAAATTAAACTACTCGAATGAATTTAAATGGCTCCACTTAGAATCGGTGGAAAACCACTGATTGTTTCAGTGAAAAATAAACACTGATCGAATTAGTGACGTGAAAAAAGTTCACTGATTGGATAAGTGACGGCCGACTGCAGTGGCGAATTAAATGCCATTTTTATTGAACTTAGCCAAATAATCACGTGAGATAATCATACTTACAATAGTTTACTATTTATACTGCGCAATTCACCGTAATTAAAGATAAAAGGCAAGGAAAAAATATTCGAAAGTGGTTAGGATTGAACTCTCGCACCTTCTCCACAACGCTTTTAGACCTGACCATCTGCGCTTCCAAGTCAAGTTAATAAAATGAGAGGCAAATATATGTCTTGTAGTTATTAAATAAATCGTCAAGATTTAAATTGTACACCCTTCCTTTTCGTTTTTGGTTTAATTTGTACATTTAGTATTGTTAAAACGAATAGCATACGTGGATGCACTGTCTTCATCACATTATATTCAGTTTAAACCTTGAAACACAGCGCTGTGATAATTACATGAAAACGAAAGAAAAGACGTAAAAATGTAATGAAAGGCTGAATGTTCATATTAACTCGTAAAATGGTGTTTTGAAAGACGAAACACACTCTATAAATTATTTTGTATTGGTTTTATTAGTTTATTCGTTGTTATTTCACTTGATATACGTGATTTAATGGCCATTTTACACGCTGTTTAATTGATCCATCAGTAAAAAAGTAAACAATTGAAAAACAGCTTAAAGAAAGACTGATGAATCTGTGGAAAATGTCATTGAATCAATAAGTCAAGGAAATCTGGAATTTTTTCACTGATTCATAAGTTAAATTCACTGAAGTGACTGCTGAACCAGTCAGATACCGTTGAATGATTGATGCAGTGGAATTCTCACTGGTTCATATTTAGAGTGAGTTTGTTCGACATTGTATTCAGTAACCGCTCAGATCCAGCGTTTTGCGAAGCCAAGACATCGCCAGGCCATTTCAAATTTCTCCGCACTTGCTTACTCTGCGTTACAATACAGAAGTAGATTTCGAGTATGGTTGTGTATAGTCAGTTAGTGATTCCTTCCAACTTTCCCGAGCCGCTGCGGAAGCTCTAATTTTGGGTCAGTCACCGCGTATACTTCCGCCACGCGTCAGTGAAACTTAAGCAAGCCTGCAATGAAACCCCAAGACGTAACTTTCACACCTTATTTGTGTGCTGGAGATATAATAAAAAAAAAAAAATAAAGATTTACTAACACGTGACAACGAAATGTCTTTTCCAGCAACATTACCTGAAAAACCTAAGTGTAATATAAAGCAACGTTTGCAAATAACCCGGCGTAATTAATTATAATAATATTTTTACACAAGAACCTTTCTCCTACTAGTAATTACCAACATACTTGTTTTCTCACTGTTTTAATTCACACTGACAATGAAACAAAGTTTCTCATTTATAGCAAAAAATAATACTAGTGAAAGTTTAATTATTCATAATATTAAGTAAGCCGTGTTTACGGAAGTTAAGGAGGTTTTTTTTTTTTAAATTTAAGAAATAACCATATGTGTATGTCCTGGGTTATTTTCCAAATATTGTATCCAGGAAGTGTGAAGAAACCCTGAATATACTCTAAATAGGATAAATAAAAAACAAACATCGACTTGCTGACTCTTGCAGTAGTGTAGAACAGTTGCATATGGCCACATATGATTTAATAATTAAGAGGATACGCAGCCACGAACTCCATCCCTACATACCTAGGCGAACTGGGTTCAATCCCCGGCTAGGCCATTCCCGAATTTTCGCAAGTACGTATCGTGCCGGACGATGCCGTTGGTAGGCGGTTTTTCTCGGGTATCTCCCGTTTCCTCCGCCCTTGCATTCCGGTGCTGCTCCACTCTAACATCGTTCCCTCCCCATCGACTCTCAAGACCCCGATTTTAAGCGCCGTCCAAATATCTCCAGTCAACTCAACCCAAATGACGTCACACTCGCGCATCCAGTTCAGTAGTGCCGCTCGCCAGTCTCACACCCTTCACTGTACCGATGCTCGCAGTCCGCAGAATTCACTCCCGCTGGTCGCGCTCGCCGCCACTCGCCGCTCTCCTCACTCATCTTCGCTGTCTTCATTTCAACTGTCAGCTAGGAGGCCCGTCTCGGCTTAAGTAGTCTCGCTAGTCCGATTTGGAAGATTCCCTGCTCCACGAGTCTCACTGAGAGAAGCAAGAGCGGTGACCTGAACATTCTTTCAAAGATAACCCCCGAAATTCAATCCGCTGTGGTTCAGGAGTGCACAAGTCCCGATAGGCTTATGCGGCACACGCGGCAGCTTACCTTTGTAAATCGTCGCGCATTTCTCGCGTTACCACTGTGCGGGACAAGGGAAGCTATGTAGGTAAGCAACGTGTAACAACATGATTTCTTTGCACTAGTGTATTTTTCATCCCGCTCTTAAGAGCGTTGGCTAAGGAAAAAAATGTAATTTTATATTTGAACCATATATTGAACAACTTGTAGGCGTTATCTGTTTTGACTACCTCATTTTCAGATAAAATATTTCTAGGTTGCATGGGTTTTTTTTCAGAATGATATGTGAAAATCATATTTTTACTTTTTTAGTAAGGTAAAAGCAATTGAAACCGTCTTACGTGCAGACTTCATATAATTCAATTTGAAAGAAAATGCCGAGAGCTAGTTCATGACGTCTATAAAATTGTAGTACAAGGAAATGTATTTGCAATTTAAAAAAATTGCTGAATGTAAGGACATTCTTGCATATTTTTTTGCTGCCCCTAGATTTATAGAAAATAACATTTGCTAAACATACCTTAAAACAAGATCTTTCGGATGCCCTTTTTAAATTTTTGTGCAAATAGTTTGGTTATATTTTATTTGTACATCACAACCACAGAAAAATTAGACTTTGGCGTATCATTGTGCAAAAATCATGTAGTCTAAAAATATTTTATATTAGGATAAGGTAGTTACAGACAATGATTACAATGTATGGTTCAAATATAAAATAACACATTTTTCCGTGGCCAACTCCCTTAATAAGGTTTCCTAAGGCGGCCAAATTTCTAAAACTAGTTTCAGGGATATTTTAAGTTTCATGATTTTATATTTGACTCAGAAGGCCCCCTGACTAGTGAGCGACTGAGAAAGACGTTCAATCAAATTTCACGTCAAAATAAGTACATACTGCCTATGTATATTGAGGATATACGCTCGTAGGGATATTTTCCAAAACAAAATCGTGAAGAATACATTTGGCTTGAAACGCCCGTCTTTAAAATTAACGCACAGGAGCGAAATATCCTTCACACTGGATTCCCTATTAAAATTTCTCAGGTGGCAGCTGGTAGGCAATACCCTTAAGACGAGGTAGGGATTGCCATCTAAGGCGGTCGTGTGGTGTAGCTGGGGGACCCGGCGCGGCCGCCTCAAGGTCCCAGCCAGGAGTAGGTTGGCAAAGTGTGGCGCGCGAACTGGTTCACCAGTTCTGGCCGAGCTCTGCAACCTCGTCAGACCGGGGCCGGTTCCCTAGCGAGCCTGCCAGCCTGGCCTGCCTGCCTGCTAGTCCACTCCCCGAGGACGGCGTACAAACAGCGCTCAAGTGGTTGTTATTGCTTCCCCTGAGCAGGCTTCACTCGCTACACTACCTAGCGCTTTAGACGTGAATACGTCTTTAAATTTGCGACCATACTGGGAGGCAGTACAGAAAATCCGATGATAATAATAACATCGGGGGATACAGTTTGGCATTGCAACTCCGAATCTATCGTCTAAATTCAATTACACCATTCGATTGCCAAAGGATCAAAGAATATGTTACGTCGAGTAAGGACTGCGCAGCATCGCGTGTTAGGGGGGGGGGTGGGGGTTGCCGAAATTTTGAGTTCGTTTTGCCGCGTCTCATAACTTCGGCGTAATATAACTATTGGCTAGGAGAAGCTATGAGGTTTTTTTTTAGTTTCAATCGATTGCGCGTCATTTGAGTGGCGCGGAGAGAAAACTTAACACAATGCCGGCCTACGCTTGTCAAAAAGCCAAGTCGAAATACAGAAATCGTTTACGGTTGGAAAGAATATCTCAAAAGCAATCCAGTGATGGCCATAAAAACACCATATGATCGACTGAAGCGGTGCCGGGAAGGCCCGAGAAGTGTAGCAGCGATAAAGGCGACAATGCCACGCATATCAAGTGCGCCACCGCCGCTAAGCGCAAAGCTCTCAACTGACACACGCAGTGTTCGCGTAGCACTGCGTGTACCTGTGAGACTTCCAGTGGTGAACGAATTATTTTATTTGTGGAAAATGCGTAGGAATGTGCAATCCAGGGAACTGGAGAAGTTTTGTATGTATCCGAATCGCGTATTTCAAGATACAACGCTTTGAAAAAGCAGTTTTTAATCATTTTGGAGTACACTGGAGTGGACTTTATAATGCGTGTGTGTATATGGCGTCTTGAAAGCACCCAACAGCCCTCGTCTGATGTGTATGATATTTTCGTAAATCAGCACGTTGGAAGCACGCTTAACAGTTTCTTAGAAAAAAAAACGTGCATTTTAAACACACTGCAACACAAATACTAAGCCAGGTAGGCGGGGGCCTTAAGGGCGTCGTCTACTTGTCACCTGAATTGCGTTGCAGTGTGTTCGAAATCCACGTTTTTAGACGAAACCACATCCACATACGAAAATAAAACACACTTTGGACGTGGGACGAATTAGCATTCTAAAGACATCACGAGCAATACAAATACTATTCCCAAGCCCTCAAGCATACCTTACAATGGCTTTTCCACACTGCTGTATTTCAAAACATACTCGTCGGAAATATTAAAAAAAACTACTATAGAGCCTGCAATAACTTTGCTGCAGTCTTTCTACCAATGAAATGATAAGGTCGTCGCTTAAAGCACTGTTTGTCCAGATGAACCTTGCATTTGCAGATATATTTTCCTTATGTCCTCTTCCTCGTCCTGTTTAAATACCCCATTACTGTACAAAATTCACGATATTTAATTAATTAAAACATACGAGTATTGCTTTTTCTGTTAGTTAACAGGAGTCATTGTTTCAAACGGATATATTCTATTATTACTGTTTGCAGGCTGAAAGAATATACATTTTCATTTAGTTAACAGGAGTAATTTCAATTATATAAGACTAATTATTTTCTCCTGTTAACAGCCTGAATATAATTTTTACTAAATAGGTAACATATTTGTTTTAAATTCCAACATCTTAAGTACTTTAATTTACAAAAAAGTGACACTAACTCAAAGAAAAAAAAATTTTTTGAAATTTTTTATCAGCTGATAATTAAACTGAAAAACAAACTATGTTCACATTTAATATTCACAGGTGCAAAATTCCATCACCATACAGCGGTCATCGCCATAACCGAGCCACATCCACCATAATTAAAATCCACACAATGGCTGCAGAATACTGCTTCGTTTTGCCGAAACTAAACTCTGAAATATTAACTTTTAAAGTTTTTTTTTTTTTTTTTTCCTTTCCATGATATAATACGTTCCTTTCTCTCGCTGCACGTTAGTACAGAGCCTTGCGGATATGAGCGATGGGGCACTAGGCACGCGTGTAAATGTTGGCTCCTAGGAGCCACTGTGGTGTAGTGGTCAGGCTACTCGCCTCCAACCAAGGCGAACCGAGTTCAACTCCCGCCGGGGTCTCCCACCCGGATTTTCGTATGTGGAAATCGTGCCGGTCGACGCCGCTAGTCGGAGGGTTTTCTCGGGGATATTATATTTCCCCCGCCCTGTCTTCAGCCTCATCGGCTCTCAAGACCTCGATGTTGATGGTCTTTAGAGAGTAAGTTATTAATTTATCAGTTACATGCTTGCTTACCGATCTTCAAAATCGACGATAGGTTATACTGATTCCCAGAATAATTTCCAAGATTATTACATAATAGCTAAAATAACACTTCGACAAGAGAATAGAAATGTGCCATACTTTGGCAGGTTTTGACAGTTTACCCGACGTTAGTAAATATACTGCATTAAGCCGGTTGTCTAGACGGAGGGTTGAAGACCCGTGTACATACAGGATATTTCCACGCCAGTCCCCTTACAGAAGGAGACATCGGCACACTGCACAACTAGTTTGCTGTACCAATTGCCTAACATCGCTTTATACCAGGATGCTGCTGCGACTGTATGGCGATAGTTCTCGGAATACGCACGCTAGCTTTGATTGGAATTCGGCTACGTACAAAATTTAATGTCATTTATTAATTTACATCTTGCAAGATATCCCAATACATAAATGAATATCACACTAGTGAATGTCTTTGATTGATTTAGGTATTATTTACATTTAGTTTCAAATAGAAACAGAAAAAATAATTTAGGCGTATGACACAAAAGTGCATTATTTTAAAACACTTGAACCAGGGTTAGGAATGCAACCTCCTGGATCTTAGCGAAGTTTTGTGGCCTGAGTTGCCGTATTTATCTTTAGATTTAATTAAAATGTAAATGTGTGCACCGACGTGGATTCCCCGTTAATAACGAGTCGCTCGCGCCTTATTTTCAGGGGGCGGCTTTCTTTTCGGAGCAGAAATAATTGCAGATTAATATCTCCCAATCTGACAGCCACCACATACGCTTGAGCGATCATGAGGGAAGAGACGTAGAGTCGTTATCAATTCTGATCTCAGGCGGTTAACCGGTCCAGTTGAACTTATCGGGCGGTACGAGATGAAGGTGAGAACAATTGTAAGCATATCAAGCACTCGAGTAATGAGGCAAAGTCAGCGTAGTGATAGAAATTGGGGATTTGGAAACAAATCAAGTCATTATATATATATATATATATATAAACGTACCTACCTCCGTGGTTTTATTTCCGGACGGGTCACTCCCGGATTTTCGCATGTGGGAATCGTGCCGGACGATGCCGCTGGTCGGCGGGTTTCCTCGGGGTTCTCCCGCTTTTCCCCGCTCTTGAAATTCGGGCGCAGCTTCATAATCACCTCACTTCACACTTATCGGCTCTCAAGAATTCGGTGTTAAGAGCCGCCCAATGCTATCCACTCTCAACTATACTCCAAACTGCTATCTTTTTACCACATGAAACATTCTTAGAAAGGTTGCAGGTACAGACTTAAAAGTACGAATCGAGTTTTTTCGCAAGCAAAATTATTTACTCATCAACACGAAACAGATAAATGCATTTTTTTTAATGTTGACTAATTACCTGAAAAGTGTAACGCAATTTTAATGAACGTAGTACGGAATGCGTGTACAGGATTATATTTCATAAAATTCAAAATTATAGTACCGTGAAAAAATTTGCACACGCAGCAGTGGAATATCCCATAGGCCTAACTAAACGAGAAAATCTCACTCGTGAATGGCGCAGAATCTTCGTGTGCAATCTCTCGAGTGTTGTGCACACGTGGCGCACTCAGAAGGATCTTCTTAGTTAATATTAGCACAATAGCCCAGATAGAGCGTCCAAGGTATTACGCGGTTCGGGAATTGAAAATTACTGGGAGGGGGAGGGGGTGGGTGGCGCTTAACGTCCCGTCGGCAGCGAGGTCATTAGTAGAGACATGCAAAATTCGCGTTATTATTTAATAACAAGCTACGTTTCACTGCATTATACCTACTTGACCACGATCCGCGATATAATTGGTTACTAGCAACTGTGCGGCGTCATTCACCTGTGAGATCGCTTCACTGCAGATTGGTTGCTCTACCGTCGAGAATTTACTATTGGCTGAAGGATACCTTGAAACGCGCTATACGAGTTGTCGACCAATGGAAGAAGTCAAACTAGTACACAATATGTTGGAGTTCAGCCTGCAGCGGCCCCTAGTCAGAAGACATTGAGCAAGTTGCACAGACTGAGAAGAAATTGGCCATTCCTTGTAGTAACGAACCATCCCACGATTATCCAGGAATCATTTCGGGAAACCATAGAGCACAGGTTTCAGGATGGCCGGACCGGGAATAGAGCCCATGGCCTCCTGAACGCGATTCCAGTGGCTCACGCCTCGCTCGGTGAACACACACTAGAATGTATTTTATTTTTACACATTTTTTTTTCACCTCATAAGTTTTGATTTGGACTGCGAAATAACTAAACGACACGGTAAAATGTCGTTAGCAAAGTATTCAAGGGACTTCAAAATTTTTTTTTGCATTATTATGATGCAGTAGCCATCTAGAACTGTTAGTAAACTGATCAATAACATGTTTAACACTACACTTCCACAAAATTCCAGGCGCAGCCTACATAGACGAATATAGTTTTCTGAGTATTTTCATATATGTTGTTTTCGTAGATACCTGATAACTTAAGTTTTTTTTTTTTTTTTTTAATATAACCCACATTCATTGACATCCAAATTCGGTTGTGACATAAAGGAAAGACGTGTAAGGTAAGCAGAAATTGAACATGTAAATCAGAAGTTTTAATTATGTCGTTGATGGTGAACTCATAAGTAAGTTACATTCATCATGCTTCCTTTTTATTATTGCCAAATTATATATATATATTTTTACATCCGTGCGATAAACTTCCCTTACAGTCAAAGAATATTGCTTAACTTGTAAAGTAAATTTATTGTAAACTTATGCAGTGTTTTTAACTTAATCTTAAGTGTAATTTTCTTCACACACACGCAACGGAATTCCCTCTCAATTCTTACAGTGTGTACTAAATAACATAATACAGTCAGTTTTGCAAGAGCACAAGAACACGTAATCATACTGCAGTCATGCATTATGTCACTGATTCTCCCTACCCGGCATAGAACTACTGAACGTTTTCGCATATTATACAAATAACACAAGACAAATACGCATTGTCCAGCTGGCTAAGGTGTGTAACTTTCAAGACATCGTGGTGATAAAAACAGTTTTTTTAAAACATTCATAATAGCAAAAAAATATGGCATAAATTAAAAAAATTATGTAATAAAAATACATGTTAAATCCTTGGGGAATATTCCTCGCTCCTAGAAAATGAAAACTTACGAAAGTTTAAGCCGGGAAACGCTTCATATCTTTGTCAGAGTTCCTCTTGGTCAACTTTGTGTATGCTGTACAGTATGGCTGTTGGCTAGCTTTGCTCTACGCCGAATTCTATTGCATTTATCATGTGAAAACAGCCCCATGATATATTTACTGACTAAGAACGCGAAAGTTGTGATGGCATTTGCCACAGAAACAAGCCACGTCGCGCGCAATGTTACGTAAACAGCGGATAACTAGCATAAATAAAATGAAACATTACAGGAATTAATGCGCATGTAATTTGTTACTATCCTCCAGTCATGATGAATTATGAAACCTGCATTTTTTGTTACATCTTACATAAGCGACGTTGAACTGTTTCCATGATTAAAAGTACCTTTGCTTTGGGGCGTACAGTGCCACGAAAAGCCAGTGGCGTGGAGAGGTTTGGGTTTGCTTTTAGAATCGGGGTCGTGGTAGCCTAAGAGGGTGAAGCGAGGTGGATACGGAGCAGCATCGGAATGCAAGAAAGCAACGAAAGATCCCCGATAAAACCCGCCGACCAGCACCTTCGTCCAGGACGATTTCCACGTGCGAAAATCAGGGGATCGACCTCACAGGGAATCGAACCCAGTGGGATATGCGAGAGTCCTAGCTGCTGCGCAAACCACGGTTTCTCATAGTCGGTTCCATGCCTTGCATATAGAGGCGATGTGCCGTTTGACGTGTATGACAGTGTCACCCTTAATCGCTGTTTTGTCCTCGTGCTTTAGAAGTGCAAAATAACCCCGTCATATCAGCTTAGGTTCCAGTCATTAAATCTCGGAGGTGTGCAGAGATACACAAGCCGGATAAGATCAATGGCTACGTGAAATTAGCTAAAATGCTATAATATATGTTTAGAAGCCAATGTTTGTTACAAAACAAAAGAATTGCCTTTTCTCGACTGACTTCAATAAGATTAAGTTCTTCACGCTTTCTTTGACTTTCAGTAAGTTATTCTCAAAAATAAATTGAGGAAAAAAATCATTTTTTTTACAACAACGAAATTATAATCCCAGGTGTGCTAAAGTACAAGTTCTCAGAAGGGGAAAAAATCACGCACATATAAGAAAAGAATCAAGGTCGCGTTTACAAATGAGAAATATTAATGTATTGGGTGTTTTTAAGACAACAGGACGTGTTTATTATAGTGTTTGCAGTGGTCTTATTTTTAATTTTATTTGTGACTGAACGTGTCACCAAGAGCACAAATATAAAAAAACAACATTTTCTCTGGAAATCAGCAGCTGGATAACGATTTGGCCAGCGGCTGTCTTAAGGAGCGAACTCATTATTCGCCTAAAGTAATTTCGGGAAACCCTGAAAACCAAAATCCGATTGCTGAACCGGGAATCGAAACCGAGATCTCCCGACTGCGAATACCAGATTGCGCAATCCTGCTTAACACATAATTTTATAAGAATCGGAAATTTTAATGTGCATCAATGTGAATAGGTTCTCTTCGCTCAAAAACTTTGTAAAATTATTGACATTCTTAATTCGAGACGTTCAACGCTATCTCCACTGTAAGTTTGCAAAAATAAAAACGTAAGATTTAATTTTTTCATTTTGTATTAATTAGTTCTCGAAATAGTAAGGAAACAGCTAATCTGGGATTTCCGTTACACAAATGTAACAAATTAGATTTAAAATATGAACACAGAATTTCACAATCGCACAAACGTGCCTGGAGCACGCTTATTTTCTCGTTAACCAGTAAATCTAAACACAAAAAAAAAAAAAAAAAAAAAACCTTTGATAACGTTTCGAAACTTTGCGTCCGCTAAATGAATAAGGTAATTTCAAGAAAAAAGTAAAGTTCGCGCCTTGTCATTCGGGCGCTTACTATAATTAGGGCATGCTGTGCCCTTCATAGGTAATCTTCTATACTAATGTGTGACAGTGATTATCTAATTCGACGCAGACCCACATAGATCGCTATATGCCGCTATTGCATGCAACTCGTGTGAATTCGGCGGTGTGCGCTACGGACAGATTAAAAGAAAAGAATAACATAATAATTGCTACATAAACTAAAGTTAGCGCAAAATACAATCATATATGCACCTTTTCCTCTTTCGATTCAATAAGTTACGTAACCAGATTATTCAACAAACTTATCAATCGGCATTTGATATTTCCATTACAGAGAACTAAATTCCACTCACGACTGGAACAGTCTTACGAAAATCAACCTTTAAAGAGCATCTTAGCCAATAGCTGCATGCATAGCTAGGGTGATTTTTAAAGGTTGATTTTAATAAGTCTGTTCCAGTCGTGAATGGCCTATAGATACTTGTGCATCAAACCGAATAATTATAGAAGCCGGTTACACAATAAATTTACCATGAACAAAATTATCAACACAAACCGTTATTCACAGTTGCTATGGTGAAAAATTACTGTTTGTACAGAATTCTAATTCTCAAGGTTATCGGCTCTATGATGTGACATTCAAGCAGTTTAATTCAGAAATTCAGAATTTATTACGGACTGCATAGGGAATCACGAATGCATAAATAACACACTTATAAATGTATTCAGAAGCACTTTAGGTTTCTATACGCGTTTTACCTGACACGACCGTATCAAGATCTTACACATTATATTTAAATGCAGGCAATATTTCACGTGACAGTTCTTTGTTTTAAATATTTCTTGGTAACAGGTTTAGGGAAAATGTACATTTACGTAAATAATGATGTAACCGAACTTACGAAGGTACAGTGCCTGCGTCTCCTTCTTCTCTGACAAGTTAACATAACCTGTAAAAAGTCAGGCGTATATTTTTTTCTGTATGTGTTATTAAAATATATAAAACTAAAAATATATAAATAATACAGTTAAGACTAAAGTAAAAAAAAAATGAAACTTCTATAGATGCGGCCTTTAGGTGCCAGGACTAGGTTTAAAACATGGGAGATACTTGTACAGATGCAACAAACGTTGGTTTCCTCGGTGTCATCCCACCTTTTCATTAATTTGCATTCCGTCGAGTTTCTACTGATGGTTCAAGGCCAGCTTTACCATTCGACGGATCCTAACCAAATTTGGTAGGTATACCCTTCAGTACCCAACTTAAAATAAAGCGTAGGTCAAAACAGGCTCCGGAACCCATTGGGAAAAAAACCAAAAAACCTCAAACAAGTTCGTGAATCTCAATTCTACACCACCCGACTGATCCCGACAATATAAAGCAACGATGGCCTTCATTTGCAAACTAACATACTTTGTAGACCAAAACGGGTTCCGGTTCCTCATTGGGAACGAAAATCCCAAAATACCTAAACCAAGAAATTGTATCTCATTCCTACACCGTTTCAAGGGTCTGGACCAAATTTGGCAGGTATGTCCTCCAGTCCGCAATTTAAAATAGTGTCATGTGTCGCTGGTCCGCGCCGCTTACGTCGGCTTCGCATCCCGCAAGATCGAAGAGAAGGACGGAGAATCTTTATATGATAGCGGTGGTGGCCGCATATCAGTTACAGAGAGCGAGTCAGCACTTTAATCTCTGTAGCGGTGCATTCTGCTAAACCTAGCAGTATTGATTTCTGCGTTTATCTTTAGCATTCTCTGGATTACTGACCTCCTCTCAGCGTAACTCGGGGTGCGTTGAACCTTCGAGATTGTCACGACTGAGACTATAAATATTGCGGCAGGCCTCCGGGCTGTAAGTTGAGTTGAGTTGCGTTGCATTGGAGATGATGAATAAATTAATGGCTGAGTTCCGAGCGATAGAAAACGAGCAGCGAGAGAACCAGTGGACCATTTGAAGGGAAGTCTGCGACTGCGAGTATCAAGCAGTGAAGCGTGCTGCTGGCAGTCTGGACTATTGGACTAAATGCGTGAGTGAAGGATATTATAAATAATGGCAACATATAAACTGAACACGTGTTGATAACGAATATGAGTTAATTGACTGTAACCAACAGAGACCATTAAGAAGGGCGTTAATTAGAGTTGAAATAGACATTTAATACTGCGTTCACTGTTAAATAAAAATATTGAAAGTGGAGACAGGTGATTTAATGCTGTAAATAATAGCGGTGTGATAAAATTATAAATCTGATTTAGTTTCTTCTATTTTTTTAATTAAAACCTCCATCCCTCATGAACTCCGATACTCCCCTCAGGCATCCGCATGTAACAATACTTGATAGACCAAAAGTGGACTACGGCCCCCCACTGGACCCGAAATCTCCCAAAATTTCTAAAACGGGTTCGCGTATCTCATTTATTTACCGTTATATGGATCGGGACCAAATTTGGCGGCAGGGATACACTACAGTTCCCAATTTAAAATACTGTATTTCCCGAAATTTCCCCCCCCCCCCCAAACCTCATTGGGCCGGGAATCCCTCAAACCGGTTCGTGAATCTCCGAACGCTTATTGGGTCCGAAACCTCAAAATCGGAGACGTGTATCACTTATTACTACCCTGTTATACCGGGTAATGCCGGCTAGTTCTGCTTGCAAATATCTAAACAGAAAACACACGAACCTCTAACTTGCCCAGAATATAAACCCGGAATACCTTGGCCAGGGTTTGGCACGAAATTAACGTACCTAAGTCTATGAGTAAAAAGCACATAAACCTTGTATTTAAACCAAGAACATTCCCTAGAGGTAACGCCTCAGTGACTTCGACTATGAATAGGCGTAATGAAATTTCACGAGAAAGATTTTAAGGCAAGTTATATTTAAAAACACTTTAGGGTCGTTTAACTATCTTGTTTGGCTGAATTATTTTTTTGACACGTGTTAGCTGTCTGCATGCTAATCGCGTAGTAGCCATGCCGATGTTGCCGGATTCTGGGTGGCCCGGTCAAATATGAGAACGCCTTCTCAAGCAAACATCAACCAAAGGCAATAGAAAAACTGCTGTCGGGTGCTTGTAATATTGAAGTCTACCGTGTACTAATATTTTTTTCGTGAAAAATCACTAGCTCTAACTATGAAGTACACTAAATATCCCTACCCTCGTGTAAAGGTAGTTCACGATAAAGTGAGCACTTTTGAAATCTTAGAAAAAAGTCACTGCTCCTGCCTGCATTTATTTTAACGGGCACACTGAGTGACATGCGCCCAGTAAAGTTGGTAATGATGGATGGAAAATAGTTGCATATCTTAACGTCAAAAAAAGTATCACCTAACCATTTGTAATAACTTAAAATATCTCTTTCACTTTTATTTTTTAATTTTAATGCATTGAAGTGTAAAAATGAGCATATTTGCAAAATATTTACTTTTGTATTAGTTTAACAGTTTCACTTGACCGACGCATGAATGAAGTGATGAGGTCCATAACAATGTTAATTTTACATAAGGCGGAGGAATACACAACGAGCATAAAAGTAGATCTTAAGCAGGGCTTCCAGAAGTGCTCATTTTACCGTGAACAGCCTATAAATAGTGCGTGTTTACAAACGACAGGAGAAGACAAAGCTTTCTTCGTAGGATGGACGTGCATGGCGATGTTTGTTCTGGAACGAGTTACAAAAACCAACGATGTGCCGAGGTTTGTAACACTGCAAGAAAAATAAACGTTAAGGTTTCCCGTCGCACGGACACGCACAGAGCGGATAAAGCATAGAGTAGACACGTACCCAGAGACGAAATTGGGCGACGGTTTCTTTGACGTGGGCGTGCCCATTATCTGATTGGTTGCGTGAGAATCTGCTAGTATAATCCATTCACTGTTTCATGAGAACTGTTTCTTACTTGGTGCTACCAACGCTACCAACACCCATGTTTCCTCATTGTTTTTATTTATATTTATTATAAATGAAATACTATAATCTATATAACTAAAATAAAGGCCAAACTCCAATTTAACGAATAATAAGGCACTTTCATGATAACAGAGGAATAAAACGCTTGTGATACTTAAGCGGGCCTGCTTAAAAGTATAACAAAATTAGACTTTTATGAACCACTGTAAAATTATGTAGAGTTGTGTGTCTGTGGGATTGCATGCCCATTTGTGCTCTCTCCCTCCCAGACAGTGACTCACGTGTCCACCTGGTGTGAGACCTTGGTCAGATGTAGGTGTTGGTGGGGAAGGGTGTTGGAGGGGGTGTTGGGGGGAGCAACACCTGTTAGGTGGCACGACGACAACACCTCACTCAGGAGCAACCCGGCCGACACGATTCTCATTTGCGAAAATCCGGTGACCCGGCCGGGGAGTGAACCCGGTTTGGCTTGGGTGGGGGGCGAGCAGGCTAACCACACAGCCATCACAGCCACAAATGGGGAGTATTCAAGGGTTTCACTTCTGAATACTGGTGATTGTGATTCACATACAAGGCATAGAGTGGATTTCAGAAAAACGTGATTAGAGAGTGATTAATTTATATTTTCTTTTGATGTTAAATGTCATATATTAGCTGTGTAAATTTGGAAAATTAGACTAACTTGATTTATTAATTAATTTTTGTATTAAAGTACGTTATCTTTTTTTGCTCTTATTTTCGTTCCATTGAACAGTGTAATATAGCAAGTAAATATTTGTTTTGTTGTAAATTATTTTGATAGTGCTTTTCTGCACCACTGCCTGTAAATTAAAGAATCTTAATTAGTTATTTTATTAAATTAAAAAACTTCCTTTTATCAGAACTGGTGTATGCTCTGCAAGATATCAAACGTTCACAGACAAACTTGGCAAAGGGGAGCTAAACTCACAAAGGCAGAAATATTTAACTTCACAAAACACTCAATAAAATAACTAAAGTAACATTCAAATATACGGAACAAAGGAAAATTTCATATGTGCGATAGACAGATGAGTGTAAGAGGGAACATATGAATTTTTTATTGCTCGGCAAACCAGCCTCTCAGAAATCCTTTTACAGAGGCGTTACGGTGCACACAGCAGGGCGCACTCCCAAGTCGGCTCAAAGTAGGTATTTCGACACTTCTCCAATATAAACACACAGTATCGGTATTGTGCTAATACAAAACGGCGTAAATTCCTGAGGCGGTTACTGCTGTTCACGGCAAACTGCCGTAACTGAGAATTCTATATTCTTAAAAAGGGTTGCAAAAGTTCAATACATAAAATAAAAAAATATGCAGTTTACGATACGTGTGGTACAGCTCTGAAATTCGTGGTACAGAACTATGAATTGCATAATTTTAATAGGGCATGTTGTTGTCGTGTAATAATGTGCTCGAAAATTAAGGTTAACAATAGCCCCAGGAGCATACATATTATGTTCCAGTTCAGTTCTGACATACCGCATCAGTCAAAATACAGCAAGTTCCATGATTGAAAGTTTCACTATGACTCGGCACGTATACAATACAATTATTAAACTTACCACCTTTGGTATCCACGCATGAGAAACCGGCGTGGTGCTCACCAGTAAAATTACACTTTTACTGGTGAGCTCGAACACACATGCCCGATAGCGTTGTTACTCACATTATGTGATGGGGGTGGCCAGTCAACAGGCGTTGGCAAGGAAATGCTACGCTGGTGGCTTTTCCGTAAACTACATTAGCAATGTGTCCCAGTGACAACTAATAGCTCCAGTTTATTCTAGGGCGAGGTCAAAGAAATGAACATTACTGAGAGTCATACGCCAGGAGAAATATACCCGCAGTGCCGGAAAGCAAGCGACACCAAGTACGTGACATCTTCAGGCATACGAACAAAACTTGGCTCCTAGCAACTCGAATAAGCACCCAGTCAAAACACGTATCAGGAGCTGCCCATGCTGTTCAATGGTCTGACAGCCCGAGCACCATCTGCTACAAGGTGAACAAGTAGAGGCGCAAATGAATAAGGACACGGGAAAAAAAGTCAAGTAATGCAGATAAAAAAAGTTAGGTTAGGTTGAGTTAGATGAAGTTAAGTAAAGTTAGGTTAAATTCGGTTAGGTTAGGCTGGGATAAGTGAAGTTAGGTTAAGTTAGGTTGGGTTTGATTTTTATGAACTGTTATGTATATGATTAAGGGATGGTGTACGCCGATAGGACAGAAGGACTGTGGGAATAAATTTAGAAATCCTGGCATGAGTGATATGTCTTACATAGGGTGGGAAATATTCCACATTCAACATGGTTATAATATTTTTCTTAGTTCGGTGAGAATGGTAAAACATTCAAAGTTCCTATACACATGACCTTTTTAAGTCTCTTAAAACATGGAAACATTTTACAAGTCCTGCAAAATATTCTAAGTCCAATACAAGTTGGAACGAATGTGACGAAATGAAATTTTTTCAAGTCCAACAAAGATGGTGGTTTGATAAGAGTAGAGCACAAGCGACAGAAAGAGTAATTAGCAGACGACTAAAGTGTAATACGAGAGAATAAAAAATAGGTATGGAATGATGGAGCATGATAAAAGGTGACCAAGGAATATAAAAATCCAAGATGGCGGCCAGAAAAGTCGGGGGAGAAACAATATTACTATATTGAAACCAGATGACTGACAATATGGCGGCCGGAAACAATATTGCACTTCAAAATAGCAGCAGAAACAAGAAGGCGAACAAGATGGTGGCCAATATGGCGGCCGGAAACAATATGGCAGCTAATGTGGTGGCCGGAAACAAGATGGTGGCTGTAATGTTAAAGGTCAAAGGCCACAGAGCCCGAGTCCCATTCTGAATCCTGTGCCAGAACCCCCTATTTTCTTCTACTTAAGTATTTGACAAATTTGCTAAATATTACACCTGTATGCATTAAAAACCGAAAGTAAATTAAATAAGGTTATTATGCATAAATGTTTACCTAATAATTTTAATTCAATGCTAAAACGTGGACTACATTACCTTAGTCGTTGCCAATTTTACTGGGAGCATGCCCGTCAATGTGCCAATAGTATAAGAAAGAGGGCTCTGGGACACCAAGCTGCAGGCTGTGAACTGATGGATCGCAATTTGCATATCAAGGTCCCTGCCCTTAAAAAATCTAAAAAATTTCCCTCTCTTCCCGCGGAAAATTCTAGAACGTACCATTCCATTAAGATGGCTGCCATTTTATCAGCCAGTAAAACTGTGCCCAAAGCCAACGGCGGCCATTTTGGCAGCCAGTGGGAACAGTTTCCCCCGAAATCGACTTCCTATTACCCAAATGAGCGCATACATCGATGGCGGCCATTTGGTAGCCAAGAAAAGTCTCCCGAAACCGACGGCGGCCATGTTGGCAGACACGATTTATTTCACACACTGTTCGTCAAAACTGATTTCCTATTACCCAAATGAACGCATTCTTCGATGGTGGCCATTTTGGTTTCCAGTAGAAACAAGTGCGGTGGTACTGATAGCCATATTGGAAGCCAGCATGGACTGAAGTTCGCCCTTACCACTGCCAAAATGGCGACCGCACATTCACGTATGTCCACGATGAGGCCCCAGACAGCAATGCCCCTTCCTCCGAGGGGTCCTCAAGGCGAAGACTCATGGAGGCCATCTTGGACATGCAGGATAAAACCCACCCGGGATAATAATGACCCAGCTGAGGCAGGTGGATGAGAACATGATACATAGCCAGGCCTGCTTGGAATATGCTAATAAGGAGAGAGAGATAAATGCCAATGCACAATGAAATGTGACAAGCGGAATAATGACCCACCCAACCAGGAAGATGTGAACATGATATGTAACACTCCGGGAATGGAATACTAATAGACCACCTCACCAAACTCTCTGAGACATGAGATGTATAGCCCTGTACCAAATAGAATTAACAATAAGTGGAGTCCACCATCTTGGAGTGCCGGTACACAGTCCCCAGTACAGAAGCGGCATTGGCAGCAGTAATCACAGACGGACGAAGGTCAGTCATTCTATGCTTACGTGCATTGTGCTGAGTAAGCAGTCGAGGAAGCAGATCCAACCACCGGTAGCTACCTTGTGCAGAGAACGACTTCCACTTCAGACCCTTAAGCATCCGGTTGAAACGTTCGATGATCGAAGCCTTGAGGTTGCTGAAAGTAGATTAGTGATGTATCTTCTTCGCAGCCATAAGCACATGGAACACAGGGTTGTAGAACTCCTTCCCACTGTCTGTCTGGACGTTCTTCGGTACGACCATCTTCTCTAAAATCAATTTAATTGCAGCCGCAACATCGGCACCATGCTTCCGATGCACAGGGGCAGCCCAAACGTACTTGGAGAAAGAGTTGCCAACCTCCAGGATGTAGTGAAAGCCCTTATTAACATGTGCATAAGGAATCATTCCCACCAAGTCGGCCTGGAACAGGCCATGATCTCCTAAGAGAAGCACCTTACACCTGGGGAAGTTCCGACATGCAGGACGATGCAACACGGAGGTGATTATTGCTTTCGACATAGCCATAGGACAGCCCTCCCCCTCACAGGATATGCTCGGCTTCGCGGAGCTTTGCCAAGATATTCACTGTTTTGTTCACATGAGATGTATTGCCAGCTTGACGGGATGCAACGAGGAGACATAGACGGTCCGCAAGCTCGTTTACATCGTCCCAATACTCATACTCTAACCGGCTGCCACCATCAAGCTTCAGACCCGATCTGATCACACCGATGTTCCGAAACAGATCTTCGATAATAGCGAATTTAGGGTGGGTCTCGTCCATTTATGCATAACTGCTATCATCATTGGCCACCAAATATGCGTATGTGAGCTGCAACAATGGCCGGTACTGTCGAAGCGAAGCACAGGATTAATCCCAGGATAGATGTTTAAACAGTAGCTCGTAGAGGCTGGGCGAGGCTTGCATGATGACGTCCCCTGCCTGGATAATTTCGTTGGGTAGAAAGAAAAATTGTTTGTTGCCGAGAAACCACTTCTTCCCATGTCTGTACACACCATAAGTAGATTCGTTCAGACGAGAGGGGTACGAAGCAAGATAATGACGAAGAACAATAGAGCATTAATTGGATCGCACCTTCTTGTGTTTCAAAGATGCCAGGGGCACGTCATCTTCATCAGTGATTGCCTCCTCCTCTGCCACAGTCTTGTGTTTCGGTGCGAAGCATGTCTCAGCCTTCACAGCAGGGGAAACAGGTGGTGGTGGCTGCGACGTGTCGAGCCGCGATGTTATCGGCTGGAAGACCTCCGACAATACCACATCATGTTCCATGCGCGCCCTCTTGGCGAGCAGATTCATTTTGCGTACGCTTAAACGACACGACTTATATCCTCAGCGGGGGTAGCCACAGCACTGATACATATTGTCAAATGTACACAGTGTATATATATATATATATATATATATATATATATATATAAAACTAGTGGTGATGCTCGATCAACTTGGTAAGGATGTCTTCTGCTTTGCCAATGCGTCATATGACAGCATCCCGTACATGGTTGCAATGAGCCCACTTGTGCTCACCGACACATGTCAGATAGATAGTTTGGGAGCGTGCGATGTACATCTTCCAATATCACAAGCTGTACACTCAAAGTGTTAATGCAGGACGTGAGCTTGGTGGCATCGTCGCCAATGATTCTAATAGTCACCTCCTACATAACAGTGCTGATCAGCGCATCCAGGGTAGTTACAGTGGTTTGCTGCGTACCTCCGACAGAGAGAGAGAGAGAGAGAGAGAGAGAGAGGAGAGAGAGAGAGAGAGAGAGAGAGAGAGAGTGAGCCGAGTCGTGCCTCCACAGCGGAGAGCTTGGCCATGAGGTCAGCATTCGTGACCATGTCGGAGATGTGCTCAGAGCAGCCAGTTTTCTCGGATTGGCGCTTGCCACGAGCATGTGATCTTTCATATTAGCACCGAGGGCTTCCAGCACCCTGGTGTCAATACGAGAGCCCAGGTCATCCACCTTCTTCGCTATACCGGCAAGTGTACTGCCCAAACCGCCGAGGTTCTGCACATTGGACGTGAGGGTCGATATCTGACTAGACGTTAACTGGATGACATACCGACGGCATCGACGTTCGAATACAGGTGACCAGCTTTTCATCGTATATGTTGTAAGCACACCCTCAGTTTTGGATGGTAGGCCACCGACCTGCACACCCACATCATCCAGTTTTGGCTTCATGGTTGCAAAGCCCGATTCCAGACTAGTCAGCTGTTTAATCAAATCAAGGGCCCTGTCGATTTTCGCAGTCAGGTCGGTAAGGTTGCTGGCAGTAACTTGAGCACCCACAACATAGAGTTTCTTCACCAAAGCTTCAAGCTGTCGGCCGAGGGTGGTAAGCATTTCCGCATCGGTAGAAGTCAACAAGCGAATCTGGGCCTCCATCTTAGCAGACAGGGCATTCGTGTTGGTCAATATCCGCCCTTCCACGACTCAGAGCGCATCGCCGGGGGCGAAATTGGCGAGACTGGGCCAAACTTGACCAGCCCGACAAGGTTAATATCAATACCCGTGACCAGTACATTGGTAGCATAAATGTGGTCTTCCAGTGTGGTAATCTTCGCACCCAAGCCAGACACTTTGCACACATCAGTGGTCACTATCTGTAAGCCAGTGGCCAATGTGTTGACAAGCTTCTCGCCCACACAACTTACCTTTGGCTCCAAGGTCACGAACCAAGACACATTGGACTTGAGTGAGCGAAGATGAGACTCAGTGGTGGTACATGTGGTCCGTAGAGGTGGAAGAAACTCTGTGGACAAAGGACACATTAGCTTCATCGCCATCGTGCTTAGGTCCCCCAAGATGCTTGGCCTGCTGCCACCAAAACTACAGTTCCCATCATTACTAGATGTAATACAAATTTCCGGTGCATACTTCAGTTCTCTATGGCCGAACTTGGACATGCCATAGCTCATAGTTCACTAGTGCAAAATATATTGAACCGATCGAAGCTGTGTCGTAACTGGCCCTTACGAGGTGGAAAGTTCTTGGCGATGATGAGAAACCCTCACTGGTCATGCCAGCAAAAGAGGCACTTATTTTAGAACTATCGAAAGTCATATCAGTGTTCACATGATTGGAGTACTCATGACGGCGATTCAGGTCATCCATATGAAACAGAATGAGGAAATTGCCATTGTCACACAGAAGTTGCTTCGGCATATGGGAGTACGTCTAACAGATGTAAATCGTGTCCACAGCGACATGGCGACCCATGTTGAAGTACTGTTGCATCGTGTTTTGCTTCTCATATGCGACATCATCGAATACATACAGAGAGTTATGCTTAGCATCGCTCTGCGGCACAAGTCTGCATTGTATCTAAACAGGAAACAGTAAAGACCATCCACGGTCTGTAGAACCTGTGCCAGGCGAAAGTATTTCGGCTGTTGGAGAGACTTCGAGTAAAGACACATTTTCTCGAAGCAGATGCCATTGGGATGCTCCAGAAGGCTGAGGAGCATACGTGTCTTCCTGCAGATACTCCTACTGGCGATAATAGCACGAACAGTGTTCGGTAAAAGTTTCCCATGACACGATTCCTGGGCCGTAGATTTGTCTTCAGCGGTGATGCTTACAGGAAGCGTGGTAGCCTGGGGAACAATCCCTATCATACTGAGACGTGACTGATCTACCACACGTACTTATGGGTGTGCGAAATGTATAAATAATTCACATGCTGAACACATAGCATTAGTATGCAATAATGCCTCGTGGGAGCAAAGTCAAGAGGGGACACAGACTGGTGAATACACTGATCAACAACCTTCCGTTCGAAGCACATATTCCCGTCTACAAATTCTGTGGGCCTGGTACATGGTTAAAGAGGAGATTGAATTGAGGGGATGTTTAAATCAACCCCCTCAATGAGGCATGTCGGGAGCATGACATTCATATGCAACAAGTAGCAGGTTGGAGGGTAGCCACACGGCGGACTGGATATTTGCAGACAAAGGCCACATGGTAGGATTTTCGCCTGCATCTAAGCTCTGTAAACAGTTGACTGCTTGGGGAGTGGCAAACATCATGCGAGCAAAGGTGAAGTGTGGAATGGGCCTGGCATTCGGGAGGAAGAAGAAGAAGAAGAAAGCAACCACACATAGCAAAATGCACTGCCGAGTTATTTACGGTAGTCTAATTGGAGGGTCCAGTGGGATAGCAAGAGTGGTGAACAGTACTAAAGGAGAAAACCAACAACTCTCGAAAGTGATCAAGTACAATGGGGAAATGGAAGCTCTTGCTCCGGGAGCAAAAAAGGTCAAGGTTTGTCCCTCCACCTGTACAAGAAGGGGGCTGGTGGAAGGAAGCGGAGGGCGGTGGCAGAACGACGATGAAGGAGGTGATCCTAAGAGCCCTGCCTGATGAACTTCTCATGAACATTGATATAAGCAAGTGCGCTCGGAAACTGCGAATATCTAACTTCAGGGGTGTCTTCATGTGAGACCGCCTACCACACTGCCCATGGCGAGCAGAGAGAGGGCTACTAAACCTAGATACCGATAGTGGGCCTGGGTCAGACTGGAGTGCATATGTGAATCAAGGATGTAGGGTCGACTACTACAACAGCTACGACAACCTAAGGGCCCCAGCCGAACTGAAAACATATATAAGAGGTGCTATGATCAATTTCAACCACAGGGCTGAGCAGAGGCCACGAGAATGGAACTGTGGACACCTATGTCTGAGATTCCTACTTAACATGGGATGCACCATTATTGCCAATCAATCATGTCTGTAATGCTGATCCTGTCGGACGACAGCTCGGAACTGTACGCCGCGCATTTCCCACCGCTGAAATTAAAGGCGGGATGGAAAATCGCGCTAATAGACTTTCAATCATACTTCTCGATACCGAACATCGACGAACGCAACTGCATGTTTTGATACATCAAGGATAATGAGAAGAGAGGCAAGTTGCGCATACCCAGCAGATCGTAAAAGGTAGAGGATATTGAAGAGTACCTCAAGTGAGAACTGGGACAGTATGTTGCGGTGAAATTGCACCTCAATGCCAACATGCTACACAGCGAAATGACCATTACTGTCCACATAGACTTCACACGAAACTACACGCTCGCAGCTATGTTGGGGTCGAGAACGTGATGTACAAAGCCAATAACCTGCACAATTCGACCCTACCCATAAACATATTCCCTGTGAACATGATACGAATAAACTGCAATTTAGTGACCTGCTCATACCTAAATGGTCTGCCCAGCCAAACACTGCACGAGTTCATGGCGATGGTGCCGCCGAGGTTTAAACTAATAGACTTGCCAAAGACGGTCATTTATGCCCCGGTTTTCACAGAGAGTATGCAGGAAGTGTTCCTGTCTATCGTCGACCAGGACAGCCGTCTGATCAACTTTCAAGGCAAAGAAATCATGCTCCGACAACATCTATGCAAAGAAATGGGCTGGACTTTAAGCATGGAAAAATAATAAAAGCAGATTACTGCATGAAACCAGACGTCAGTACAGGGGGAGCATCCAGTATGCTAACATTTGCAAGCATGAGTTTTCTGTGCAGATTGGGACTATCTGTTAAGCAATATGGACAGAGAGATTCTAAAAGTGACAGAGCTGGTGGGGTTCGAAGACTTGATCCCCAAGGTGGAACTGCACATGTACATAGCTTATTTGCCAGTCCGTACGCCCCCTCGTCCAATGTGCGGCTACCGGTACAAAACCCAGATGTCTACACTGTGCCCTGTAATTCCTATTTGTGGTTTCGGGGGATGATACTGAAGGTTAGAAATGCAGTACTGGCGATAAAAAATAGTTAGGTAAGTGATTATACACATGATAAGCCGCATCACGTATGAGCTCAATGGTAGCAAAGTATATGCAATCCGGATGTAGGAATCACAGCAGCCATCAATAATTACCTCTTGCTGACACAAAACCAGCCTCCCACAGCGAAAATGGCCATCTGGGGTATTGAGGAGTACTACAAAGTCACGGTCTACCCACAGGGGAAATTCGAATTGTGCATTCTGCAAGCCATTCTATAGGGCTTTGCCGAGGACTACAGACATGTGCTCATCAATGCGAAGCAGGAACTGGTTATTCTCATGGCCAATATGCAAGCTAACGCCTTGCTGGATACCATGGCCGCACCAGAAGTCACGATGCTGGCTATCCGGTCCATTGAATGAATGGCTTCTGCTGCACGTGCAAGTGAAAATTTTGGAACGAGTGAAACTGTTGAAGTGTGCCGAGAAGGGTAGGAACAATGACATGGTGTTCCGCACATGGAGTCTAGAAACATAACCGAGCATCCCATAGGCCACGAGTGTCAACTGGAATGTAAAAACCAGCTTCCCAAGCGAAAAGCCATGCTACATAATCATAGCATTCTAGACGGGAAAACAGAATGCTATCGGCACAGACCGCTCGACATCCGATCATACAAGTATCAAAAACGTGAAGGTACACCTCAACTTGGAGTGTTATCTCCATGGCGACTTTAATATCGATTTCGCGAACGGGATGTACATGGTACCTTACCAGATGTATGCCGACTTTCAGCATGCCTTCTATGGCCATGTGCAGTCTCCAGTGTTAGCGCCCACCGAGTTCGTGAAGGTGGCCCCTCTGTTTGTGATCGATGTATGTAAGCAGGACAATAGGATACAGAGCGGAGTCGTGAACTGTAGAATCGAAATGACAGCTGCAGTTAATTTCCTGGTTAACACCCAGACTTAAGCAGTGATAATTCATGACCTGCCTGTAACGTACAATGTGCAAGACTGCATAGTTCAGGTATTGATGTAAAGTATACTTATAGACTACTCATCAACTCCTATACATCACAATGTTCGTGAATGTCCAGGGTTGCATCTCACATATTGGCTTCATAGTTAAACATATCTGCATAGCCTACAAGGATAGTGGTGTGGCATCATGTGCCTTCCTACCACCTTTCCCATGGCATGTGAACGACGAGAAGTGTAAGATGGCAAACACATGGCTGGAGAAACATTACCATGGCATACATTGGGACGAGGGTAATGTAGCCTATGATACGATACGAGAGTTACTCATCTGCATGTTTCCCGAGGGCACCGTCTACGTCGCTGAACGAGAACAGAAGCAGTGGCAAAGTATCCATTGTAGCAGCAGCGTGAGGGTGTGCGATGTACAGACAGAGTATGACTGCCCTCGTTGCAGGTCCTGAGGTCTCAGTACATGCTGCACCACTCATACATAGTGTGTGGGTAGGGCTAGGCATGTCCGGATATGAAAGTACTACTACTGCACGCGTGGTCCCTGGGCACTTGAGGGTGGCAAAATAATGACCACCAGAGTACATCTACATATAGGTAAGAAGGCTCCATACCATGTCGGTCACAAGTGGTCATGACCACCACTATGTACAACAGAGGAGGAGGGGAGGACACCATAAGGCTGGTGCCCAATGGCATATAAAAACCTGGCCTGATGGATAGGACAGACCACTGTATCGTGTACACTTGTGGAATGATGGAGGCTCTGTACGCGAAACTGAATGGCAACAGCCAGTTCACAGCATTGGCTGATGTTCACATTGGGCAAATGGTACATAGTGGAGGACTTCCAGTAGGCCGAAACAGCTTATGGCTCGTGCATTCTTAGCCTATTGCAAGGCACAGTCAGGGTGAGACTACCAACTCAGTATGCACAACTCATCAGCGACAGTGGCTATGGCAGCAATGAACAATGGTAATGTGTTCAGAACTTACTGCGGAATCAAGCCCATAGGGAATGGCAAGACAATGCACGTCGTCGAGTTTTCGTAAACGAGACCTCGCCGGCTCTTTCTCTCTTTCTCTCTCTCAACATAAAATGTATAATGTCTTTAGTCTGCTGGACGTGGACAAGTATGACAGCATCATGGTCGGCTACCACCGTGTGCACTTCAAACCACAGTGACGGCCGAAGCATGTGGAATGCTGCGATGGAGACTATCTCATTCTCTATCCAACAACCTGCAGTATTGTCGCCTGTACTGCCTACTACCTTTGACCAAACTCTGAGCTACCATGTACCACAGCAGCCCTGATGGAACGTGCAAACCAAGGCGATGTACACCAGGTATGCTTACAGTGGACAATTGCATATGAGCTGTACTAACAGACTGGAGTTATGCACTGGACCGAGTCTTGCACCAGCGAACAGCATACGACCATCATGAATCATGGCACGATGACCTGAAGATGCCATGTATGCCAATCACCTGTGAAGTGTTTCTCGCAGCAAAGTATGTATAAGAGGCCATGAGCGCTACATCTTATGTGCAGTCATTGATATTGAATAACCCAAGAGAGACATGAGTTTCGACCTGCATTCGTTGGCAGCACAGCTTCCAGGAGAGCCAACCACCACAACCACTGCCATGGGCTTCAACAAATGTGACTGTGTCACGTTCCGGCCAGAAGATGCTAACCTCTATGAATGCTATTATGTGGGCTACCAACATGTCGTTCAAACCGGAGCACGGGTACGAGCAGGTACCGGTGTGTGACGACACCAACCACATGTGGGTCTATCAGGATGCCTGAGATGAATTCCATAGAACAATACTGCTGTGTGGCAATTTCAATGGATGCACAGTCGTCCATTTGTGCACCAACAGTCGCCTCTTCGCTGCTGGATACATTCTCCAGCCTCATGCAGACTTTGAAGACATTGTGGAACACCGTTTTGCATACAGGCAAGTCGACCTTGCCCTGCATCAGGGGATCGCTAGAAATCATGATGGAGTGAGGAATGTACAGGGTATATACATAAAACGATGATGGATAGGGCTATTTACAGGAATCGTAAGGATTGTGTGTGTGTGTGAAGGGGGAAGGGGTGGGGCGGATAGAGAAGATAAAATAGAGAGATAGGTGCAGTATCCTTCATTGTAATTTTTCAGGGAATCTTTTTTTAACAGCAAGTATTCACAATTTTAATGCTATCCTTAAATAGTACCTACCCCGCAGTGCGCATGTTTTTCATATAAGTAAGAATGAGTACTTCACTTGAACATTATGGAGGGCAACGATACACAGACCACCGAGGGCAAGCTGACATGCAACAATAAGTGTAGGTGCTGGGAAGTTGTGTTGCCCTTGTTGCGCACCTGCTGCTGCACCGGTCTGGACGAGCTTGTGAAGGAGGCAGCAGTGGGGGACCCGATGGGAGCCCTATAAGACAGGTGTGGCTGGCCTGGCCGCCTTCAGTCCGGAAATATGAGTGTTCCGTTTCAACCCATGGAGAGCTACGCTAATGTGGTGCCAGGGCAGGGCACTGTGACATACACCCTCCCCATCCACCAAGGGGAGGATGAGATGCGCTATGGAGAGGTGTGCGATGGGGCCATCCACTGGATGCTCACCCACACACCAGCCATCCGCAAGCATTGCTAACAGCAGGTGACCTGTACGATGCCGGGATGCTGCACTATGCACCATCTGCACACCGACACGCTGCTGCCCTGTGGTGTGGATGAGTTAGGGTTATATGCATTGCTATATGATGCCCTCCATGCCACCGCTGCACAGCCACCACCCTCAGTGCTGCCATCCACCACGGACATGGAGGGCAGCCCTCTATCCCCGATGTCACCTGTCCACCACCATCACCGACCATCATCACACTCGATGATGATGATGGAGCAGCAGTTACCACCACCCAGGAGGAGGCTGCTCAGACACTGCTGGACATCCCTCACCAGCAGATTAATGCATCCCAGATGATGGTGGAATAGATGGAGCTGCTACATCTGTTCGCCAGCAGGCCGCCAACACCACCATCAAAGCAGCGCCTTCCAGCAGCAGCAACAACAGCAGTGGCCATGCCCCTGGTGCTGAGGCGGAAGTGGCAGGTAGTTGCCACCACCACCACCACCGCTGCCACCGCCAGGCTTTTCGACACAAGCACCTCCACCGAGGGACCGGTGATGGCAGATGCAGCCACCTCCACCCGCCCTACGAGGAGGAAGGTGTCGATGGCCACACAGAAATCTGCCCGATGCCCTCGGCAGAGGGCAGTAGCACTTCCAGACGTCCGCCTCCTCTCGCAGGAGTAGAGAAAGGTGGTTCTGCGATGACTGTTCGAGACAGTGCTGGCCTCCATTTAGGGTGTGTGTGTGTCGATGGAGGTGAGTGGCGAGGACCTGCGTGTGATGTGTATATACATAATATTTTTTTTTGTTTTGTGGGATTTTTATATAATTTTGTATATTTTGTAAGTATGTGTTCTTATTTTGTGTGTGCCCTTTCACCCATTCTACTCCTATGTCTACATGTTACTGATGCTGGCATAGTGTGCATATGCCATATGGGTACAAACTAGAAACAAAGTAAAGGTATCTGAATATACATCAAATCAAAGTCGACCACCACCATCACCTCACATATGGTGCACACACTCACTGATGTCATCGGCGACCAGCGGCAGGAGGAGTGGTCCACATGAAGATGAAGGCACCACAGCTCCGATGTCCGCATGGTGCTGCCTGGACAAGATCACACCTGCAGCTGGAACAGGACCCATCTCCACCTGTAACAGTACACACACTTCTGTTTAGGCATTGTGCCCCAGATCACCGCCCAAACAACATGTGGGTGGCTTATGGACTAGGGACCATCAGTCCCTGAGGCCACCAACACCACACTCAGGTAATCATTTGAACCATATGTACATGGGATGTACACAACACATATAACATAACTGTTGTTGAGGCTAGTGTGATATATATGGGGATGGTTCTGATTCAATGCAGAAATTGAAAGATGATGAAACATGTTAATAAAGAAACCAACACATAGCATGAAACAGATTCAATGACATGAAACAGCAGCCTGGAGCAAAGGAGGGATGGATAGAGGCTAGAAACCACATAAGAAGAAATCATGCAGCATCGGTATGGGCGACCAGACCCTTCAGCAGTAAGCAAACAATACATGTACTGACCTCTACATTCACATCACTCTCGTTGTATTAAGCTCTGTGCCCCCTGGGGAGGGTGAAAAAACAGAGTTCCTTGGATCGGAGACCCAACATATACGACATATCCCTAGGTAGATATTGTGTGTGCAAAATGCTGATGCGTATAACCACATAAGTCGAGATGTAAAAAGTAATGAGAGTGGTTATGAGTAACAAAGAACAGTACGTGTACATACTTAGCAGTAGATATATAAACAGATACATAGAAGCCATAGTGAGTGAATGTGAAATGGTATATGTATCACATGTGCTAGTAACACACACTCAGCAAGGGATGGATGTGAAGTCCCCTGCAGTAGGCGTCGACATGCTACTAGCACTATCTTCTTGGAACAGCAGCGACACATTATAGCATCATTATAAAGCTACCATATGTCCTCCAGTGTGTGCCCCTAATTGCTAAACGTGCACCAGGACACTGATTGTACACCTGCACAGGACTTGGACTGCTCCTTGCATGTTCTTCAGTGCACGGCCAGCCAGCATACATGACAGGGTAGTTCAGGCCCCCCCCAAGTGCTCCAGTATGCCGGAACCAAGCCATAAAGTATACAGGATGTGCTGAAGAAGACTCACGTGCGGTATATGTGGGGGAGAATGATCTGAAGTATGGGGAACCAGAGTGTGGGGAATAAGAACCAATCACATGCAAGGCACCATAGTGTACAACCGACCAGCACACCTGACCAACTGTGGTATGTTCTCCAATGTGTTGTAAATGCTCACAGCATAGACAAAATTACACAAACTGGCTACATGCATGACAAGAACTTTATACAACTCCTGTACATACTCAAGTATGCCGTCCAGGCAAGCCGACACAGATGGTAGGATATACGATACAGTGCATTGGAACTGGAGCAGGAGAAAACCGGCATACCTGGCAGGATTCCTATACAGCTCCTGCTTGAAGCTGCAGCATGCCAAGGCAAATCCACACACATGCACAAATAATTAGTTGCGGGAGAGACGAGCAGAAGTGATTCAGCTTCGACAGTCCCGGGGCGAGGAACTGCCTCCTACTATGCATCTCGACATGGTTGCCCTCCCGAGGGCAGACACGTATATGATGATATGTGCCTGCTCGGGCATGTGAGTGCCGAGATTTGCCTAACGTAGCCACAGTGGACGGTGTGTATTCTGTCGTCCAAGATCTGATGCTTGTCGTCCATCCACAACAGGGCGAGCTTATTGCTGCATTCTGTGTAGATATCATACTGGTGCGACCTAACGCTATGGACCTGCACCCTCATTAGCTGGTGATCCAGAATAATGTGCCTGTAGTCCTCGATGGTAATGACTCGATGGACAGTGCTCTTCTGAACCCCCTTGGCCTACTTCACAACCTTGTCCCTGCATGCATACGCGTTCAATTTGGCCTTCAGCCTGATGAAATCCATCATGTCAGTCCCCCCGCACGTATGTATAAACTTGCCAATGACCTTCACATTGGCTTTGGAGTAGCAAGGATGAGTATGAGGGTAGCCACTAAGATCGAACTTGGCCATGAATGCCGGGTCTGAGGCCAGGGTGCAATAGAAATCCAGGCACAATATGGCCCACATCAGGGCCATACCAAGCCTTACTTATATCATAATGGAAGCAGTACATTTGGGTGTTGAACAGGTCCAGTATGGCAAAGCCGGCATACAATGTTTGTCAATTAAAATATGCTCATTAGCAATCTTGAAAATCTATAATATTTTGCTATATATTGTCCGACAAAGGAACACCAGCTTGGAGATGAGCTTCCTCGCCCGCCCTCAGTGCTGATGGGCTCCATCCACTGATGGTTGTGCTTGTTCTCCATCATCTTGCCATACATATGGTTGCTCATTAGCTTGAATAAGTCCCACTCGAAGGCATTTGTGGCACCTTGATGTTTGGTAGCATTCATCTCTATGTATGGATTCAGCTATGCCTTCTGGTGAATCTTAAATACCCTTTGAACAACCTTTAGCAAAAGCCCATGAGCTAATGCTTGCATGAAGGTGTCATAGTGGATGATGTAGTGGGTCTTCCCCTCGACAGTGGTCATCAGCTTGGGCGTCTGACCCTAGGGGGAGACTCTTGATGGGCAGGAATGGCAGATCCCGATGGTCCTCATGTAGTGCAGCAGGGTAGTCTATGTCCACCTCCAGTATATATCCAACTGGTCCATCATCCAGCACTGATATCATGTCAATATCGATGCCAGTCCATTCAAACCCTCCATAGGGTAGGGTCAGGGCATTGCCTATCAGTACAGGTTATTAGCATCGACGTACTGGAGGTAGGTTGATGGTCGAGTGGCATTGTACATGGTGGGCAGGTCCTTGTTGTTCACCACAACATGATGTGTGATGCACTGGGCCACCCCTCCCCAGATAACAGCCTCGAAGAACAGGTGAGCATCATAGTCGACAAGGAGTTACCAATTCTACACCCGTCCTGTGCAACATTCCATTATAGGAGAATGCCGGGCACTTACATACCGGACACAGTTCAGTCCATACGTCGCCAGACAGAGCACCCTGAAGTTCTCGAAGATGCAGCAGAGGAGAAGGATGTTGGTTGTGAGTTACAGCTTTGCATACACCTTCAACAATGTGATACCTAAGGTCGCCCAGACTGTCTGCACCTAGCAGTAATCTTACTTGCTGATGAGGGTGGCAGAGAGCCAATTGGCAAAGGATGTGATGCCTGGCAACTGCAGCTCGACGAGCGTCCGCAACAATGTAATGTAATCATAGGGGAACACACCCTTCTGTATCACCAATTCGAACTGCCAGGGATCGGTGAAGACCGCCGCTGTGATCCAGGCCGCCATCGAAGAATGCGATCATTCGGGTAATAGAAAATCAGTTTTGACAAACAGTGGGCGAAAAACAATTCCTGGCACCAACATGGCCACCATCGGTTTCGGGCGACTTTTCCTGGCTACCAAAATTGCCACTGTCGACGTATGCGCTCATTCGGGTAGTAGGAAATAGATTCCGGGGGATTTTTTCACTGGCTGCCAAAATGGCCGCCACATAGATGGAACGATACGTTCTAGAATTTTACGTGGGAAGAGAGGGTAATTTTGGAAATTTTTTATGGGCAGGTGCCTTAATATGCAAATTGCGATGCACCAGTCCACAGCCTGCAGCCTGGTGTCCCAGAACCCCCTTTTTTATACTACTTGTGCCCGTTATAATATACGCTGGCAAGGGCAGCGACATTTTTCAAAGGTTGATTTCATAAGTGCGTACTTTCCCGTGAACAGCTTTTACCTGTATAAATTGCAAGAAACCTGGTCAGCATTCGTGTCTCAACAATTGTAAAATCAAATTTACTATTATATACTGACTATGTTTAAATAACCCTTCCCCCCTCTTAAACCTCTTGCCCACCTCCACCTTTGACCACACCTCGGCGGTTTGCATGAGCTGCCACACTGAAAAATAAGTTACGAAGGAACTTAATTAAAAATCTAAATTATGAATGCGAAGAGGGAAAATCCAAGTTGCCGTGTGAAATAAATATGAACTCGTAGAGGTCAACCCCAAGTTAGTTTACTCGAAGTTAAAATGTTTCTCTTTAATTCAATCTCGAAAGAATTTTTAACATCTTTTGCTCAGAATTAAGATGAGTATCTAGCAAGGCAGATATGGCCATTAACTTATAATTAAAAAGCCCATTCCATATTTATACTTGACAGACCTGGTGTGTAAGACGTTATTCCAAGAATGCTCCACAAATTCAGAAGAACTATAATGAACAAAAAAATAGTGGCATATGAAAGCAATATAATATTTTTTAAAGTTTTTATTCATTAGATGTGTTGCTAAGTGCGATTAAATAGTAATTTTTTTTGTGAAGAAGTTGGTTAGGATATCATCTTAAACGTGCGGTGAGTACTGAGTTCTGTATCCAGATAGCGGATGATGCGTGTGCTGTTGTTAATATTCAGTATAAAGTTCATGCGTGTACAAACAAAATAAATGATACAAGCATTTGTATTTGACTTTTTCAAGACATAGAGCGTTAGTCATTAGCTAGCCTGAAGTGTGTAGTTTATACGTTCTCTGCATTTTGCATGCTTTTATTTTTGGGAGTAAATATTTTATTTTACTTTCTAGACTGGTTACAGACTGAACCATACTGGTTAAATTTAAAACGATTGAAAATGTATAAGACTACATTTTATACTACATTTAGTTCAGTTGCTCATAAATACATCCAAAATGGAACATGCGGCAGGAATTATTTTCATATATTCACTGCACTGCCCCACTGTAATACGAAACGTGAGGAATATCACACTTCTTTATCGACTACAGTGAGTCACACAGTGACATTCGTTTCTGTCCTTCAAAATGGAATTCGTATAATGGACGAACAAACTCTATTGTGTGTTTACCGCTTGAATAAATTTGCCGAGGGTATTTTGCATGATACAGTACATAATTTTACAAGAGTGCATAGAAAATAAACAACAATATTGATTAAATTCCGGGATGCCTTTGACTGTACTTATAATATGAACAATGTTTGGATCGTCTCAATTCAATGCGAAGTGTTCGAAGAACGAATGTTTCTCAGCGCTTATTTTGTGAACGCGCTCAGAGCACTTGCACAAATGCCGTATTTAAACTCGGGGTTGAAATAGCGTTTTTTTTAATTTTCCTGGGGAAGTTACTAACTTAAATCCTCTCTCGATCATGTCGACTATGTTATATTACAGAGGAAAGTCCCCGAGTACTGAAACATTGATTGGTGTCAGTCATTCTGAGAACGAATGGAAGGAGCCAGCTCATCTTTACTAGTAAAAGGATTACATAGAGTATATTACTTGCGTTACAGCCACTTTTGCACAGCTTGAAAATTACTACATGCATGCTCCCCACCACATGTTCTTTTCTATCTTACAAATATTCCTCGCTCAACTACCCATAACGTATTGCTGTGACAATCGGGAAGGTACTGCATTCGACAGACATCGTCGCTCAAGTGTTGATGCCTATTTTATCTGTACAATGGCCGAATTTGACAATTTTAATAATATAACATCAATCGGTACTTTTTTTTTTAGCTTGCGTATTCTTCCGCCTCAGCCGCTTACACACACGGAAGCCATATTGTTTGTTACCTCACTAAATTAAATGTGGCCAGAAGTGATACGTGCGCGCATACACACAAATACGTACACACACACACAAACGCACAAAAACATATTGCAACCAGGCCATTACGGGAACAAGTGAAACATCCATTCAATACAGCTGGTGTGCGATCTGTCTGTGGCAAATTATATTTGCATAGAAACACACATCTTAATTAGAGTAATCCTAATCAATTGTGTATTGTGTTAAATGTTCATTTCAATCACATGTTTCCTTCTTGGTGTTGGATTTTTCACAAACGTTAGTGTATATAGCTTTTCCTGATCGGTGAATACAGCCAAGGGACGATCTGCGTAGTTGCGGTAAGCTGAGTTCATTCTCGACTAATTTCATCCCATTAGAATTTTTTTTTTATCCCCTCAGCAGGATTTTCTACTACGTGTAAATCCCAGCTTACAGGAATACTGTCACTTTTACGAAGGCTTTCCTCAGTGCTGTGTTCATACTGTTGTTTCACATTTAACGTTATGAATCACTCTTAGAATGGCCTTACCCTGGCAGAAATATTTAGTGCATTATTTGCATTATCAGTATTGTGCGACTCATTGTAATATGTTACAAGGTTGGCTGTTAATTGCAACATTCGAGAAAAGGCAGCTATGCTTAAAATTTAGACTCGAATAGCCTTCTTCTTCAGTAAAAGAATTCTAGCTAATTTATTTTAATTTGATTAGTTAATTATTACTGCCTAATGTTGACCTAAATACGAGTGCGCGCACATTAATCGTGGAGCAACATCAGACACGGCTTAGCCACAAAATGGTTAGGTCTACAGAGTTATGAATCTTACTACACTGTGGCCCCTTGTAAGCCTTGTGATGATTAAATAAAAAAAATAACCAAACAAACAGTGCATTAAGTTAACACTTATTATATGCGACTCTCAACAGCTCAAATTCAAAGCAAAAGTACGCTGAACATAGATGTTCATTATGCGCCTAAAATATCTGGTTATGTATTATTAAGAAGAACGTATTTCCTGCAAGCACGTATTATCGTTGTGTCGTCGGCGAGTAAATCATGAACTTTTTACCACATCACAAAAGTAAAGTTTACCATTGTAAACGTGGGCGTTGGGGGCGGGGGGGGGGGGGGGGGGGTAGAAAGGGACGGGAGGAAAAACACGTGACCGAAATGTTTTAGTTTGTGATGGAAAATAGATATGAAATATAATACAGAACACGAAAATAAAATTGATTTTCAGCTGTTATGAATTTGATGTAAAATAAAATTTTACGAAAATTATCCCTGTGTTACAATTATGATATTAACATTACCGAATGCTAACATGCACGAATTCATATCGAATTTCGTGGTTATATAAATCAAAAAAAAACGTAAACAATTGAACCAACATGGCGACGCTCATGCACGAATGCCCTATATCGTTACGAATGCCCTAGATCGTGTGCCGAATGCTCTATGAGCATATACGAATGCCCTATGATCATGTACCGAATGCCTATGATCGTGTACCGAATGCCCTATGATCGTGTACCGAATGCCCTATGATCGTGTGCCGAATGCTCTATGAGCGTATACCGAATGCCCTATGATCGTGTACCGAATGCCCTATGATCGTGTACCGAATGCCCTATGATCGTATACCGAATGCCCTATGATCGTTGTTTACCGCAGCGCGAAGCTGCTGGGAGCGCTGTGTTTAAAAGTTGTATTTTTTTTTAAATGCAAATAATCTTGTAATTAACTTTTAATGTGAATCTCGCATGTATTTTGTGCGCGTTACTCTTAACAAGTGCTGCTAACATTAATACACACGCAATAAAGTTAGGAACAACCTGCTGTAGATAATAACAATGTTCTTCCCTTGTCTTTACCCCGATTTCTTAAGTGGCATCTTTACATAACCGCCAGTCTCTTTCTATCCCGTCCATCTCTTTAGCTAAATTGTTGTTAGTAAACAGCTTAATACTTAAGGCTGAGTGCTACGAACATGCCAGTCTGTCAACCAGCCCTGCAGGAGCAGGATAGGACCTTAGCAGTCGAGTGTTGTTTCTAGGACTTCCAAAGATTTGTCTTGTAGTGAACCAGATAAAACATAAGCTGTAAATGTGCTGCAAATAAGTGTCGCATCATTTTTGCATCTTCTTGTAAAAATGCGAGGACAAATGAAATTGTAAGAACTCGTACGTGTTATAAAATATTTTGAAATCTTTTGAATATAACTAGAAATGCAAATGCACTGCTGTAATGTTAAAAAGTAAGGCTTTCCGGTATCCAACCGTAAATATCTTTACAAATCATAATTTCAAATAAAATTTTACTCATACTCAACGCGTTTAAATTAGGCTATCATCCAGTCAAGTTTGTATTTATAGGTGTTGAGGCGAGTGGGTAATTCATTCTCAATTTTATAAAACTACAATTTAAAAAAAAAAATTTCTTACGCGCCCTTTTTTGGTTCTCAATGCCTCGATGTCAAGAGCCGCCCAAATATCTTCACTCGCCCTTTTTTGGTTCTCAATACCTCGATGTCAAGAGCCGCCCAAATACCTTCACTCGTTCACCCGCCCTTAAAGTTAGCCACAGTGTCGCCCTTGATTCATAGACTTCAGCATATCTGCACCAATGTGCCTATCTGGAGTGACCAATTACAATTGTTCTAGACTATTTCGATATACTAAAGTGATCAAATGTACGCATGGAACTAGGTGTTAGGAAATGTATTACAGGCAGTCTTAGTGATAGAAGAAGTCTTCTCAGTATTAAACGATACATATTTAATCTGCGGTGTTTGCCGAAAGATCCCCACAAAGGGAAGGAAGAGTCAATCAATTTTTTTTACAAAAATATAGCTTAAGAATAAGCGATTGCCATAGTTGCATCTTGCAGTAAAGTTAAATTGCGGTTCTCATCATGTGTAACAATGATGGCAGGCTAAAAGAAACTCTCTAGCGAGATAAGCGTAACTTAGTTAATCGGAAACTTGCCTAGTTAAAACTTGAGCAGAATTACACGATGTTCGGGCGGACGTAGGAAGCATGCCTGACTCTGTGGATTTCAAACCCTACTTGCTCTCTTTACTAAATAGCTCCAGAGATTTCGTCTCAAAGATAAACCATGTGGAGTTTGAAGGTTAACCAACAATAACTTCATAAAGATACCGCACACATAAAAGAGGACACCGTGAGTTCGAAGTTTCTTGTGTACTACCCTTTTTCGATCATATCACGTTTGGTAACACATTTAATGTTGAGTTTAAGTGTTGTAATCATGTAATAATTTGGTATCCGCAGTTATTGTGTTCCAGCATTTTCTTAAAAACCAGAGAACACGTTCTGCGTACTCGATGGTATTTGCAGTACCCATTCAGTTTAGTTACAAGAAAACTTTCAAAGTACTGAGCACTAGTACCTTTCTGTGTACAGCTTACCGGACATTAAGTATCACTCATAAATACGCAACGTGACTCGGAGACTGGAAGGGATTTCAGGACAGACAGGTGATTGCATCATGTGTTGTGGAAAACACATCAACAGCGCGACAAAATAGCATAACGTGTCTATTACTAACTATATTTTAACCAAACTTCCCAGTACTAATATCGAGTCTTTAAAACACTGCCCAAATATTTTACCACCCAAGCTGAATAATTATGTTTGTTCTTAATTATTCACTAAAAATGAATTATATACGGCACGCCTATGACCTTGTAAACAACCCAATGTAAACAGACTCACACTTGGCAGGTATAGAACACCGCGATATTGCAGTATGTGTTGACTTCCGCGTGTAGGCGTGTTGCCTAGCCACCAGGTCGTAGTGTTGCTACAATTCAAATATTTGTGTGCGTTCACGAGAACGGTGAGGCCAGAGAGTTTCAAGGAGACTGCCTTTTTGGCTAATTATAACGTACTGCTTAATACAATGGCATCAAACATTAATATTTACATCAAGGCAAACAAATTGTATGCGATAACAGGGTGAAAACCACAATTTTTTTACATGATGGGGGTGAGTACGACGTACCATAACTTCATTTTATATAAAATCTTGGTTTAATTCATTCATGTACCAAATTTCGTTTCACTAACGCAAGTACTTTTCATATCTCATAATGCGCGTTTTGTACTCTGCCATTAAGGCCATCTACAGCCATTATTATTTGAAAAGGACTATGGGTGTCATATTTCAAATTTCATTTTTTCACGACAGCAATCCCCTGCCACAGTTTGGTGACATATTTCCGAAGCATGTTGTGTATACATTTAGAATACTGGATAACATGCGTGGATAAATATTTTATGTTTTACAGCTTTGCTTCTTAGTTTCCTGTTGAACATGTTTTATTAGGATGTTTATAACATTATTAAGTATCAACAAATGCACCAACAAACACAGTCACCCTCCTGTCATAAAATACATACAAACTCTCGAGCTGTATTTTCGAATTAAGGAAATTGAATGAGAGATCAAACAAATACAAATTGATTTAAATATATATTTGGTTCACAGTCAAATTTATTTTGGCCCAACATAAAGGTTTAGTTAATTCAAGCGTTTATTTTGTTAGATGAACAAAATTAACTTTGTAGCTTTTCTTGCTTTGTTTACTCAACTAAGTATATTTTTGGCCCTATGCAAACCAATATTTAGTTGGCTTTTCTCTCAGTGTACCACAATCAAAAATATTATTATTTTTTGTGTTCAATCACTAGTCCTACCTATTTTTCGCTATAAGATATACACGCAGGCTATATTAAATATAATATATGCACACTTGCGACCCTTCATTGGTTACTGGCCACATGTCGTTGACAGAAGACGTTCAATTACGTGACTGGGCCGGCCATTAAGTACTGTTGGCAGACACGCAAGATGTGTGACAATTAAGATAATTCTCTTTTGAAATTGGATATGAAATAAAGTGTTTTGGAGTGCAACTGATTGAGAATCTTTTCGCGTAAAACAGGTGCCCCTAGATATAATAGTTCAAGAGTTTTCAGTTGTTTCATATAAATGTAGTGTAAATTTAATTATGGTCAATTTACGGTTACTTTCAACTTTTTGAAGCCCCGCTAAAGTCATATTTTCAGGATATTCATCCGCCTCATACAATCAATGCTTATTTAAGACTAGAACATTGCACCGATGGAACAACGCACCGCATTTGGGAGCATTTAGTTAAATAATATTTTGTATGGGAACTATTTCTTACTAGGCATTACCAACACACCTATTTTCTCTCTGTTTAAACTGATATTAACTATAAATTAAATGTTATAATACATGGATTAAATGCAAGTAATAGTTCAATTTAACAGAAAATAATACTGCCATGTTGACAGTAATACGAAACACTTGCGAGACATGGCGCATTTACGAAACAAGTAAGCATGTCACACATCAGTTTATTTTTCAAAGGTTTGATTTAAGAAATGTGGACACACTGCGAATAGACTATGTTAATTTATAACTGCACTTAATATTTTTACCATGTAATCATACAGAAGTTGACAACTTGTGGATTAGCAAGAAACCTAGACAATGTCATCCCCAACGAGACTAGGCAGAATGATCATGCTATGATTGACTAGTAATTTCTGCAGTGCGAATGCGAACTAAACCCAACAATTGCTTACAAAATTGTAGCGTTCCCATTTTTCGGCGGATAAATAAATAACTGTCGGAAAATGAGGTGACTATCGTGCTCGGCGTTCACATTATGACAACGAGTGGTAACTGTAAATAATAGGAGAGGGAGAATGACAACAATTTAAACAGCACTATATACACCAGTAAAGTTTTGTAATGCAGAAAAAAAATTAACATTTAGTAATTTTGCTCTGATATTCTGGAATCTGTGATGTATACCTACAAGAAGCCTTAAAGACTGAAGTTCGAAAACGGTCCAAGGTATAAAGACGAAGCATGGAGACGTTTCCTCTACGCATTTTTTAAAGCATGAATTACTTTTGTCTCGGTATCAATAGTGGTAGCCAAAGGTCGTCGCAGAGCAGTGGCGTTGCAATGTTCTCTTGGCTGTCTTCCTTACAGTCAGACCGCGACATATCGTGGGGACTTCTTTGTGGGGACCAACATTTCTTTGAAGAGAAATAGCCGGAATAAGGAACCGAGCGAGGCCATTTATAAAAACTGTAACCATTCAATGGTTGATTTTAGTTTTTACCTGCACCGAGGCAAGTAATTCCATTTTTTAGTACGCAGTTTGTGACTTAACGGCATAAACGAAGAAACGGATGGTACGAAATGTCCATGGTATTAAGCACACGATGCCCAGTAAAACGCCTCCAAATTCCTGAATAACTTACCGCTGCATGAAGACGAAGAAAAGGCAGTAGAAACCTTTCAGTATGTCACTTTTTTAGTTTACATAATTTGAAATAAAACTATTCAGTTCGCAAATGAAATAATTGCGTTTTCATAGCTTGTTCGTAAATCAGAATGGCTGTTCATGGTATACGAATACTAACTGCATGGGGGCATATTGCCGTGTGAAATCATTTATAAAATTAATTGAGAACTTAGGGTTTTTTAGTTGTGCAGTTTCTGCTATACATATAATGAATGAAGATAATGGGACGATGAATGAAGATGTTGGGACCTCCATTTTGTAGGCTCTGAGCCAACTATATCAACGTAGTGCTTATATACTTATAAATCGAATCATTCAACAGACTGGGTTATAACACTCTTTTCAAGCTGTGGTTCACAGTTCACACCGGCTGATGTAAATTTTCTTTACCGAGAGTCTGTGGTCCGACGTAGCCCTCAAAATTGCACTGTAAAAATAATGGGAAAAATACCTGACAAGTGTAAGATAATATTCACAAAATTGTGGGGGAAATATAGTTTTCCTTATAGTTGAGGTAGAACTACTGCACTGTGAAGCAAAATTCACGTACATGGTAGTGGAAAATCCCTTACATAGGTGGAAAAATTACCTTACGACTCGTGCATCTCTTCAGCATTCTCAACAGCGAAGTGGGAGGACGGGTGGAAGAAACAATCATTAACCACACTTATATTCGCTGTTACTGTCTCGCTGTCGTGGTGTAATGGGTAGCGCATTGGCCTATCGTGATAGAGTACCATGGTTCGCACTCGCCCGTCAGCAAGTGTCGAGGATTTTAGTGTTGAGATTTCGGTTACTATTCATCAGAGAATATAAAAAATACATTAATTAACAGTACTAATACTCCAGGGCAGTTTTTAAATATAATTTTATTATACATTATAGTTTACTTTACTTTTATAGAATTTACTCTACATTTAAGATGTAATTTTACCTTGCATCTAGAGCTAATTAGCTTCCCTTACATGTAAGGGAATTTTACCTCATCTTTTTACAGTGGACATTTAAAATGGCCGGTTTTTCAACATGGCATGCAGACGTAAAGGATCATAGAAATGCAGAAATTGAATCAAATATGTCCTCCTTTAATTTATCTGCAAACATACGAACAGTCAAACAGGTTCACTGAAATTTATCTGAAACAGTCGGCAAATAAAATCCCAGCTGAAATTATTCATCCATCTTTTAAAGTACTCGTTTTGAAGATATTTCAAAGAATAAGCGAATTCCGGGAAGAAAATCCTACATTAAAACCGAAAAAGACAAGTAAGATGAAACAGCATTAAACAGAAAATGGAATTTGAAATAGCATACATTGCTTAAGACACGTTCGTAACACCAACGTTATACACAAAATAGGCTCGCATAAATCTGAAACGAAGCTCTGCTAACGTGGATGACCCCACTTTCGGTGGCTGTGGTGATGAGCGACTGCACAATATTAAGGCTAATAAATTATTTAAATTCAAAACTTAAAGTGAACTTGGAAATGGTTTATAGGCTTACTGAACGTAAGCGTGAGCAGTGGCTAAATATGACAAGCGTTATAGCTGAAGATGGCGGACCTTCATGATTCTGGTTTATATCAGAGACTAAATATGTAAACCTATACTCGACCTACACGCATGTCCCCAATATTGGCACCAGAATTGCAACTGCACAAAACACTGCCAAATTCACTTGTCTCGGCAAAAATGTGACGTTTGTTTGTACGCATTTGGCGTTAACCTCAAACCTGCGCTTTTACGAACAATTATGACATTTCACGTAACTTGATTAGGAATATACCGTAAGTTATTATTCGCGTTACAGTTTAGTCTAACGTAGTATACTAGCAAATCAAAGCAGTATTTTAGTAAACAGTGAGTTTCTGCACTGGAATTGGATGGGGTTGGAGATGGCTTACTAACGTCCCCCGCCGTTATGCCTGAGAAGGCTTATCAGAGGATGGCTTACAAACTAACATACGACCTAACATAAACTAACACGCATGCCTTACCGGGGATTCGAACCCAGAACCTCCAGTGCCCCAGACCAGGGGTACGCCCGGAGAGGTCGGCTAAACAGTGAGTTAATCTCAGTCGGAACCACTTCGTTTTGACAGTTGTGTAGGAAGAAAAGCAGTCGGGACACGCAGATGGCTACCGCGCAGCTGACATGGACACTCTACGTCATATTCCCTCTACGGCTTCATCCATAAACGTGAAAGCTGTTCGGTGACAAGGCCCTTACACAATTGAGAACTTCAACATTTGACTTTGTGTCTGCTTTCCGACGTGTTGTTTCTTATAGAGCTTGACACAACGGAACTGGCAAAGGTAAAGTCAAGCACTCTTGACTTTACGATTTCGAAAAGTTGAAATTTAAAGTCAAAGTCAAACAGCCATTTTGCCAAGAATCTAACAGAGGTTTCATGGAATTAGTTTTATTTTATTTTAGGGCGATTTTCATCTCGGTATATTAAACCAAGTTCATGTAAATTAAATAAATTTCAAATGAATATAACGTGAGGAGGAAATGTATGAATAAATACTTTAGAATAAAGTAAACAAATTGAATTTTTTTAAAATAAACTTTTAATATAAATCTGAAGCCTAATTTAAAAAATAGTTACTTAAAATCCATTCCTGGATAAAATGATAATGATATAGATAACTAAATATACATTTCGATGAAGCTCGCAGAATTAATTCTCAATTGGCTGAACCTCGATTGTATTGTGTAATGGTGATTTCGTCGAAGGAAAGGAAATGTAAAGTCAAATGCTAAAGTTTTCTATTGCGTAATGGCATATTTTCTGTGACACACAGCACTTAGTACGGAAGTGAACAGACTCCTGTGCTGCCAGCTACAGCTGCAGATGCACACGCCAGCAATATGACGCCAATGGTCGGCAACGTGTCGGCCAATCAGCGCCTGGCTTCCTACTCGCCAGCCAGCAGCTCTGACAATAGGGAACCTTTCGCGTCATGCAGTAAGTCAATCAGATGCGAGACTCATTCTCCAGAGCCTGTCGCAGCCGTTTTCCAAATCAGCGCCTGGCTTCCTACTCGCCAGCCAGCAGCTCTGACAATAGGGAACCTTTCGCGTCATGCAGTAAGTCAATCAGATGCGAGGCTCATTCTCCAGAGCCTGTCGCAGCCGTTTTCCAAATCAAAGTAACCGCCACGTTATTTCACCTATGCGTTTTTAACTATTCTTTGTCCTGGGTGCCAACCCCGTGCTCATAAACACAACACTTTCAGTCAAAGGTAAATATATAATTTTAGGAGTTGTAACAAACAAATCTTTTGCTTGGAACTGTACTGAAGTAGGCTGTTCACGGTAAAATGAGTACTTTCGAAAGCACTGCTAAAGTTCTATTTGTACGCTTCTTGTGTATTCTTCAGCCTTATGTAAAATTAACATTACCAAGGGCCTCATCGCAATATTCATGCGTCGGTCAAGTGAAACTGTGACATTATTAGATAAGTAAACAACTTATAAATCTGCTAATTTTTAAACACTGATGCATTAAAAAAACAGAAAGCGAAATAAATAATTAAAATTAACACAAATGGTTACCTAACACTTTTTATTTGACGTTAACATGTGGAACTACTTCCCATCTATCGTTACCAACTTTACCGGGCGCATGTCACTCAGTGTGCCCGTTGAAGTATATGGAGACATGGGGCAGTGACATTTTTCTGAGGTTGATTTCAAAAGTGCTCACTTTATCGTGAACAGTCTTTACATAGACGATGCTCTGTCTTACATCGGGACCAACATACACGTATCTGCGCTTTATGTGACTCGCAGCAGTGGTTTATGAGGCTAAGGAACATAGTCACAGCAGCGAATGATTTGTCTCTTAAGTAGGGAACCTTTCTCATCGGGCGGCATTTTCTGCTGTGTTCAGCGCGGGCAATTCAAGCCACTTCATATGCAACGTCTCAGTTAGAGGACTATGTGACTGAAAAGGGTTTGGTCATATCGGCATCTTACTAGGCATGTCCATGCAGGACTCCAAAAATTTATAGAGGGAAATATTCAATCATGGCATTGCAATAGAAACCTCCAAGCTCTATCCCCTGCAGTTCAGACCGACCGCAATTAATTTTGTCTATTTGATCCACTGGGTTAAGGATACGAGGAGAAGTGTTCGGTGAATTATTTACTACAAGGTCTGGGACAATAAATCGATTATTACTTATCGGCTTCGGAAACTTGTCCTGCATTTAGGTTTTCTCGTCATTTGAGACATGGTTTATGGCCGGCCGCACAAAGGCAGCGCCGCCGACATGAAAAATGACCCATCTTCTTCGCCATATTTCACAGCAGCCCGCCTGTAGCTCTCGAAGCAGAGAGAAGTGAGAAGCAGTCATCTGATACTGAACTGACCCCGCCATAGCTAGGTTACGTGCCTCTGGCTCAAAACGACAAATGTGTCTTTCAGTAGGCCTGCAGCACATTGTAAATGTATGTGGCTACATGATTTACATTTGAATCTTTTACACTCAACAAATTACTTTTTTTTTTTTTTTTTTTTTTTTAAATTTACGGGAGTATATTTTTATTGTTGAGTGTAAGTACTTCCACGCCTTGATCGGTTTTGTGTTTCGCCTCTGGCTTTCGCCGGGTTCGAATCTCGGTTGAGAATGCATCAGATTTTCGGGGAAAACATTTAATGCCGTCTTGTCAATTCCAAACACTCTTCATTCCATGTCTATTCGTCAGGAGCATTAGTCTTTGTTCCCGTAGCCAGTCGGTGGTGCGTCAATACTTAACAAACCCAAGGAGCATTTAAATAGGTTAGAGTAGTCTTATTTACTTGCCACATTTGGAGCCACTAACGATTATTTGTTGTGTACCACGCAGTAACTCTTTATTTCTTCATAATTTCCCTACCTTTTATTTGTACACTGTTTGTCTGAACGAAAACGTCATGGGTTCACTAGGCTGTAGGTATATTACAATATCGGTTATTATTTCTAAGAATATACATTTCCCTCGCATTAAAAAAAAAAAAAAAACTGTTTATATCTCTGCAGCATGACATCGTTAGCTACAAACTTACGCTAGCCTTATAACAAAATATTTAAACTATTGATATATTTTGAATAGTAAGAAACAACTGTAATGTTTGTGAAAGGAATGAAAGTAAAAAAATTTATGAAACCAATAGTTTGTAAGATTACTTGCAAAGGAGGGTGAAAACTTTTTGGGGGTAGAGAAGCACTCAATAATCTTATAACATTCGTATTTTCGTACATACAAATGGTAACTTAGACAGTTTACATAAAAATGTGTATTCGTTGCACAGCAAATAATCTTGAAAGCTGTCAAGGAACCTTTTATAACGACTTTGAAAGCTATGAGAAGTAGCAGCGACCAAAGCACAAAATGGAATAGCAGCTGGTGATGATCAAGCAAGATCACATAAAAAGGATGCCTCCGAAACAGATCAACTACGTCACCATTATTCATAAACCGGTAATTGCGTACCACATTGTCTTCTCCGTAGAATTAACTTGCATAAGTGAGGCCAGTTTTTATTGAAAAAATAATAAATAGAATATTTTGCCTGGAAAATAAATAGGATTTATAAATTATGCCAGTGCGTATGTTACTCCAATGCTAGTGTACGCACAATCGTTAGTGATCAATAAGAACGGTGTAGGTCCTATCCAGTGTCGCCCACTGAACAATTCAAACAATTATTATATTCCACACCTTAACGTGCCTGAACTAAAGTTTGTAGACTTCATTTCCCTCAAGTACACATGGTATTTCGCATCCCAACTAACATGACTATACCGAGAACTGAACCTACGATATGATTAATTTACGTACAAATGAATTTTCATTGTAAAAGCGCCGGTTTGCTGTAAAACGAGTCGTAGATAAACGGCACCTACTGCTCGGACACGTGGCCTCGACATTCATTAGGCTGGCTGGCTCTCACTTCGTGACTTAGTGTTGAAACCATGACGTAGAAGACAAGACGAAATACAGTCTAAATCATTCTTTACATCGAGAAAGGTGTCGCAGTGACCACAAGCTGTGTCGCAGTGTTGACTAGTTTGACTAATTCACTTTGCCGTTTTGATGCTTCGGTGTGGTCTGGTGACTATACGAGTTGCTTGAATTCACGTTGACCGGATTACACGTTCGCTCAGACAGCCAACGGTATTCCATTTCCCGTACTGGCTGTCGTTCTTTCCCTTTCGACAGCTACACTAGCGTTCGAGTTTCAACCCATCCACGTAGGCAACATTGGCTTTTTCGGGTAGGACAACATAAGTTTTCTGTCTCCCGCCTGCAGTGAATGATGCTTATTGTGTGCTCCCCCCCCCCCCTCCCACGGGTCCCGTATGAAGTCAACGGTTACGTCACGGCGCGTGAGGCATGGAGGTAGGAATAACAGGAGATGTCATGCTATGACGGTATAGAAGCCGCATTTTCGTCCATAGCCATATTGTAACACCCAAAACATTGAAACTGTTGAAGCAGGTTTTTGTATTGAATGCAAGTAAAATGTGTAATTTTTTAAACAAATAATAACTAATGAAGCTGGACTTTCAGGCTAAACATCAACACGCTCTGAGACAGTAGTTTACTTTTAATTTTGACAGTTTGGATTTCCAGTGTTTTCGATGTCACCAAACAGCGAATGCGCATACACGGACAAGGCCATCCCATGGCGCGAGGTACGGCACCTTGGGGTGTTGCCATAACTTAGGAATAACTAACTGAGAAAAACATAAGTTAGTATTTTCTAAGCTATGTGGTTCTAACTTGTGAACTTTCTAAGTTATGTGTATCTAACATATAACAGTTTTAAGTTGTGTGGTTCTAAGTTGTGTGTTTATAAGTTTTGATCTTTCTAAGTTATGATTTTCTAAGTTACAATGTTTCAAGTTATGTGTTTCTAAGTCGTGTGTTTCAGAGTTGTGTGTTTCTAAGTTGTATGCTTCTAATGTGTGCTTCTAAGTTATAGTAGTTCTAAGTTGTGTGTTTCTAAGTCGTGTTATTCTAGGTTAGGGTAGTTCTAAGTTGCGTGTTTCTAAGTTATGATCGTTCTAAGTTATGACTTTCTAAGTTACAATTGTCCTAAGTTGTGATTTTCTAAGATACGATCTTTCTGCGTTATGACAGTTCCAAGTTACGAGAGTTCTAAGTTATGATAGTTCTTACTTGTGTGGATTTTTTCAGTAATTCTAAGTTATGACTGTTCTAAGATGTTATTTTCTAAGTGATGTGTGGTTCCCCGGCACCTTGACTGAGCCCGGTAGCTCCTGGACCTTCGCAGAGAAGCGACAGAGACAGAAGTGCAGAAGAGCGGCTCCCTCTCGCCACGCGTGCTCGCCCAAAGTTCAAGCACCTCCGGGTGACTCACACCCTGCCTCCTGGGGCTCTGCACGCAGCGGGCGCGTGCCGTAGAGGTCGAGGAGGCGATAAAAAAGTGCCACCAATGTCGCGTGCGTGAGTCGCACGTCGCTGGCGTTGGAGGCGCCTTCATGCCGACATCGCCTGCTCTTGCCCGCGGGCCATCGGCGCCACCAGACAGTGTAAAATTCTTTTTGTAGGTTTCACGAACAATTCTTCGGAATCCAAGTGTCAAAATTCTTTTCCTCCCAATACATTAAAATATCGCTTCTTTACAACTAGCAGTTTTAATAAATTTAAATTCTTGGCTAATAAAAAATGTCATTAGTTATACACTTTTAATAGTAAATTGTTGCAGAATTTGCTTTGGTTTACTAGCAGTGCCGCAAAAAGTTTTACTAATATTTTCCTTGGAAACGTCAAGATATTGCATTTGCTATTGTAAGTAAAATATTGCATATTTACAAACAACGACACAGCTACTATAAAAGAGGTAAAAATTTTTTACATGTTTCCATGTTTATAGTAAATTTGAAGTCTACTGCTTAATAAAATTAAAAATAATTTTACATTTTTAATCTATACTACTAAATAAAATAGAAATGTCTGTCTGCGATTTTGGAATTTTCAAATTTTAATTATTTTTTCATATACTACAATTGATAACTACGTCATATCTGAGGTTAATTTTTCATTAATGTCTGTCTGTCTGTATGTTTGGCCGGATTTAACTCAAAATACCACTGAACATACTGACATTACATTTGCACAGTCTATATATAGATAACAATCCCAGGACCAACTTAGTCTTTGTTTCATCGAGATAACTCAAACAGTTTCGGAAAAATGATGATCAAGGATGTGCATAGGTAACGGATTAAGCTTTTCTTAGGATTGCTGCATAAAATAAAGCATCGTTAAAAAATAATTCCGTCATTTCTATTTTCTTTTTTGGCCATCGGCTGTCCTCCTTTCCTTCCAAAAAGCCGTAGTGGCTCAGTGGCTAGAGTTATTTCAAGGGGGCCGCTGTGGTTTAATGGATATAACTATATCATGTGGGGCCGCAGTTACCCAGTGGATATATATATGTATATATGTATACATATATATCACATGGGGCCGCTGTGGCTAGAGCGAGATATGATTATCAGTGATGTAAATTGGTACTGGATTAAGCTTTTCTAAGGATTACTGCATAATAAAAAATTGTTAAGAAAAATTACCTTCATTCCTTCCTTTTTTTCTATGGGCTGTCCTTCTTTCCTTCCCAAAATAAGTGGTTAGATCGATTCAAAGTCCTAAATATCATGCTAACTAAGTGTCACCGGCCTTTTAATAATAGATGATTGAAAAATTCATTCTGGTTTACTTGTAGTGGGGGAATTCGCAACTAGTTTACAAAGATATTTCTTGTAAAAAATGCAAACAATTTTTACAGTGTAGGCCACAGAGCACATTAAACGCAGACACAAAAGGGCGTGACGGTTACTCTGATTCTCTGATTGGCTGCGCGAGGCTCCGGGAAAGGGCCATCTGTCTGATTGGCTACTGCGTACTACGGAAAGTTCGCCACTGGCTGGTTTGCAGGCTGGCGGGTAAGTTACTTGGCGATGAACAACATTCCAACGTCTTTCTGGCCAGTGACGTCAGTTTGCTAGCGTACGCGACTGTAGTCGGCGATACAAGCTACTGTCTCGCCTCTGTATACTCAACACTTTGTAGACTACGCTCTCGTGTAGCTCGAGCAAAGCTAATTTGAAAATTTCTCTGTTGTTCAGAACGAAACTCACATGCAGTCTATGTGCAGTCTTTGTTCGGCTAGTGTTTAACATGATCTCACAAGAACACCACAGTGTGTAGAAACAATAATATTGCTAACGGTAGGATATACTTTTTTTTTTATAACCACTTGAAGGGGCGTGATTAATTGTAAATTCTTTTATACGATAAAGGACATTTTATCGGGTCAATATAATCTCGGCTCTCCATTGGTTGATGACCAGCCAATAATGAACGCTGTAAAGAACTGGGTAGTGTCCAGTGTGGAATGGACCAATAGGACGATGGTGAGTTCTAACACAGTCTCCAAGAGAACCGGTGTTCTTGCAGTAGTGAATACAGCAGGTGACTCACTTCTAACTTCTCTTGAACGGCAGTAAATGTGTGCAGACCTCAATGTGTTAAGTAATCTATAGCGCAACCTGATGGCTGCATGCTCGTTCCTGCGAGTACGTGAACTGTCTTCAGGCAGGGTCGGTATGGTTGAGAGACGAGCACTAATCCACGGACATACATTCCCCGTGGCGAGCTGGCCAGGGCCACAGGAAACAACAGCTACTTACATCACGAACTCCAGCCGCCCACTCCAGCAAAATGGCGTCAGTGGCCAGCGACGTGGCGAAACTACGTTCGTGAGTCAGGTCTAGAGACATGCAACATTCGCGTAATTATTTGGGGAAACGTTAAACTTTAAACACGTTTACCTTTGCAATACGTGTGCCGTTGGAGTGAGCGAGTGAAGAGATTTGGACGGCTCTTAACATCGAGGTCTTGAGAGACGTGGTGATTGAGGTGAGTATGGAGCAGCGCCGGAATGAAGGGGCGGGGTAAACGGGAGATCCCCGAGAAAGCCCGCACGATTCCCACATGCGAAAATCCCGAGTGACCCAACCCATCCTGCTTACAGAAGCCTAGGACATAATTTCGTGGCAGGTTGTACTATTTTATTAACTTTCACGCTTATTCGCCTATTAATAACGAAATATTTCGATAACTGTCAAAGTGCACTAGGCAATAACAGAAACATAAAAAATTCTGCAAATTTTACTATAGAGATTATAGCTAGAGCTATTATTTGCCCTGGTAAAATACCACAGAAAAGAAAAATTGGTATTTGCTGTATAATCTATATGCTATACATACTGGATAAACGAGATAGAAAGGAAAGAGGAACTATTGAGTATGAAATGAAGAAATTATAAAAATATTGACTAAAGCACTTACGTTCCTGCATTTGACTTATATGATCGAAAAAATTTGTTCTAAATAAACTGAAGAGCATTCTTAATTTGTTTACTTGCTAGAAGGATTCGCACGTTAATAGAATTGGGGGGGGGGGGGGGGGGACATTTCAAGACAGCTTGCCCGATGGAGTTTTTTCAGTGAAAACTTTTTAATATAAAATGTATTTTCAGATTGCTACATCTGACAATACGTCAACTTTGAAATGAGAAAATAATAAAGGCCCACCGTACTGGAATTCGCTAATGGATTACCAGTTAAGAGCGTGGGTGTCGAGAAAATTTGTTATTTTTTGATTATGCCAAATACTATTCTGTTAGATATTATTACTGAGTAATCTTCTAACATTGCAGTTTTTTAGGGGCTATGTTTACCGGTGATCATAAATATTTTAATATTTTAATTAGACTTTATTACAGAGTACTTGCTTATGTTGTCGCGTTCTTTAATATAATATCCAAATTACGTTTTATTATAATGAGTTAGCAATATAATCTCTGGTTATTTTAATACTTTATTGACAAAGAGATCATGTGTAGGCCCTACATTTTTTTCATTTGTTTCTAGACGGTATTCAATAGTTATATATATATATATATATAATTTTATTATTTTTCATTTCGTTCCTAGAGGGTGGTCGGCTTTAACAGTTTACCAAACAAAAGTACTAAACCAAATTATTCTGGCTGTCTCGCGTCTCACCATTGCTGATTGGCGGAGAGATGTGTCATGGTCAGACGACATCCAATCGGAGGACAGCAGAATACCCATGTAAGGCAGATGTAAAACAGAACTAATTTTTTCTCGAGGACAGTTCTCACCACCTCCAAAGATGGACGTGGATATTTACAAGATGTTTTAATGATAAAATATCTAAGAAGATAGGCGGATTTTATTAAACTAATTGCAGCAAGATTTTTTTTTAGGGTAAAGCTGCAATAACCGAAGATAAGGAAAATTGAATTTTATTGTATTTGAGGATATTGTCGAATAATTGGTTGAATACGTTGGAGAAGCTCAAGCTAAAAAAATAAATTTCGAAGCAGAGAAATTTTACATATCTAATTTATTTTGAAAACGGCGCCCAGCGTGTTAGTGGTAATTTGTGAAATGTCTGAAATGTAACAATCTTTGGTTGCTATCATTTTTTATAGCGCATAGTTCTTGTGTAAATACATGCCAGGATCACAATTTTACTCTTCCAGAGATATGCAACTAATGAAAACTAATGAAAATACAGGAATGAGATGTCACATTGAAAGAAGATGCTAAGAACTATTTCAAGACGTCCATAAAATCGTACAAGGAAATGTTTGTGCAATTAATAAAATAGCTGAAAATAAGGAAATTCTTTCATGTTTTTGATCTGCGGTTGCCCCTGAATTTTTGTAAAATAACTTTTGCTAAGCATTTATTAAAATGGATCAATGCAAGATCTTTAAGTTGGCCTTGTTAAATTTTCTTCTAATAGTTTGGTTTATTTAATTTGTGAATTACAAAAATCGACACAATTTTGAACTGGGCGTGTCATTTTGGCAAAAACCATTAAATAATTATCTGAGGAAAAAGTAGTTATAGGCTGTTCACGGTAAACTGAGTACTTTTAAAAGCCCTGCTTATTATCGACTTGTATATACGTTGTTTTTCCTTCCGCCTTATGTAAAATTAACATGGCCATGGACCTCATCACTTTATTCATGCGTCGGTCTGGTTAAACTGTGAAATTTTTAGAAAAGTAAATATATTTTACAAATTTGCTTACATTTACACTTTGATGCATTAAAAAAAAAAAACAGACAGTGAAAGATATAATGTCAGTTATCACAAATGGTTACCAAAAACTTTTTATTCTACGTTAATATATAAAACTACTTTCCCCTCCATCGTTACCAACATGATTGAGCGCATGCCAACCAGTAGGCCCGTTACAATGTATGCAGGTAGGAGCAGTGACATATTTTTTAGGGTTGGTTTCAAATGTGCTCACTTTATCGTGAACAGCCTACACATACAATGGCAGAGAGTTGAACAGTGTTTATTTAAAATAACAAATTTTTTTCTTGCCCGACGCCCTTAAAAGCACCATAATTGCTCAAATTACGCTGGAAAAATCTGCGCACTCTATCACTACTCGTTCACTGAAGTGATGGTGATATACTCCTACACATACCAGTCATCATTAATATTACTGGTGCTCCCCTGCTTCCGTTAATCGAGCAAGCGACATCGCTTCAGGCGGACGGGTAACTTTAACTGTAAGGAGAGACTACATGAAGGTTTTTCACGGTGAAGTGAGCACTTTTGAAATAAACCTGACAAAAAGTCACTGCCCTTTCTTGCATTCATTATAATGGGCGCACCGAGTGACATACGCCCAGTAAATATGGTAACGATGGATGAAAAATTGTTCCGTAACTTAACGTCGAATTAAAAGCGTTACGTAATCATTCGTGATTACTTAAATTATTTCTTTCGCTTTGTGTTTTTTCTTTAATGTATGGAAGCGTAAAAAAAAGAACAGATTTGTGACATATTTACTTTTTCTAATAATTTCACAGTTTCACTTGACCGACGAACGAATAAAGTAATGAGGATCATGACAATGTTAATTTTACATAAGGCGCGATAATACACAACGTGCATACGAGTAGATCTTAAGCAGGGCTTTCGAAAGTGCTCGTTTTGCCGTGAACAACCTTTAGTAAAAGAGTTTCGTAGAGTTTGGGCGCATGGAGAGAACGGGACTGCACGGACGGCAAGAATGGGCCTAGTTAAAATTAAAAGCACGACTCTTCTACGGGTAGTGATCGTTAAGGCCCGTCCTACAATACACGGATACGTAAGATAGCGGACTCGGATACTCAAGCGAAAGAAGCAGACGACGCGGGATGAATTTTAACCGTTCTACAATACGAATAAACGTACAGTCTTGCAACTTAACGAAATCAAAATTACTGAGATGTTGCGAACTTCTGATACAGGTTTCATATTATACACATCCCATTTGGAATATTTTTACAGTCCCCCCCCCCCCCTGAACGTTCAATGTGTGTATGTACTACCAGACAGATGGTTAGTACCACACCACTAGGGACGACCGACCTTGCACTTACGAGTCGTGTACCGAGACTTCTTTGTATGTAATGCGATGTCACTCACAATTAATACACATAGTCGTCGCTAGACAGCCGAATCCCCTCACATAAAACAACATCAACACATGATAGAACGATAAGCTTATTATTACGACACTAATTATCCCCTACCTTACCTGGGGTAAAAATGAAAACTCGTAGGCTGCGAGCACATCCCATCGTCGGTGTGACATTGCTGGAAGTGGAGACCGCAATGACTGTTCCCACCTTTCCATGCACGATGGATACTGACCAAGTACTGGATCTCCACCACCACCTCCCCTTGTCCATGCCCATAGATGTGTACTATTGAAAGGAAACAATGCATGTGACCTGAACCAACCTCGAGGTATTGCAGGTTCGATTCTCGTAGAGAGTGGTAGGACAAGTCGACATAAAAGGCCACAAGTAGTCTACAACAGTGTTAATAATTACAGTCTTTCCCCGACTTACACTTGCATTTCAAGCCCATCACACACATACACACACATAACCCACAAACTGCTAATACCATGAAGAGGAGAGGTTTATTTTTACCTTTAATGGCATAGCAGTGAATACCCGTAGACCGTGAGCGTATCTCGTCGTCGACATGACCCCGCTGAAAGCGGAGATCATAATGACAGTTCCTCTTCTCCGTGCCTGGTAGATACCGATCAAGTACTGCAATCCCCATCCCCCCCCTCATCACCGTCCGCTTGTCAACGTACGTATTGGTATACTGTTGAAAGGAAACAATGCACGTACCCTGAACCACCCTCGAGGTTCGATTCCCGTAGAGATTGGTAAAACAAGACGTCATAAAAGCTAACCATTGGATGTACGTTCACCGAAGGTGGAAGCAAGGGCCCCACTGCTAAAACGTCAATACGAAGAGAGTAACTGCCATTGTCTACAACAGTGGTCGTAAATTCAGACAGTCCCCGACCTGCACTCACATACAAAGATTATCACACAGTTAGAGATAGTCATATGCATTGCTATGTGTGGCTTCTCTAGTAGACTGCTAGAGAGCACAAAAGGAAAAATAACTACCAACCTGCACGAGCATATTGCACAAGCGACGGCTAGACAAGACCATACAACGTATATCATTCGACAAAAGCGATGTAAATCCATCACTAATACAAATTGTCGGGTTAGCCAAGTGGCCTAAGGCGCCTGAATTAAGCACTGGTTCCAGTAAAAGTGAGTGCGGTTTCAAATCCCCGCACTTGACACATTTTTTGTTTCTGTGCTAAACTTAAATAAATAAGGTATCGCAGGTCCGTTTCCCGTTGAGAGAGCATGCTGATGCGCCTGAAGTCTATAGTTTGTCGTCGGTCCCACTGACCATGTAGCGCCCATGACAGACATACCCTACAGTTAGAGACAGCCATACTCTGCTGGCTCTGCCTGAACCACTAATGCATGTACCATGCCTTTGCAATTACAAGCAGTCGACACTTTCCGAACCTTTAATGTATGCACTTCGACAGTTTCCACATCCGGCATTACATGTTCAACCATTCCACTACGATAACTGCAATGCTGTGTTTACCCAGGTCCCTACAGACAGCCGCTTTCTCTCCCCAGCTGCCCGCTAGTATGCATGAAAGGAAAAAAGAAACAATACAATATGATACTCAATTAAAACGCAAATGCATGTTCAGTCGAAATACTTGCAGCCAGCAGTTCGAAAAATGTGTAGTGCAGCAGCTATACACACAGAAGTAGGTACATTGTCTTACCAGGAAGTCTAACCTTGATGCGTGACAATGCATGCCGTCACATGGCAGGCAAAGACGTGTTACCTTTACATGTACCAGTTTGTCTCTTGAGGTTATCGCCTATACCAAATGCAGCACCACACACATCACATGTTAGTATTCTGGAGGTCAGTTCTTTTGAACAGTTGCTTTTATTATGGCGACGAGCACGACAGCTTTTGCTGAAGATCATTCCACTGGAACAACACCGGTTTCTAGCCATGGAGGAATTCACATCCATAGAGGCATGTTCTACGATAGACATCGTATCAGCTTGCACCATCTTCATGCAAAACAAAACTGAAGTTATTCCCACAGTAGCTGCTCTATATATCTACTAACACATAGCACATCAGAGAGATTTGAGAATTGTACCAGATGCCAATGTAGCTAGTCCTTCACCCATTGGGACTGCACCTCAAGCACATAACTGCCCTCCACTCAGTCCGTCTAATGCCGAGTGTCAGTACGACACTGTATTCCATCTCGAGTGAAGCGAAGGGTGTCTTTAGATTATCGCGTCTACCAGTGGCGATTCATGCTACAATTTCATGGACAAGCTACTGTGTGCAGGGGGCAGTAGCGGCATTGGTCTCCCCAATAAAAGGGGCGCTCCATTGGGAAAAATTTGGATTTCAAGGTGCAAAATGATGCCATTTAAACATTTTTCGTATGTAAATATATAGACTACACTGCTTGTAAAAAAATTAATATTTTTTAACATAAAATTTGCCCGAGTGAAAAATATTACAAAGATACCTTCATCAAACCCCTCAACCTTGTCCAATTAAAACAATTAAAGCAAGTAACTCAACATAATTGCCACGGTTTTCTGATTATTTTCTCTCATCATGGCCATGTAAATGCAGTTCCTGTACACCCAAGAAACATACAACATCTATTAAATGCTTCAACATTTCTTTGTTTCTTTTAACATTTTTGTTATGTCGTTGTGTACTAAATTGTTTGGATCTATCTAGACCAAAATCAACTCTATTTTTATCAAATTCTTTAAGAGACAAAAACGAATTTATGTGAACTTCAGAACGCTCGTGTTTTTGGACAGCATTGCACAGGCTGTTAAGGTCAGAATACCCAGTTGCAGTCCACGTGTTAACATCTTTTGAAAACAATAAAAACGGCCAGCAAAACAGTTGGTTTAGGATGTTACATCCAGCTAACCATGATTGTTTCTGATAAAACAATTTTTCCGGAAATGACGTACAAAATTACCTTTCTTGGGTGTTGTCATTTATTGTAAGTTCAGGTGTCAGCCTACCCTCTTTTATGATGTTACATCTTTCCTGAAAAGTGAAAGCACTGCTGGAAAAATGCTTCAATCGTAATCCACACACACCACACTTACATCCACATTTTTCTGTTGCACTCATTGTATCTACTCGGTTCTCAGTCTCACACTGTAATTTCATAATTTTTATATAGGGTATACATCGCGCACGAATATGTTTAACATATTCAGCACCAAAACTAAATTAAATAAAAACAATATGATTCGTATTGCGCATGCGAACTCACCCACGCATCGATCTGGTTACTGTAAACTACACCACGCCAACTGCCTGTGGCTAGGCCAGCTTCGGCTATGTCCGCTTCAGTTCGGCGAAGAAAGCACTACCATCATAGCTTCTAACACATGTTAATGCAGCCATAATCCCCCACCCCTCACCGGGCGGTCTTCCTACCCTGCCTCCCCTCCATCGGCCGGGAAACCATAGCAACCGTCTACCTGCTGAAAGCATTACTTACAGCGCTTTCAAACATCTTGATTTTGCTAGCCAACGAGTTGTTTTCTTATAATGTAGAGTAATGTTTCCTGAGTAGAATGTGTACCACATGATTGCAAAGTTACCTTAAAGTAGCCTAAATATAAGTAAGAATATAATATTTATTTAAAATATAACATTGTCAGGAAACTGTCTGGGTAAGCACTGCTTGCACAGCTTGCCCTAATGGTAAGCCACTGGCATCTACCGAAATGGTTGTTGGACTATATATTCTAATATCCTGGAAGTCGTCAACAGTGCTGACCCTTCCTGGCTGACCCATCCAGGCTGACCATTCCCATCTGAACCTTCCTGGCTGACCCCTCCTGCCTGACACTTCATATAGTAGTAGTAGTAGCGATGTCACACTCTGTGTGTGACATTCTGCGGTTGTAGTGCATTATACCTCCATTTTGCCAGTCGAAGGGGATGATATGTTGTAGTGGGGTATGCGCCTAATTGCAAAGTGAAATAGTGAATTCGTTCTCAACTGTAGATGATCTATACTTTGTAATGTCCAACTGGAACCCTTTCCCATGTACTCTTCTTCCTCCTGGCAAATCTTCTGTATACTAGATTCAACACTGTCTTCGATGTTAAACAAGTTACACAGAACCACATTCGAGGTCTAGAATGCTCTTCTACTAAATTCATCATTGTATGGTTCTGGATTGGTATATTGACATTCCAACCATCTATTATATTTTAGCATTCCTTATTTTTCCACCTCATATATAAGTTTATCTATAATATTCTGCTTCATTTGCTTATGTTATGTACAAATATCTTTCCCCACACATGACGCAACATACATTTTCAAAACACCACGGAAAGCTGATTCTTTCAGGATGAACCCATTCTCATTGGTTAAGCTTGCAGCAGGTGGTTGTGGTGTAGTAACTTCATTTCCAAATGTGAAATTCTTCATATGGTTGCCACTTGTATCACGAAATAGTTTTTCCTGATAGTTACATATTTTGCATCGTGATTCGACTGTAACACTTCCTGTTGGTTGATAACAAGTGAACTCGTATTTGCATTTATAATACTGGTACATTAAGAGTACCAAGCTCGACTTCATCGAACATTCACCGGGTTTCTCATGTTGACATGTACTGGATCTTTTACTAAAGGTCCTACTACAGTAGCAGCATAAGAATTTTGATGACTGTGGAGAATTGTACATGTCCAGGATCAGTGTTGCCCATGGTGAAGGTGCACTAGTATCCACTATAGCAGGTGCAGTCCATACTCTTTGTGCTTGTGGTTTATGACCTGCGATGTTAAGGTCTGATGTCAATGGTGAGAGTGTATCTAATGTGGACCCATATAGCTTAGCTGGTATGGAAGAGAGTCCAACACATGATGCATGATGTATTTTTAAGCTATAACGTCGTCCAAATTGAGACTTTCACTGTTCACATGTTAAGGGGGATTACTTAATGTTCATAGAACCACCAGCCTCATGGTGGCAAGGTATTGTAGATTTTGGAAAATGTCGCCTTTTAGAAATGACACAAATTGGTGACAGGACAATTTTCCATCTTTGCTCGAGTCGATGTTCACTCTTCGAATAACAACACACTGATGCTTCTGTCAATTTTACATGTTGTTAATTAATTTCATATTTCATCAATGGGAGCTAAGCATTCCATAAACACCAATTCAGTTATATAGTGTATACGGTTTTCTACACCGGTACACAGGTAGAACTCTCATGTCGTGGTGCATTGCTATTTCTTCTGAAGATCTTACCGAAATAGCAACACTGTTTCCTTCACCAGACGAATTGTTCAGGTCAGAAGTTGGTATACCATTACTTCATACTCCAAGCACATTCTCGTCAGAGGTTTGTTGCTGAGCACGAATAAGGTCTTTGCACTTTTTCATAAGTACTTTTAAGCTATCTGTATGAGCGAAAACAACTTGACATTTATCACATCGATATCCTGTGCGATATGGAATTAACTTACATTTATGCTTCATATGTCTCTTCACAGTGTATAAATATGCAAATGTCCTGTTATAATAGTTGTATGAATATATAAGAGACGATCCTACCAAAGTTTCCATGGTTGAAAATGATGGCTTTACCAACGATGATGGTTTTTTTTCGCAAGTATCCCCCATATATAGTGTGCTTTAAACTTAGCAAACACCGACTGATACGAGCAGGAAGGAGCTCTTTGGAAGTTGCAATATGTCTTTAAAACTATCGCGTCGTCGAAAAAACGAGTTCACTATTTACAATACACATAAGCACGCTTCATTTTGTGAGCACAAGCAGTTTCCTGTCGGCAGGCATGGCAGCTTTGAGAAAATATGTATTTGCAGTAGCGACACAAACATCTGTTCTCCATCGTCAAAGAAGAGCCTGTAGCTGCCGTTCACTCTTGATGTGTAGCAATGTTACAAATGGCTGACCTAAAAAAAGATATACTCTCATGTCTTTCAGGGCTATAATGAAAGAATTACTGTGAATGAGCCAGAGAGAGAATATGACTCCATATATATATATATATATATATATATATATATATATATATATATATATATATATATATATATATATATATATATATATCCCTGTTTTATACACATACTAAGTCCTTATCTAACATGGGAACACACCAGCAAGGAACTCCCCACACAGGGATATGGAGCTAATACCCAAAACCCAACGCCCTAGACCTCTTGATCAACCTGACAATCTGTATGAGAAAGGACATTACAAGGCTTATTGAATGTTATAGTCGGTACTCGCCGAACCACAAGTGCCAGCTATGCCTAAACACGATACAGGAATGTTGGACCCCGGACACTCAGTGGTGGTTTTGGTGCATTACGCACTACAACATATCACCCTATTCGACTGGCAGAGTGGAGGTATAATGCACTAAAACAGCAGAATGTTATACACAGAATGTGACATTGCTACAACTACTATATGAGGTGTCAGCAAGTAGAGGTCAGCTGGCAAGGGTCAGCCAGGAAGTGCCAGACAGGAATTGTCAGCTGGCAAGGATCAGCCAGGAAGGTTCTGCCGGGAGGCGCCAGCATTGTATAAAACGTCCAGGATACTAGAATATGTAGTGCAACAACAATTTTGGTAGACGCGATAATGTAAATTCACCCTTCCCTTCACTCGAGATGGAATACAGAATCAGAGTGACACTCGGCATTTGACGGACTGAGTGGAGGCCAGTTGTGTGCTTGAGGTGCAGTCCTGCTGGGTGAAAGACTAGCTACATTGACCAATGGTACAATACTTATGTCTCACTGACATACTGTGTTTTAGTACATATATATATAGTAAGTACTGTGGGAAGAACTTCAATTTTGTTTTGCATGAAGATGGTGCAAGCTGATACGGTGTCTATCACAGAACATGTTTCTATGGATGTAACTTCCCCATGACTAGAAGCAGGTGTTGTTCTTGTGGAATGATTTTCACCAAAAGCTGTCATATTCGTCGCCATAGGAAAAGCAACTGTTCAAAAGAACCGACCTCCATAATACTAACTTGTGATATGTGTGGTTCCACATTTGGTAGAGGAATAGCCTCAAGAGACACATTGGTACATGTAAAGGTAACACATCTTTGCCTGACATGCGACGGCATCCATTGCCACACGACAAGGACAGCCTTTCTGCTGATTGGTCATGTAAACTAACATTTGTTAGAGTGCCCATAACATTACACAGGATTGTGTTGTGTTCCAAACTGGTGTGCGAATGGGGAACTACATGTGCTGCACGGAATGTTGCTGTGAAAAAAACTATAAGTGATGCAGAGCATGACGTGTGTGAAGATGGACCTATGGGTGCTGAAGAGCATGATGTGTGCCAAGAAGGACCTATGAGTGCTGCAGAGCATGAACCAGACAGATCATCAGGAGTTGTAAATATGGGCACTGCACCACTAACATGTGCGGTGAAAACCACAGAAGCTACCCAGGACACCAACAATGAATTTGTGATCTCCAAGTCTGCTGGTGATGTAGATTCTTCTGATGACGATGACATATCGACAACTGCAAAGCAAAAGTTTAATCATGTTGCTGGTGATGTGATGAATATTCTACTAATAACGTTGAAGTGCTGACATTTGCCAAGCGAAGGCATACGCATGGTTCTGAAGACCCCAATGACTTAGTTGATAGACTTTGTTTGTTGGTTTCCTCGCAGAGGGTTGGACAATTCCTACTGGTTAGGCATTGTACCAACTGCAGTGTGTGTGGCTGCTGCCCTTCTCATTTTTCGAACCTCTGGCTACAAGTATTTCGAATGATGATGCAAATGCATTTTGATTGTTGTATCATGCTGTTTTGTTTTTTTTTCCTTTCATACATTCTAGCAGGTAACTGGGGAGAGCAAGCAAATGCCTGTAGGGACCTGGGTAAACACAGCATCGCAGTTATCATAGTGGAATGGTTGAACATGTAATGCTAGATGGAAAATGTCCAAGTGCATACCTTAATGATTCGAGAAGTGTCGACTGCTTGAAATTTCAAAGGCTTTGTACTCGAAGGTTCAGGCAGAGTCGGCAGAGTATGGCTCTCTGTAACTGTAGAGTATGTCTGTCATGGGCACTACATGTTTGTCTTCATGGTCTGTGGGACCGATGGCAGACGATTGTCTGCAGGTGTGTCAGCTTGCACTCTAATAGAAATCGAACCTGTGATACCTTATTTATTCAAGTGGGGTACAGAAGTGTCGACTTCTTGTAATTTAAAAGGTTTGGTACTGAAGGTTCGGGCAGAGTATGACTACTTGTAATTGCAAAGGCTTGGTAGTAGCATTGACGGTCCAGGCAGCGCCAGCAGAGTATGGTTGTCTGTAACTTTAGGGTATGTCTGTCATGAGTTCTTCATGGTCAGTAGGACCGACAACAAACAATTATCTGCAGGCATATCAACATGCACTCTTAACATGAATCGAACATGCGGTACCTTATTTAAACAACTAAGGTACAGAAATAAAAAGTGTCATGTGGAGGGATTTAAACCCGAACTCCATTTTACTGGAACCAGTGCTTAATTCAGGCATGTTAGGACTCTCGGTCAACCTACAATTTGTATTAGTGTTGGATTTACATAGCTTTTGTCGAATTACATACATTGTGTGGTCTTGTCTAGCCATTGCTAGTGCAATATGCGCAAGTGGGTTCATAGGTATTTTTACTTTTGTGCACTCTAGCTGTCTACTGGAGAACACACACAAAGCAATGCATATGACTATCTCTAATTGTGCGTGATGAGTTTGGTATGAGAGTGAAGGGCGGGACTCTCGGTATTTATGACCACTGTTGTAGACAATGGTGGTTACTCTCTTCATGTTGACGTTTTAGCATTGGGTCCCTTTCTCCTACCTTCGATGAACATACATCGAATGGTAGCTTTTATGACGTCTTGTTTTACCACTCTCTACGGGAATTGAACCTCGAGGATGGTTCAGGGTACAAGAATTGTTTCCTTTCAATATTATACCGATAAGCATGTTGACAACGGGGTTGTGGTGGGGTTGCAGTAAATGGTCCGTATTTACCGTGCACGGAGAGGCAGGATTATCATTGCAGTCGCTGCTTACAGCAGGGTAACATCGACAATTATAGCGCTCATGGTCTACTGGTATTTACTGCTACACCAGTTAAGATATAAATACACCTCTATTCTGCATGGTATTAGCAGTTCGTGGGTTGTGTGAGTGTGTGATGGGCTTGGTACGTGAGTGCAGGTCAGGGGCTGACTGTAATTATTAACACTGTTGTAGACAACATGTTGGCTTTGATGTCGACTTGAATTATCTCTCTCTACGAGAAACGAACCTGCAATACCTCGAGGTTGGTTCAGGGCACATGCATTGTTTCCTTTTAATAGTATACTGCTATGTACGTTGCCAAGGGGAGGTGGTGTGAAGATGCAGTACATGGGCGGTATCTTCCGTGCACAGAAAGGTGGGACCGGTCATTGTGGTCTCCGCTTCTAGCCATGTCCCATCGATGATGGGATGTTCTCGCGGCCTACAAGTTCTCATTGCTACCCCAGGTAAGTTAAGGGAGAATTAGTTTCTTAATAATAATAAGATTATTGTTCTAGCATGTATTGATGTTGTATGTGCAGGGATTCTGCTGTCTATCGATGACTGAGTGTATTAATTGTGAGTGACATCGCATTACATACAACAAAGTCTCGGTACACGACTCGCGAGTGCAGGTCGGTCCTCCCTTATGGAGTGGTACTAACCATCTGTCTGGTAGTACGTACTCACATTAAATGTTTGGGGGGGAACTGTCTGGAAGTAAGTACTATTTCGTAGCCTACAAGTATTCACTGCTACACCAGTTAAGGAAGAGGATAATTTGTTTTGTATTAGGAAGCTAATCATTCTGGAATGTTTGCATGTGTGGTGTGGCAGCTCATGTGTGCAAACAGATGTGCATGTGCATGTGTGCATACATGTACATATGTGATTACCAGTTTAAATAGTTTCATTTGTAATGCTTTCTTTTGAGCTGGTGATTGTATTGTTTCCTTACCAATATGGTTGGGCTATGCATTTGACAACTAAACATTTCGAATGATCAGAACTTCCTGCTCTGTCAATTCGGTCCACCATCTTGGAAGACACATCGTCTAGCATAATGGCGGCTGGTGACAAGTGTGCCGACAGCCTCCATTTGCACACATGATGGTGAGCTGGTGGCCGTATTGTTTCCTTACCATTATGGTTGAGATATGAATTTGACAACTGAATGATTCGGACGACCATAACTTTCTGCTCTGTCAATTTGGTCCACGATTTTGGAAGACACACTGTCTGGCAAAATGGTTGCTGGTGACAAGTATGCTAATAGCTTTCATTCGAACACAAGATGGCTGTTAGCAGGGGGGACATGGTGGCAGGAGGTACACCGACGACTATAATTTTTTCTGATGGTGTCTGAATATCGAATCTCTGAAGTCGCACTGTCTAACAAATTGTAGGGCTGGTGGTGTGTTGGGAAGTGTGCAAACAATGGCTAATTGTGTAATGATGGCCGCCGGTGGTGGGTGCCCATGATAGCAGCCAGTAGGCTGACAAGTAGGTAGTGCTGTGAGTGTAACACCCACAGCAAAACTTGTTGCCTATGTTATACTGTTCGGAAATTACAGCCACCTATGCTTGCATGTTGTCATAAGGAATACTTAACCCATGACCCTTCTCCTAGACATGGTCGATGTCTAGGTCATGCCCTGAGCACGAGGGTTGCGCCAGAATGCCCTATTTTATACTACTCATCCCAAATCTGAAATAGTCGAAATGTGTCTGTGAAAAATAATTAAAAAAACTGCTGAAAATCAGTTATTACTAGGGACAGGTGTATTTCGCGGAAATTTTTGTGCTCATACTAGTCTTCAATATCCTTTGTTCACAATCACAACTTCCTTTGATTGCTGGCCGCGTGTCTACATGAGAAAATATGTTCTTATTTGACTGGGCCAATCAGAATGAAGTTCTTCATTACTAAACGTCTATTATTCGCAGACAGACACTTGAGGCACGCTACTTTTCAAATTATCCAACAACGAAAGCACATATGAATAAGAGTGTTTTGGAGTGCAACTGGTATTTAAATCTTTTCGCAAAAAAAAAAACCTGTCTCTAGTTATTACACAGTAAATTAGTCCATAGGGACAAAACGGAATGGTGGTTCCTTTGATATAGGCGTACCTATTCTCTGATTGGATGCGGGAGGATCCGGGAACAGGCCTTGTGTCCTACTGACTACTGCGTGATGAGAAAGGTTTCCTATTCGCTGAAATGCCAGGTGGCACCTAGGTTACCAGGCGCTGATCAGCAAACGGTGTTGCAACATTTTTCTGGCAATAGTGACGCAATTTTGTTGAAGCATGGGGCTGGAATTCGCCTCTGTACACATACCTACTCTGAAAAACCCATCTTCACAAGGCATTATTAGTCTTCAGTTGATTTTACTGATTCGCCAGTTGATAAAGGCTGTTCGTGATGAAGTGAGCATTTTTGATATCAACATTATAAAAAAGTCACTGTCCGTGCCTGCATATATTCCAACGGGCGCACTGAGTGATATGCGCCCAGTAATATTGATAACAAAGGACAGAAATTAGTTATATAGGCTATCTTATAGTCGAATAAAAAGTATTAGATAACTATTTGCGATAACTCAAATCTTTCTATCTGCTTGTTTTATATGCATCGAAGTGTAAAAATTAGTAGAATTTTAAATAATATGGTTTTCTAATAATTTTCCAGTTTTAATTAACCGACGCACGAATAATGTGCTGAAACTGGTGGCAATGTTAATTTCACATAAGGTGGAAGATGACGGAACGTGCTGTGACGGTGTTTGCCAACACATACAGGACGAGGTCCTTGTCTCCACTGCTTCCTGAACGTACGTATTTTAAATTGGAAAACAGCTGAGAGGCATCCAATGATGCCAAAAAGAGGATTTGGGTTGGTTCCAGTGAAAAGGTTTGAAAATGATTCGTTTCCTTGGTTTTTATATCAAAATATAACCAACTACATAGTTTTCCCCCAAAGTTTTACAATCACTAAACGTTAAATAAAAATATAGTTTTACCACTGATTACATTTAGCATAAATAGGTATCAAAAATAATTATGTTTAAAACTTCCCCCAAAATTTACATTTTTACAAGATTACATCTCTTTCCAGCTATATTCAGGTTACATATAATTATTCTGCTTTAAAACCATACTTAACTAAAATGGCAGCAAGCCTCCTCTCCCCCCTTCCCCTTTTAAAATGTTGACGGAACAGCAGTTCCTGCCCAAGTGAAAATCCTGTGCTGTCTCTCCGAATCTGGGCGAGACACCTATATTTGTATTTTATTTGAAATCATCTAGAACATTACAAAATGATCTTCACTCCGTCGGTATCTGAAGTCCTGGAAGGGCACCCTGGTGGTGCGAGACTGGCTGGCAGGCGTCACGTGGTCAAGGTGTCGTACGAGGGAGGGGAAGGCAGTCATATATTTTGTGGTCGGCAGCGGCCCCGCGGCGCCCATACTTGCAGACCAGCAGGCCCGCCCAGCGGACTTGAGGCGTGGAGCTCGTCAGACAGACCCCGTCGCAGCGAAGGTAAGCCGTCCCAAATGGCCAACATTTTCTCAACTTCGTATGGCACCGTTTGTTTGACTTTCGTTCGATGTGCAGGGATAGCCGTCACACTGCATAAAGGTAGATTTTAAGCAAGACTTTGTAAAGTGCTCATTTTACCCCGAACAGCCGATAACAGCTTTTAAATTAATTTTTAGGGGCTCGTGGATAAGGTTACCAATCTCCATGATGTCACACGCGAGAAGAGGGCATGGAGCACCGAGGCGAAAATATTGCAAGTCACTAATAGCAGCAACACACCTAGTGACGTATCCAACCGACTTTTTCTTCTGGCGTCAGCCAATTTTCATGATTCGAATCCCGGAACTACACTGTAAAAAAAATTTCCTTCATTTTACGAAAAAGTGCTGGTAAAAATTTATCCAGAAGTGTCCGTAAACTCGCCGTAAAATTAGGGACCCATTGATTTTCAGGAACGGACTTTCCGTAAATTTCACGGAATATCTCCGTTGATTTCCAAGTTAGTTTTCTACACTTTCCGTTTAATATAAAAATAGGTAGTGAAAAGTCTTAATTTTCGTTTTGTGGGTGCTCTACCGTGTAAAATAAAAATGATATGAAAAATTTTAAAATATTTTCTACTTAAGGGTGGTTTGAACCCGAGTCATAAAATTACCATGTTACTACCTTAATTTGACGTTGTTGTGACATTTTTGACTTTGACGAAGCTCTAGTGAGAGCGACTTGTTGACGAATTCCTAGTGCAACAGTCGAGCTGAGCATCTGCTACGTCGGAGGCGCCGGGGCGCGAACCCGCGACCCTCCGACTACAGGTCGGCCACCCTGCCCCTGAGCTATGAGGGCAGGGCTCCATTCACCTACAACTCTCACTTGAAAATTATAATATAACTTTTATATATTTATTCAAAGGACAAAAGCAAAATTTCAGTTTATATTAAATTCAGTGTATTTTTAATGTTGCCAAATGTTACAGACGCCTGATGCTATTTTTTAATGTTTGAAAGAATAGGTCATAGTCGCGTGGATAACCTTAACTGCCACAGGAACGATACTCTTCTTGTTACAGTGGCGAAGATAGCTTCGTGTAGAATCGGCATTGTTCGTCCCCGTAACTCGAAGCGAAAGACAATACGGAGACATTCCGTATTTTATATTTACGGACCTAACTCCGTTTTTCATCATTACGGATTGCTATTCCGTATATGCACTGTATATTTCCGTAAAACATTCCGTAAATATACGGAAATTTTTAACAGTGTACGGGGGATGTTAGTATGTGAATGGAACCTCCATTAACATCTAATTAGCGTGGCGTGGCCTGGCTACCACAAATTCCGTTGAAAATTTAACTAAAGATATTGCTTTCCCTTTGTGCAATTTAATTAATACTGTAACTATGGAATTTGTAATGTAACACTATTATAAAACAGTTCCTTGTTAAAGTAATTTTCCAGTTATTTCAGAAGCCATTTTTCATGATTGTGAAAAGAGACGAATCCCATAATTAGCATCAGGTTGCGAACCTCTGTACGAATTATATTTATCACTGCATTAAACTGGAAAATAGACTTAACATAGTCTTCAGTTTAGCTAGGCAGTCCTTCCTAAAAAAAAAACTAAATAATTAAAAATGGTTTAAAAACCTAGCTTCCATTGAGCTAATTCTCAAGTTATAAGCATGTTGGCGAGTGATACGATGTGATAAGCATACTGAAGCGATTTTGGCTTCGACGTCTATTACTGCATGACTGTGCGTGATCTTGAGCACAGTATGTCCACGAAAGAGGACTGCAAAACGAAAGTATAAACTTAATAGTTACTCTAGAATTGCACACTCCAAGCGCGAAATGAGTGCGAAACTCGACCACCTTACGCCTATTAGTTTTTTTAATTTTTAATTTTATAAAATATTCATCCGTTTCGTGCCATGATTTTACTTAATTGATTACTTTCAAGCCACTACACTTTAATTTCGTGAGCATTGTTTTTGGGTGAACTGATAAGCACCCACACGTCGACCAATTTCTGGCTCGAATTTTCGGGTAACTATTTATCACTTATTAAGTCATGATAAAAATTGACAGCTCAAAGAATGATACGTTTTATTGGTGTTAAAAATTTCACATATTCTGCTGAAATAGCGCTGAACGGATTACTGATATCAAACCATAGTTTATCTCGGTGGATGAGACTGAGATGAGGACGAGGCATGGAAAGAACGAGTTTGAAACTCCATCTTCGTAGGACAGTTCAGAAACTGCAGACATTTTCTATGACGATTACGTTGGCTCGGTAGTTCTGTCACGATTGTTTCTCATCTGAGGACCGCAGTTCGACCGCTCAGCTTCTCTCCTTGCCGTAATGGCGGGACATTCGAAATGGCATTTTCGTGCGGGCGACTCTCCGAAAGTGCGTGCGTCTTCGCGGTTATCAACGTTTCTCCGGCCCTCCCTCCCACACGCTGCTGGTCTCCATTCGTATCTCGTTCGCCTCCTGCATTATTCATGGCAACTGGGAAGTTATGAGAGTCCTTTACAGTGAGGCCGATTTTGAGACTTCGTCACTCCCGACCCACTGTGGCCTATTATGTGCTTGAAAAGAAAAATACGCGCTTGTATTTTCTTACAAATAGCTCAAAACCAACCGAATATAAAGTAAAGGCACTCTTTCAGTACACTTTTAGGCAGTTTTTTGTTATCTTTCACCACATGTTATTGTGTTTGCTATATTACTAGGAGGGCTGAATTCAACCGAAATAATTCGTAAAGCGATTCCTAATGAAAAATCGTGTTGGAAATATACAATGCACTTTCTATCTAAACTGAATATTAAATGAGATATGAGTCCTTGAATATAGGTTTTTTTAAACTGTATTTCTCATGGAAATAATTAAATTACAATTCTCGGAAGATTGTTTTATTCTATCGGGACTTTCAACATAAGTGCGAAATTTCATAAAACGTTGTTGACAAAATGGCCTTCTTGTTGAAACTGGCCAAGATTCAGAGTGAGTGAGTGAAGAGGTTTGGGCTGCTCTTAACAGCGAGGTCTTGAGAGCCGATGAGGGTGATTGAAGTGAATATGGAGCAGCGCCGGAATGAAAGGGCGTGGAAAACTGGAGATCACCGAGAAAATCCGGTGGCTAGTAGTATAGTCCGGAACGATTCCCACATGCAAAAATTCCGGGGACGACCCCGCTGGTATTTGGAACCCGGTTCGCCGTAGTGGGAGGCGAGTAGTCTAAACACTACACACACGCGGCTCCCCTCTGTTTCCGAGAAACAACTCTGACGTGTAGGGGAATTGGTGAAAGGCGAGCGCGCAAGCCACTACGAAAAAGCGACTCTTTCCGAAATAAATTAAAATTCGCAACATCGAATCGCAACCGTTCGGAAAAAAAAAATATTGCTGAAGAGAAGCTGGACGTTGCTAACTTTACCTCTGTACTAAAAAAAAAAAAAAAAAAAAACCTCGAGTGTGGAGTGAACCAAGGGCGAGGCAACATTCTCCGAATGACGGGCTTTCCAGCTGGGACCCGTAGGTGCCTATCATCCCCGGGCACCACATGGAGTGTGGCCCTAGGATGGAGCGGCGCTGAAATGCGTGGGGGGCCGGAGTACACCGATAAATCCGGCCCGCAAGCGGCATCGTCCAGCACGCAAGGTTCCGGGAGTGAACCCGCCGGGTATCGAGCCCGAATCGCTGTGGTGGGAGGCGAGCACCCTAGCCACTGCGCCACCGCTGCCCGCTCCCCTGTAATGAACTTTCTGAAGCTCTCCCTCCAGCCAACCATCCCTGCTGAAACTGTCCTGATTGCACTGGCGGAAGACTCTTTAACTGCTCAGTATCATCGCACAGTGACGCGTGAACTCTCAAAGCGCTTGAAAGTGCGCAAGTTTAACAGCGGCGGGAGGAGAGCTGCCTCTCCGAGCCGGATGATTGATAACTACAATCTCCTGCCGCGTCGGAGTTATATCCGATATTAAGACCCCTGCGATTAACCACGACGAAGCAATTTGCGAGGTTGGCTACTTCTGTAGTCATGTACCATGTCAGCCAACCCTTCGTGAAGTTTTCTGATATTGGAAACTCGATCAGGACGTTTGCTTGTTCCAGGAATAAGCATAAAGACATTCACTGTAAAAAAAAAATTGAGGAAAGATTCTTTTACACGTACGGGTAGCTAATTACCTCTATATGTAAGGTAAAATTGCCTCATAAACGTGGAGTAGATTTACATAACAAGTAAAGTACTATTCCCTAATTGTACGGGAAAAGTACCGGACAAAAACGAGGGGGAAATCCCATATAGGCCAGGGAAAATTAACTATAATGTATCATAAAATTATATTTCAAATTATCCGGGAATATTGTTACTGTTAATTATTTTATTATCTGTATCCTCTGACGAATAGTAACCGAAACTTCAACAATAACATTATCGACACTTGCTGGTAGGTGGGCGCGTAACATGGTCCTGTATCGCGATGGAGCGATTCGCTATCCATTGCACCACCACGACAACATGACCTCATAAGTGAATATTACTGTGTTAAAGGGCTGTTTCTTCCGCCCGTACGCCCACTTAGCTGTCGAGAATGCTGAAGTGATGCATGCGTCGTAAGATAATTTTCCCATCCGTGTATGGGATTTTCCACCGCTATGTGCGTTAATGTTACTCCAGAGTGCGGTAATTTTGCCTTACCTGTAAGGAAAACTATGTTTGCCCTACAAGTTTGTGAATATTACCTTACACTTGTCAGGTAATATCTCCATATTTTTTTGCAGTGTTATTTGTAGCCAGAGGAACCAACAATACGAGGATATTCGTGTCCTGTCTAACGATTGCTGATACTCGTGATATTGCAGTGCGCATTGTTGTTGCTACAATGAGTGTGTCAACATCAGACGTGACTTGGTTCACATTGCAACCAGCGACATCCAGATGCACTTTCAGCAGGGAGATCAGTCTTGCCTTGATCACAGAATTCGCAAGGAACCCTTCTGTATTGTGGCTACAAGATCTCTGTCCTCAACAATTACATCACGGATGCCGAGGATGTACTTCTTCTCTTATGTTCTGAATCCTTCGTGTTAAATATGTCATATTCACCAAACACCACACACATGGCAATGTCAGTATCTCTGCACAACAAACCGAACACACTGCTTACAAATTTGTTTGTAAAGACTGTTCACGGCAAAGTGAGTACTTTTGAAATCAACTTAAGGAAAAAGTCACTGCCCAAGCCTGCATATACTTCAACGGGCGCATTTAGTGACATGCGCCCGGTAAAGTTGGTAACGATAGATGGAAAGTAGTTCCATATTGTAACGTCGAATAAAAAGTGTTAGGTAACCGCTTGTGATAATTTGAATTATTTATTTCGGTTTCTGGTTTTTTAATGCATGAATTGTGTAAAAATTAGCAAATTTATAAAATGTTTACTTTTCCAATAATTTCACAGTTTCACTTGACAGAAGCTTGAATAATGTGATGAGGCCCATGGCAATGTTAATTTTACATAATTACATAAAGCACAGCAATATACAACGTGCGTACAAGTATCTTAAGCAGGGCTTTCAAAAGTACTAATTTTGTCGCGAACAGCTTAGAATTATAATAATAATAGTAATAACAATATAATAAAGGTCTTTATTTTTTGTGGCGAATTTAAGGCATTATCATCTTCTCTTACACTTAACCACTTTGCATAATAAAACATAACACTTATTTTTTGGAAAGCAAAAGAAATAAAACAATGACACAAAACTTAATGTCTACTATAAACTTAGAAAGAAGTTTATATGAAATATATAAAGGCAACTTTCATAAAATAAAATAAACCTTAATAGCGAACTTACACGATTAAACCATGCATGCATACACAAAACCATAAGCACACCTGACATATACCCATATACATATAAGAGTACTATTTATAAAATTATACTACAAGATAACATTGACTAGTAAAAGTTCCAAAACTGAAATTTATTTTAAGAATTACTGAAGGACAGAAAATCACAGCATATAACTACATAAATACGGGAGAAAGACAAAAAATAATTATTGTATGACATTAAAAATTATAATATAAAACGTCTACAATTTTCAGCTACCTAAAAATATAGATCAAATAAGATACTAATGCAACATCTACTCGCACATGCTCATTCACACATCTACGTACAATAACAATAGCCTACATTTAATTGATCAAACAGTAACACAAGCATCAGAAATACCACTACAGTTGCATGAAGCAGAAAGCAAACAAGTTACAGGTCTTATAAAAGAGGAACCTCCACAGTAAATATTCTGTTTGTTTATATTAAACCCGCATTTCAAGTGAATTTAAATATTTATAGCGTGACCAAGCTGTTATCGCATAATTTTTTGAATTTAGTGATTGAAATTGTATCTCTTGCTTGCTGAGGTAAGCAATTCCAAAGTTTGGTTGCGGTGACGATGAAAGACGAAGCGAAAAATGAGTTGTGTTGGTACTAGAAGCTTTTGTTGATCGAAAGAACGAGTGTTTGATGCATTGGGAGGTAATAAACGAGACAAAAGGTATCGAGGACATCCTGTTAAAAATAATTTCTTTACCAAGCAGATCTTGTGCAATGATCGCCGATTTTTTTTTTTCAATCAAGCCACGAGAGAGTACGTCTGTATTTGGTGATATGATCATTCTTTTTAAGATTAAAAATAAGCCGTACACGATTATTTTGTGTTCGCTGAAGTCTCTGAGCTAGATCTTCATGCAGGTAGCTTTACGAAGCCTAACAAATCGGTGCAAGCGACGGCCACCATCGACAACATAAGTATCACTATCAGGAACCTTGGTCTCAAATGGTGCAAACATTTCGAGCACTGGAATGAGCGATACCTTGTTTCCTTTTCGAACAGGAACGTCTTGAACCAATGTGCGAGAACATTCCGCAAGATCGTACTGCAGATACGAAGCTATATACTCGTCTCTGCGCACTATGTACACAATCCTGTTCCAAGCCAAGATTTCATTTCAAATTAACTACTGTAGCGCATTCATCTACTTCATAGACTTTTGTTGAAACTTAGTCATAATTTTCCATTGTCGCCGAAGGGTAAACTTTTTACTCAAAAGTTAATTAATTATAAACATTCCCTCTCTCCACCTTTGGCACATTTTCTGAATCTGAAATAATATTATGAAATTAATTAAGTTAAGTTAGGCCAGTTCAGGTTACCATAGATCAGATCAGGTTTGGCTAAGAACTAAATCGATAAAAAAATTTGAACTAATTTTATGAACATGTGGAGGTGGTCGTATCACAATAATGACTAACTTAAGAAAAAACTTTCACTAGTAAATATATATCTAAATGTATCTGCAAAACAATCAACCAATTGCAGACAATTTCAACAACATTATAACACTGTAATTTTGTGGTTCGATCAAACAATAAATGCGCGTCATTAACATGATACTCAACAGCAAGCATTGCCCTGAAACAAATTCCGCGAAGAAATACGGACACAGGCTCGAACCACAAGCAACTGAGTAATGGTGCGAAGTGGTGGCCCACCAGTTATCCACTGCAAAGTACCTACTAGAGTTAACTTGTTCACACCAATAGCTACGCCCCAGTACCAACAAGAACCACACTCTCAACCAAGGGGTGGACACCTAAAAAATTTTATCATAGCATTTTACCATTTACATAAAAATTTTGCTTGTCATTAAAAATTTTCATATTAATACAGGAGTTTCTAAAACTTGTACACTTATTAGAAGGAATAACTTTTACGTATTATCAATAAAAATGGCAGCAAGCATGCTCCAAAAATACCAGACGCACACGCAGATCAATCAGTCCACCAACACAGCCCTGTCATTTAAACGATAAAAAAAAAAAAATGTGCGGAATAACTCCATACTGACTAATTTGTACGTTCTACTACTTTTGCTTAAAATATTTTTGATAAATCTTTCGTTGTAGAGCAATACCAACTTTAAATTAACACATTTCCCCACAAAAACTTGGAACATTTTTGTTTCAAATTTGTATATCTTCAGTACATAAAATCACCCATGTATATTCATATGTTTAGATAACACCTCGATTCATTTTCAACGAATATTAAACACGAGCAGCTCGGTAGGACAAAACGTTTTGTCATAGTAACGGTTCTCGTGAAAGTATCTTTAAGCCCTAAAATACGCTCATAAACAAAGACATAGCAGTCCAGTGGTTTTCAAAGAAAACGTACGGAGAAACACGATATCGATAGTACTTATTATGCTCTGCAACTTTTGTTTGAAAGGTTTTTTGATGCATTGCTTCGTTTAAAAGCAATTAGGAAAATATCACAATTTTCCCCCTGAGAAACAATTCTTTTATTCTAATCTGTGTAGATGCGTTATATAAAATAAATATGTATAAATGTTAGCTCAATTCATTAGCAACTAATATTAAAAAATAGCAGCCCTCTAGACCAAATAGTTTACGAACATTAAGTGTTTCAGTAAATGCATGTAAAAATCTAAGATGGCTGATTTCTTTAAAAAAATGGTGAAAAACAGGCATCTTGGGACTTTTTCTGAAATTTCCAGGGGACCAACCTGAATAAACTCCGACCAACTGCAGCTAGATTTTTGTGAACTTCCAGTTTCAAGCTATATTTGAACTAAATGCACTTTACATGGGACGAAAGGAAGTGGCTGCAATGCTCTATACTCTACACGGTAGAAAATAGTGTTCAGTAAGAAAAAATACGTAATGTGTGGCAGGTTTCATTTGTTGATGAGCCTACATTCCATACTTTATTAGTAACTGTTGCCATTAACATGAAGCACAAACACAGATTTATTGTTCCCGGTACACGACATAGCGTTATGCTCACGTAAGCTATTCACGGTAAAGTGAGCACTTTTGAAAGCCCTCTCATTAATAATAATAGTCGATAAATATATTTTATTTTAGTCTAAACCATTAACTTCTGAGTGCGGTGGAATCTACATAGTGTATTTATTACGTACATGGCAATATTTATTTTAAAAATTAGTTGAAGGATAAAAATTGGCTGAAATAAAAATGCACCTAGTGCCTCGAAAGTGCTCACTTTACCGTGAACAGCCTATAGCACAGTCCAAAGCGAACAATTTGTTCGTTGCAAATCCTAGAACCATCTAGTTGTGACTGGAGGTCTTACTATACACTAATGGACAAAAATATTGTGCACCGAGAAGGGGCCCTTCAATTAAAAACGGAATTTTACTAGTTTGATGGTACAGACTATTGAAAGGAATGATTGGGCCTACATCATCACTGCATCAGGACAATGTCCCGCCTTCCTTCGGCGAAAAGGAATTCCACCTGTAATACCTCATCGGACTACCGTTTTCTTGGATACATAAATATAAAGGCTGTTAATGATAAAATGGGCACTTCAGCATTAGAAAAACGCCACTGCCACTAACTGCTATATCTTAACGGGTGCCCTGAATGACATGCGCCCAGTAAAGTTGGTAACGATGGATGGGAAGTAGTTCCGTGTATTAACGTAGGATAAAAAGTGTTAGGTAACCATTGTTTCTTTCACTTTATGTTTTTTATGTGCATCAAAATGTAAATTTAAAAAAAAATGAACAGATCTGTTAAATATTTACTTTTATAATAGTTTCGCTTGACCGACGCATGAATAAAATAATGAGGCCCATGACAATGTTAATTTTACATTAGGTGGAAGAATAAACAGCGTGCATACAAGTAGAACTTAAGCAGGACTTTTAAAAGTGTTCATTTTCCCATGAATATCCTGTACACGACAGGGCAAGGAATCAGACAGGCGCATAGATAATATTATCCTGCAGCACACTGAGAAAAAAGCTTTTTTGTGTCAAAACGTTTGTTTGGCACAAATTAATTGGTGGTGTTTATAGGGGCGACGAAAAGTGTTGTTAGTGAAACCAGATTATTTTGTTGCTCTTGTTTCGATGCACCAAACTCTAAAATTTTGTTGGTGCAACTAAATATTTGTTTGGCTCTATTGTATTAAAAAGTTTCAGTTAACATTAAAAAAAAAATTAAAGCCTGAGTAAGATTCCAACCTACAGCGTCTCCGAACTAGCGCTATCACTTAGTAACCTCAGCTTAACTGACTATACTAGTGTAAACGGAATGTTTTCCAATATATACTATTCAAATACTGGAAAAAGTTCGTTGTATTTATAGTTTTACAAATTTACTTTTCATTTTGCTGTTGAGCTTGTTTTATTAAGATATTTATGTCATTATTAAACATTAGTAAATACACAAGAAACACTGCTATTGCCCTAATTTTCACAAAAATTATAAACAAACCCTCGAGCTGTATTTTCGAACGAAGGCAAACAAATGATTGGCCAAACAAATATTATCAGATGATCAGACGACATATTTTGTTGATTGTCTAGTTTATTTTTACTCAACACAGATGTTCTGTTAATTGAAGAGTGAATTTTGTTAGACGAAAAAATTTATTTACATTAGGGTATTAAACTGAGTTTGTTGTTAGGTTGGAGATCTCGACAATATAAAACATAGTTCAGTCAACTGTGTCACATCTGATAGTTTGCAAAATTACAATATACAAACTCAGTTTGAGGGGTTAATATCTTCCTCTACAGTTCAGCTAGACCACTTTGAACAGTCTGTACTTTCTTAGGTGAACTAAGGAAATTTTGATGCTTTTCAAATTTCGATTAGGCTCATGTTGCAAAATCTATAGCAAAATTGACATATATTATTTCGCCACGCATCAACAAGTACTCAGTAAAAAATTTTTGAGGTAAATTTCTTTCCCTTACATGTAAGGGGAGCTAATTACCTTTGCATGTAAGGTAAAGTTACCTCTTAAATGCAGAGTAAATTTAAATAACAAATAAAGTACTATTTCCTACGGGAAAAGTACCTGACAAAAGTGGAGGGGGGGAGGGGATCCCATACAAGTAAGGGAAAATTAACTATTTTGTATAATAAAAATATATTTAAGAACACCCCGGAGTATTAATACTGTTGATTATTTATTACATAAATCCTCTGACAAATAGTAACCGAAACCTCAACACTAAAATCCTCAACGAGTGCTGACGTGTGGGCCCGAAGCATGGCCCTCTATCACGATAGGGCGATGCACTAATCCAATACACCACGACGACAGCGTGATAGTACCACTGAATATTAGCGTGTTAAAAGGCTCGACTTAGTTGTAGAGAATGCAGAAGAGATGCACGCGTCGTAAGGTAATTTTCCCATCCGTATATGGGATTCTCCACTACCATGTACATGAATTTTACTCCAGAGTGCGGTAATTTTACCTTACCTGTAAGGGAAACAATGTCCCCCCACCCCCCATAAGTTTGCGAATATTACCTTACACTTGTCAGGTAATTTTACCATTATTTTGTACAGTGTACTGATGAGCGAGTTCTTCTCCATAGCGCAGGAAGCATGGCTAAATGTTAACTAAATAAATGTTGGTATGGGACGAGAAGCAAGTTGGAACCCCCCGGCGACGAACAAGTGTTGTGAAGCAGGCGCCGACGGCATTGTAATTCGCAGAAGCGAGTCGAGTCAGCTGTGGACAACTTGACAGTCACGTTCTTGTCGTGGTCGGCAGCTGCCAGCTGACGCCCCGATATTTCACCTGCACACGCTGCCGCTCTAGGCTGCTGTAGACTGAACATGACGTGGACACGATTGTTATATTTCACGTGTGCCCCTGGACATTGACTCGCCCATCTTAAGTAAAGCCGTAGGTATCGAATTGTAAATCTAAAAGAAAGAAAAAAATGGGGTGTTGCTTGTGTTGGGGACACAGCCCGTTTGTTTTGCGTGGATACGTCTACGTTGACGCGCTCGGGCCCCTTCACTCGATCATATGGAGTTTTATGGGTATCAATGGATTGCTTTTGATATGCTCTTTCCAACCGAATTCGATTTCTGTATTTCGACTTGGCTTTTTGACGAGTATAGGCCGACATTGTGTTAAGTTTTCTTGATTTTTTACACGAAACTCATACAATTTCACTATAACTACGCCACACTAATGTTTTTATTCACGCAATCGATTGACCTTGACGAGAGCTGCCGTTTGAAGGATCCCCCGATTTTGTTATCATTGGATTTTCTGGATTGCCTCCCACTATGGTTGCAAATTTAAAGACGTGTTCACGTCAAAATATATAAGTGGCGCTCAGAAAAAGAGGCGAAAAATGGAGGGAAGACTAATAAACACGTGAATTTTCAATCGACATAATAAAAAAGTGGCGTGACTCAAGATAAGTGTACAGCTGCGCGTTAAAGTCAAGAGGCAAGGGAGCGATACGGGCGACACTAACACGCACGCCTACTGCCACCTCGCCCGTACGTGCAAGGCGCGCAGTGTTTCCGTCGTGACGCTGTACTGTGTAAATTAAATGTGTAACAGTGGGACTTTATTACACGCGATGACAGCCCACAGATTAAACTACGGCTCTATGGTCGTACTTTTCTCTTACTGCTTAAGGAAACTGCATAGGCAAGCTTTAAAAATGAGATATTGAACCATCTTCAAGACTTTTTTCTCCAAGATTACACTTCATATGACAAAAAAAAAATATATATATATTATATAGTTTTGTTATCTTTTCTGACGAAAAGTCGTATTTGTAGAATATTTATTTACCGAGATACGCGCATTTGCGCAAACAACTATTACTGGAAATATAAGGTAGAATGCCCACGCAAGATGCGCAGAAAACGCTCTACATACTCCAACCAACATATTGCATTTTTTTTCTTGCCAATAGCACTGTCAGAACAAACGTGGGTAGTATTTAAGGTTTCGAAAATATTTTACGTTATTAATTGCTTTGAAACGTTTTTAAACTTCCTCTGATCTTGATTTAATTTGAATCTAATATACATAGGCATACTCAAGTTAGTGAAAATGTTAAAATAATAAATTAGTTGTGTTGGAAACGTCCATCACTGTTGACCATGGGGCTGCGGTGATGTAGCAGCTAGGGAACTCGCCTCCCACCAAAGCTTCGATTCCCGGCGGGGTCAGCCCCGGGATTTTCGCATGTGGGAATCGTGCCGGATGATTCCACTGGTCGGAGGGTTTTCTCGGGAGTTTCCCCTGCCCTTGCAATCCGGCGCCGCTCCATACTCATCTCGCTTCACCCTCATAGGCCCTCATCAACTCGATGTTGAGAGCCGCCCAAATCTCTTCACTCCATTGCTGACAATATGGTTTTGAGAGATCTATTGGTGATGGTCCAGTTGTCGGTGGCAAGGGAGCGTCGATCAAGTGAGTGAGTGAGTGAAGAGATTTGGGCGGCTCTTAACATCGAGGTCTTGAGCACCAATGAGGGTGAAGCGAGGTGAGTATGAAGCAGCGCCGGAATGCAAGGACAGGGAAACGGGAGATTCCTGAGAAACAGATTTGTGCTCAACGTGATTACAGTACTTAAAACCTGCCGATTCACATTTATATGATTTACCTGCCCAAGATTTTGCATTCCACAAATCGCAGCACGGAAATAGCATGTCACATCGCATCCAGCGAGATGGCGCAGTTGTTACACACTTGGCACGCATTCAGGAAGATCCGGGTCAGATCCCAGCTTCTTTACAACTGTATTACGGAAGAACTGATTCATTCAGCAGTTACGAGACGTATGTTTCGAGGTGCACATTTAAAGTAAAGTCCATTTTGAAATTAAAGGGATACACTATATGGTAGGCCCCCCTGGCACACATTCAGGAAGATCCGGGTCAGATCCCAGCTTCTTTACAACTGTATTACGGAAGAACTGATTCATTCAGCAGTTACGAGACGTATGTTTCGAGGTGCACATTAAAAGTAAAGTCCATTTTGAAATTAAAGGGATACACCATATGTTAGGCCGAAATATGATTTATTATGACCAGAACATATTATCATGTTTACTGTAGTTTTCTACATAGTCGCCATGAACTTCAATACACTTCTGATAGCATGTCACCAGTTTCCTTATCTCACTGTCAAAGAAGTCTATCGCCTGTGCCTTGAGAAAATTATTCACACTGTTGAGTTAATATCGTATTGGAAATAATGTTTCTGGTAAACTTCCTCAATGGTAATGAATGTTATTAACCTATGAATCATATTGGAATAATAACATACATCAGGCTGAAAATATAGGAATACTTAACGTCGTTACCATACAAAGTTGGGGAATTCCCTTTTTTATTTGACCGTTCCGTGAGTGAATATAAGAAAGATATCACGTATGTAAAAACCATTTTCCATGCACGCTCGCTCACTATTCGTAGACACTGATATGGCAAATTTGCGAATAATTTCTCAGAGAGCATGTAGACCGTTGCGATGCAAGCCATTTCTTTGAATGCATAAACAGACGATGGTTAAGAAACCTGAAAAATTCGCGGATTCATCTCGGGACAACCTAGAATTCAACTCTTACGTTCGTGTTTCTTTTTCAAATGTTCCACTTTCAATTTGACACCTCCTGTTGAATCCTGAGCCAATAACAAACACGCAAAAAAAAAATTCAGGCCCAGTCAAAGCCTCCTTCAGCGATAGCTAACATCCAATAAGTAGTTGGTTTATACATGATTGTACATGAGACTGTTAAGTCTAGCCTACGAGTCACCGAACTTGCAAATGGTTAAGGTCACTAACGATAGTCTCTTAGTGCCAGTTCGGAATGGTTAAAACCGAATGTCACGTGCAAAAGTCTAGTCAAAAACGTCAAAATCAAATTTCAGCAACATTTCAACAGTTCGGCCTTCTGTGCGAGGTCAAGCTTTATCGTTAGGAATAAGCAAAATTCGCGTAACTATTTGGAATCAGGCTGAACTTCACAATACTGTGTGCACTAGAGCCGATGTCGTTTCTCCATTGGCTGCTGCCCAACTGTGAATTCACGCTATTTCTTACTGAACTTCGCATGATTGGGTCACATAAGTGTTCATTTATTTGCGCAGAGTTACCCAGGGCGTGTCAGGTAAAGTATGGTCCAATGATAAACGTATAGCAAAGGTACACGTGTTTTAAGTTCAACGTGTCCCAAAATAATAACGCGAATTTTACATGTCTCTATCGTGAATAATGTTTGGCCCATAAATTTCACAAGTTCGTCTATAGATCTCAGCTGCACTATTGTTTTCGGCTAGCAAAAACCAGAACATAGTACGAACTTCACAATTGATGGGATTCATTAAAAATTAGGGGGCCACGGAGGCTGAGCGATTGCCACGCTCGCCTCCCACCAAGGCGAACCGGGTTCAATACCCGACCGGGTCACCGGATTTTCGCAAGTGGGAATCGTTCCGGACGATTTCGTCGGCGACGGGTTTTCTCGGGGATCTCCCGTTTCCCGCTCCTTCATTCCGGCTTGGCTCCATATTCACTTAAATCACCCTCACCGGCTCTCAAGACCTCGCTGTTAAGAGCCGTACCCAAATCTCTTCATTCACTCACTCACTCATTAAAAATTACCCACACGTAGCGTGGAACGCGAATCTGACAGCAACAAACTGGACGACCGCGACCTACCGAACCAAAAAAATGGAACATTCGATTTCAGTATCGACTAGCGGTAATTTATAAACAGACCTGCTTTAAAAACGCGTCTCAGGTGATCAAATTAAGGTCCGTGATAACATTTCTACACACAAAGTAAACGCAAGCAGATCCCAGTGACTTTTCACCTGCAGCCTAATGTTTGCTCGTAACATCGAATGGTAGATTTCCTTTAATAAAAAATAATCCTACGTAAGTGGGAACCAGTAGTAGGAGCATGCCGGTTCTACCCCACTTCTGATTAAATGGATTATCGATTTGATATCAAATTAATTGAAAGGGTTAATAAAAAGGGCCAATCCTTAATCTGATCTTAATCCGATCAAAAATTCTTAATCCGATCGAAAATTCTTAATCCGATAAAAAATTCTTAATCCACTCTTAATGCGATCAAAATTGAAAGGGTTAAATTTATTGAAAGAGTTAATTTTTTCTTTCTTTTTGGGAGGGGGAGGGGTAGCAGGAGATCTGTCCGATGTTGATGGTGTGGTGTCCTGGAGGCGACTGACCAGAATACTGGGTTGTAATGTCATATATAGGTGCAAAGTTGAGTGCAAGAGTGGGCTAAAGCTATTTTTTTTCTAATTTTTATAATTTCGAGGTGTTTGGAGGGATTTCGGTGGTAGATAGGCGATTTTTACGAGTATATTTAACACATGAGAGAATTTCAGAGTGTTTAAACAATTTCTAAGAGTGGACTAAGTGTAAAAGTTATGTTTTTTTGGGTGGATATTGCTCGTAGATAGGCGACTTTGAAAGATGCGATTTACATTTTAAACAGTCTGTTTTCGGAATGTAATTAAACATAAGAAAATTGCAGAGTGTTCTAAATATGAATAAATTACACGCTTGGAATAGGAAATTTTCAAACAATTATGTGAATAATAAGTAGAATTATGTGAATCTTAAACGTAAAGTGAGTCTCGAGCTTTGAAATATAATTTACACGAGAGAGAATTATAACTATGTGAATAACATCTGATGTCAACAAGTGCAAACTCAGTAAACAAAATCCAGCTAGTCAGTATTAATAAATAACACATTAACAATTTGACACGATTCAGCCTGTGAATACGATTTAAACCAGACACAATCACGTACCAGAAATTATATAAAAAAAGTCCATTCAATGAATGAGTAGCACTTCGTCGAGAATTGAGTGTGTGTGGAGAGCAAGCAAAAATTATATCTCGCCCGCAGTGACGGGCTGCGCGTGCAGTGAGGGGAAACGAGGCGAGAAGCACCGGGCTGGTCTGTGCACAAGCAGGCCGGAGTTTTGGTCGCGACCAGGTGGGATATGTGCACAGCGCGGAGCAAGCTAGGGGAATGGGGGATGTAGTACACTAAACTACCACTAGAGCCACCTTATGGTCGCTATACCCCTCCTGTGCCCGACCGACAACCCTCGCCCACTTCTATCCGCCCAACAATCTTCCCTTTGTGCCTACAGGTTAGTGCTCGTCTGCGCGCATGGACGACAGTGGGAGGGAGAACTTCCCTGTCCCTCCGCCACATCTACAAAATTCACTTCAAGATGCGCGTTGCCCTGGCTGCAGCTCACGGTCACTAAACACCACGCTTTGCGACCTGGGTTGCCTACTTTTCCCAGCACAAAGTGGTTGCTTTTTGTAAAAAGCGAGCAGACTGTGTTAACAATATTGAATATCAGTTTAAGCCCAATACCAATCGTTTACACTGTAAAAATTAATAGCGATTTTCGTACAGCAAGATTTTAGCATTGGGAATACTATTTTGCTTTCTTAAAACATAGCAATTTTCAGGAACAGTATTGTTACAAGCAACGTATATAACTTAGCACAAACAATTATGGAACCCAGAAAAGTATTCCAATAAACTAATGATGAATTACTCCACAATTAAATAAAAAAATCATGAACTTACAGAGAAATATAATCCAAGAAACAAATTCCGGGTAACATTATCCAGATTCCATGAAATATATCACGCTACAAATACATTCTAAATAACATTAAAATGGAATCGCATCCCTAATGACTCTGTGGAAAAATTCCGTGAAATAATATTTGAGTTCCATGAAATTAGAACAACAAATTAAACAATTCACATCTTAAATGTCATCTAGTTGTAAAATTCCACGATATTTTTATCCCGAGTCCAAGAAATGTAACATAAAAACAGTCAAATATGTCACATTTAAAAGGAATCTATTGCAACTGAATACCACCTAAACACACTGAATTACAATATGTACCAAATACACCAAATTATTACCTAAATGTGAATTTCCACTCTATCACAGATACCAATTGAATTACACATCATATGTAACAGATTATCACCTAAATGTGAATGATGTCACAATTAAAAGGATTTAATCACACTGGATTATCGCACCATCGCTAATCCAATCAACAAGGGGATTTATTACACAATAAATTGTACATACAATCCCCATACAGGGGTTTATTAATTCAAGTAACACAAAAAATTAATTAAAAAATCTTTTGTTTACTATAAAAGCAATTTACAAATATTGTATTACAATATTTTAAGGTATTGATTCATTACCCAGGAGTCGTGTGCTTTTGTGAATTCTCTCCCTCGAACCAAGGACATATCTTTCTTCCTTTTAATGATTTTATCAACAAAATATTCTTTTGGAGAAATTACTTTTTGCATTTCATGTTCGTAAAATCCACCTTCTATTGGTTCGCCATCATATATTTCTATGCAATACATTATGGGATGTGTTTGTCTAATTGAAATAATTTTTAACATTTCAAAAGACCAATTCACGTTAAATTTATTCTAAAAGATATCTCTTTCTGCTTCGAGATACATATAAATTCCCCAACTTTGAGCTTTGGTTTTCTTTTGTCGATAACTTTAACATTATTGTAACTAGTTTCATATTGATAGTTCTATGATATCTAGAATTATAAAATTTCACTATTTCAGGCAAAATGTCAACCCATTTGTAAATCCCCCTCGATGTGAAATGTTTATATATTAACTGTTAAATCGATTAGTTGGAATGTTCCACAACACTGGCTTTAAGCTCTGAATACATTGCATAGTGATTAATACCATATTCATTCATTAGTTTCTGGAACATTGAAGAAAAAAATTCTGTTCCTCTGTCGGTTTGGAGGGAATTGGGCTTTCTATCTTTCAAAACGATCTTCATTGCATTGGTAACCTGTTTCCCAGTTTTGTTTTTCAAAGGCATACCCCATCCATATTTCGTATAAACATCTATTACGGTTAAAATATACTTGTATTCCTTATTGTATTTTGAAAGTAATGTCATTTCACACAAATTGTCTTGAAAAAGATAATTTAAACCATGAGTTATAACTCTTCTTCTATGATATTTTATCCTTGTAGGAGCATGAAGCTCCTGAGCAATCCTACTAAACTTAATTTGTAATATAACCCTCTTTCATTAACTCTTCAATAATAGAAACAATTTCGTTGGTGTGTGAATTATTCTCAGACTGTCTCGAAGCAACGAGAAGTCTTAATCTATCGACCAATTCATTAGAATTGTTCCAATATACAGGTGAAAAGTGGTTGCCAATTTCATCTTCATATATTCCATTTCTGGCTAGATCACCTATTAAATGTATTTTCTTGTGGTTTTCCTCTCCTGAACGAATATTATCATTCGTTCGACGAGTATTTTTTTTTGTATTTCTGCAAATCAGTTTCAGAATAGCCATTTGGAACATTTTTAACCAATAATCCAAATAATCCTTTACTGACATCAGTTACGTAATCGACTATTTTAATTTTATTCTCAGGCAAAAAATTTACTATCGAATCTTCCAGGAACCAATTGTTTTCATGATGATAAACATCAAATGTCGTATCGTGCAGAGGTGAAGAATGTTGTAAAGATAAACAACTATGTGTTAATTGAGAAAGGAGTTGCTTTTTCTTTGTTAAAGGTTCTTTTTCCATTTTAATTTCCAAAGCTGTTTCATTAGGTTTATTCAACACAGAATGCAATGTATCTATTCTACTTGTAACAGGTTTAAATATTTCTTTATTTAAAACATCCTGTCCCATATGGGCTCGTTTGAGTTGTAAATATTTCTCTTTCACAGCAGATATAATGTAATGTAATTCTGCAGTAGAGGCAGACATGCTTTAATTAAATCACATTAAATCCAATCCATTTATATATGAATTAAGTCGTTGCTTTTATAACTAATGTAGTCGATCAATTACTTTGCAATTTCTCAATCTTATTCACTTTACTGAAAACTGCGTCTAATTTTGTTAAATTTTTAGCTTTCAAATCATTGATAAAATATATCATTCGTGTTTCCAAATCATTATTTTGTTTTCTCAAATATGTTTGTGTAACTAAACCAAGATTTTTATTAACCAATTCATCTTTTATATATTGGGTTATTTGTTACATTCGTGTTTCAAGTTGCTTTGCAATAGTAGCATTTACCACTTCATTAATTACAACTCTTAAATTCCCCTGCATTTCTGTAAGTTGTGTTGTAAAAACTATGTCTGTCATATCGTTAAAATCATTACTAAATCCATTTAAACATTCTTCTATTCTATAATATAACGTAACATATTGTAATGTAATAACATAACATATTTGCAATGTATTGTAGCATAATATAATGCAATAACATAATGTATTGCAAAGTAATATAATGTAATAACATAACATATTGTAATGTATTGTAACATATCATAATGTATTGTAACATATTGATGTAGCATAGTAATGTAAAACTAATGTTGCATACTAACATAAAACTATAAATGCAGATCTAGATATAGATTCGCATTCAGTTGAAAACAATGGCTCGTACGAAACATATCAAAAAAGGACACGGTGTATTGAATACATTGATTACTAAATTACCAATTGAATTACATTTACCAAAATACAATTATTGCGGACCAGGTACTAAATTTGCAAAACGTTAGGCACGGAATGATCAAGGAATAATTTCTTTGGATAACGCGTGTAAAGAACACGATATAGTTTACGATCGAACAAACAATTTGAAAGAATGACATATAGCGGGTACAATTCTAGCCAATAAAACAGAAAATATAAGGAAGAATCCATCTACATCTACAGGTGAAAAGCTTGGAGCTTGGGTTGTTGATAAAGTTATGCGCACGAAGGTGAAGAGAGGCATGGGTTTTAAACATAAAACCAAACGAAAAACAAAGGCAGTAGGAATCATTCCGTCCCTATTTCCAACATTAATAGCGCTTGGATCAATCCTCGGAGGGGTTTCGGCAATTAGTAAAAAGGTTAAATCAAAAGGTAAAGGAATGTATTTGAAATCCTATAAAGTTTGACAAGGACGAAAAAACTCGAAACGTGGGGGAAAAAAATGCAGAAAGTCCGAAATAGTCTTCCAAAAGTGCATTAACAAAGAAAAAAAAATGTAATTGTAAAGAAACTGGATATTTCCTATTTCTGAAGTGTGTATATGAGAGACGATTACCAAAGAAACCAAATCTTCGTGAATGTATGATTGTTAATTTAGATTCGAAACAAAACGAATGAACACATTGGGTTGCATTAATTAAAAACTTACATCAACCATTGTATTACGACAGTTTTAGCGATTTACGTCCTCCAATTGAAATACACAATTATCTTAAAAAACATTCAATTAAGGTATAATTACAAAATGGAGCAATTACCAAATACAATCAATTGCAGACATTTATGTTTACGTTTTTGGCTATAAATAAGGTATATAAGAAATTGTAATTGTAAAACATATTAGTAATATGTCAATTACATTAATATTAAGTGGCAATTCATTGCAATTGCGTGCGGTATATTTCCTTCGTTGGAGTTAGATGGAGAATAGCAAATAAGTCGCCGCCGTTTCCTCCATCTCTTCTGCTCTTGGTACGTTCATGTGATCGCGCCCATGGCCGTTGACAATCTCGCCGTACCGTGGACCTTCTGGATGATTAAACATGATGCTCTTCATCGCTCCATTCGTTGGGAGGTGCAACGTTGGCAGGCCTCTCGTCAGATCGATCGTCTCCGTCGCTTTTCGGTTGCTGATGGCTCCGCCTGGTGCTTTGTGCACAGTCTCCGGTCCGTGCTGTCTGGCGGCCTGCTGTTGGATGCCCCCGCTGAGAAGGTTGACACCCTAGCTCGCCAATTCGGGGCTACTTTTCAGTCCCATGCGGGCGTGCCTCATGGTGTGGGTCCTACCTCATCTGTCTTCACTCTCGATCCGGCTGTTGTCTCTCCTGTCTCGCGGCGGTTCCTCACATCTCCGCGGAAGGCGTATTGTGCACCCCGCCGCTTGGCCGATTGCGTTCCTCTTCGGAACCTGGTTGCGATCGCCTTACACCCCCTCTCTTGCGCGCTCTCTCTCTTGCAAGGCTGTTGTGTCGCTGACCCTTCTTTTTAATGGCATTCTTCTGTCCATGCACTTCCTGGTGTTGTGGCGCCATGCTGTGGTCGTTCCTGTTTTGTGTAAGGGTGTCTAGGATCACCTGTTGTCTTCTTATCGTCCCATTTCCTCGCCTGCTGTGCTGTCCAAGGTTTTTCAGCTCGTGCTGTATGCCCGCCTCTTCCTGCACATAGACTCCCATTCTCTCTTGCCTCATACCCAGCTTGGCTTCTGCCGCCGTCATTGCGCCCATGCACGCGGTTGAGACGGTGGTGGGCCCTGTCTCCACTGGCTTTAATGCACACTGTAATTCTTCCTTGCTGCTTCTTGACGTTTCACGTGCCTTTGATTCGGTGCATCATCTGGCCTTGTTCGTGTCGACGACTGTTGTTCTCCCAGCTTCGGGGTGGCGGCTGGGGTTCCTCAGAGTGCTTTGCTGAGTCCTTTGCTGTTTGCCCTGTTCGTGTCAGATATCCTGCAGCCACCAGGTACCCAGGTTCTTCAGTATGCGGATAACAGCGCTCTTCTGGTTGCTGGTGCCGAGGTCTCTATCCTCCAGGCCCTGACTCGGTGTGGCATTCGTGCGCTGGAGTCCTATTTTGACACGTGGGGGGTCCGACTCAATCCTTGCAAGACCTGCTGCATTTTTTATGAAGCGATGCCGCCGTCCGCCTCCACCACCTGGTTTGCAGTCTTTGGTGTTCTCCTGGTTTCCTGTGGCCGAATACTTTGGCATTCAACTCGATGCCACCTTGACCTGGGGTGCACATCTTGCCCGCTCAGTTGGCCATGCGCATACTGTCTTGTCTTTTGAAAGAGATCTAATACATAAATATATTTATACATACATTCTAGGATTCAGACATTTTATGTTTAAAAATGTACGTTTATCACCTTCTAGAATTCAGACGTATTGTGTTTAAAACTAATAATGTAATCAAATTGCTTCCTGGATTTGCCTATAACTACCTATAACTGGTTTGCGCTTCTGCGGAAAATCATTTACAGCTTTGTGGAACTTACGACATGAAAGAAGTAGCTATGGAATGAAATCTTAAAAAAATCAGTTTCAGTGTGAATTCTGCCACAAACAATTTTCTCGAAGAGATGATTTGAATAGACATTATAAATTTTGCAACACTGGTTCTCCTCCTCCGCCTCAGACAGTTCCTCAGTTAGCTCCTCCTCCTCCTCCTACCCTGTTCATTGCTCTGCAGAGTTCACAACCAGCACCACAAACACCATCACAATTATCTCGGCTGTTAACATTTCCAGCTTCACACACTGAATTACCTCAAAATATTCGATATGTCAATTCAAGGATGAAAAATAATTTGATTTCCAAGTCTCCAGCTTCAGTGAAAAGTTCATCATCCAATCTCAGATACGAGATACTGGCTAGCGCGTTTGCCGATAGGCTTGACAGTGATGCGGACTTTTCTAATTTCTTCCAGAGGTGTAAAGCATCCTTATTAAGCTTAATAATGGCATCACCCGATCTATTAGAATTAGTATAACAGTAACCTGTAAGTTCTTGAAATCCCTCATGGCAGAGGAAGACGTTACATAAACCTTTTGTTTTCAAATAATTCCCTCCCTGTCCTCCATTCATCCGATGTTGGTAAACTTTATGACAGTAACATAGTCCCTTACTTAATAACCAGACAGATATCATCCCGCTTCACCCTCATCAGTTTTCATGATCACCGTTTTCGAGAGCCGATCAAATATCTTCAGTCGCTCCAATGCACAGATAAAAAATGTTTTGCTACAAGGTTTTAATACAATTAGAAGTCCGTAGTTTTTTCCTGTTCCACGAAACCCAGAATATGTGTAGAGCTTCTGAACTGCGAGCCTTGCTTCATATCAGTACGATGTGTATGTCAAATTTCCTCCGCAAACTTCACACTTCTTGTATTTCAGCACTTCATTCAGTTGGCTGGTGTATACTTGTGTGATATTATAGAATTTTTGTCTACATTTTTTTTTCACCACACTACACTCAATAACATGATCAATTCAGCCCTGCAATGCCGCCAATGGAGTATTTAATTGACATAGGAGCATCTACAAGTAAATTAAATTGTCAGCCGTATCAAGAGTGAACCAATCAACTGACAGATAGTGTTTTAAAATAACTAATCTGAAATTCTAACAACCAACGCCTCATCTAGAATCAACTATGCATATCAACTTCCCACTGATTTGGGAGCAATGAGTTCGTCTTCCTGCAACATCAACCAAATGTTACCAACCTCATTCCCAGAAAAGAAGATTGAGTATTTTTTTCTGTATATAAATAAATATTTCTAAGAAGAACGTAATTTTTGTATATGTAAATAAATATTATGTTTATTGAAAAAATGAGGTATATTTAAAATGTATTTCAAAGTGAATGTGTGTTTGATTACAACTCCAAACTTTAGATTTGTAATTTTATAAAACATATATCTTAGAGAAATGAGTGAGTGAATCAAAGTTTTCGCGAAAATATATATTTTATTACTTTATCAACCAGGGGTCGTAGCTTTGTTTGTGTAAAGAAAATTTATTTATTCGTGGGTGTTACCTTTTTCTACATATATGTCTTGAATATGGTATTTCATCATAACAAAACCAAAATTACCTGGTTAACTGACAAGTTTTCATTGGGCAGAAATATTTAGATGTGAACTGAATACGTACATTTTTCTTCAGTCGGTTTAACGAGTGTGTTCACAATAGTTGACGAATCACTTTGTCGGAGCGCTTTCCATAACAGCGAACAATACTGTCTAGCTGCGAAATCAGTTTCCGTGAATATCACCTAAAATGGCGAAATCGTTAATATTTAACACAGTAAAGAGTATGGAGATTCGCAATGAGTTATCTATTTTGTGTCTTACCAGAAAACAAGACGAAATAAATAATTTACTTATAATATAGGAGTTTTAAAGACAAATGTGAAATGCAGTTGATGGGTATTAACAAACACTGATATGGGATATTTAAAACACCTAGAAATGTTATTTACTCAATATCTGTCTTTATAGTGTAAATCAGTTAATTTAGTGTTCATTCAGAAAGCAAATGTGTTTAACCGTTTGCCGCGAAGCTTGTGGGATCCCTATAGCTGTGACGGGTTCAGGACATGTATAAAGCATTGTTAGATACCCTTCTCGCAAGCAAGACAGGCTTGTTGCTTGGAGACAGTTCGCCAGGATCTTGCATTCCCCATTGACAAAGGAAGGAAACCGTCCCTCGTTGGCTAGTGGTGTGCTACAGGACAGAAAAAAGACTGACAAAAGTCGCGTCAGACTGCAGCGGTGAACCATCGTGTTTACGAACTGTCACCGGCCTCGTGCTTCGCCTGACTGGATCGGCAACCCGCAAACCCACTAACTAAGTGTTATCGTCATCTCTCCATCCGGGGTCACAGTATTAGTAACTGTATTTTCGAAATATTTCCTTTTTTTTTTTTTTTGCGTATTTAACCTTGGTAGCATAAAATACTATAGGAGTTATAATATTTTTACGCTTGTTAATAAATTTCTTTAATTTTTAATAATCATTGGAATTCAGCTTCTCTACAAGTGTTAATTACGGGTATCATTAGAATTTCATTTCGTTAACTTATAGTGTAGAGATCTTTTCCGTTATTTTGAAGTTTGCGCGCTTATATTATTTCTTTTAAATAATCTGTCGCTCTTTTGGCTAGGATTCGAAAATACTGATTTCCGAAGCTTGTCTACATGTGTTCGTTATGGGATTTTTTTTTCTTTTATAAATTTCTCTGCGTTACGTTTTCGACGGAGTTTTTGTTAAAATTATTTCAGATCGATAAACTGCATTTGTGGAAAATAATTGAATTCATCATTTTTCTTCCACGAAGTTGCAGGGACTCGAATCTTTGCTAGTTTCGTTTATTTTGTGACAAATTTATATGGATTATTCATTCGCGTAGATCATGATTAGGTAGTATTTGTACATTATCTCACGAATTATATGCAATAATTAAATAGTGAGAGTTGTTAACATTTATTCGATGGGAATAAATGTTCAAACATTTGAAAGTATAAATGCGAGAATTTTTTCAAAAATCCCCAGCTCCAGGTATGGCGAGTCGGGGGAAGGGGCTGCCGGGGGAACAAGTCACAGAACGGGACAGGGCAGATTTTTGGGAGAGTCCACTTATCATGGGTAAAGCATAGTTATGCAAACAAATAAATGTTTTTGAAGAGTCTAAATTGGTGTCTTGAAGGGTGTCTGGTAGTTGGAAATTCCCTGAAGTTGTTGTCGGACAAAATACGTATTTCTAGGCTGTGGAGAAGGGGGGTGGGGGGTCAAAGGTGCGTGGACAGTGCACACGTTCCTCTGGATACCGCTTGGGTGGGAGGGGATGGCTGGCATCGTGGAGTTGGACCAGCTCTGAGGGTGAGAGGTGGAGAGTAAGGTGGGAGGGGGTGGTTACAAGCAGACAGTCCTCCCGATGTGAAGCCCTCTGGACACTCGGCATCATCTTCAGTCGCTCATGTATGCTTGGAGGATATGGACGTACTTCTGCACACTTGGCGGCCGACGAGCTTACGATAGGAGGTTGCCGCACTGGCGAGCATGCCACCTTCCTTCATCTCTAATGATAGCCGCGATTTACATAGTATTTTATCGGGAAGATATAAATTTTCTTGTGTTAACTAATTTTTTTTCGAATCACTTTACTGCGTTCGTGATAAGTAATTGATTTCATAGTTTGTCTTCTAGGAAATATGTATACTCAAATCGTTCGGTTACATAGTGATAATATATTATCATTAAGTATGTGCGATTATCGTTATTAAGTTAAACTTTGTCATATTTAAACCGAAACACCGTCGGCTCCAACACGAACCTTCAACGGAAAGTTTTATTGCTTGTTAAAAATGAATTATTTTAAACTACGGCTTCTTACGATACGATGATTTATTCGCAGTGGTAAACCAGTTTTGTGGATACATCGTTAAATAATGCGAGTGAATTATTTACTTATTTTTCCCAGGGAAATGAAAATGTGGATTTCAAACATGGCAGCAGAGTAAGCTTTTTTTTTTTTTTTTTTTTTTTTTTTTTTTTTTTTTTTTTTTTTTTTTTTTTTTTTTTTTTTGTGAAACATTTAATGTTCAGGAAGACTTGATTAAATTGTTTGTGGATGATAACTCAATAATAGTAGCTTGGTAGATTTTCTGGTAGTGGTAAATTTCAACTCAGTTGCTTGTCAGCCTCCGAACGTGCTCCACGTATATAAGCAGCCGTACGTCATAGCATCCACTTCAAGAGCCCTCCTTGGTGGACGAAGGTGCAATTTCGGGGAGCTCCTGGAGCCATTTCACTATGTGCTTTTCTGAGCTTGGTCTACGAAAATTCCTAACAGTTTTAAAATACCATTTATGTTAACAATTGCAGTGAATTTTACAAACATTAAAAAAAATTTCCTTCATTTACGAGTTTTGCCGTAATTTAGACACAGTTGCCTATCGGGCGTCGCTGCACATCTCTACTAACAGCTCAACGTAAGTGCTACTCATTCTCGAACAGACTTATTTTAATATTATTTCAGGTACGTGGTTGTGTCTGGTTTAAATCGTGCTCACAGGCTGAATCGTGTAAAATTGTAAATGTGTTATGTATTCATACTGACTAAATGGATTTCGTTTACTGAGTTTGCACTTGTTGACATCAGATGTTATTCACGTAGTTAAGATTCTCTCTTGTGTAAATTGTATTTCTAAGCTCGAGACTCATGTTACGTTTAAGACTCAAGTAATTCCACTTATTATTCATGTAGTCGTTTGAAAATTCCCAATTCGCTGAATGTAATTTATTCATATGTGGAACACTCTGCAATTTTCTTACGTTTAATTACATTCCGAAACAGACTGTTTATCATGTAAATTGCATCTTTCAAAGTCGCCTATCTACGAGCAATATCCACCCAAAAAAACATAATTTTTACACTTAGTCCACTCTTAGAAATTGTTTAAACACTCAGAAATTCTCTCGTGTGTTAAATATATTTAAAAAAATCGCCCATCTACCACCAAGATCCCTCCAAAAGTCTCAAAATTATAAAAATTATAAAAAAAGTTGCCTTAGCCCACTCTTGCACTCAACTCTACACCTATATAAGACATTGCAACCCACCACTCTGGTCAGTCGCCTCCGGGACACCACACCAACCTCATCGGACAGAGCTCCTGCTACCCCTCTCCCTCCCCCCAAAAGAGAAAGAAAGAAATATGAAAAATTCAACCCTTTCAATAAATTAAATCCTTTCAATTTTTGATCGAATTAAGATCGGATTAAGAAATTCCTAATCAGATTAATATTGGATTAATGATTTTCGATCGGATTAAGATCTGACTAAGGATTAACCCTTTCAGTTAATTTGATATCAAATCGATAATCCGATTAATCAAAGTGAGATAGAACCGGTACGCCCCTAATACTGAAACCTAACACATGACGTTCGCCACTCTGCTGCAAACCAAGGTATAGTGAGTCAGCGTAGCCATGTGGCGCACGCAAAAATACTCATTGCTTATTATTGTGATAGACTTAAAAATACTGAAGGCATACTTACTGTGACTATCGAGAGCAATGTCGATCCTCCGAAGGGGGAGTGTAGGGACAATACACCCTAGCCGTGTATTGTGGTTGTAATTTGGTATATTATTGTTTTCAGACACTTCGTTAAGTTAGGTGAAGTTCGGTCAATATGTACTTTAACAAGTTTCGTAGAGGTCGAAGTTATCACAGTCCCGAGAAGGTTTTCCGTGATATCCATTAAATTGAGAAGTAAGTGGACAAAGCTGATACTGAATGGACTGTATGAGTTGTGGACTTGAAAGAACGTTATATTTTGTTGTTATTCTTATTTAGATTTGGCCTACAGGATGTTAATGCTAAAGCTGGATCTGGATTGTTAGAGTTTTGTTTCTTCAGGCGTGCCAATAATTCTAAATACCCAAAACCAAGTGACATTAGTGAAATTGACAGTTGTGGTATTATCTGTTTGGAAACATTCCCTGTTAACACTGGAACGTTGTAAGGAGACAAGGCTGGCCTAATCCGGTACAACTGCCGCTACGATATGTCTGCCATGAGGAGTTAAGTCTCACACAACTGCGGGGGCCCAGCGTAATGTGTAGCACGACAGAATAGTTCAATGATGCAGAAACGAAACATCTGACATGACGAACTCCAGTAACACACACCGTCAAAATGGCGTCACTGGCCAGAAGCATGTTTGAACGCCGTTCGCCAGTCAGAGCTTGGTAACTTGCTTGCCAGTAGCCAGCCCAGCCAATAGGGAATCTTTTGCAGCATGTAGTAGCCAATCAGATACAAGGCCCGTTCCGAGAGTCTCACACAGCCTATAGACAGATGGATACGTTCACATCAAAGGAACCGCCACGTCATTTCATTTCTGTACACCAATCTATTCTGTGACTCAGTGATGGGCAACGTTTCTCACTCTTCTTTTTTTTTTTTTACATAGTTAGGCTATGTTCGGAATAATGATCGTCTAAAATTTTTTGACGTGAATACGTGTTTAAATTTGCGACCATTTTAGCATTGCAGCTCCGAATTTATCGTCTACATTCAAAATTCAATTAAACCACTCGATTTCAAAACTATCAAAGAATGCATTAGGTTGAATGAGGAATGCAAAGCATCGCACGCGGGGTTTTCTCGAATGATAAAAAAAAGGGGGGGGGGGAATTTTGAGTTCGTTTTTCGTTTCGCGGCGTATCATAATTTCCGCGTAGTGTAACTTTTGACTAGGAGAAGCTACGACGCTATTTTAAGTTTCAATCGACAGCTCTCGTCATGATCAATCGATTGCGTGTTTAAAAACATTTGTGTGGTGTGGTTACGGTGAAATTGTATGAGTTCAATGTAAAAAAATTAAGAAAACTTAACACGATGTCGACCTACACTCGTCAAAAAGCCAAGTCCAAATACAGAAATCGTATACGGTTGGAAAGAGTATCTCAAAAGCAATCCAGTGATACCCATAAAACTCCATATGATCGAGTAAAGCGGTGCCGGGAACAAAAAAAAAAAAATCTTCCGAGCGCGTCAACGTAGACATATTTACGCAAAACAAACGGCCGTGTCCCCAACACAGCCACGCCCCATTTTTTTGGAACATGAAAGAGCAAAACCCCAAAGTATTTTTTAAAACAAGTTAAGTCAGCCATGCCGAATGATCGTTTAGAAAATGTAACAACCAGAGTTAGTTCACGAAAATTCAGTGTTAGTTGTAGGTCCAAGTCGAAGGAAATATTTTGTTGACCGTATTTCACAGTTTTAAAAACTTGCAAGAGCTATTTTATTATTTAATATTTTCAAATATAGATCAGGAATTATTTTCTTATGGTCTGTGTTTGTGAAACTGTACATATGAAAGTTTTGTCCTGCGATAGGGGTTTTTTTTTTTTTTTTTTTTTTTTTTTGCTGTAGCGTAAAATGCGACATCTGCATAGCGAACGGTGTTTGGCAGGAATATGAAGTAATAAACGTTTCGCTAACCAAAGGCTCGAGTGTCGGGAACCTCGTCGAAGCCCGACCCAACGAGCGGATGGGCGTCGCATCGTGGGTGGCGCGTCATCGCTTGTTTACGCCGACAGTTCACGGCCGGCAGGCGAATCCCAAACAACTAGCTGTGAAGATGTCGGATCGAAGAGCAGTTAAGGCCTTTTTCAGACGTTGTTACAAAGTACGCCTTCTGGCCGTACTTGTAATAAAGGGCTAGGACGGTTTACGGTTGAGAATCACAATGGGGACTGTAGCCATGGGTAGAGTTAAGAGCTAAAATGACGGAAGACTATCTGGAATAAAGTTCGGAGTCCATATTTAAAAACCAAGCTAGTCATGACATAGGGAACATTTTAACAGTTATTTCTAAATCCCACTTATTTTTCTTATATGATTAGTGTCACATCTGTACCCGTAATTAAACATTATCTAATTATTTAATAATTTCAGTCCCACATGGGAAAATACATGTATATTTGAAACCCTACAAATTAAAAAAAAATCGTCAAGTAGTCGTCCATGTCATGCCTAGCTTTGATTTTTTATTTCTGGTCAAACATTTTCATTACGAAGATTTGTAAGAAAATTCTAAGATGGAGTGGATACTACCCCCTTTAGAACATTACAATTACAAGTAGTCATGGATTATTGGTGGAGCATATATAATTATGATAACCTAATGAGAGCCTGAAAGTAACTGGATTTGTCCCACCTTGCGTCGAGTTCCGAGGCTGTTGGACTGCGGCAGAGTTACGACGAACGGCACGGCGATCTCATGGGGTCCTCCATTCTGGTCGGCGTCGCGACGGAGAATGATGCCGCCTGCCACACAGTAATGCCAGATATTCGCGCTGCATGTTGCAATCCGCCCTGCTTCCTGAATGGTACCGCAAAGGGGGGGGGGGGGGGTTCCGCTTACCAGCGTTTGACTAGGCACGCCCCGTTTACAGCAACAGTCTTCCTGGTTTGTACTTACGTGATAGGGCGAGCTGAGGCGACGATGTAATTGAAGGCGCGTTCACGCCGACATAACAGCGTGACGGTTTACAACAGGACGGGAAATCGCACAGTACTTGCGAGTTCTGCCTGCCTTTCGCTGGAACGTCGTTGCAAAGTGTTTGAAATCCTGATTTTTTGACGAAACTGTTAAACATGCCCCCAGTATGTTTACCTACGAAAAGACAACATACCCTAGACGAGGCCTGAATGGTACTTTAAAGTTACCCCGCAAGCTGTAAATATTATATCGGAGCCCTCCATTATAGTCAAAAACAGTTTTCTGGCTGCCGTATCTTAAAACTTAACAGCGGGACACGAGCCATACTACGATAGGAGCCTGTATTGCACTTTACTACAGACTCTTCATCAATAAATTTGTAGGGTCACTGTGAAGTCATAGGTATACGCAGCGCTACGAGAACACTAGTAGATGGTAAAGGGGAGTTCAGGCGCACCTCATATTTTCATTGAAAAATCGAAGTTTTTACTCCAAAATAATGGTTTTTTACTCCAAAATCAAGGTTCTTAGGACTAAATTTACACCTCCAAAAGTTTTAAAATGAAAAAAAAAAAAAAAAAAATCAAAGTTTTTACTCCAAAATCAAGGTTGTTTACACTAAAAAACCGTGTTATTTTACTTCAAAATCAAGGTTTTTAAAGTAATTATTAAGTTTGTACTTTCTCAAAAACAAGCAATTATACCTCAAAGCAAGCAAGTTTTTCAATTTTTCAAAAAATGATCGTGCAGGATTTTTATACTATAAAAACAAGCAATTTTCATCGAAAGTCAAGCAATTTTCCCCCAAAATCAAGCAAACTTATCATTTTTCTAAAACAGGCATTCTGGATTTTTCATTCTTAAAATCAAGCAAATTTGAGCCAAGATCAAACAAAATAAGCCAAAATCAAATGAAATATTAAACAAGATAATTGATAGATTAAAAATAATAGAATATTTACATTCTTTAAGAATTATAAATTATAAATCATGCATAGTTTTTCCATTTTTCATTTCTTTTAAACCTTTATATGTTATAAAAACTTGTTTCTCATTTTTTAATTTTAAAGTATTTTTATCAAACATATTTGCATAACGATCTGGTAAAGTAATTTTATATTTACCACCTAGAATACAACTAATTTTTTCCCCCGTATTTAGATACATATAACTGAAATTTGGTAGCAACATATTTTTTATTTTTATAGGTCATAAAGTTTAGTGAATTCAAATGAATTGTTCAATTTGTCGAGGAGCGATTCCATTTTTGTATTTATTTAAAAGGAAAAAATAAATAAATTAAAATGTATTTTAATTTAAATTTAAATTTTATTATTATTTTTAATATATATTATTTTTAATATATATTATTTTTATTTTATTATTATGTATTATTATTTTAAACTTAATTTTTTATTTTATTTTTTATGTTACTTTGAACTTTCTTTTAATATTAATTTTATTATTTTAATTCTATTAATATTATTTTATTATTTTAATTTTATTTTTACTTTTCTTTTTATTATTTTTATTTTATTATTATTTTAATGAAAATATTTTTTTATTATTAGAATTTTTTCTATCTAAATAAACACAAAAATGGAATCACTCCTCAACAATGAACCGGAAAATAATACCATATCTAAACAGTCTAAAAAGTGTGGCGAAGCATTAAACATAGAAAAATATTACTACCATAAAGCAAATAAGGATAGACTTTAAAATATCTGTATAAAATATGTCTTTGAAAATGACAAAAATAAATTTGTGTCAAAGAGGGAGAATGTATTGCGTGAATGTGGAAAATATGTCTGTGTTGAATCTCTTAAGGAGCATAGAAATACTAAATCACACAGTGTGTTAGTAGATATTCTAAACGAAATTCCAATTTATTTTCATAATTTAGCCTGGTTTGATGCTCATTTATTTGTTAATATGATAGGATATGATGATAAAAATATAGATTTATTTGTAAATAATGAAAAAAAAATTACTACCCTTGGGAAGGTAACAGAAAATTTAGAAATTGTATTTATAGACACATTTAAATTTATGGCCAGTAGTTTAGATAAATTATCATCTAATTTAACTAAAGAACAAATAAAACACAATAAAAAGCATTTTCCAAGATATCATGTTGATTTAGTTATAAGAAAATGTATTTATTCAATGATTTTATAGATAGTTGGAAGAAATTCGAAGAAACTGAACTTCCACCTAAGAGTGAATTTCACAATAAATTTAATGAATCTGACATAACTGATCCTGATTTTGAGCACGCAAGACTTGTATGGAATCAATTTAATACTAAAAATCTTTGAGAATATCGTTATTTATACTTAAAAAGCGATGTATTATTGTTAGTGGATATAATCGAAAATTTTTGAAATACGTGTATAAATGCATATTAATTAGCTCCTGCATTTTACTGCGCCAGGATTATGGTGCGAAGCAATGTTAGAAATGACAAAACAACCATTAGATTTATTGTATAATTATGATATTTTATTGTGCGAAAAAGTAATTAGAGGTGGAATTGCGCAATTTTGCAAACGATATGTTAAGTCGAGTAACAAATATTTAGAAGATTTTAACCCAAATAACGAGTCTAATTATTTGGCATATCTCGATGTCAATATTCTTTATGGTTAGGCAATGTCACAACATTTACTATACGGAGGTTTCGAAAGGGTTGATTATCCAGAATTTCAATTAAATTTTTGGCAAAGTTATGTATTAAATTTTAAGTATGATTCTGATCATGGTTACATTTTAGAAGTAGTTTTAGATTATCCACAACAACTGCATAATTTACATAAATATCTGCCATTTTGTTCAGAAAATAAGGTAGTTCCAGGAAAAAATCAGGCTAAATTATTAACAAATTTAGATAATAAACAAAAGTATGTAATCCACTATCGCAATTTAAAACAGTGTCTACATAATGGATTAAAACTTACTAAAATTCATATAATATTGAAGTTTAATCAGTCTGATTGGTTGATTAAGTATGTAGATTTAAATACATCAATGAGAACTAAGGCAAAAAATAATAATTTTGAGAAGGATTTTTATAAACTGATGACTAATTCTGTGTTTGGTAAAACTATGGAAAATATTAGGAATAGAGTAGGTATAAGACTGATATCAAATGGAAAAGTATGTGAAAAATTAGTAGTAAAATCAAATATAAAAAAAGTTCTGTATTTAATGAGAATCTTGTGGTCATACATAACATAAAACAAGTGTAAAATTTAATAGTCCTATTTATGTTTGTATGCCAATTTTAGATCTATCAAAATAATTAATGTAAGGATTTTCATTGTAAAGTAATGAAACCAAAATATGGTGATAAAATAAAAATGTGTTATCAAGATAATGATTCATATCTTTATAAAATAAAAACATAAGATTTTTACGAAGATATGAAGTCGATGATAAAAAAAATTGATGCAAGTGATTATTCAAATGACAATATCTATAACATGCCACAAAAAAATAAGAATGTTATAGGTAGGATGAAAGACGAATGTAATGAGAAAATAATGAAAGTATTTGTTGGTTTAAGATCAAAAATGTATGTACATAAAGTTGATAACAAAGAAAATAAAAAAACAAAAGGTGTAAAGAAATGTGTTGTTTTTAAGAGAATTACATTTGAGGACTATAAGAATTGTTTGTTTGAAGAGAAAATACAATATAGAACAATTAATTTAATAAGTGAAAAGCATGAAATATATACCGTCGATGTTAATAAAATTGCATTGTCATTGTGATGACAAAAGGATTATACTAAAAAATAAAATAGATACATTACAATATGGATACCAAAATCAATAATTAATTAATTTTACTATATTATATTTTAAACATCTTTAATTTCCAAACAATGTCAATATCAGCACCATCAAAATCAATTAGTTTACCATTTTCATCTCTAATTTCTAAAATAATGTGATTAAACTACTATTTTTTATTCTATAATATATCAGATATAATGGTTCATAACGAACATAATCTCTGAAGCCAAACATTGTTTTTGGTGGAAAACTAGCAATTGTCAGTTGCTAAATGATTAGATTTTTCATATTTATTTAACATTCCATAGGCTAAATGACAATGAAAATTTATTGTTTTAAATGAATTAAAATTTGGTAGCTTAGTGCCTGCAACTTTGTATTTTTCAATAAGCATATTTTGTCTCAAAACCAAGCATATCAGATAGTCGATCATCAAATTTAATAACAAACTTAGATTCAACCAAAATTTTATTTTTCACATTTTCTGATGTCAGTTCAATGTTATTTGTTGACAATGGGTCAATCGAATATATAGTTTCCTTTAAAGATTCAATATTGTATTGACCTCTAGGAATGGTTACCACTTCGTTTTTATCAACCACAGCACTCATTTTTCAATTGTTGTTATAGTATTATTGTTTATACTTGGAGTCAAGAATTTTGTATGAAAACTAACCAATCCAATTTATTTGTCTTCATGAATTAATCATAGTAAAGCTTCTTCCTTAGAATTGAACTATAACTTGTTTACTTAAACACTTTATTATCCATTTATTACAAAAACTATCATATTAAATGAAAGAAGTTGATTGGGGTATCAGTGTTTTAATTTCTGAAGAAAAAATAAAAATTAAAAATATTGGAGAACTATTGCCTGATGAAATTGGAGCAATAATAGTTGGACCTAGTAGTCATAACATAACTAATTTGATGATAAATTTTATTTATAAGTTAAGATGGTTAAATTTTAATATACTGTATGTTTGTTAAAACAGTTTGAATAAACCCAAATATATTCTGTTACAAAATGATTTTGATGAGGTATTAAAAAAATTAAGAATAAAAAAAATAGCTTACTTTTTTAATAATAATGATGAAATGATTAATTTAGATCAGTGTGAAAACGAATCTCTAATTATATTTGACGATGTTATTTTAGACAATAAATATATAATTCGCAAATATTTTACTATAGGAAGACATATAAATATAGATGTATTTTATGTAGCTCAAATATATTCAAAAGTACCTAAACAATTGGTAGGAGATGACATAAATTTTCTCTGTATATTTAGACAAGATGATACTAATTTAAAACATAGTTATAATGATTTTGTTGTTGGAGACATGTTTTATGGGAAGTTTAAAGAGATTTGTTCAAAATGCTGGAATGAATATTATGGTTTTATCACAATAGATTTGAGTGAATAAATGAAGTGATAAATATAGAAACCAAACCCAACATTTTATAATGTAACTCTTGCCACCACAGGAAAAAGTTTATCGCTACAGTGTTGTTATCTAGGTGTGGTGTAGCGAACAATCTACTTGTGTTGAGAATAACTCACCACATGAAGCCTTATAATCATCGCCTCACTCCTCTTGTGGTGGCTCAATGACAAGATGCTTGATTTCAAATGCGAAGGTCATGGGTTCGACTCCCAGTCTGAGCAGATAATTTAACAATGTGAATATGACGCGCCCATATTTGCACTATTAGATTATCACCAAACAATTCAAAATTTGAGCCAAAAAAACTCATGATCTTGCTCATATATTCAATATATGAGTATTGATGCTAATAAGTGGTACTTCTTAATCTCCAACCCAAAAATAATCTCTAGGCTATACTGTAGCATATCAGACATATAGAGTGGAGTGATTCATGTAATGAAAGGTGCCCCACTATGTGAAATGGGAGTACCATAAAACAAGAAATAAAACAATATAAATAAACAACTGCTCACATCTCCACTAAAAAAATGGCCGGCGGGGGGAGAGGTGAGGGGTTTCTCCAAATGCAGATATGATAGTGTTAAATAAGGCCGGAAAAAATGGGATTCTTGCATGATAGAAATATCTCTAAACCTTTTTTAAAAAAAGTTCCCTGGCACAATAGAAATATCTGTAAAACTTTTGTAATTTTTAAAGAAAATATAGCTCACCATAGGAAAAACATGCATTAAATGAACAATGAACGAAAGTTGATCAAACATTGACGATTATTTTATAAACATTAAATGAGCATTAAAACATGTTTGTATGTTGTGTTTGAAATAATTAATTACAAAAGAAAAAGTTTTATCTCATAAAATATTTAAATTCACAAAACATCTGTTTTATTAATTCAAGAGCTATGCGAGTTATCAAAACCCAACCCTTTACCATAAATTTTATCACCTTTAGTTTTTAAAATTTTTTCAACCAAACATTCATTTGGATAGTCGGTTTTCATAATTTCGTATTCATAAAAACTACCCTTTATTTCTTCTCCTTCGTCATCTTTCTGTTTGTAAGTTGGCGCATCAATATATAAAATCTCCAAAATGGTAAATAATTCTGTTATCCAATTAGATTTATAACCATTTTGAAAAATTCGTTTACTCTTGCTTACACAGACAATATCGCCAACTTTGTATTTCGGTTTAGTAATCATGTCTACAAAATTTGTTTGCATTAAATTTTTTTTATTGGACTTATTAACTTGAATTGGTTTCATACCAATCGTTCTATGTTTGGTATTGTTGTATTCTTTAACTAAATCATCTAATATATTTACCCATTTGTAATTGCCATTTAAAGCAAATTTCTTCAACATTTTGTTCTTCATTGTACGATTATATCTTTCTACAGCACTGACTTTAAGTTCCCTGAATGTAGAATAGCGATTGATGTTATATTTTTGCATAAGTTCTTTAAATATTTCATTATAAATTCGGTCTTATTATTGCTTTCAATATTATGTGGTTTTCTTTTATATAGATTCTAAAACATTTACTATATTTTTGCAGTTTTATCTTTAATTGATATGGCAAATGCATATTTTGAAAATATATAAATAATTGTCATAATATATTAATATCCATTATTTATATATGATATACCTTTAACCTTTCCAGTATCCATCTCAACAAGATAAATCTGCCATAAATAATCAATACTATACGAAATTACTTTTCTTCTTGGGAAATATTTTGGTGCAGGTTTATATAATTAATTGATTATTCCTTCTGTTACTTTGGACAATTGTTTTAAATGTTGATTTATTAGAATTACATATTGAACATTTACTTTTCTGAACTAATCGTCCATTTTTAGTATTTTAAATTTTCATATTATTATTTTTCAAGCACCAAGTATTCTCCATTTAATATGAATAAAAAATAATCAATCTTTATATTTGATGAAAATTCCTATTGTAATCATCAAACCACCATTATCATATTCAGGTATTTTAGTTTTTTTATTTTAAAAGTTAAAATATCTCGTCAATGTTTTGAGAGCTCTTTATTTTATTTTATTTTTTTCAGAGCTTAAATTTGGTTTCAATAATCTTGATTTTCCTTCATTTTAAAACTTTTAGAGTTTAACTTTGGTCTTAAAACCCTTGATTTTGGAATAAAAACGATGATTTTGGAGTAAAAAGCTATGATTTTGGAGTAAAAATCCTTGATTTTTCAATGAAAATATGAGGTGTGCCAGAACGTCCATTTACGATCTACTAACACTACGTGCCAGTTCAGCACCTTGCGCGTTGTGGAAATGGTGTTCTTGTAGCGTGTGTCAATCTGACCCTTATAGCTCCCGTGCTTCTCGGCCAAAAAAATAGAAAAACGATGCAGGCGTGCAGGACTCTTAATAATACAGAGGTGAAACAACCGCTTATAAAACGAACTCCAGCCGCACACACCGGGAAAATTGCGTCGCTGGCCAGCTAAATTTTGGAACGCTGTTCGCCAATCAGTGCATGGTAGTCTACTCGCCAAGCCGGTAGATCATCCAATTGAAAACCTTAGTAGGATGTGGTGCCCTATGAAACACAAGGGCCTTTCTCAGTACCTCTAGTAGCAAATCAGAGAAATGATTCGCCCTAATCAAAGGACCCGTCACGCTATGCTTACCTTTTGTGTGATCCGGTCACGTCGCAGTGTTTGTGTTTACATATTAAGGAAGGATACAAGTCCGGTACCTGAACGTAGAACTTAAGCAGGCGTTTAAAGAAATGTGTAGACTATGCTCGGGCTACATTCGAGCAAAGATAATTTGAAAATTTCTTTATTGTATTACTCGCATGGATGTGCAGTCTTTGTTCGGCTAGTGTTTAACATGACCTCGCTAGAACACCACAGCGCAGTAACAATGATATTACGAACGATATAATTTCTTTTTTTATAGCCACTCGAAGGGACATAATTGATTGTAAATTTTTTTTTTACGATAAAGAACATTTTATTGGGTAAATTTCAGCTCGGCTCTTGAACGCTCTAAAGAACTGGGTAGTGACTGGTGTGATATGGACCAGTAGGACGATGATGAGTTCTAACACAGGCACCAACGGAACCGGTGTTCTTGCACTAGTGGATGTAGGTGACTAACTTATATTCTGCCGTAAGTGCCAGTAAAGGTGTGCAGACCTCAATATGTGCATACCTCATTAGTTAGAGAGCCAACTGAACATCGGACTATCGGTTTTTCTTTGAAACTATGCATACATTGTGAAACGTTCTAATATGGTTTAATTAATTCAGAATGCTACCAAAGGTATAATTTTCTATAAAAAGCAGTGGTTCACAAACTGGTAGCGTGAGTCGTCTGTGAAATGCTTGAAAATGGAGGAGGGGAAGTGAATTTTCATGTACATGCCGAAATAGTGTTGCAGATCTATATCTCTCTGTGACATCTTTAACGTGTAATAGTAGTAGGGGCGCAATATTTCTGGCCCACTAGGCTAACGACATGTTGATGGAGCGTATCTAAAGATATTTTTTTGCAGATCAATGGCTAATCCGGTTAATTGGCTGAACCTAATCCGATTAATATGCGAATCTGATCAATCGGATTAATGATTAATGTGTCTTAATAGCTTTTTGTAAAAATTTTAAATTCTTAAATTTTTTATTTTCTGGTTTTTGTAATTTAGTATATGTGTAATAGTGTCCTATTTTTAGAGAACATCGTAGATGTTTACCCTTGGATGACTTTCAGGCGGATGAGCTGTGAGGTGTTGGGGAATGTGTATATATATGTGTGTGTAATGAGTTTGGTGCAAGAGTGTGATAAGGATCCTTTATTTTTGGAGAGGAGCATTGATGTTGACTGTGGGACGTCCGGCGGTGTACTGAGGGACGAGGGGTCTAATTTTTGGTTGTCAGATTGTATTGCAGAGGAGGGGAGGGGAGCAGCAGCAAGACATGTCCTTTCATTTCGAATGTCTGTGGAGGAATGAGGTGGTGGAGCACTTGATGGGAAGTTGGGAAAGGGTGGGGGGGGGGGGGAGAGCAGCAGAGGAGGTCCATCCAATTAGCTGTCTGGATGTTGACTGAGGTGGTGGCTGGTCTAGGGGAGGGGATAGAATGCATGTGACTAAAGGGATTTCGGGAGCAGGGCACAAATCTGCTTCGGATGGTGTCTGAATGTTGACTTAGGTAGTGGATCACTCGAGACTAATTAGATACATGTATTGGCTATCGGCGAAGGTCGGAAATGCATAATTCGAGACTTGTAATAAATTAATTTTTTTAAATTACTGAAGAATAATATTCCGGCCATATAAAAAAGGTACCAAGCATGCAACATTGAAAGAGTATGTTTTATAGAACACAAGATAAACAAATGAAAAACATGTCGCACACCACAAATATGAAATAATACTAAGTAGCTAATTAAAATCATGTGACACACCACAAATATGACATAATTTATTACAAATAAATTAAATGACTTACCCCGATTGACCATTACGATGTAACGATTGCAAATACGGATCACTGTTCGAATAGCACCAAAGGAATGAGTTAAGAAATTATGCATCGAAACACTTCCCAAATCAATAAAATGCAAAGAGACATGATACGATTTATGCTTAAATACTAATCCAACCATAATCCAATTAAAGTGCACATGCATGCAATGAATAAATACTAAGGAATCGCAAAGAGACAAATAGCTTTACTCCTCGAGTAGTACAAAGAGAGCATATTTAATTACAAAGGAAACAAAAGAATTATTCTAAATCCACATAACTACACGAATTACAATCAACTTACCCTATTTCCACTTCAAAATTAAAACTCGCTTTCCACCCTAGCAATCAAGGTGCCATAAAATAATGACAGACTAAAAAGAATCGGAAAAACTTACGAAATTTATATTAATATCCTAATTCATAACGAAAGGTCCAACATATTTTTCATGGAACCAAACACATTACTGCATAGACTCGAGACACACACATAACTCACTTTACCCTCATCTGCTATCAGTAACGAGCCACGATCAAATACAAACTTATTATTGAGTTAAAAAATATGTATTGGAGCACAAACACCTTAATTGCACACACAAGTAGAAGCAACGAAATACCAGTTAAACCAGATGAATGACATATGTCCACTTAAACACAAGCAAGAAACTACCTATCCTCAGTTACACGAAACACCTAATCACACATTCAAAATATTTAAAAACGCACTGTATCGCATTACTGCTTTCCCCTAGAAAATAGTTAGTAAATTTCCAAATACCACATGCATTATGTATACTGTGGTCAGATCCTGCTCTTATAAATGTGTTGTCTGTATTGGCAAGCAGCTATCCTATGATAGCTCGTTGTACATCAGCAGACCATGCCCATTACATGGTCCAGCAGCCACATGCACATCTCACTTAGCTCACTGTATCGTTATAAGACATGTTTTGATTAATAAAAGTTAACAAAATAAATTCACTACATTAGGTATCTATGAACACATGCAGGTATGAAATGTTGTGTATGTTAATAACGAGAGCTCAGCACACTAGAGATCTATGTGCCAGCTATCAGCCCAAGGCGAGGGTATTTTTCAAACTAAGATGCTCCTGCTAGTGCACGCCTTGGTGTGTGCTTGTGAGGTCATGTTCGAGAGTGTTGTACAGCCCTGATTCTCGCTTCCTTACCTGGGACGAATATATACCAAGGTCACAGCAAAGGGGCACCAGGGCAGCACATTGAAAATCTCAAATATATTATATTTCAACTGAAATTGAAAACAAAATTAAGTGCAAAATAGATTTAATCCGTAAAAATTCCACTAAAACATATTTCAATTCTTGGAAATTATAGCAACATATACATTCCAAATGACATTAAAACAGATTTCAATTGCAGGAAACTTTATCCTATTTACAAGAAATATCACGTCACAATTATAATGTAAATAACATGAATTACATACACAACCTGCATTATGTGCAACAAATTAGCATTTAAATATTCCCAAGCAGCGAGTGAATTATGTTCCAAATACGTTCAAGCTGAACAAATACTTTTGTTAAAATATTACGAGACCCTATGCTCGCCCTAATCGGCTCCCAAGACGCTGAGGGTTAAACATAATGTTTATTTTCTTAAAATTAAGTAAGTGTCAGGTATTTGAAATGTTTAATTACTGTTAGCATTTAAAAATTGTTTTCCATCTGCCAAAGCATTACATAGTGTTTTCACGTGAACCAAATCTTCAGACATTTTGTTAACTAAGTCGTATATTTACCAAACAGTACTGTTGCAACGAGGGAAGCGTGTTAAACATACGTGTGTCATTTCTAAAATATTATTAGTTTCTTGCCGAGAAAATACATTTTGTACGCATTTGCGTGTAGACATCTCTACCAGATAAAAAATTAATTTAGGTTTTCTTAAACCACATCCAAATTCTGTGTACGTGAAAATAAAGTCTGCCTGTAATATGCTCCTTTTACAAATGCTCAAAGGTTTCCATCCAAGATTTTTGCTACACCAAATATATCAGAATGTGTATACATAGAAAAATGTACACCCATTTTATTTTAAAATATTTCAGTTCAATAACGTGTATTAATGAAAGAAAGGCCACATAACACATTTCCAGTCTGAGATTTACTCGATAGGAGTTGTAATATGACGAATTTAATGCTATTCAAAATAATTTTGAAAGGTCGTTTTTTAGGCAAAATCCAAGGAAAATGGCCACAATTTTGGATACGAATACTATATTAGTAGGGCAATAAATTTCGATACCCAACAAATTATTTATATCTTAAAGTGCTATCCGAAACAAATAACTCTCTTCCTTACGTAACTTATACAGTTGTCATAATATATTATCAAATACAAATTTATCGGATAAATTTACTAGGAAAACGAAATTCATATTACATACATACATTTAAAACAGGACATATTTCAAACACTGTTGAAGCTTTTAGCTGTAGCCTTTACAACAAGCTCAGCTCCATAAGGATTACACCCCAGGTCAGCCTAAGCCCATGATGATTGTTTCATAAAACAAAGTCTCTAAATGCATGCTCCAGAAAACTTCCAAACCCATCTCTCCCTTTCGCATTCCTAAAATGAAATTATTGTTTATACAATTTTAATCGAATATCAAATAAAGGCATACTGATTACCCAATTTCAGACACTAAGTAAGGTATACCGTCATTCATATTCCGTCTAATATACATAGATTTAACCACATGGTAAATTAATATTAACAATTATGCAATGAACATAAACATATATTTGAGTGGAAGGTATTTTACTGTCAATAATTAAACCTGCTACAGTTTAAAGCACTACATTTATACAGAAACTAGTTAATTGACATTCTGTCACGAAAGAGTCATCACACATTCAACCTTGATGCAAATGGAGATGGATGTATCACCGAATCTCCTACACTGCAAATACTGCAGAAAATATACACTTTCGCCTACAATGTTCGTAGGCATGAGAAGAGTGAACGTTTGAACTCATCTAGGACCATTTTTAACTGCAAAAACTGTTTTAGACAGTTAAGTTGAATAGACATGTTAAGATCTTTAAAAATAATCTTCCTACAGAGAAACGATAAGTATCGTCTACACTACATAATATCACAGAAGGAGAGGATACTAACGTAATTAAAAAAACGATCTTCGACCTAATGTACACCACCAGACGTCCCAACATCAATGCTCCTCTCCAAAAATAAAGGACCCTTATCACGCTCTTGCACCAAATCGGACTAGGATTATATAATTAATTGGATTAGCCGTTAATCCGCAAAATCTATTTTTAAATCTGCTCCATCCACATGCCATTCGCCTAGTGGGCCAGAACTCTTGCGCCCCTGCTACTTGTAATTCTTGCAGAATGAGCAGACAACTCATGGGGTGATTCGCTGGCTGTGTTTTTTACCCCCTCTCATACTTCTACATTTGCCGCCAGAGTGCATGGTACGAGATCGTATAGCTGTCCAAGCAAAGATGGCGCAGTAATCGCTACTTCTATGTCACCAGCTGGGAGTCGCTGGCTTGTCTGCCGCTGTCAGCAGTTCTCGTAACGGTGGCCTGTATTAATGCTGTCAGAATGGTTCTGACAAATTTTGTTGTTTGTTTTTTAATCAACTACCATCAAGCTTCGCAGTCTACGTTTCACTAGCAAAAAAATTATTAAATTATTAATTTTTTTAAATATTGTGATGGAAAATAAATTTAAAGAAAATAAGGCAATTTACTAAATCAGTTTTCTAAATTCGGCTTTAACGTGCCTTTTATGTTGTTCTTCTTAAATAAGATTATCTTTACATTCCTCTTCGTCAACATTGTCCAAACGTGGTACGGGGTGTGCGGCCGTGCCAAGTCTCACACTTCAAAGCGAGGCCATTAGCTGGAAACGTTTGGAAACCTCTGAGGTAATAGCAACAGTTGCATGACTCTTCGGAGGAGTGAGTGAGTGAAGATATTTGGGCAGTTCTTAACATCAACGTCTTGAGAGCTGATGGGGGTGAAGCGAAGTGAGTACGGAGCAGCGACGGAATGCAAGGGCGGGGGAAATGAATGGGAGATCCCCAATAAATCCCGCCGACCAGCGGCATCGTCCAGCACGATTCCCACATGTGGAAATCCGGGGCGACTCCGCCGGGAATCGAATTGGTGGGAGACGAGTAGTCTAAGCAATACACCGCCGCGTGTAACAGTTACACCAACGCGGCGCCACCACGGAGGTGAATGGGCCTGCCAACTCCAGAGACGTTGGGCGAAAACATTGTGGACAGTGTGGAAGAGGCCTAACAGTCCAGTTGGAATTGAAGTGATGTCTGAGACAACGCGAGGACAAACAGATGTCGCGCTGTCCTTGGGTGCCGCGGCCCCGACCAAGCGCATCTCCTACAATACCGCGCGAACCCTCAAGGCCACCGGGGGAGTGGAAGGAGGGTAGCAGACTTTTCCAGCATCGTCATTATAGTCAGCGCCGTCGTACACGCTAGCCAGGACAGCCGCTCGATCGGCACGCGTGCAGTGCGAAGTCACCCAGACCTGCGGGGTACTACGGTGGTGTGGTGGTCAGACTACTCGCCTCCCACCAACGTGAACACTACGATTCCCGGCGGGGGTCGCTCCCGGATTTTCGCATGTGGGAATCGTGCTGGACAATGCCGTCGGTCGGCGGGTTTTCTCGGAGATATCCCGTTTCCCCTACCCTTTCATTCCGGCGCTGCTCCATAATCACCTCATTTAGCCTCATCGGCTCTCAAGCCCTCGATGTTAGGATCCGCTCAGATCTCTCCACTCCAGGCTTTTGATGGAGTTGTAAATGGGAAATATTTACTCTACAAAGCGCGCGAATCTGAAACTTATAGCGAACAGAAAACGGGTGTTTGGTGGACCTTTGTAATATGTAGTTTGGTATACTACGCACAGTCGATCAAGTTCCTGGGCTGTCCGGCGGCCAGGTTGTTGTCTCTGCAAGTGGATCTTGCGCTGCGAAAGATTCCTAACTGTCTGGTTCGCCGCACGGCAGGTAAGTTACCAGGCGCTGATTGGCGAACGGCGTTCCAGCAGGTCGGTGGCAAGTGACGCCATTTTGCTGACGTGCGCGTGGTTGGCGGCCCGGTGTTCAGAGCATCTTCCTTTCGAATAATCTGACTTGTTCAAGTTTCAGCGTTTCTCATGAACGGTCAATGCTGACTTCAGCGGGCATGCAGTGTGTTGTTCACTGCCAGCGCGAAGCTCGTTCAACTCAAGTGCAGCGCCAATCAAACAATTTTACGACTGCAACACTTGAGCTCGGAAATTATATCGGGACTGAAAGGATTAAGTACTGAGTTGTAAATGGCAGGCAAAACCACGCGTAAATGCCAGACAGTCCGCAGTTGGCAGTGGTACGAAAGCAATCAAATATCTAATGTAGGCCCTTAGTGGTGTATCCAAAATTAAGAAGGTTGTTTTTTTCTAAAGACAGCCTTTATTTTAGTTTCTATGTACGATCACTATTAATGCAAGGAAAATTACGTATAAAGGCTGTTCACAACCAAGCGAGCACTTTATATATTAACCTCAGAAAAAAGTCACTGCCCTGGCATGCATATATTTTACTAGGAGCACTAAGTGATATTCGCCCAGTAAAGTTGGTAACAATGAATGGACAGTAGTACCATATCTTAACGTCGAATAAAAAGGACCAATTTATGATAACTTAAAATGATTTCTTTCGCTTTCTGTTTTTTTAATGCATCGAACTGTAAAAACGAACAGATTTTGTAAATTATTTACTTTCTTAATAATTTCAGAGTTTAATTTATCCGACGCATGAATAAACTGATGAGGCCCATGGCAATGTTAATTTTACATAAGGCGGAATAATACACAGCGTGTATACAAGTAGAGCTTAAGCTGGGCTTTCAAAAGTGCCCATTTTACCGTGAACAGCCTATATCAGAAAGGGCACTGTTTATTTATGGAAAACAAGGTATTTGTGTAGTCTGTATGAAGGACATTACACCACCCGTTAAAATATTACAACATTATTTAAATATTTTTCTTTTAAACAATATTGTACTATCAACGTAATTTTACAAACTTTTACGGTAATATCACAATATTAAATATAAGACTTTTACGTGTGTCTGTAAAAATGATTTATACTACTCAGCTTTACTTATATACTTTAAAACCTTATAGATTTCATCAGCAAAGAACCACAATTAGTTGACTGCACTGTGCAGTTACTTGCGTGTTATTGTTTTTAGACAAAGGGATTCTAGAAATAAACCTCTTCTAACAAGAGCATAAGTTATGTTTTCTGAATCCAGTTCAGCGACATTCTCCTGTTCGTGGTTCGTGTACCCGAAGGCTATTAAAGGAGACAACTTTCAGAGTATAAAAACACAAAAGTATGGAGAGCAGTCCAGTACATGTAGCATGTAGTTACCCAGACATTACAAGTGTCGCTCTTGTCACCATTGATTAACACATTGAGGTCTGCACACATTTACTGGCACTTAAGACAAATTAGAAGTGAAACACCTATATCCATGACTGCAAGAACACCGGTTCTCTTGGTGGCTGTGTTAGAACTCACCATCGTCCTATTGGTCCATACTACACCGGACACACTCAGTTCTTTACAGCTTTCATTATTGGCCCGGTCATCAACCAATGTAGAGCCGAGATGATATTGACCCACATCAAATCCCCTTTATCGTATAAAAGGATTTACAAACAATCATGTCCCTTCGGATGGCTACAAAAAGAGAAATTCTACCGTTAACAATATCATTGTTACTTGCGCTGTGGTGTTCTTGTGAGGTCATGTTAAACACCAACCGAACAAAGACTCCATAATCATGCTTGTTTTGTTCTCAACAACACAGAAATTTTCAAATTTGCTTTGCTCGAGCTACACTCGAGCATAGGCTACAAAGTGTTAACTGCACTGTGGCTGGGGCAGAGACGGGCTCTGCGCATTTGGAATGTACACTTTACGCTATATTCACTGCACAGTGCCTTGGAGAAGTGAATTAAGTGTAATTTAGTAAAAAACTACAACTTAGTCTTAGGAATCCAGTTGCGGTGATGTTGCATTGCATTCCGCTACGGCATAACCTATGCGGTAGAACCTCAGGAAGTTCGCAGAAGCTAAGCGGGGTTTGATGTAATCGTACGCTTTCGCTCGTAAGCTACAAAAACATCAACCTCCGTCTGATTGGCTATACTGCACGTGGTGGAAATTCCCTTGGTGGGGCGGTCTACCAACTGGCTGATTGGTCTCCAGAGGTACTCGTTGAGAACTTTCCTTCGTGTCAGTAAAGCCATTTCTGGAGCATGGGCCTGAAGTTTGTGATACGTCCGGTGGTATTATTAAGATTTTCCGTCGTTTTCTTTCAATAAAACCACGAAAATATGTTATGCTGATATTTTCCCCCAGGTTTGTTTACAGCACACTTTTTACATAGTAATTACATCAACTTCGTGGTATTTACCACTTTAAAGGAAAAATAGTACCAGTAATTTTAATGTTATAATACGTATCGCTTTAAAGAATATTCAAAAATCATTGCCCTAACATAAATTTCGCAATTGAATCCTAATTTGTTAAAAGGTTATCAGTCACTATTTTGGCCATTTTCATACGTTTTGAATAATACAGTTGTAGAGCTATCAGTTGGTGTTAAAACGGCATCATTCCATTGAATCCTTCAGCATATGGGAGTTGGATGAAAATTACGCTAGTTGTTAAAACGGCATCAATCAAGGACTGATGCATTTTTAACAAAACACTGCTGGAGCGCTAGTGTGGTGTTCAGCTGTTTCCAACATAATAGTGTTGTCTATTGTTGCAGCTTCTTGTTTCTTATTCTATGTTTTTTTTTCAGTTGAAACTTGGTATGGTAGTGATTATTCGTATGTTATTTGATGTATTATTATAATATGAACATGAGTGGAAGTGAGACCGATTTAGGTGTGAGGAAAGACGTACAAGCACGCAAACGGAAATTTAATCCTACCGAATATAAGATAAATAAGATTAAAATCATCAAAGTAAAAGGCGAAGTACATACGAGATACAAAGGAAAACACGTTCCAGCCGAAACACCAGGATTGGTGTGCGGGTAAGTCATATTGTTCTTCGATTCCCCATAACTGATGTAGTATTTCTACAGTAGAAAATTCCTTTTTGTCAGGAAAACACGTTCCAGCCGAAACACCAGGATTGGTATGCGGGTAAGTCATATTGTTCTTCGATTCCCCATAACTGATGTAGTATTTCTACAGTAGGAAATTCCTTTTTGTCAGGAAAACACGTTCCAGCCGAAACACCAGGATTGGTATGCGGGTAAGTCATATTGTTCTTCAATTCCCCATAACTGATGTAGTATTTCTACAGTAGAAAATTCCTTTTTGTCAGGAAAACACGTTCCAGCCGAAACACCAGGATTGGTATGCGGGTAAGTCATATTGTTCTTCAATTCCCCATAACTGATGTAGTATTTCTACAGTAGAAAATTCCTTTTTGTCATGAAATAAGCTGTCCAATAATGTTTACATACAGTTTACGTTATGACATGAACGTGTTTTTAAATTTGTGCGCAGTCTTTACTTATGCACGTATGTGGTGGTGTTTATGTACCGTATTCGTACATTTAGTGGAATTTAAAGAATTTCGGTATGTCTTCAGATGCAAGAAGAAATGTTTGGGAAAGCTTGGGGAAGATAACTGCATAGATGTCTTCACAAAGTTCCATGACATTCCCACTAAGAGTGAGCTGGACATTTTTCTCCAGGGACTCATAGGCATACAAGATATTAAGAGAAGAAGTGCAAGGAAGGAATCGCCACGGGTGAACACAGCCAGTTTTAAATACCATTTTTGCTGGTAGGCAGTTCGCAGGGCAATGTATGTTTAAAAGCTTTCGTTTCTGGTTTTGGTGTAGCGACCAAAAGGGGTGTGAAGAATCACGAAGCTTGAACAAGCAGGGAAAAAACCCACAAGACAAAAGGGGCAACTTCATTAGCTATAGCCTTCCTCACGCTACTAAACTCAAAGTGAAGGAACGTATTGAGTCATTCCCATTGAAAGAGTCACATTATTGTGGGAAAAAATATGTATTACTCGAGTACTGACTTAGATTTAAAAACACTGCACAAATTATACCGTAGAAAGTATGATGATAAAGAAAGCTATTCCTTTTACCGGCAATTTTACAGAGAGAATTTCAACTATTGGTTTGGTAGGCCCCAGGTTGACACCTGCTGCAATTATTAGGAGCTTAAGTTGAAAATCAAATCACCCCATCTAAATGAGGTGGCTAAACATACAGCGGTGGCCGAGTTAATGGTCCATACTCGTAGGAGTAGAAAATTCTATTCAGTATTACAATTTGAACAATCACAAGAGGCTAAGAAAGAAGGCAATGTGATCTCTTTATCATTTGATTTCATGCGAAATATTATTTTACGTAAAGTACCAGTTCAGGAATTGTTTTACCTCCGCCAGTTAATTGCCAATGTATTTTGCATCACGGATATTAAGGCTAGAATCAGCTCCTTTTATGTATACCAGGAAGGCGAAGGTCGAAAAAGTCCGGATGAAATTTGTTCGTTTCTACATGACTACGTAAAGCAGGTCCCAGCACAAATTACTGAACGTCGTATATTTTCTGACAACTGTGCTGCACAGAATAAAAACCAGGCCCTTATTAGGTATCTCCTTTCACTATCTGATTCCGGTTTACTATATTAAAAAAAAAAAAAACACTTCCTCCCTGTCAGAGGGAGGAGGCTTTTTGCCATATGACAGGGAATTCGGAGTTATTGCGAAAAGATTGCGAAAGCGTGATAGATATTTAAGTATCTATGAAATAACTAAGCACATTATTAAAAGTAGCAGCCAAGGAAAATTCATTGTTAAAGAAGTTAAAAGTATCGGAAATATTAGACTTCACGCAGTGGTGGCAAACATACTATAAAAAGAATGCAATTTCAGAAGAAATCAAACACAAACCAAGAGATCAAAGGGTAACACTTGGCACTAGTATTAGTAGCCTCTATCATTTTGTGTACAGTCGTGACATGAAAGGTTACATAACAGCATATGCAACAATTAGCGGCCTGATTCCACATACATTTTGTGTACAGTCGTGACATGAAAGGTTACATAACAGCATATGCAACAATTAGCGGCCTGATTCCACATACATTTTGTGTACAGTCGTGACATGAAAGGTTACATTACAGCATATGCAACAATTAGCGGCCTGATTCCACATACATGTTTATGCTTCTTGGAAATGGGCTCATGGTTCATCCAGACAGATTTGCATATAAAGGCGCTAATGTTCCCATCAAGGCATCAAAGATTACAGATTTACAAAAAGTTATGAAGTGTGTTCCTAGTGAACACGTGGAGTTTTATGAGGACATTCTTGGGTGGCCATTGGATAACACCATTGTACATGAGTAAAATCATTGTGCCTTCGAAGCTTGTTGGATAAGAGGGGTAAACGGATATAAGGAGGAGTATGTACCCAATGACTGCAGTGTGTGAACAAGTTTTTGTTGCTGTGGCTAGTGGATAAATGAAGAAATGGACAACCTGTATTAATAATGTTTGCTGTATATTGTTTCACTATATATATATATATATATAAATATATATATATATATATATACACATACTACGTCAACAAAATGTAAATAAATTACGTATAGTAAGTTACGTTATTGTAAAAGCTCTAAACTAACCAGTAAAATATATGTACGAAGAATAAAAAACATTTTTACTAACAATTTATAATTATTTCATTGGGAGTAAGTATGTATTTTGTTTAAAAAGGCATTAGTCCTAAAAAAAGAACAATTTATAACAAAGTAATTATCACAAAAAAAAACTACTATAATAGATTTACCGCATCATAATAGTGCTCTGCATACATACAACCAGCAAAAATTACTTCTAACCTACCACATGCAAAAATTATGATTTTTTTTTAAATTTCCCACAACTTTACTAATTGTCACTAGTGGCCTTTTAACAAATTAGTATTCAATTAGTGTGTATACGCATTAAGTATACACGTTACGTAACAATTATATATACAATAATTCAATAGCGTAAAATATTCATGAGATAAAAGATAAGATAAAAATTATTATTTAAAACAACAGAAATTAATTAAAATAGGCAAGGTGGTTTTCATACTGCCTGCACCAGTTACTTAGAATGCTGAGAAATAATGGTTAAAAAATTTCACTTTAGTGACCACGGTCATTCTGTTTCAGGAACTGAAAATACTCATGAACATTTTGGTTCTGAATGCTCAGAAACACCAGAGGTTAATGTAGTGAAGAGATCTGGGTGTGGTGAGTATGCAGCAGCGCCAGAATGAAGGTGCGAGGGAAACGGTAGATCCCCGAGAAAAACCCGTCGACCAGCGGCGTCGTTCTCGGCACGACTCCTACGTGTGTATATCAGGTAGCAACCACAACTGGGAATCGAACCTGATTCACCTGGGTGGGAGGCCGAGCAGTCTGACCATCACACCACCGCGGCCCCAGAGGTTAACATGTTTTCCACAAATGTGCGCAGGCAGAGTATTCAACAATGGAAATAAATATCATCGTACTATAAACAATCTCTAGTACAATGAGAAAAAGTTGTTCTGAATGAAACAAAGTTATTCGGCGTAACCATATGGAAATATGTTGTTGTTAAAACAAAATTATTTTGTTGTTCTTAGTTGGTTGCCCCAATCAAATATTTGGTTGATGCGACTAAGGATTTGTTTAGCTGTGCGTAAATTAAATGGTTCCAGTCAATGTAAACAAACTCGGAAGCCCAACTGAGAATAGAAACTTAAATCATAAGTCCGAGCATTACGTCTTAGCAATCTTAGCTAAAGTGAGTATTAAAGAAATTGCAATGTTCTTAAATACATAACATGTTTTTTTTTTTAATACTGGACAACGTGTGCATATAAATCATCTAAGTCCGAGCATTACGTCTTAGCAATCTTAACTAAAGTGAGTATTAAAGAAATTGCAATATTTTTAAATACATAACATGTTTTTTTTTTTTTTAAATAATGGACAACGTGTGCATGTAAATTTATCAAGTTTTACAAATTTACTTTCTAGTTTCCTGTTGAACGTGTTTTCATTGGGATGTCTATGCCACTATTAAGCACCAATACATGCATTAACAAACACTGTTACTATCCTAATTGTCACAGCAAAAATTCAAACTAATACTCGAAATGTATTTTTGGAACGAAAGCAATCAAATGAGCAACTACAGGTATATACAGTTGAATCAGCGCAATTTTTGTTGGCAGCGTAATTCTGGACCAACACATAAGTTATGTTTTTGCAAACACGTGTTTCATTATACGAACAAATTTAATTTGGTTGCTTTTCAAGTTTTGTCTACTTAACAAAATACTTTGTTGGGGCAATATTACAATTTTGACACTAACAAATATATATATATATATTTTGGCTTTTCTCGCAGTACATTGATCAAATAATATTACTGACAAACATAATTAGTCCTAATTTTTAATACATGAGGACAAGAACGGGTTAGAACATTAAATGTGTGTATACAACCCACAATTCTCGGCTAACATGGCAGCGACCACTGAAATTAAACCAAGAACCCGAGGGTATACAATATCATTGATTACGTTAAATGCCAAGCACACAGCATCCATCAAAGCGATGCCCCGACCCTTTTCATTAAAGCATACGTACATTATCTTCAAATCAAAATTAATGAACTCAAACGTACACGATCCACATAAACTAAATAACGCAGTTCTGTGGTGCCACAGCTACGAAATACGCATTTATAAATAAAAAATCTATCAAGTTTTTTTTTAAGTAAACGAAGAAAGATATGCCAATATATAGGGACAGGAAAATTTTGCGAATTGACTTGAGGACAAGCTAGATTCCAAACACACTTATAGTTGATTCCCTTTACGATTGGTGCATAGTTTATTAAACACACGCCATGTGCGACTCTTGGTTAGTACTGAATCTGCACGAAAACAGGCACAGAATCCCGTGCTACCTTGTCAAGCATAAGCTACTCACTGAGGCCACAACCAATGAACGAACAGCTGAGGCTCTATAGAGATCTGAAGAATTAGCGGATTCATGTTAGCACAACCTAGAATTCAAAACACGCGTGTTTATTTAACATTGGCCATTGGTCCACACGGTGTTTGACACCTCATGGAAAACGCTGACCCAATCTTCGCCTTCCACTGTGACAACAGAAAACCAATGCGCAGTTGATATCGGCATTTTAGTACTTATGTCTGCAAAGTCTAATCCGTAGGTCATTGAACTCGCGAATTTTTCAGGTCTCTATTTATAGTCCATTCGCGGGTACTTCACATTTTTCTGAAGCCCTGCTAAAGTTCTACTTCCAGGATATTCCTCCGCCTCGTAGAAGCTAAGTTTAACTAATTACACCAAAGGACTACGCACATAATTCGTGCGCACTAAGTTGTAATACAATTTTTCATGAGAACTATTTCTTACTAGGTGCTACCAACAAACACGTTTTCTCACTGTTTCAATTCATATTTATTATAAACTAATTATTATAATCGATAAATAAAATGCACGAAAAATAAGGTAATTTTATGTTAACAGGGGTATAAAACGCTTGTGACATGACATATTTAGGAAATAATTAAACACGTTATACAGAGGATGATATTTCAAATGTTTCATTCAAAACATTCGAAGAACCCGCGAACAGACTGTAGTGTACAAAGGAATGCAGAATCTTGCTTACAAATAGCGAAATTTTCCTGTACGTGCGTATGACAATACATCTCAAATCAAGTGTATATGTAAGCGATTACAAATAATGTAACACTTCAATATTTTTAACTTTATATAATGATTATTCCATGTCTGTAAATTTGGTTTAAATGCCAAACTTTAATGTAATGTATAATATGTTTAACGTATGTTCAGTGTGATGTGTGTATAATTATCTATTTTGACAGTGTGTTTTGTATAATATGAACGTTTAATGATTATCTGTGGTTCCTTTGCATGACCATTTGCCTATATTACTAGCACTACTTTTGTTTTTCTCAAAAAGATCAGGCTACACCAGCCAGCCTTTCATAATCTATTGATTTTCGAACAATAGTCTTATAGAACAAAAACTTATTCATTCGAATTTGGAATCAGCTAGAGGCCAGCACGGAAAAGAAGGCAGTCCTGAGTATGGAAGTTAATTTCTGATATTTAATTAGTAAAATATTTATATTTACGACGGCGATCAAGATTTCTTCATGTACTATTGAAATGCTGGGCCCTTATATTTAAAAAGAATACGTACGTTGACATAAACTATACGATTAACCCAGACGGAAAGACGACTCGGTGAAGGCCGACTTCTTGGATCCAACTTCGAACCAGGGAGAACGCGGTGCCTGGTATTCGGAGAGCCGTATCTGCAAGGAGAGGACTGCTGGCAGCGAATCCAAGTCCGGTTCTACGGCCACCTCCGCTGTTCCGGCCCTCAGACGACGAGTTCGCTGAGCACCGCCCGGAGATGTGCTGTCCGTGGTGAGCGGAGAGTTGTACCTGGGTTCTACGCCAGTGAAGGGTGACTTCACGACATCGGTAAGGTTGCGTTTATTTTCCGCTATCGACACAGCTAAGTCACATTCTTCCCCAGGCAAATCTAAACCTATTTACGACACCAGCACTAGTGAATTCAAATATTGGTAGTCTTTTTGGCGTGCAACGTGCAGGCTGGTTGTGGCTGTAATTTTGAGAATTAGAATAGCATACTACTTCACAATTAAAATTTATTCAAATGTACAACATAATTTGAATTGGTTTAATTCTTTTGGTTCTTGTTAAATTCTTTTAACAACATTAAAATCAAGACAATTTTATTCGTTTCTATTGATTTATTCTAATTAAGACTTCTCTGGTTGTTTATAAGAAATAATGGTTCAATTGTTTTAAACTACTGAGATAATTCAAATCTGGATGAATATAGTGATTTTTTACGTGGCAACCTAGAGTTTGGCAGAGGCATATCATTAATATAACCTATCAGAATCACACACATATACAACTGTATTTTATCATTACACTACACATTCATATATTGTATTACACATTAAAAAAATAATGTTTTATAGTCAATAAGATTGAACGTAATATTGCCATACATTTCAGTGCTGTTACAGTATTAAAATTGTACCCCCATACGTGTGGCGAAATTAACAACTGCTACAATGAAATTCAAGAATTTTAAAGCATACTTAATTAAGAATCACCCACACACCATACCGGAAATAATTCCGGTAGGCTATGTGGGACATCACTATATCAAAACCGGAAGTAGACACGGAAACCATTAGCGAACTAAGTTAAGACCGGCCCGTGTTACCTCAATTACCATCAGACACGCTACATTCCGATGCGGCTTTCAAACTATAGAAGCAGGAAGGGGAAGACTTCAGGCATAATTAGCTGGCGTTTTAACAGACCCCCTTTACAGAAATAAGTTTTCCAGCAGTATTAATACACATGGCAAATCATGTACCGGTGAAGAAATAGGCGCGTTTGACAATCACGTTTAGATATAAACAAATAAACTTCCATCTCTTGTACATACTCTATTTCCTCATTTTCAGAAATAAGCAAATAACCACTACCTTTGAACCAAAATGTCACAAGAAAAAATACACATTACAAAAGAAAAAATAGTACCGTAAAATGGAGCGAATAGAGGCACAAGGACGTTTTTAAATAAAAATATTTTAAATGTGAGTGATTTTCTGCAGCTCAGAAGTAACTCTGATTTCACATATTTTAAAGAATAAATTAGGAAGTACATTAAACATTTTCAAAAACGTTTGTACCTATTCACCCCCGTGTCCCTTTTTTTCACCCCGTTTTACGGTAGCGAATTTCTGAAAAATTGTGTAATACGCCATAATAAAACTTAGCCAGCGTTGTAAAAACATCCACGCAGCGTAGATAAAGCAAACATAACAGCTCTTGTTTCAGAGATGTAACTTTTATTTGACCTGGCACGGAAAGTTGTCGAGAAGGTAGACGTATAATTGCAACGAAGCACAATCAAGAAAAAAAATTGTCTACTGCACGCATAGTGATTGGAGAACACATTTTAAAAGAAATGTTTAAGCGTATCCTCAAAAAGTTTTTTTTCCGGGAATGCAGGAACATTTAAAATTAATATGCTGGAGAATAAAACTCACATGACGTATTTCGAATTGCAAATTGATTTCCGATCCCGGCGACGAAGACCCGAATATTCTTGTCAAACAGCTCTGATATGAAACCACGCGAGACTTGAAAGCTATATTGAGAGCCGCGGCGGTTTAATGGTTAGACTACTCGCCTCCCACCTCGGCGAACCGGCTTCGATTCCCAGCGGGGTCTCTCCCCGAATTTCCGCATTTCGGAATCGTGCCGGGCGATGCCACTGTTTGGGTGGGTTTCCTCGGGGATCTCCCGTTTCCCTCACCCCGTCATTCCTACTTTGCTCCATACTCGTTTCACTTTACCCTCCTCGGCTCCCAATACCTCTGCGGTAAGAGCTGCCCAAATCTTTCCACCCCACTTGAAGGCTAAACGTAAATACAATGAAATATGCTGCAAACTTTCCACCAAAAAATGACATATTCATTGCTAAGACATTCACGTTGAAACACAGAATAGGTAAGTAGACAGATGTGAAATAGTGTAGCAATTCCTTTGGTGTAAGATAATCACATTCTGATTGGTTACGTGGTGTTATGAAATTAGCTTAAAGACATTTTATACGTGAAAGGTGCAAAAGGAGTAGCTGAATAATGAGTCATAATTAGATAGAGCACAACAGTAAACTATGGGTTCCATTGAACACAATGATCATACAATGACTAATTACGTGATTATTAATCGGGGGAGCTTATATGAAATATCACAATGCTAATTACATATATTAGGAATTATTTACCACACGCCACTACTACTGCAATCTAATTGGAAAGTCCCCACCTTATGCATGTTGCTGGAGGCTATTCTGGGAGGCGGTTAACGACGGCCGGACATACCCATCTCCGTGTCTTCTTGTTACGATGGCCCGACGACAACGTTACACGGTGCGTGGCGCCCCATGAAACGCTGGCCTATATCGGGCGCGTAGTTTAACATATTCGGATCCGATTACTGGCCGGTCGAAGGGGTTTCTGCAACTGCCGTCGCGATGAAATTACTGCGGTCACGCTCGTTCCCTGGTCCAGTGTCTGAAGGCGTGGTCAGCCAGGCCGTCCACCTGAGGCCTGCGATCATTTCGTAACAGTGGGGATATGGAACAGACCTCGTGTCCGGCTACTGTGTGCTGCAGAAGATTCTCCATTGGCTGTGTCGCTGACTCGCGCTGGTTTGCAAACGGCGTTGCACTAAGTAGCTGGCCAGTAGGGTTTATTCTACACTCTAAGAAATTATTCGGAACTTTACCATACCAGTGTATACATTCAGTAAGAAAGCAGGAATGGTAATGTTTTCTCCTACGCATTCACTGTAGCGTTCTTAGATTTGCTCAGGAAACAGTCACATGCATAAGGAAGTTCCCAACATTGTACAGTAGCGATGCTAAATATTCCTATATCTGCAGGTTGATGTGTGGTATTATTACCATACATTGTATAGGTTAAAAACTTCCATTACAGTTTCGGAAGTTTACCAGGAATTTTTTTTATAGCGTACTAAGGTCGGGAAACTCAACGCTAATAGTGTGACAACCGAGCATTTTCGCCACCAGACAGCACTGATGTCGTAGATGTACCGGATTTTTTTTTCCGTTTTTGTATATATTCAAATGGGATGATTGCAATTTTCATAAAATTAATAAAATTGTGTAAAATCTTCCAAATTGTATTGTTTTACAACTTACTTAAGTAATTAACTTTGTTCTTCGTACTAAGAAATATATATATTTACATTATTTAATATTCTATCGTAAAACTGGCTTATGCAAAACACTGTATTATACAGTATTTTTTTATTTAAATGTGGCAACTGAATCGTTATTAAACCTGAAAAATGTTTTAAAACTAAAACAAGCGTATTTTCGAAAACTCATTGCCAAATACAATCGAGTTTGAGAGCGTAAATAACTGTTTCAAAATACAGTAAAACTAATACTTAGGGACACTGAATTTCGCGAAAATATTTCCGTACATGTGAGATTTCAATACCCTACAGGTAAACCCCCCCCCCCCGTATTGTGTCGAGGTAGAATTCAAACACTTGTTCATTTCTCCTGATGTTGTGATGATTGGGTGGCAGTTCTATAGTCACACCAAGTTTAACTATGAGCCAGTAATAAGCAGGAAGAGGTAGTGAGAGCAAGTGCTTAACAGTCCTGTACAAAGGTTCACTAAACTACAGCAACCAATAAACAAACGGTAGTGTCTCGAGTGTATAGAGGACTGTGAAGTTTAGCCTACTGACAAATCAATCCGTATATTGCGAGTTAACTATTGCTTATTGGTCGCGTGTATTTGCGAGAAAACCTTTTCTTACTCGGTTGACCAATCGGAATTAGGCTGATCTTGTACATAGTGCGCGTCTGTGATTCGCGAGCAGACACTTGGGCCGGTATTCCAGAACGTTCAGTTTGGCATTATATATGTGCTACCATCTCGGGCGATAGATAAGCCATGACTAATCCTTTACTCGCGGAACGTATTTCGGAACGTGTCTTATCTATTTCCTGCGACGGTAACGGATGTGCCGCGGTTTATTATCCGCCGCCTCGTGCGAGGCTATAAAGAAATGAAAGCGACACAGACGTGTACTGTTTATTAACAGTATCTTTTGCGAAAGTAAATACCAGCACGGTTTATTTATTACGTTATCAGCAGCGCTGGCAGTTATTACAGACTTGAAATAACGTTGCATAAAGTAATAAAAACTCATTATTATTATTATTATTATTGTCTGACATGATATATTTATTTCGTTTTCTATTGCGTGACAACTTATGGAACATTGTATGGTATGTTTCGTGTTTGGGTTGGAATATTATATACGTATATTTTAAATAGTGGACATGCATTTTAACAGCAAAATTGTAACTTTATATTTACCTGTTTATGCTAATAAAGAAATCTACGATATTTTACTGTTCTGCAAATCAGAGCTGTATCGTATTCAATTGTATTGGTGAAGCAGGCGTCAAGGGATAAAATAGCACGTAGATGAAGCCCGTAACCCCAATGTGAAAAAACTGAACATTAATGCAGGCTTTCATTTGTGCTGTATGTAGCATGGGAACTGAATACATGACCTTATTTTAGGTCCTGGTAATAAAAAATTTTTACACGCTCCTGTGATTCACGAAAATGTATCTACTGATATATGTGCAGTATTAAATATCCCCAAAAACACACATTTAAAATACTTTGTACTGCATACGTCAGTTTTCTTGAAGTATTATTTCGCGAGTTTTACTAGCTGGAATTCAGAGTTTTTTCAAATTGTTGAGCAGTGGCAAATGTTCAAATAACAGGTAAGACAAGGCCAATTAATTAATTGTGTTTCAAACCTGCGCAGATATGTTACAAAGTTGCGATATACACATTACATACGTGACCGTTAAAAAATTACTACAGACGAAACAGATGTTCAAGGATGTAAACGTCGTTACTGCAGTATTCGCTGTCACGCATGGAACCAAATACTAGTATTCGCTGTCACGCATGAAACCAAATACTAGTATTCGCTGTCACGCATGGAACCAAATAAAACTTCATGGGTCAGCGCCATTTCGTACTCCCACACACCACTTTTGCAATCGACGCGACACACGCTGAACTGAGCCGTCACTGAATCGTTGAAACGTTAGAAACACAACTTTGTAACTCATGCAAATAGTTTAGAAAACAATGTAGACTATATTTGTAACATAATCTTGAGTTTCACAAGGAGTAAAAGGTACTTCTAACAGCCAGCGTCAACAGTCAACAAGCCACGTCATCAGTCGTGCCAACGTAACGTCCTAATTCTCCCCACCACTGAGGCGTAGCTCACAAAAAAATTTGCACACACGTTATGCTATTTTCTTTTGCCTTGCAGGGGCTTCAAATAAAAAAGAGAGACAAGCGAAATTCCTTTTGAACGTGAGTAGTGGCGTTTGTTGAATAAGTTCTGGGAGATGTAATTATTATCGTATCAATAAAAAATCCGTATTGTCAAATAATCGCAATTACATCGAACTGTAATAATACATCGTAAAGTATTGTGATACTTACCTCAGTTATTAAAATAAGTAAACTTATTTCTACATAATACCTGTGAAAATATGAGATTTGAAGTTTATTTTAGAAATTTAAAAATAAAACTGACCGAGAACTGAACATTCCGCTTGGTGGTCGGACACGCTACCAATTGCGCTAATTTTTTTTTTTTTTAACCTCCCTTTGACGTTGTTGTGACATTTTCGACGTTGACGAAGCTCTGGTGAGACCGACTTGTTGACGAATTCCCAGTGCGACAACCGAGCTGAGCATCTGCCACGTCGGAGGCACCGGGGCGCGAGCCCGCGACCCTCCGACTACAGGTCGGCCACCCTACCCCTGAGCTATGAGAGCTCAAGACACGCCTAGTTCGGCTCAATAAATAATATACATAGAACACTTATTACATGTTTTGCGTTGTTTCTAATGGTGGAGGTTTTTAAAACATGTCGTACATACTACACAGTATTTTTGTTGGTATTACCTTTTATTTGCAAAATAACTTAAACCTGTAGGATGCCTTATTTTTAGATAAATAATTACATCAAAGCGTATTACGGTCTAGATTCGTCATAACGTTCGTCATGCTATCAGCTCCGGCAAAATGGTATGCGTTCTGCGCACGCGTAGGTTTCGTTTGCGCCAAGAATAAATAAGCGATATCGGTGCCCTAGGATTAAGGACTCGGTTGTAGGCCCTTAGCTGGCATTATACTTTTATGGAATACTTATAAGGCCTGATAAGGCCATGGGCGTAGGAACTAATATTTTCTTGGGGGGCGGGGGTGGGGGGCAGATGAGTGTAATTGTGCCATTGATTCCGTGTAAAATAAAACATAAATGTTACATTATCCTCGGGTTCTTTCAATTAAGCCCAATGCTACTGTTGTTAGAATAAGTGAGTATCTACTTGTAAAGGCTATTCACAATAAAGTAAGCACTTTTGAAATCAACCTTAGAAAAAAGTCACTGCTCCTGCCTGCATATATTTCAACGAGCGCACTGAGTGACATGTGCCTAGTAAAGTTGGTAACGATGGGTGATAAGTAGTTCCACAACTTAACATCGAATAAAAAGTGTTAGGTGTCCATATGTGATAACTTAATTATTTTCTCTTTCTGTTTTTTTTTTAATTCACCGGAGTGTAAAAATTACCAGATTTGTAAAAAGGTTACTTTTATAATAATTTCACAGTTTCACATGACCGACGCATGAATAAAGTGACGAGGCCCATGGCGATGCTAATTTTATGTAAGGCGGAATAATACACAACGTGCACACAAATAGATATTAAACAGGGCTTCCAAAAGTGCTAATTTTACCGTTAACAGCCCATACAAGCAATAGGCCTACATATACAATAAGAAAAAAGTCTACTCTTAAATGAACAAAATTTTGATACGTTGATAACGTCAAAATTCGAAAATTTTGTGTGATTATTTTCTTGTAATACAGAGATGTAAATACATAAATGAATAATGTAAGTAAAAGTCTAAATTACATTACATAGGCAGATAATAAAAAAAAATATCTTTCATGTAAACAAAATTCAATACCTAAATTAAATTTGCATATGATATTGACATAATTTACATTCTTCATGAACAATTATATCACACACACATTGAAACACTTGCACAATTCTTTATCATGGACTATACACTAGGAGTAATTTACCTAAAAATTACCGTATAGTCTCAAACAAATCAGTACATATAAAAGTATTCAATAAGTTAATAAAATATACCAATCATTTATTTTGTAAAAATGTTCAAATTATCTGAGTAAAATCTTTATCATTTAGAAACCTCGCAATTACCGAATGTTGACTTTCTCTCTGATGCCCTAGAAACAAACTCTTTTAAGATAACATGCAGTTGAAGAGAAAATAATCTTGAGCCATGGATCTGAGCAACCAATAAGTGATTAAGTCTTTCTTGTGACATATTTTCTATCAAATATGTTTTCAAACGTCTTAAATCACTAAAAGATCTCTCTGAAGAATCTGTAGAGGCTGGTACACTAGGGATAAGCATTATTAATTTTTTCACTTCTCCAAGCAATGTTTGTACCATTTCTGATTGGTTCTTCAGTTTTCTTGCTATATAAACAACTCCACTGACATTTTCTCCAGGGATGACAGTCTTCAACATAAGCAGTTGTGCATGCAGTAAGTCTATATTGAAATCAAATGAATGTACAACTAGCTCTAGCTGCAACTCTTCTGGAGATGGAGGGTCTTGTCTGATAGAAGACACAATGACATTTTCTAATTTGATCAGTTTCTTCATTCGAGCTTGATCAAATCTTCCTTTAAGCCAATTTACGAGGTGGTCCACAATTTCATAAAATTCTTTCCTTCATTTTTCTTTGCGTGTGAAACTGACTGAGGGGCTTGGGTTAAGGCTATTATCTAACTTACGTGGTGCTATGACAATTCTCTTCTCAACTGGTTCCTTCAGATTTAATTTTTTGGGAAGTTCTTCTGTTTCTTCACAAGTTTTAGAAAATCCCATCTCAGATATAATTTTTAAAAGAGTCTGCACAACTAAATCAACAGCCTTATTAGCACCTGCTGCACAGAAATCTGTACCTTGCAGTACCTTTGCTAACACTTCGCAGGGATAAAAAATGTTTATTGCAGCTGTGATGAAAAACATTGTTGCCATTTTCTGAAGCCATTTTATATAGCCCCGTAGAAGAGATTTCCCCTCTTTTGATGCATTTCCATTCACGATTTCTTCCAGAGTTTGTTGTAAACTTCCATAGTTTGTCTGAATCTCTTCAACGAATGTACTATGACAGCCCATCGTGTAGAACAAAGAGGAAGAAGGTGTTGTACGTTCTTCACTGCATAGATTTTTGTGTACATCATAGTAAAACCATGTGTGCATACATCGATTTCCTTTTTGTACTCTCACTCTCTAATATTAAATTTGAGGTATCCTTAAAAGCATCGCACATTCCTTCCTTTTTTCTTGCAATTTCTTGCAAAGCGAGATCAAGAGCATGGTTTGAACAATGTACAAAACAGCCTTTAGGGAATTCTTCAGTGAGGTGTTTCTGTACACCATTCCACAGACCGACATATTGGCCGCGCCATTAAAACAATGACCTCGCAATTTGTAAATGCTTATTGTCATTCTGAGTAGGATGTCTTTCATCATATTTGTGAGTGTACTTACTGGAGAATCTGGTGGGTTGTTTTTCCTTCACACAAAACGCATACACAGTTGCGAACTCGCGTCTCCTTTACTAATTATTTAGAATGGAATTGTTATATCTAGTGTACACAGTGACAAAGATTTATAGTTAAAATTTCTTTATACAAAGACGTAAATATGAAGTGAAGAGTTAGATACCATTTAAAATGGAACATGTGTTTGAGACTACAAGCTGGAGGGGGCACTGCCCTCCTTGGGCAGCAGTTGGGGGGGGGGGGGTATATGCCACCTCCCCCCCCCCCGGTTCTTACCCCACTGGATAAGGCCTGGGTATGACTTGAGCTGTACCAAAACGCTTATGAAAACGTTCTGGAATACCGGCCTTAGACGCGTAACTTCTAGATCGGCCAATCACAAAAGTGGATCTCAGCTAAAGTGTCATGAAATACAGCTGGTTATGAAATCTTTTCGCGAAAATTGGGTGTCCCTATTAACACTTAATATTTTCCCTCGGGTAAGCATATTTCTCAATTCGTGCTTAAAAATAAAATTTTACACACAAAAAGTATAATTTCTCCATTATACCGCCAGCTTAAAACTTACCGAACTCTCCAGAATTTCGGGAAAAGATTTCACGTCGAGTTGTATTTCATAACACTGTAGCTCAGATCCACTTTTGTGTTTGGATGATCAATATGTTAAGCGTCTTAAGTGTCTGCCCGTGAATCGGAAACGCACAATATCGGAGTAACTTAGTTCTGATTGGCCAATCAACTAAGGGAATGTGATCTCACGGACACACGCCGCCAATAAGCAAAAGGAAATTGCTCATACGCTCGTGAGGGCATTGAAATCTAGCGTGTGCGGAAATCTTTTTCGCGAAGTTCGGGTGTCCCTACCCATTATATCTCGTTTTTTTCCCCCCAACATGAGTAGGATAAGCCTTACCGGCTAATTGACGCCATTTTGCTGGCGTGTGTGGCCGGAGTTCGCGTTACGAGCAACGGTTGCACTTCTGTATTCTTTTTGTGTGGTTGCACGCTGCACACAGAGAAAAAAGGTTTTGTTGCATCAAACTAAGTTTGTTTGGCGCAGTCAAATTAATTGTTTATGGGGGTCCAATTAAATGTTTTCTTGTTAACAAAAAAATTATTACGTTGTTCTTATTCCGTTGGCCCTAAGAAAGATGTGTTTGGTGCAACTAAACATTTCTTTGACTCTGCATACATTAACACTTTGTAGACTATGCTCGAGTGTAGCTCGAGCAAAGATAATTTGAAAATCTCTTTGTAATTCAGAACTAAACTCGCATGGATGTGCAGTCTTTGGTCGGCTAGTCTTTAATGTGACCTCACAATAACACCACAGCCCAGTAACAATGATGTTACTAACGATAGAATTTCTTTTTTTTTTTTTTTAGCCACTCGATATAGGATATTTTGTTGGGTCGATATCAGCTCGGCTATCCATTGGTTGATGACCGGCCAATAATGAACGCTGTAAATAACTGGGTAGTGTCTAGTGTGGTATGGACCAATATGACAATGGTGAGTTCTAACACAGTCTCCAAGAGAACCGGTGTTCTTGCAGTAGTGGATATATAGTAGGTGAATCACTTATAATTGGTCTTAAGGGCCGGTTAATCTGTGCAGACCTCAATGTGTTAAATACACACAGTTCAAATGCTGGACAACGTGCACGAATAAATATTTCAAATTTTACTTTCTTTTTTTTTTTTTGTTGAACTTGCTTTATTATAACGTGTATTCCGTTATAAAGCATCAAAAAATTTTCTAACAAGCATTGTTGCTATCCTGACTATCACAAAGAATACCAACAAACACTCGAGCTGCATTTTCGGACGAAGGCATAGTCAAATTAATGGCCAACCAAACATATGCAGTTTACTAAAATAAACTTTTTGTTGTGAGTATAATTTCTTTTGGCCCAACACAAAGGTTTTGTTTATTCAAATACGTGATTTGTTAGACGAAGAAAATTCATTTAGTTTCTTTGCTAGTTTAGTTTTCTCAACAACAAAATTTTGTTGGGGCGTTTGAATATATGTTTGGCTCTGCACAAACAAACATTTTGTTGTCTGGAACAAAACTTTCTCTCGGCGAACGAAAGAAAATTGCTGGCCATTTTAACGCCGTGCGCGTGACGGGGACGCTGGAGTCTTTGACCCAGCGCCAGGCGTATAATCAATTCACGGTTACTTCGTAATTTTCTGAAGCGCCGCTAAGGTTCTACTTCCAGGGCATTCCTCCGCCTCGTGCATACTAAGCTGACCCAAGTGTAGAAAATGACACCCAAGAACAACGCACCGAATTCGTGCGCGCTCAGTTGTCACAGTATTTTGCATGCGAACTATTGCTTACTAGGCGCTACCAACACCCATGTTTTTTTCACTGTTTTCATTCACATTCATTATACATGAAATACTATAATTTGTATATAGAATACAGGTGAATCTTCAATTGAAAGAAAAATAAGGTACGTTCATGTTACCAGACGTATGAAACTCTTGAAATACATCGCATTTTAGGAATTACTAAACACGTCGTACATGGAGTAATTTTTCAAAGGTTTTGACTCAAAACGTTTCAATAAACCGCGAATAGACTATAGCAGTGGTGACACACTGGACTCTTGTTCGTTCTGCTGCTTCCGGCTTCGATTCCCGATCCGGCCTTGCTGTTTCCCGTTCACTATGACTTTTAGAAATCACTGAGCCGGATGCTGGGAGGTTTCTTTGATACAGGCCACGCCCAATTCGTTCCATCTCTCCTGATTGTCCCAGTTTCGTCTTTAATGACCTCGTTTTAGACGAGGCTTTAAGCGGTAGATAAATACAAATAAAGATAGATTTCGACGCGCTGTAAACCCGTGTCCATATCGTTACCTTGCCTTAGTGCGTAGAAGACGAAACGGAAACGCAGTAGTACATTCTTAGATTTTATTGTGATATAGTTTCAACTGGAGGAAAGACATGGCATCCTATACTATTTTTTATTTTAATTGATAAATTATCGCTATCAGATTTTTTTTCTCTGCTCATTAACTTCAGTTTGCAAACAATTATATGTAAATTTAATAGCCCCCACCATGGTAATATACAAGGAGCCATTTGTTGCTAAACTCTAGGACAGCGTGGAAAAAATTAGGATATTGCATTTTTGTTTCGTCTTTGAAATCTGGTCCTGTCATAAAATACGGTAATTTCTCCTCTCCCCCTCCTCCTAAAAAAAACATAATTTTCCCAGTGACAAAGAAGCCTTAGTATGCGTAGTACTGAAAAAACAAAACGTTCCCATATTTGGTCGTTTCCCACCCTCTCCCCCCCCCCCCTAAAACTGAAACATAGTGAAGCCCTGAGATGAACATACTCGTCACTATTTCGACGCCATATGAGTTATCAAATTAGAAGTAATCACTGCTATATTTGGCAGCTTTTCACTTTGAAATGGGCCTTGAAATATTACGTCCTTTATATGCAAAATGTTGTAAAGTTTTTTTCCACGCAGGGATGTGACGTGTCACAGACATGTGCCGTTATTGCAAGTAATGGCGTTGGAAAACGCACGTACACATAAATTTGATGTTCAAGTATTGAAAAACTAAACTGTTAACTGAGTATGGAAGTCTTTCAAAATGAAAGAAGTATTTTTAATTCGTAATGGATAGTGTTTTTATTGTCACGTGTTATATTTGTTCTTGTGATCATGTTGACACATAAAAATAATATTGTTTTCGTGGAGAATATTTAATTGTAATTTACAAAACGTTTGTGTTTTACATTTACAGTATTACTTTAATATGTTAACATAATCACGAAATACAATTTTTTGTCACGAATAACAATATAAAATTTTTCCGATATATTTATAGGTTTTTTCATTCATTTACAGGCTACTTCCTAGTTGTTGGAGTTTTCTTCTTGTGGTGAAACAAGGAATGTTATTGGCAAATCTGCAAACATATTTAATTGAAGCCAACTTAGTGGTTTCATTTAATAATTACAGTTTACTTAATAACGAATAAAATATTTTTGCGTATGTTGCACTTAAAATATTAACACTTAAAGGTCTGTGTGAGTCGTGGACATATTTGCTCAGTCACTTAATTACGTGCCTGGCTATGAATATAAAGGACGCAATTTCGAATGTTGTTGGATTTAATTTCTTTTTATTGTGAAGGTTCCAATTTACAGCATGAAACATGTTTTATGATATAGATGTATACATATAGCAATGTTTAACAGACAAATTCTGTAACAATTATTCAATATTAATTTTAGTTTTCAAAAAGGTTACTGTACTATAAAAGTGCACTGCTAATAACGTTGTCAGAAATTTAATAATGGACATTTCCAATGTGGAAGCAAATCTGGACCAAACACTGTAGTTGGCAAGGTGGCTATGTAGTATTGCATGAGAATTTTACTATAGTGTACAATGTGTATCATCCAAATATGGCCTTGGATAAATGTATCACTAATTAAAGTGCGTGTATTTGTACATAAGCAGATAATTTAAAACAACAGAAGTAATCTGTTTCCAGTCTACATTGAAAAAAATAATTGTGCATATCGCAGGGCAGACGGCTGAAGACAATTGTAGCCGAATGCAAACTTACTACATGGGATGTGGGATTTGTTCTACATTAGTTGAGTCCACTTCTATTTATAAGAAAATTTAATTCTGTCTATAGTTACTAATACGGCAAGCAATCAATGGTATATTCTCCTCCTAGGCACTTACGGAGTCTCACTGTAGTCGCGATCCGTAGAGGAAGGATGGATGATTTGCAGTGTCGAAGTCACTTGTTCATATCCCTCAATTTTTTTTTTCTAGCCTCCAAGCATGGAGAAATTTTGTAACGCACTTTTATAATTTTATGACCCAAAATGAAAGGGGAAGGAAAGTAAATATTAGCATCTCGTACTACATAAAATACCCAGAAAGATTCATTTAAAAGTAAGATTAAGTTTTTGTTCATTTTTATTGCGCAGACAATAGAAAAGTGTGTGTGTGAGAGAGAGAGAGAGAGAGAGAGAGAGAGAGAGAGAAAAAAAAAATTTAAATTTGCGCTGATTGCAGAAGTAAATGCAAGCGTGATCAAAAAAATTGCAGATCGTTATACCTAGCCGTAGGTGTGTCCGGCTCAACATTATACGGCACCAGAAGCCAACCTTGTGCATCTTTTCGCCAACTTCATTTCGCTCCTCTGTACTTATACAGTTTATCTTGTGATGAGTGTTCGTGGTGATGCACGAAGATACCATCCCACGAGTGAGGTGGAGTGTGCATAACTCCATGAGCAAGGAGCATAGAAGGAGAAAGAGTTGGCACTTCCAAAAGTTACTTCCAACTTTTCTGAAGCCCTGCTAGAAACCTATTTCCAGCATATTACCCCGCCTCATAAACACAAAACTTAGAAAAATACACCGGAAGGCCAACGAATCGCATTCATACGCACTCAGTCTAATAATATTTGGCATTAGAACTAGTTCGTACTAGGCATTACCATCACACCTATCTTCTCTCAATCTTTATTAATGTTAGTTAACAATGTAGTGTTATAATTCATAAATAAAATATAAGTCAAAGTTAAATTTTATCAAAAATAAGTTTCTTTTTATGTCAACAGAAGTACGTGTGTGATACATGACATATTTAGGGAACAAACAAACACGTCATGCATTGGGCGTTTTATCAAAGGCTTAATTCAAAAAGTGTGACGACACCGCGATTAGACAATAGACATCGAGTTGTGTTTGATGGCAGCGTTTGCCACTGACTAATATTTATTGCCAACCACGCAGCGTGAATTCTATTTATAACCCAATTTAGAGAAATGTCTTTATAACACGCCGAATCAAAGGAAACCGTTTTTACGAAACTGTTTTGGGCTCATTAGAGTATGTTACATTGTCGGTTCTGTCTCTAGGAACTTTTTTTTCCACATTTTCACATAAAAAAATTTTTTTTCCCCCGCAACTTTTCTTCGTTAGTTACAAACTTACGCAACGCTAATAACTAATTATTTTAATTATTTACATATTGAAAACCGTAACAAATAATTGTAATGTTTGTGAAAGGAAATAAGACAGACAGGGCGATCCCTAGTAAACAATATTAAACGCCTTAAGGTCAAATGCGGCCATTAGAAAATATTATGACTGTGATAGAAAATACGCCATATTATATTTTTGTAATTTTTACTTAGAAATTGTTTGTATTTTCACAAATGCTTGTAACAGTACAAACATTTCTCTTGTAAAACTACCCGTTTGTGACACTACAAGGGCCTTGTTTGTAGTAGAACTCAAGAAATGTTTGCATTTTACTAACCCATATCCACTAGCTTCAGCAAAATGGCGGACACTCAGCCGACAACGTAAAGCCGTAGATAGCTTTTTCTGTAAAAACTATGGGTGATGTAAGGCGTAGTTGCATGCACAAAGAAATGTATTGCGAGTTTGAATAACGTAAAACGCTTAAAGAACTCAAATAATTATAATACAACGACAATGTCAATCAAACGTGACCGTATTACTCATTAACTGTTAATGATTCCTAACATGAAATGCAGTGTCGGTAAATATATTGTTCTTAATCAAAGCACTTCCTTAACATTTTGTATATACTTGGAGTGTATTAATATAAAATAAGTATTAAGTACGTAGGTTAAGTTATTCACGTGCTTAGGGATGCTGACTAATAATATAATAGGTGTGGGTTCCAGTCCCCGTGCGGGCAACGTGTAATGTTTATTTTTTTCATTAATTGTCTTTTGAAATTTTTTTTTTTTTTTTAAGATATTCTCTTTCATTAACTCACCATATTTATTTTCTAGGAGAAAAAAAAACTTTATGAACGCTTTTCAATACTGTAAGTTGTAATACAAGGCTACCACTTGTAATATTACAAATACATGATTTGCAGATTTTACAAGAAAACTGTTTGTAGTTTTACGAAGGAATTTCTTCGCATCTGGGTTTCCAAGGAATTTTCTTGTAAAAGTAAAAAAACATTATTTAGAGTGTAGCATAAGCAAGCTTCGCGTGTGCTCTGTTTCCTCGCAGTATTAAATTCTGATAATAGGGTTCTAAAACAGCAATATGTTCAGAAAAGATACAACATCATAGTAACTATAGTTAAAACATTGTTTTGTAGAAGAATACGTATCATGAACAGAGATTTTCATTGACTTTGACACTTCTGAATGACCACATTTATGTTTTAATAATCATGTTTACGAATGGGCGACAAAATATCGACTTAAATTTATGTTCTGAAAAAAGTTTACACTTAAATCTTTCATAGTTTTTTTAAAAATTGAAATAGATACAACTGTTTGAGATGAGACCAATATGCCAATTATGCGTTTCTAAGGCTACCTGCTGGAGGCGGTGAAAATTCTCGCACATGTATATGGTTAGAATTTATCGTCGGATGTAACTATCACTTGCGTAAAAGTTACAATAAAATTATATATTATTTAATTTGTTACTTCTTCAAGTAGATGAACTACGTATAAGCAAGCTACGGCTTCGAATAAGTGAGCATGGATTGTCAAATTCCATAATTATTTGTAAGTGGCCTGACGAGAAAGTTAATTGAAAAGCCCTAATATAGTCCATTCGCGATTTCTTCCAACTTTTCTAAAGCCCTGCTTTAATTTTAGAGTATTCCTCTGCCTCGTGTTAAAATTTAACCAAGTCTAGAAAATTACACCAAACGTACAGCGCACAGCATTTGTGCGCACTCAGTTTAATAGCATTTTGCATGAGAACTATTTCTCACTAGGTAGGTACTAGCTAACTTATTTTGTCTCTGTTTTAATTCATATTGATCATAGATAGAACGTTATGGCTCATAGTTAAATTTAATTGGAAGTTCAATTTGACCAGAAATAACATACTTAAATGTTAACAAAAGTATAAAACGGCTGGGGTAGATTATGGGTCATATTTATAGTCAGATCTTAGTCCCGGGATGATCCACTTCCTCGGAGTTGATCTGAGGTTAGTCCGGACTAAGGGTGGGCTAGCTATATCGTATTCATAATCCCCGACTAGGAGTTACTAACTTTAGCCAATAAAACATTGAAATACAATGTTGCCATGTGTTCTGCGCATGCGCATGACGTATTATCTTTTCAAATAAAAGCTTTACTACGAAAGAAAAGTCACATTTGATACAACATACACATTAAAAGTAGCTTAAATCATTTCAAACAGAGATTGTACCTTTACATAATGACCTTATTTCCCATAAATTGCAACTAACTCAATGTTAAATCTCTGATTTAATGGCCAGAAATATTTTAGTTTGTTAAATTAGAGCTAATTATGACTGTGAAGGGCAATCTACCATAATCTTTAAATTTAATGAATATTTTCACTCTGGTGAGAAACACAATAGTATGCCCTAAGGCGATATTAACAATAAAACAAAGATATATAAGTTATGATGAAAAACAATTCGTAAGTATATTTGATGTTGAGAATAGCATACTTAACATATACACTATAACACAGTTACAAACATCTTACTCGCTAGTGGTAGTTTTCATGAATATTATACATATAAAAACATAATAAAATCTACAGATATCGGAAATGGAAAATAAAGGGGTAGAGTACTTCTCTAAAAATAGCTTACAAACTAGAAATAAAATGCCATACTTGTGACAGAACTTGTGAAATTCTGGATACGAAAAAGGTAAGTTCACCATACACAAACGATCTCGTCACACAATGTGATCGAGAAGGTGTTACTTGTAATACCAATATCTGATAATATCACTAGAATAGCCCTTTTGTAACTGGGAATGCCATGAGGCCAATTATTGAATATATATATATATATATAAAACTATAGGCCTAAGTTACAAGCACAGTAAATAACAAGAATGTAAGTCCTCTCAATAGGGAGAAAAAGCAAGTAAACCGAATTGTCCATTAGGAGTAGATACACATGACATCAAAATAAATAAATCCTCACTTGAAAAGTACTATATACTGAGTTGCTACTGCTCTCAAGGCAGGAATAGAATGTCAAAATCTCAACAGTAATACTGTGCATAATTGTTGAAGTATTTACAAGCAAATAAATATAACAGTTACTGTAACTAGTAAACTGGTATTAACTAAAGACCCGCAGGTGTAAGTAATAAGTACTTGTAAACACACACAGTGCCAGGAAGCATGGTAGCTGAATTCTCAAATATATATATATATATATATATATATATATATATATATATATATATATATATATATATATATATATATATATATATATATAAGTAAGTAGAGACCCTTGGTCACTAACATAAGACTTGATATCAGCCCTAAGGAAAGGATAATACTCGACTCCTCTGCATTAGTAAAGGGTTAAAGTAATAAAATAATTTCAACCAGGAGGGATTACCTCAGTCCTTGCCATAAAATATGTCACAATGAAATACTTGGAAAAGTGTAAAAGCAGTTTGAACTGCAATAACTCAAATATATACATAGTTATAGTAATTCATATTGTGCAAAATATACATGTGGCTGAAGTTTTGCAACAGTGAAAAACTGTCAGCCTAAGCTCAATTACAGTTATATTACCAATAATGCCAGGAAGCAGAACACCTTAACAACAGCAAAGTGACCTGAATTATAACTGATGACCTGCTGGTCAATATATGATTTATACAAAATTCAAATATACTCACATAACGTACACACTCACTAAAAGGCCGGGTTAGGCGGTGTGAATGTAATAAAAATACTCTTAAATAAACACAAGCACAACTGGGGACAACATAGCCTGACTGAGATATGGGAATGTGTAAAATTAGTCTAAATCGAATCACTGTATATCAGGCAATATTTCTTAATTAGCAGACGATGTTGTGGAGGCCCTGTAGGCATTATTGGAAATCCACCTGAAATTAATTGAGGAAAAAAAAAACAGTACACACTAAGAAGAATGGGAATGCCACATTAAAATAAAACAAAATATAAATGATTAGCACTGTCGTTGCATAAAAACACATAGGCAAGTTAAGTGAACCTGCAAGAAGGTTTGCTAAATGAACTTATAAATTAAATCTTAAGTGCAGACCTTTAGGTCTAAGTTGTAATTACGTGAAAGCATAGTCAAAAAGAATGCTGTCTAAGACAGCTGTGAATTCATGTACGAGGGAATGAAAAGCTAATTATTTGCAGAAACAGTAACGTATGAACTTAAGTGAAAACAATTCTAAAACCCAGGTAATATCTGAAAGATGTAAACAATTAGTGCGTACGGCAGGGGAATGCTGGTCTCTTGGAGAGTGTCAGGCTCCGCCATGACATCACAACACCAGCACGTGTGCGATAAATCACCGGCGGTGGGAGCCCAGTTGTGGAGAAAAACAAAACACTAGCAATGCCATGATGGCGGTGTGGTCGAAGTGGGCGGGGAAAGTGCTCCATTTCCTCATTGCGGGATGGCCTTGGACGGCCGTCTCCATGGCAACTCTAGGCGCCTGCGCAAAGCGGTTCTGCCCATGCACAGTGTAGCCAACCTCGGTGGACGACGTGACGGTCATGCATCGGCACGGCGTGACGGCAAGAGACGGGTAGTGCCGTTGTCGACCCTGTACCCCTTCTACAGATTGGAGTCATTATTTGATTTTAAAATAATTAGGTTGACTGCAACTATTTTGGAAATGTAGAACACTTATCATCCCTATTATCATATTATATTAATTAACCACCCTGTGTGTGCATCAATAGAGAAGCAAACTATCATGTGACATGGAATGATAATAATAATAAATATTAAATTAAATAAATAATTAAAAATAAAGTAACTGTTTGCAATGAAATATAAAATAATGGCTGTGCACATGACGATATAGACTATACAAATATGGGGAAGCTAAGAAAATGAGAAGGGTTCACATTAATGGGTAACATGGGATAACAGCTCTCCTCTCACACTTTACCACATGAATACAATACGGAACAAGGAAAACTGGACTCATGGGTTGCCCTCATCGATGTCAGAAATGGCCAGTGCACTCGTGTAACACTGCCAAAGAGACATTACACTTTCGCAAGTACGAACCCCACAGTAAAAATGTTCACACGCCCCCCGCTGCCTGAAGCTCCTTCAAGGCCAGCAGGGCAAAAAAAGGGGGGGAAATTGCTTGGTGTGATCCTCCTCCCTTCCATAGGCCCGGAACTCCACGTCTCACACGAAACAAAGGATGTTTCAAAGGGATGACCCTGGGGTAATTATCCCTTGTACTGGGCTAAAACAGTTAGTCGCAGCAATCCATTTCCTTTCAGGGTTCATTCCATCCTTGTTCATGTCGTACTCGAGGGTAGCGTGTCATTGAGTTGAACTGTGGGGCTGGGAATTAGTTGAACTTATATATTACGCACTCCTGAACATAATCATATTATACCAATATAATATTTAATTTCACATCACTATGTATACCTTTCGTTTGATTTTTTTTTTTTAATTTGCAGTGGAAAAAATATTCTATCGGCAAAATGGATTATTTCGATAACCTGACACTGCATTAAAAACCGTGTATAATTATTGAACACTGATAATTGACTCTTGCAAAGAAATTAAAATTGAACTGTATTAACTTTCCATGTGGAAATTAAATTACGACCGAGCACACAGAGGTATAATTGCGTAAGTTAAGGCCCCTGGAAAAATTTTGATTAATCTTATATATAAATTAATCTACAAAGAATATTGGTAATTTGTAAATTCGATGACTTAAAAGGGAAGTTACTTAGAACTTAATATGGAAATGTAAATTATTATAACTTGATAAATTAATTTAAGCATGGGCGGGTGGGGAATTATCCATAATAGGAGGTGGACGGTGCAGCGCGAGCTTGTTTTCGTGTGCCAATTTATGGCACAGCTCCATTAATACACATAATAATACACTAGTGAGGTTGCCATATGTGCTGGATTTGGGGTGTAGTGTTGATGTGTAACTAGGGCACACGCACTCAAGGTGCCCGTTTGGAAAGCACACATGATGGTAACACGTTGTTTACAGTCGCGGCTGCCGCCGCCTGGCTGGTAGGGTCGTGGCGAGGAGGGAGGGAGGTGAAGAATGTTATGGCTTTGCTGAATAACTGGGTCGCAATCCAGCCGGTCGCCGATGGGCTCGTGCTGGTTGCGCTTTACGCAATCCACTGAGTTGAATATTTGGCAGTGTTAAGCTGGCCAAAACGTGAAAACCTAACCGATGCTAGGAACAGTATACTTTAAATTTTCATCTACATGACCCGCCATGTTTTAAGCTTGAATATACACGACAATGTATGTTTCTTAACACGTTTAGCTGCAGCAATTCTAATACAAACAAACATTTCGTCTGTTAAACTTTAAAATTTATTCGATATGCTACGACAGTAGTAGGATTATGGCGACTCTGGCCTGGCGCAAGTGGATCGGGGTTCGGATATGGATTCGGGGGAGCCACCATGTTGTGATATCACCTGACCACCATCTTGGATGTCATTGATCTTTCACCTCCGACCCATGTAACCTTTGAAATTTGACCTTGAAAATGCAAAAACCACAAAAAATTAAGAAATTCACGAAAATTAAAAAAAGAAACGTTTAAAACATCTAACAAAAAAATAATTTAAATACTGTTTAGAATTATTTTGTTAAAATTTTATCTAAAAAATTTCTTAACTAAAAAGTATTTAATTCCGGTGACCATTTTCCCTTTTCTCACTAAAAATTAACCTCAATAAAATTTTTTATTAGAAAATTTGTTTAACAAATTTCTCTACTAAAAAGACTTTAACCTCGGTCGCCATTTTTACCTTCTTTCCATCTAAATCTACTTTTTCCCCTTAAAATTTCACTTAAAAAAACTGTTTAATTAAAAACAATTTTAAAACATTTAATTTAAAAATTTACTTTTCGGAGGTCTCTCCGCACCCTGCCAATTACTCACCTCTGTTAGAATCCAGCAGACGACTGACTCCCTCGCCTCCACTCCCCTCACATATACTCATTCCGCAATCTTGATTTTTCATTTGTCATTTGTGTACATGCTACTGGTGGCAACTATCTTTGTTTATATGTAACTGGAGGCCGCCATTATTGTTTTGCGTTCGTCATTTGTTTACATGCTACTGGGTGCAGCCATATTTGTTTATATGTTGCTGGAGGCCGCCGTATGTGTTTTTCGTTTGTCATTTGTTCATACATTAGTGGAGACCACCGTCTTGGTAGGCGACCGCCGCCTTGGTAGGTGACGGCCATTGCAATTTTCCATCCTATGTTTAAAAAATACTTTTTTTTCTCGAATAAGTGGTATAACTACATGCACGATGCACGACTGACTACATGCTTAATTTATAACATATTTTAAATACATATTGTTGTTATTAAAAACTTAAAGACCATCAGGAGAATACGACACAAAAATTAAGAAAAAATAATAATTTTATAATAATAATTTATTATTATTTGTAAATACATTTTCAGAAGGAAGCACTTCATCACATCATCTGATATAACCCCGATCCTTAAGTGCTGTTATGATCGAACCACCTCTTTCATGTTCGAGTAATCCCCAAGTTGTGGCCTATCAAGCAAATATTTTAGTCTGTCTACTAATTTGTTGGGACCTTCGGTAAACATATCGTCAGTATACTCGATGTATTCTGCATTCTTCACATCACTTGTCGAAGGAAACTCGTAGGGGAAATGTGCAGGACCGTCGAGGGAATAAACATCGTCTTCAACACTATCAGTGTCATCATAGTCATCATCAATGCTATATTTATGATTGGTTACACTTCCTGCTGCATACTTAATATCTAGTTTACTTTTCTATGTAGCAGGAGTTGTAAGTTCATAAGTATTTAAGGCTAATGACCGTTTATTTTTAACTTTTCCGACTTAACACGAACATCTTGCAAGTGTACCTCCCGCACAAGCCAACTATATTGCACTCATTCCGTCTTTAGCATTAACTGTGAAGTCATAATCGCCTGCAGAAACGGTACCCATCGATGTAGCAGGATGTATTGATGACATCACTTTCTGGTTACCAGTAGACGAACCCTCTCGACAGTCAGTGATGAACTGATCGAACCCACGTCTGTACTTTCCCCTATGTAGTAGACAGTTCTTAACGATCATCAAAAATCCATATTTTACTTTCCAGCACAAGGCACACATATCTTTGAAATCTAATAGAGCCATGTCCGTATTAACATGATCATCGTAAACGTGACGTAAACTCGTATCGTCCATGCGAAACAGCACCAACATGTTTGTGTTTTAGTGAAGCATCTGTTTGGGTATGCGAGAATAAGTCTGACCGAGGTACACACAGTCCACTTTCACGTGTCGACCCATGCTGAAGTATTCTTAAATACAAGTTTGTTTCTCGCAGGCAATGCCATTGAAGACAAATATCGGGTATCGCAATGCTTCGCTCGGAGGTACGATGGCTTCATTATCACTGCATGGGAAATTACCCGTGTCATCCATGGCCTGCGGTACTCGTACCAATCGCACGCTTTGCCGCAACCCGATGGCCCCGCGATGATGCACCTTACTGTATTCGGATATAGGCTTCCATGTGGGAGATAGCTTCATCCTCAGCATGAATGCGTGTGGGTAAAGTAACAGCTTGCATGACAATACATATGTTACCACTACTATATTGCAATGAGTGGGGTGCTAATAATGGTTGCAGTGCTGATTGCAATGCTAATTTTGGTGCTGATTGCTGTTCTAATTGCTGTGCTGATAATAGTTGCAGAGAACCAGAGCTACAAATTCTAGAATGTATCTTCAAAATATCATTGCATGTAAAATGTATCTGGCAGAAGTCGCACTTAAATTAAATTCTTGAAGTTTTCATCCTGCAGGTCGTTTTTTCATGTGCAGAGCTGTAAATGCTTTACCGCAGAAGCGACAAAGCAGATGCACCACTGACATTTGTACATCCGTACTGTTCCATGTCTGGAATGATACTGAAACGAAAATGTATAAAAGTATCATATTTATTCCTTTCTCGCCTTCCCATGCCAAGGTACATTTTGAACATGGGCGAAATCTATTGCAGAATCGTCACTGGCAACAACCAGTTGACGATGATTCAGGTCACAGCCCCATGGTCGTCGAGGTGAAACGGCAGAGCTTCGAATTCACAATTCATTTTCCTGGGAAGGAAGAACTCTAAGAAAACCCAGGACATCACACATATTTTGAAGAGAGCGAAAAACATAAGTTCACGACCTTGAAATTCTAACATCCGGTAGAGCCACTGTTCTAAAAATAGGCTCAGCAAACTACAACCTGTCATAATAGCTGCTAAAGCTCCACGTCGCCCATATGTAATACTAGTATGGGCGACGAAACATGGCGCCCAATTTGAGGTTATGTACCACATGACAACTTCAAATATTAATAACTACTAAACTACGTGACCGATATAAATCATTCCAATTATAATACAACATATACTAAATGCAGAACACAATTATACCAAACATACTGAGTATATAAAAAATGTATTATTACGACCTGAATACTTAACTTATATATATATATTTGTATATATATATATGTATATATATTTATATTTATATATACAGTTCGAACTGTATACAAAACATAATTACATAAATAACTTGTATTATGTCAAACTGACTACTGTTTATGTCAATGAATCACAATATTACATGTGTCACTGGACGTCCAGAATTTAATTACTACATGTGTAACACTTTCGTTCTCTTTGGTGCAAGCAGCAGGTTCATTTTCGAAATGTTATTTTTTTTAATGACATTATATGAAATTAAATATTTTCCTTTCATAATAATACGAAGTAATATTAAAGAATAAGTGGGCGCCATGTAAAAAAAATTGAATGTAATAGCATAATAAAAAAATTTATTCGAAAATAAAAAAATTTAAAACAAAAAAAACCAAATACCATTATTTACTATTAATACCATTTATTACGGATGAAAGTAAAATTCTACATGACCAAGAATATGCATATCGTCAGTGGTACCAACTAATTTACGATACAACCAAATTTGGTCACCAAGTTCCATCTTCATCTTACTACGCGAAAATATGGATGCATATGTAGCGATTCATATGTTTTACGTTTTAAATGTTTGATACGTATTTCGTTAACTTATTATGTTATAATTCATATCATGTTTTATATTTTTCATGTTTTAAAATACTTTTATGTGTTTATATTGCATTTTATAGTCGCTTTTCATAAAATGTCTTGTTGGCTACGCTGGATGTGCCACATTGCCAGTATACTTTTATCGTATTGTAAAGTTCGTTATATTTATATATTTCAAACGTTTCGTAGTTGTTATTTTAAAGTTATTATTTGTCTTTATGCTTATAATTGACGTATTTCTTAATATCTTCAAGTATTTTCTATTTTATTTTAAAGTTTCGTCTTACAGTAGTTCGTTATTGCGGTTTCCTATATAAACAAATTTGGACTTGTCTGTTATTCACTTAGCTTCGCGCCATTAGAGGAGGCGCATCACTTGTAGCTTGTGAGCTGTTTTCTTATTGGTAGATTTTGGGGCTGGAATATTTTGAATTTAAACATTCTGAAGCTCAACTGTTTCTGTGCTGTTTTGATTACTAAAATGTGACCTTATAGTAATCCTCGTATTATTTATCCTTTTTAAATTATATTGTATCATTTTCCTTTTTACAGTCATTACCATATTTTTAATTTTTAGTGTTATTTAATACGATATATTTATTCATAATTACTATCCGCCTCATGATTTTATTATATATTTACTTATTTCAACTTGTAATAACAAGGCATTCGTTTATTAAGTCTTTACAATATAATTCTGATTTTAATCATACATGCATATACATATGGTTATACAGAGATTCACAAACACATTTGCAAAATTATATATGCATATATACCAGCTGCAAACCTCTGCAACAAGAAGGCCTTCTGTGGCACACCCATATTGGTGAAATACAGTGGTTTATCAGTGATGAATGGACGTTCATTGATAGACATGGGAAGAATTTTTTTAACTTCTCATTTGTCATAATAAATTATATAATATTTATTTTAGTATTTTTTCAAGTTATCTCAAATTTGTTGAATTATTAATTTTAGTTAAAATATTGTAACTTGACATTTCTTTATTATTAATAACCTAAATCTAATATGTAATTGTACATGTTTTCCTTATTGAATTTGTGAAATACAAGTCTTTGTTGTGGCATAATCGGTTTAGTGGTTCATGAGCATTATTTATTCTCGAACGCCGTGCACTGTTGACCATACTAGTATTACATACGCGCCATGCGGAGCTAAGGGGTTCTGCAGTTCTATTTAGAGCTTGTCCAAGGTCGCGCGCGCCATACGCATTCATGCTGAGGATGAAACTATCTCCCACGAATCGCAACATGGAAGCCTATTTCCGAATACAGTGAGGTGAATCATGGCGGGATCATCGGGCTGTGGCAAGACATGCGTCCTACTGAGCCTGCTGGAAGAAGAGACTGGTCTTCGGTTCGAGAACGTGTACCTGTACTCCAGATCGCTCCAGCAACCGAAATACCGACGATTGGCCCGTGTACTACAGGCCGTAGAAGGTATGGGTTATTTCCCATGCAGTGATAATGAAGCCATCGTACCTCCGAGCGAAGCACTGCGAAACTCGATATTTGTCTTCAATGGCATTGCCTGCGAGAAACAAACTTGTATTCAAGAATACTTCAGCATGGGTCGACACGCGTATGTGGACTGTGTGCGTACCTCGGCCAGACCTATTCGCGAATACCCAAACAACTGCTTCGCGACAACGCAAACATGTTGGTGCTGTTTCGCATGGACGATACGAATTTAAGTCACGTTTACGATGATCAAGTTAATACGGACATGGCTCTAGTCAATTTCAAAGATATGTGTGCCTTGTGCTGGAAAGTAAAATATGGATTTCTGATGATCGTTAAGAACTGTCTGCTACATAGGGGAAAGTACAGACGTGGGTTCGATCAGTTCATCACTGACTGTCGAGAGGGTTCGTCTACTGGTAACCAGAAAGTGATGTCATCAATACATCCTGCTACATCGATGGGTACCGTTTCTGCAGGCGATTATGACGTCACAGTTAATGCTAAAGACGGAATGAGTGCCGTACAGTCGGTTTGTGCGGAAGGTACACTTGCAAGATGTTCGTGTTAAGTCAGAAAAGTTAAAAATAAACTGTCATTAGCCTTAAATACTTATGAACATACAACTCCTGCTACACAGAAAAGTAAACTAGATATTGAGTATGCAGCAGGAAGTGTAGCCAATCATAAATATAGCATTGATGATGACTATGACGACAGTGATAGTGATGAAGACGATGTTTATTACCTCGACGGTCCTGCACATTTCCCCTACGAGTTTCCTTCGACAAGTGATGTAAATAAGGCAGAAGACACCGATTATAATGACAATATGTTTACCGAAGATCCCAACAAACTGTAGACAGACTTAAATATTTGCTTGATGGGCAACAATGTGGGGATTATTCGACCATGAAAGAGGTGGTTTCTTTCATAAAAGCACTTAAGGATCGGAGTTATATCAGATGATGTGATGAAGTGCTTCCTTCTGAAAATGTATTTACAAATAATAATAAATTATTATAATAATATTATTTGTTTTTCTTAATTTTTGTGTCGTATTCTCCTGATGGTCTTTAAGTTTTTTATAACAACAATATGTATTTAAAATATGTTATAAATTAAGCATGTAGTCAGTCGTGCATCGTGCATGTAGTTATACCATTTATTCGAGAAAAAAAAGTATTTTTTAAACATAGGATGGAAAATTGCAATGGTCGTCACCTACCAAGGCGGCGGTCGCCTACCAAGACGGTGGTCTCCACTAATGTATGAACAAATGACGAACGAAAACAAATATGGCGGCCTTCAGTAACATAAACAAATATGGCTGCACCCAGTAGCATTAAACAATTGACAAATGAAAAAAAAATCAAGATTGCGGAATGAGTATATGTGAGGGAAGTGTAGGCAAGGGAGTCGAGCATCTACTGGATTCGAACAGAGGCAAGTAATTGGTGGTGTGGGGGTAGACCTGCGGAAATATAAATTTTTTAATTAAAATTTTTTAAATGATTTTTTAATACAGCAATTTGTAAGGGAAATTTTAATGGGGAAAAAGGGAAAATGGGCCACGAGGTTAACGACTTTTTAATAAAGAAATTTTTAAACTAGCTTTTTAAATAAAAATTTCTTGAAGGGGGCACCATGGAGGGGCGCTTTTATAGCTGGCCGATCTGGGGCATGTTTACAAAACAACTGTGCTCGGCCTCCAGGTATACCCCGCACGACCTTAGGCGGTGTAACGATGCCAGGTTATCGCTACAACACGATCAAATTTTTTCTTCAACACACCTTCGATTTTTATTGAATTCTATTCACTGAATGCTACATGACTTCGTACGAACGTTATAATCGTGGCCATTTTCTATTTCAATTTCTTGAAAGTTTCGTTTTCCTTCAAGATATTGGATTAAGAACCTGATATATTTGCTTGAATTCAAAATTTCAATCGGTTATCTCAGCTTTTCTGTTAGTATTAATGGACGTAATCTCATAATAATACAGTTGTGTGAACACATTTAAAGTTGAGACAAAATAAGGACGCATAATTTTGAAAAAATAAAATGTATAATAAAATAAAAGAATTACCTTGGTTCAACCAATTACTTTCGTGTCGCGCTTGAGTCTTCGGTACTTCCACAAATTTCCTTTTTGTTATTTTTAAAACTTGTTTCATTAAAAATGTTTTGATAAAGTTTCGTGTGGAGACCTGAAAGATAACAGAATGTAGTTCATTGAAAGGCAATTAAAGTGATTTTTTTGTTCAATAAATTGTATTCAATAAATATTCGATCGTGTGAAATGGCCTTTAGTATCGAGGTTCAGCTCCGTCGACGAAGACGTCAAGCTCAAGGATCTCAACGCAGAGAGATTGTTTGCGGTGCTGGAGGCGGTGAAGGTGGATTTTACGCTGGGGGAGGGGGAGGTTGGAATGGCGGGTGGTGTGGGGAGGGGGGTATGGTCGCGGGTTTTTCCCGCCAAGGGGACGTTGCACCTGGGCCCACACGAGTGCGGTTGGCCCGCGCAGACGTTAACAGGAAGTCGGTTTGAGGGGCCCGGCTGCGTCATCCCCGGGGACTGCACTTGGGGCCAGCCTTGTGTTCTTCGTTGGGGGCTTGGAGGGAGGGGGCAGATCACAAAAATTGCTCGCCCCCCTCTCCATCCAGCTTCGCGCACCGCTGCACACATAGCAATGATGACGGAGACTTGCAACTTACTTTCGTGCTGTCATTCCTGTTATAAATAAGCGCTTAGAGAAGAATTTGCTTGCCAACATAACGTAAGACTACAGCAGAATATGTTTACCAACATATCAGATGAAGATACGTTGGAGTAATTTTGCAAATTGAAACAGTTATTAATGAGCTTACTTGTGCAGTTGGCGTCATAAAGTTATCACTTTGGCATCGCGAGTTTCTGAGCTCTAATCGCGAGTAGACCACAGACTGGAAACAAGCACAGAAGAGATTCTAACACTAAATTGTTTTGGAAACATGCTGTGGTTACAAGTTTTTTTTGTCACAAAGCAGGTAAGATGAAAACAGGGAATCCTGAGTGAAAAATAATAACACTAAAATATTCTATCTTAATGTGAAACTTACTTATAATTTGGCATAATTTATAAACTAAGCCAATTATTAAACTACCTGTTTTTAGATTACCTTCACGCGTTACGACTCGACACAACTGTAACTTGTATTTGCGAAACTGAAGTAAAAAACTTGTGCTACTCAGATACAATCATCGAGAGCACATCAAATGACTCATCACCTCCAAGCACAAGATAGTGCAGCTGTCATGCTGAGTTTTTGCCGTGTAACTTCCAGCGGTATTACATAATATTACAGATAGAAATTTTGTGACGTAATTCAGTTATTGCGTAGAGAATTTTCTCCTTTATTCGTTCACAAGTACAAATTCTCAGCCGTGGCGGTGTGAAAATATATCTTAATTTTAGCTTCCTTTGGAAATAAAGCTGACAGCATCATTTATCTCCTCTCTCTATCTGTACGTATGTTTGGGTTCATATTCTCGTATCCCATAACAACTTCTCGTTATCTGAAGTGTATTTATGATTGATTTTAACTCTTTCGTTAGTTTCTGCTATCATGCTGGTTTTGTTTTAAATTAATACTTTAAGTATTCTAATGCTGATATTTTGCAAAATAATTATCTGAACCATGAACATTTTATAAACATTTAGCTGTCGTTATTGAATTATTTGCAGGCCAGATTTTCACAGTAGCATTTTTTTAATGGGGCGAATTAAACAGGTCAGCAAATAACATTATCCAATTCTCTCATTAGCTAGTAATACGATACCAATTTTGATTAAAAATAGGTGAAATAGTTCTTTACATAGCGCTTATTTCCAAATAAATTTATAGCGCCACAATTTTGAACATATATCTCTAACATACTAGCGTCCCATAAATTTAAGTGGGCTACAATAGAACTATATATAATCTGCATAGTTTGGTGGAAATCGATCAAGTAGTTTCTCAGATATAATATACACTCTAAATTCGAATCAGTGGGAAACCAATCATTCGCTGTGAAATTCAACCACTCTAACCAGTGAAAATGGCCCCACTTAGAATCGGTGGAAAACCACTAACTGTTTCTGTGGAAACATTTCACTGATTGAATAAGTGACGGTCGACTGCGGTGGCGAATTGCACATTTCTTTTATTGAATGTAGACAAATATTTGTGTGGAATAAACATATTTACGATAGTTTACTATTTATATTGTGCAAATTACCGTAATTTAAAAAAAAATTAAAAAAAGGCCCGAAGTTGACCGGGATTAAAGTCGCGCATCCATCATAACTAAGCCCTTGCCTTGCCATATGCGCTACCACGCCAAATAGCAATTGCAGGACGAAAATTAATGTCTCATATTTATGCTGCGTAATTGTGTAATTTAAAGTTGTATATTCATATTTTCCATTGTTTGGTTTAGTTGATACCGTTGCGACTGTTAAAACGAATAGTATATATGAGTGCACTCTCTTCGCCGCATTAAATGAGGTTTAAACTTAAAAAAAAAAGCGCTCTGCCAATTACATGGAATCGAAATGAAATACGTAAAAAACGTAATGAAAGTCTGTGGGTTCATACTTCCTCTTATAATGGCGTTTTGAAAAAGAAACACATTTCAGAAAGTATTTTGTATTAGTTTTATTAGTTTAATCGTTGTCCCTTCACTTGATACACGTTGTCTAACGACCATTTTTAAACGATGTTCGGCGACCATTATTATACGCAATTTCACTGATACACCAGTCAAAAATAATTATAGACGGAGCAAGTTGCTCAGATGTTTCACTGGTCCATCAGTCAAAAATAAACCACTGAGAAAAAGTGGAAAAAATGACTGACATATCAGTGGAAAAAGTCACTGGATCAATCAGTGAAGGAAATATGGCATTTTTTTCACTTGTCCATCAGTTAAATTCACTGAAGGGACAGTTGTATCAGTATTCATTCTGGTACGTCTGACTGATTGAAATAGTGAAATTCTGACTATATTTCCATGTTGATTAGATTTTTTCAAAAATACAGACCATGAAACCATTAATTACTATTTTGAGTGAAGTTATTTACTTACAGCATATCGAATTTCATGCAAATATGTCTTGCACATCTTTAAATACGAAGTAGCATATAAAAACTGATTGGCCGCCATTTTCGAAGTAAAAACTCGAAAAGTTTGAAAATTAAACGAGTTGGGAAAATTAGGACATATATTACATTTTCCAGTATGAGGTACAATATCGTAGGAACCACCAAAAGTATTTATATCATATTTTTTATAGTTGTAGTGCTTTATGAAATTTTGATGCCGTCTTACTGAGCAAAACGCAACAAAAAAAGTCCTCTTGTTGCTGGTACCTACGACCCACAGTTTTCGTTCATAAAATTATTTTATGTTTATGGGTATGCCATACCAACTTACTTTTCATTAGTCGATTCATATAAGGGTTTGTATTATAAATTGAACGCAAATGCAATGTAAAATATTTTTTTTTTATAAAAAATGGTTAACAAATAAAAGTGCTCTATCGGGGCTAAAATATCATTCCTAAAAATGTTAAATTATTTTTTTAATGCAACAGCTGCTGATTTTTTAATAGTTATAAATATATGTATATAGATATATCAATTTTAAAGATAGTTACACTCTTTCATTGTTTTTAGAATGCAAGAACAAAAACCTTAACTAGGCGGATGAGCCACATCAATAACTCGATGAAGGTTTCCATTAATAAAATTAGCGAAAAGAGCGATGTCTTCAATAATCTGTTCTTGCGGTGTCTCCCCCCTTTTCTTTTGTCATAACCGGTGCGTCCTTCTGTAGGTAAACACGTTTATTTCATTCGCAGTTATATATTTCGTAACTGGTAAGTGAAACGTTCTAAAACTAACTTGCCCTCCTACGTAGCACGGGTGCTCTAGTGATGCGGTTTGTGGAGGAAGGTGGAGGAAGAAAGATTATTTTTTACCTTGTTCAGTGCATGCCCTGACTTGAATACTAAAGCCATACATCCTTCCTGCGCCTTTTAATCCCACGAATTAATTAGCTTGTCTTTGTTAACCCGCATGAATACCGGACCGCAGTTTACGGCGTCATTTACGCCTTTAACAACTCCCCCCCCCCTTCCCCCACACCCGAAACTGGTTTTCTACGGGAGGTGACCGTGGCCTAAATAGCGGCTAGAACATCCCGACCCCATTACAGTCTCGTCGCACGCCACCTGCGTTCTAAATGCCTGCTTTCTTGGGCGCACGAGGCGCTATTAGACCCCTGCAGCTAGTGATGTGTCGATCCAGTTCATTCCTAAGAGCTAGCTCACTCGCTCTCGCTCCTGGTGGAGAGTCGTTCATAAGAGTCGTTCGAACGAGTCATCTCGTTCGCGAGACAGTCGGGTTTCGAAGAGCCGAGAGTATATGTGTGAAGAGCGGCTTGCATCACTGCGCTGATGCAAAGACATGCGATCGCATATCACGTGGGATTTTCTACACAGTTTAAGATATTGTGATTATTTTCATAACATTTTTTTTAAATTCATTCAAAACGTTAAATATAGCATAATCATTATGTATATTAATTTTAACATTATTATTGGAGTGAAAAAAGTAGGTGAATTGAAATTTGTAGAAAATTGGAGAGCGCGCAGTGAACGATATTAACGCAATCTTCCCAAACTATTTTAATGCCGCAATATTAGAAAAATAATTAATGAAACTATTTTGAAAACCTCGCACTTATTATGCCTGAGTGCTTTTGTCCACACTTAGAAATACATGGTCACATTCATTCATGTTATTCCTATCTACGGTTCTCGTGAAAATAGGAGATGGGCCCTTCGAACGCGATTGTTAAAAAGCTACACTGGCAGTTTTGTTATCTCTCTCGAGCAGACGAGCTGTCGCCTTTTGGGCTGACTGAGCGGAGGAGCGACTCGCTGAGCCGTAGCTATCACCATTCATGAATGATTCGACTCTCTACAGCGACTCGTTCGTTTCGAACGACCCATCACTACCTACAGCACGGGCTTGGGTCTCCTAACCTGACTATGGATAAAGGCTGTTCACGATTAAGTGAGCACTTCTGAATTCAACCTCAGAAAAAAGTTACTGCTCTTAGCTGCAAATATTTTAGCGCCCTCAGTGACATGCGCCCAGTAAAGTTGGTAACGACGGATGGGAAGTAAATCTGTATCTTAACGCCGAATAAAAAATGTCAGGTAACCATTTCTGATCATTTAAATAGTTTGACTTTTTTTTTTATGCACGGAAGTGTAAAAATGAGCAGATTTGTAAAATATTTACTTTTCTAATAATTTCACAGTAGTGTCACTTGACCGACGCATTAACAAAGTGATCAGGCCCATTACATTGTTAATCGTACATAAGGTGGAAGAATACACAACGTACATACAAGTAGATCTTAAGCCGGTCTTTCAAAAGTGCGCATTTTACCGTGAATAGCCTATACAAAGAAAGGTTAAATAAAGGTAGCATTGCGACTAGTCTCTTGTGGGATGAGAAACTATAGACTATTGACGGTTTCTTTACACTTTTTGAATCAGATTTTAGGAAAATCACCCTATGTATGACGTGTTTGGTTATTTTCTAAATATTCCATGTATCACAAGCGTTTCATACTTGTGTTAACATAAAAGTACCTTATATTTGGTTAAATTAAAGATTGACTTACATTTAATTTTACATTATAATAGTTAATTTATAATTTATATGAATGAAAGCAGTGATAAAACAGGTTGGTAATGCCCAATAAAAAATAGTTCTGATGCTAAATATATGATTACACTCAGTGCGCACGAATGCGGTGTGTTGTCGCTTTGGAGTAATTTTATAGACTTGGTTGAGCTTTGGTTTCCACGAGGCGGAGGAATATCCTGGGATTAAAACTAGCAGGGCTTCACAAAAGTTCGAAGTATACGTGAATGGACTATACTTTCGTACTAATACTTCGAGAGATAGTGTCCTATGCATGGACTCGTGCACAGAAGTGGAGTTGACGATCTACACTGTACAGTAGAAAGCAGTATTAGAAAGTCCCTCAAATGTTGTGAGACATCATTCGTTGTTGCTACTACATTCCCATGTCTCGTGAACACCTGTGGTCAAAAACATCTGATACAAACCCATGTTTGTCGAATCCGTTACATGACGGGGACTTGCATTGATATTCGTAGTCACAAACAAAAATTGATCCATTGCAACGCCTAATATGATATATTTATTTGCCACAGTGGCTGAAAGGGGGGAAATGACATTCGAACTCTGAGGCATGGCAGAAATGGGTCTTCAAACTTACCCTGTTGGATATTCTTTCCCACGGTAGCCTTGATTGTACAGGTTTATCAGACTCCTGCAGCCACTGAGGAGGACCTCGTTGGGCTGATTGTGACCGCTATTGGTAATGTAGAGCGTAGTCCTCGTATGTTGGTCGCTGCTCGCTCGTATATGATACGACGCAAGTAGAATGAAATTAGAACTGGTGCAGGAGCTGGGGGTTGCGGTGCCACGGCGCCACGACGGCCATCTCGGATGACATCTCGCCAAAACCTTCTGCTCTGTCATTTTTCACCAATGGCTGCCATCTTGGATTTTACTTTCTGCATTAAGAATTTCCCTTTTTCCCTCACGCTCTATCATTCCTTCCAATATATCCATGCTCTTGCATTCCAATTATTTTTCTCATGCTCTGGCATTACTTCCTGCTGATCTCTCTCCCATGACCATCCTCTCTCTCGTCTGATCTATCTCTTGGTGTTTTCTCATATTCCCTCAGGTCTCCTTTATTTATTTTTCTCACATTCTGGCATTCGTTCCTGTCTCTCTCTCCAACACCCGTCCTCTCTCATCCGTTATATCTTTTGGGGTTTGCTCATAATCTTTCTGGTCTCCTGTATTTCCCCTCTTGCTTTTTCACATCCTCCATCTTTAATTCTCTCACACGCTACCATAGTGTGGTAAGTTATTTCTTTTTTCGTCCTCCATCCTTAATTACCGCCACACGTCGGCTGCTATAGATGACCATCTTTAATTTCCGCGCCCGTCATCAGAGTGTGGGAGGGTCTACCGCACGCAGCTAGGAGCGTTGGTACCGATGCATCCATTTCGCGTGTTGTTTGGTTCACTAATCGCCTGCAGAGGCGCGCTTACATCGGAGAGGTGATTTCAAATGGTGGCCGCCAGGAGCGCTGGAAATTTTCTTAGTTGGTAGCTGTTTCGGAACTCAAAAAGTACTGCAGACGTGCGGTTTCGGTCCAACCATCCTTCGGTCGTCAGTCCGTCGTCTAGACCTCACGACCATTATTGCATGGGAAATGTTAGGAGAAGCAATAAAGTAAAAACTCCCATCGGCCTACGCACTCCCCAGACAATAAACTTGTCATCGCAAAAAAAAAAGGAAGATGTTTAATGACGAATGTACTAATAGGAAAAAAAACTGTAGGCACAGCGCGTGTGCACGCTCTCACTCTTTATATATGTGTGTGTGTATATATATATATATATATATATATATATATATATATATATATATATATAGAAATTAATATCGCAAAAATACTGTTATTATAAAATACAGAAAATGAATATGTAAAAGTTATATGCATACATACAGCGCCAATAGCACAGCAACGTGCATGTGCCTCGATCATACACAAGCTCTCGTACATATGTATCTTATGATAAAAGGAAAATACTGTCATTCTAACATTCAGAAAATAATCATATACCTACGGTGAAACGGAGTATACACACGCAACACGCCCCCGCGGGGCGAAACCGAGTATGCACTACATCCTGCCGCTGCCTATTACTCGCCCTTACACTTTACCATCGGCATGGTCGTCCGGCCATGCGCACTGCTCCCGGACTTAGGACTGGGGCTGTACACTACACCAGCAAACACCACTGGGATTATTCGTCACGCAAACATTTGTGCATGACTGCATAACGGAATACCTCAGTACCGTCGCAAGCATAGTGCACAGGTGGTTTACGTAGCCTGAAAGGAAATCTCCCCCCCCCCCTCAAATAAAATTGGTCGAAGGAACGCACAGAAAGACGACAGCCACAGAAGTAGAGTACAGTGGAAGCAGATGAAGAGAAAAGGGGTGAACAACACTGAAATAAAGAGCCACCAGTTACTGCAGTGCTAGTGTGATACGAATGCCATTTCACATTCACAAGCGCCGCTAGGATAAGCGTCGAGTCCGCCAGGAAGTGGCTATAAACCGTAGGTCGGAGACCCAACATAGACGTCAAATCCCGTGCGCATTTACGTGCGTGAGTGATCGTGGAGTGTGAAATAGTACCACATTTTCCAAGAGGAACCACCTTCCGAAATATTTCGTGTGAGTTTTCGAACAGCCTGCCCTTAGATGATCTGTGTGTACACCGAGAAAAGTCACATGTCCCCCAACATTCGCACAAGCCCCCGTTTCACAGTAAAATCACATTCCAACAAAGCCGATGTTTTCTAGCCTGTTTCTTTGACTTCGCCTATCAAGGAAAAAACGCGCACCCTGGACATATTTTTTTTTTTTTTTTTTTTTTTTTTTACTTAAAACCATTATCTCAGAGAATCTCTAAATTGTTCAAATGATTTCGGCCTGGACTTTGTCGAAGACAAAGACTACTGGGAATTGAATATCTCCGTAGTTATGCTTCCGTCATATGGCACATTACCGGTACTGTTTGACAAGTTATTTTCCGACGAAGTCCCGAGCCGGACGATCGGACGTTTAACACACCATAGAACACAGCGAGCTCGCGTGCATGCTCAGTACGACCGACGATGTTGAACCACCAGATCGGGCTCGAACTGACAGCCCACTCGAGCAGATTCGGCTTGTCCCATCCTTGAGCATTTCAAGTTTTAAGAGACCTAATCCTAGTCGTTTGCGAGTGACGTTGACAACGTGGCCAGTCCAGATAGAGTCAACGATGGTACCGCCAAAGGCGAGTTGGGGATGCTGGTTGCAAGCGCATTATCAAACGAACGCTTCATCTAAGTCTCTACATCCAATCAGTTCGCTGGTCCCAACAGGTATTTCAAATTTGAGCAGATTTTTTTACTCTGGTTTGGAAAACGTACGTGTAATTACTAACACGTCCTATATTACCCCGCGAAATGTGATGGAAGGGTCACAGTTGCCCGACTCTTAAGAAGTAGATCAACTTAGAAGTGAATTAACTAGGCAGGTAGGACGACATAACATCCCGTCGACAGCCAGTCCATCACAGACGGAGCAAGTTGCTCAGATATGCAGGAACGGGTATTAAGAATCGCCCATGGCCTGCAGTGAAGAAACATCCCATCATTCGATCGAAGTGATCTCGGGAAACCATGGAGAACCGAAATCAGGATGGCCGGATCCGGATTCGAACCCGGGTCCTACCGACTACGAGGCCAAAATTTAAAAAACTGGCGCCACCTCGCTCGGTAGTGAATTAACTAAATGGAATTCTGAAACTTTATATCTTTGTAAAAAAAAAAAAAGCCATATTTAGGTACATGTCGCACTAAAGGAAAAAAGTGTCCGAAATGTTTACACATTTTTGGGTCACCGATTTATAGAAACACATAAAATACAGAATTTCTGAACTTTTTAGCTGTATTGAGACAGGATTTCAATAAACTCTCTTTAAATTAAACACTCGCGAACATGTCAGTTTCAATCCATTTTTGGAATTAGGGAATATAAGTTTCTCGGAATGCAATTAGTTCTTTGCCTTCGCGCATCATCGTTGTGAAGAAAGTGTTTTTAACTAATATTAATACATTATAGCACCTGAACTCATTCATATGCGTATTTATTTGTCAACAGCTGCAATAACTTGCAAGGTAGAATTAACAGAACGTCTGCGCTACTCTGGAGACGAATTTTCGTTTCTAGTTTTGTCGAAGTTGTTTACGTCCGCATGGTCCCTGGATCAAATTAGCATTGACTAAGACGAAGATGGATTAAATTATGTGTAAATGCTGTAGCTGCATTTTGCAGCACCATTACTCCTTTATTTTTTATTTACCGACAGTCGCAATGTGAAACAATCCGTTCTTCAAGAAAATTTATATTTTTAAATATTACGGCAAAAATATTTCTCGGTAAATGTACTAAAGCAAATGCAGTACAAGATACTCTGCCATTCCTTCATTCTAAGTTGATTTTCGCACTATTCAAATAAAATAATTTGAAAAAGTAATATGATTGATGTTAAATTAGCACTGAATAATGCTGTCAGTGAGGCGCGCTTGTGTCTTATTGTGTAATAATACTGAAAATGGATGCGCAGTAGAACCATGCTTAGAGAGGACGAGTTAGTGCGGGAAATGTTGACTGCTGCTTAGTAATCAACGTACTACACATACACAGTTTTTTTTTTGCATTATTGGCTATTGTCCATGTTCAAAGCTTACTAGCCCATGTCATTCCCGGTTAGTATTTTGATAATAGCTGTTCACGTTAAAATGAACACTTTTGAAAGCCCCTATAAGATCTACTTGTGTGAACGTTGTGTACTATTCAGCTTTATTTAAAATTAACATTGCCATGGGCTTTATCACTCTAATCATGCGTAGGTCAGGTAAAAACTGTAAAATTATTATAAAAGCAAATATTTTATAAATCTAGTAATTTCTTACACTTAGACGAGTTAAAAAAAAAAAAAAAAAACCAAAAGCAAAAGAAATAATTTCGATATTCACAAATAGTTACCCAACACTTTTTATTCGACGTTAATTTATGGAACTACTTTTCTACCACCGTTACCATCATTACAAGGCGCATGTCACCCAACGCTCCCGTAAAAAAATGTACAGGAAGATGCGGTGACTTTTTTCTATGGTTGATTTCAAAAATGCTCACTTTATCGTGCACAGCCTTTACCTACTCTCAAGAGAACATTTGTGATTTGCTTGTAAAGAATTAAACCGAATCAAAATATTAATCACCCAGTAATAAAAGTATTAAGCAGCTGGAGTGTTTTTGACGATATATTGACTGAGAATTTTTTCGTGAATTCCCGTTTTGTCTGAACAATGCTTTTATGTTCTCGTTTGATCATAAATATTATCGGCGGTGTTTCGTAATTTAATTCGTCATTTTTCTAGGTAAACAAACTTCAAATAGTCTAAAAGACCACCCCCGCCCCCTTCCCGGTGTACAATCGGATATCTAGCAGACCATGTAAGTAGTGTGATATAACCAATTGAGGCATAAGGGCGTGGGACGTCGGAGCCATGTTAATACGTCCCCCGACCGCCATCTTGGATGTCATTGACTTTATACACCTGACTCATGTGACCTTTTACCATGACCTTGACCTTGACCTCGATGACCTTTAACCTCAAAAACATTTAAAAATTCCAAAAACTCCACAAACCTTTCCAAAAGATTCTAAAAAAATATTGAAAAAAAAATCAATTGACCCATCACCCATGACCCATTGAACCATTGTCCCATGAACAATTAACCCATTGACGCCATTGACCCCACTGATAAATGACCCATTGACCCACAACCTATGACCCATTGACCCATTATACATGACCCATTGACCCATTATACATGACACATTGGCCCATTGACCTCATTTTCTCATGACCTATGACCCATTGCACCATGACCCATTGACCAATTGACCCATCACACATCACCCAATGCCCCATGACCAATTACCCATGACCTATTGACCAATTGACCCATCACCCATTGCCCCATGAATCATTGGTCCATTGACCCCACTGACATATGCCCCATTGACCCATTGGCCCCTTGACACATTGACCCATAATGACCCCTGATTGCAACACTGACTCCTACTGACCCCAAATTACCCCTTATTGTGGAGAAGGAGGGGGAGGAGGAGAAGTTTTGAGGAGGATTGCTGAAGATTGATTGAAAGATTGCTAAAGATTGATGGAAAGATTGCTAAAGATTGATCGAAGACTTGGAAATGGGATTGGGATTGCGGAACTATTTGAGGTGCTGATTGTGGTGCTGATTGCGATTGCAGTGCTAATTGTGACTGCAGTGGTAAGTGCGGTGGTAAGTGTGTTGTGTGTGTGGGTGTGGGTGCCGCAAGTGAAAAAAAATGCATCTATAAAATTATATAGTCCTATCTCTAAAACCGGACATGCGAACATTTTATTTAATAATCTTGCTTTATAAAAGTATTTATCCAGGTCCCTTGGTATATTTAATCGCTTCATGGGTAAACTCAATTTACACTTTGCAATAAAAGTGCTCATAGCTAAAGCAGGCTCCCATCACGCTTCGCCATTGATCGATGCGCAACATCTACTTTGTACTGGACAATGCCGCTCCACGACAGGCCACCAACATGCTTCCCAATCTGTCGACGTCGCGTGAAAATGACTCTTCATATGGGCTGCGCTCTCATGTCGATATGCATTTTTGAACATAGGCGAAAACTCGCTCGCAGAATCGGGAGTGGCGGCAACTAATTAGTGATGATGCAGGTTCATGGTTTCATGATCGTCGAGGTGAAAAGGCAGCACTTCATATTCGCAATACGTCTTCGCAGTATGGGAGCACTCTGAGAAAACCCAAATACTCGTTCGCCCCTGAAGAAAAACGCAGGCTGTATTATATACATATGATGGAACTATGCATAATTATGTATAGTTTTATAAATACATATTACAATGTAAATATAAAATTATTTTCAACTTTAATTTATATATATATAGTTATGTACCTACAGGTATTTAAATATAAAATATTTTTTTAATTAATGCAGATGTGTAGGTACATATAAATATGGGAATGAAAAATTAATTTAAATGTTTATATATAAGTATGTACACATAAATATGGGATACTAAAAATAATTTCAATGTCTATATATAAATACGTATGTACATATAAATATGGGATGTATAAAATTACTTTCAATTGAATTTATACATAGTTATGTATTAGAAGAGGTATATAACTATGTAAATAAAAAACTATTTTCAATTTAATTTATATGCATAAGTATATGTATATTAATATGTTAAAATTAAATTATTTTCAATTTAATTTAAATGGATTGTTACAGTTATATATAAATTTATAAATATGAAATTATTTTCAATCTAATTTATATATATCAATATAGGTGTATAAAATGGGCATATAAATATATAAATATAAAATTCATTCAATTTATCTTATACATAATTATGAACATGTATAGGTGTATAAAACATGTATGTACATATAAATGTGTGAACATAAAACGTATTTTATTGTATATAAGTACGTGCATATAAATATAGGAATATAAAATTAATTTGAATGCATATATAAGTATGTACATATAAATATGCGAATATGAAGTTAATTTAAATGTATATATATAAGTATTCACATATAATTTGTGAATATAAAATTAATTTTTATGTATATATAAGTATGTACAGTACATATAAATATGAGAATATAAAATTAATTTTATTTTATATAGGTATGTACATATAAATATAGTAATATAAAATTAATATACATGTTTATATATAAGTATGTACAAGCAACATTATATATACATCAGTGATCAAGAATTAACTTCTCCCTGTGGCATGTGGGAATGCAATATTTTTCAAAGCAAGAACATCTGGCAGACTGTATAAAGGAGTGTGCCTAGTATAAAAGTGTCAGTCATGGCTAGGATCTTCAAGCCTACAGACGTATACGAGGTCCTACAAATTGGATACAGAAGAGTGTTATTTGAACCATATGATGGTCTTCTACAAGTTCATGTCTGTAACGATATAGAACATTGGTGCTACATTTTCGATAACAGTGTCGGCATTCATTCAATGAAGGAATAACATGCAACAATTGTGATGTGAGATATCTTCACCCCTGCAGAGACTTGCCATCAACATTAGAAAATTTGAATATAGCTAGTCTTAGCGAGGAAATAGAAGAGGAACGGGTATATGGAGTAATCGACTACCAGCGTTATTTTAGAACAAGGAGGATTTGTTTTCCCATCTATGTGTAATTTATATGCGTGTGAAGTGGCTAATTCAGAATAATGATCCCAATGTTCCCATTAAGTCCAATGAAATACAAGTATGTTTTTTTTTTACTAAAGTTTAGCATTCTGTAACTTACAGCTTATTATATTCACGTTTTGTTGTAAATGAAATCCGTATGTCAGACATTTATTTCAAATGTACGTATTTCTCTCAAGCTTTTACAGCACATAGTAAACCAAATACTTATGATGCTACTTTAAATAACTGTAATAGTTCTGAATGTCTTGTAAACCAGTACAGACCTCATGCAGCAGATCATAAGCGTAAACTTAAGGGCGAATGCATTGTAACATCATATTGTGAGGAAGAAAAAGGTTTGAAACATCTTCTTTATAATACAGACACTCTTTTGCGATATCAGTGTTTCGAAGAATGTGATAATAATCGTCATATTTTATATATTTATAGCAAAGGCAAGTTTGGTTACACATCTCATACTGGGCACGATTCATCAAAATGTTACGTACATCGAGCAATGAAATTAGCAAAAATAAAATTTACCCCTAAAACACATTTAAACTTGCAAATTTAGAGAATTAATATACATACATTGTTCCTTGCTAAATCTTCTCAGTCGAGTGTTGGATGTCATAGTAGCAACATTATGTATTTTCATCCTGTTAATCATTATGCCAGTGTCAAACAAGGTAAGTCCAATATAACTTATGTCCTTTGGTGTCAGGGAATATTGCCAAAATTTACAGAAATCTGTGACAATATTTTTAATTTACAGTAATTTACTTTTCTCTAGGAGACGAAAAGAGTCACGAACTCATACATTGCGGTGACAACAAGAAATGCCCAATGTTTCATATGACTGCAAACACACCTCTTCCATCTAGTATTGAATAGGTCCACTCTCATTATGTTGAATCATATCCTGATTTGGTCGAAAGCATTGATTTACACACCCCTACTTGTAAAGATGTTAGTGTGCAAACATACAGATTAAAACCAGGGCATAAGAAACACTCACTCTTGAAAGTAGAGGTCAAGAAGGAGACCTGGATCCAAATTTAAGAAAATGTATAAAAAGTTTGTTTACAGAAGTTGTAACAGTTTACATAAAATATTTGTTTTTAAAGAAAAATGTTGTATTTAATAGTTTTGCCATGTTTTGTTTTGCCCTGTTGCTGTTTCGGAGTAAGGTGTAATTGTTGACGTAAAGTTTTGTTTCAACCTATATTTTTGAAAGAATTTGTGTAACATGCTGTATTTGCTAGTGTTAAAAAATGTTGTAAATATATTGTGAATTCACTTGTGTTTGTTTAACATACTAATGTTTGGAGTAAATTCTACTCGATATTGTTCTGGGATATCTTGTACTTGATTGTGTTGAAACAAGTATGTGTAATTTGTGTTTGTTTTGGAGCAAAACTTTTCTAATTGCTTGTGTTAAATGTTGTACATAAATTTTGTATCATCCTGTGTTTGTATATATTTTTTTGTAAATAAATATGATCTAAAATGAATAAATTTCTTAAAATTAATTCACCCCATTCCATATTAAAAGTGAACTTGTTTTGCTATGAAACATATTTTCTCCTCAGAGAGGGAAAAGGTACATAATTAAACTTTAACAGAGAACAATAGAGAGAGATTCTTAAATTTTCTATTAAAAATATATTGAATTACCAAGAAAGAGTCTTGTTAAGAAAAGATTCAGATAAGAAACAGACTATTACTTCACAAAAAAAAATACAAATTAACTAAAGATATATTCGAATTTTATAAAAAGATGTCTACTGGAAAAAAATTATAAATGCATAACATAAGATGTTAAATGTCACCTGCCAAAAACCCCTGCTGATGAAACTAGGTAGGCGGCTCAGAAAAGTTGTCAAATTTGTAAAGAACTGCTCGGTACAGATGATATTGTGGTCGACCAAGACCATCTGACAGGCGAAATCAGAGGCTGCGCACATAATAAGTGCAACTTGAATTTCAGACAGCCAAAAAGACAACTTGTCGGTTTTTTTCCATAACCTGCAGAATTACAATGCTCACTGTCTTATAAAGCCCTTGGCTGAAAGTCACTTAACATTACACCATGGAACCTTGGTAATTGAAAATCCTGAAAAAATTCAAGTGAATCGAATGACCATAGAGAAATACAAATGTATCACATAACAGATTCCCAATGGGACTGATTGTAATATAAAGGCACAATATTTCAAGTTAAGATTGATTGATTCATTCCACTTCATTAGCGCCTCTCTGGAAACTTTGGCAGGCAATTTAGTACCTGCGCAATTGAGTATCACCTGCTCGATGTTTCCATACAATACCCAGTTTGAATTGGCAAAATGGAAGGGAGTTTTTCCTTATTACTTTGATAAGTTGCCAGACAGTCAGATGTGCAAGTCATTCCCACCGAAGTATGCATTTCATAATGTGATGAGAGGTGAAGGCATTAGCGATGAGGATTATGCTCATGCCCAAGCCACATGGTATGTGGCTTGGGCATGAGCTTGGGTATCAGAGTCGTTTGGAGGTATGACATGATATATGGGGCTGCAGAGCTGATAGGACTTCCGACATTCCAAGCGCAACAGATCATCGATGAAAACTTAGTCCTTATCGCAATGTCAAATAGTTCTTTGCGTTACACAAACCTTTGTATACTGGTGTTGCCATTCTCGACCTTTCAAAATTAACACTCTATGAATTTCAATATCAGTACATGTGTACAAAATTTCTCCTGCTGGCTTTGCACCTCCTGTATTGTGACACCGATTCCTTAGTATACTCTATTTCATATAATGATGTATATAAATTAATTACCCCAGATTTAAAAGTGCGGTTTGATACATCCAACTATGTGCTCGACAATCCTCAAGGATTCCCTCGCAGGAACAAAGGAATAAAGGCCGTACCGGTGTGATGAAAGATGAATGTGCTGGGCGCATAATTAAACACTTAGTGGGTTTATGACCTAAGCTTAATGCATACATAGTTACTAATGAGCAACGTATTCGTAAGACTAAGGGTGTAAAACCCAACATGTTGCAGTCACTCAGGTACAAGGATTTTAGAGATTGCCTCGAAACTTGCGCAAGGGTAACTGGGACCCAATATCAGTTCCATTCACGAGTTCATCAAGTCTACACCGAACGTGTAACAAAGGTAGTGTTGTCAGGTATGGATGATAAGCAGTACATTGAGGCAGATGGAATGTCAACCTTACCTTGGGGGCAATATCGAATACCTAAATAAATATTTTTTTCCTTAATGTAAGAGTTTCAACTTCACAATAAATTTATAGATCTTCCAACACCACACAACACCAAGGATACCCATCTGCCGACATAACACGCACCTCCTGTTCCACAGTCATTGCAGCTGGCTACAATCATCGACATAGTAGCTGGCTATAATCATCATCGCAGCTAACTAGAATCATCCTCGCAGCTGACTACACCAACTACAAATTGTGTTACCATTCAATGCTATTGCTCCCTGTTTGCCTACCTGTAAGATATTACATAGCTTCAAAAACAATTCTCTTGATACAAGTGTCTTCGATCCAATTTCCCTTGTCAAAGGAGAAGAAAATCAAATTAATGTCTTCATCATTGAAATTTGGAAACTGTGTGCGTGTGAGTGTTTTGCCTCAGTCACTTGGTGTGTGTGTGTGTTTGGCAAAATCAATACCTGGATATGACAAAAGAACGCCCCACTGTTCGTCTTTACGAACACCCTATCAGTGTGTCGTTAAATGTACATAATAAATGTACGTAGGTAGGAAAAAGACAACCCACAGTTGCTCTTGTATATATTATGCAAATAAAATTGTTTCTTGTACATATAGCTCTTCAATTGTGTTTTAGTTTGTGTTTTAATCTTGTACTATATGTCAAACTCTTTTACCAGTAGTAATAGTAATAGTACTTTTAGTAACAGTAGTTGTAGTGCTAACTTCCAGATGTAAAGTTTCTAAAATGTTGTTGAAATTTTTTTATTGATTAACTGTCTTTTAATTTGTAAGTTGTTAAAATGATATTGATGAAATACCTTGTAAAAAAAAATGTTTACAAGTTAGAATATTATTTGTTGTTCATAAAATCTCTTAAATTGTGTTTCAGTATGTGTAAATAATAACTTGTTTAAAAGAATACTATGTATTTTTGAAGAAAGAAAGAAAAAAAAAGTGTAAACTCAATAGTTGTTGTAATTAGTTGTAGGGTTTTTGTACATAAATGAGAAATGTGTTTTAGTATGTGTAAAACGTGATTATTTGGTGACTTTTACTGGGAATAATGAATTGTTTTTTGCAAATTAAATCTTTTTTTGTGATATTGTAAATATGCATGTTTAAGGATGATTTTTTAAATAGAATATTTTATAATAAAATGTTAAAAAATGAATAGTGTGTGTCTTTTTATTTATTTATTTTAATACCTTATATCACTATTTTTTTTCAATAATATCTTATGTAAAATGAGAAAACAAATCTATGAGGTGATGTCTATCAGCATTGATGACCTGATAACTTGCATTTAAATATATTAATTTTTTGCTTGCTTTCAAGAAGAAGAAAATACACTTTTGTTAACTTACAATACTTGCATAGACTTTGAAGGTCTGAGGGGAAATTATAAAAAAATTATGGAGAAATTCAAACATAGCGGAATGAATGAATGAAGTTTTTTGCAAAGGAATAAGGAAGCAGGTTAGTACCTTGTGAGAACCTTGCTCCGCTCAAGTTGGAGTAGGACACAAAGGTCCGTCGACCAACTTTTGTGACATCCCAGGGGAATCGATTGAAAGCAAAGCTCCGCATACCTTCACAGAGGTAGGTAGCAAAGACCTCTCTCTGTCCCTCCTTGCCTACAATCTACGAATGCACCCAACAGAAACCAGCAAACACAGTCCAGCAAACATTTCTAAAAATATTTAAATTTACATATACACAGAATACAAGAGTGCCTGTTCAAAATACAACATGATGATGCCTAGAGATGAAAAAAACATAATAATTTAAAATTCTTTTTAAACAAAATGTAACTCAATTTACATAATAATGACAATATATTTTCCCATAAATTTACAAGAGTCTGACCTTCATCTCTAGTGATAGTCGCTATTTACGTAGCATCTTATTGGGAAAATATAAATCTTTGTATGTTAACATATTTTTTTTCTGATCGATATACTGTGTTTGTGATAAGTTATTGATATCTGTGTACGGTAGATGAAAATACAATTTACATTAACAACTCACATTTTTTGTTACCAAGTATGTCTCTATAAAATGTTGCACGATTGCACTTTGTGGGCTTAAGAACTATTTGACATCATCCGAGTGTTCCTACTCTTCAATGGAAATAATTTGTGTTAAAAGTGAATTATTCTGAAAATGGTGGAATTTAAATTTAAAAATTATCATTTCGTTGTCTGTTGTAGGACGAATGCAGAGTTTTTCTCCTAAATTTCATCTCATTTGTCTGTTGGCTTTGCTACACGTATATAATGTCTCTCCACACATACAGCTTATAAGACATCGTAACTGCTATGCTGGATTCATTAATACATCAGACACTGCATCAAACAGACATGTTTTAAAAAAATACTCGAGGTATGCGCAAGAGATGTTAAGTAGTGTATGTGTATTCCTATTATGCTATTGTGTCTGATTAAAATTTAAATGCGATTTTCAAAATCTTTATTTATTCATAATGACTAGCTGGATTTCGTATAAAGAGTTGTTAAATTCTCTCATGGTTAATTGCATTCCGAAAACACAATGTTTAACCCGTCAATTGTATTTTTCCAAGTCGTTTATCTACCGTCTACCAGAGATATCCAATCAGAAAACATAAAATTTACATTTAGGCCACTCTTAAAAATCGTTTAAACACTCTGAAATTATCTCGTGTGTTAAATATATTCGCAAAAATTGCCTCTGTACCACCAACATCGCTCCAAACACCTCAAAATTAGAAAAAAAAAATAGCCTTAACCCACTCTTGCACTCAACTCTACACCTATATAAGGCATTGCAACCCACCACTCTGATCAGTCGCTCGAGAACACCACACCGTCAATATAGTACAGAGCTCCTGCTACCCCCACCCAAAAACGAAAGAAATAGGAGAAAAAATTAATCCGTTTAAAAATTAACCCTTTTTAATTAACCCTTTTAATGAACCCTTTCAATAAAATTAACCCTTTTAATTAAAAATAACCCTTTCGTTGGATTTAATCAATTTTTGTTAACACTTTCAGTTAATTTAATTAACCCTTTGATATCAAGTTAACATTTTCAATGGATCAAAAGTGGCCTAGAACCATCCAGCCCCTAATACTTCTGTTTATTAGTCTCATGGCAATGTTTATATTAAAAAGTGGTGGAAATATTGGAATTGACTGAAAGGAAAAATTTCGCAGGGCCTGAAAACGTGCGCATTTAGCTGTGAATAGCCTACACCGACTCTGAGTTCTGCAGGGCGTGGCGGATTAGCGGAGGTCCAGTGACATACATGAATAATCTTGTATGCCGTCTATCTTGGGACCGAGCTGAGTTGAGAGATTTGCGCGGTTTCTTAACTAAGAGAACTTCAGGCTCGTTTAAGGTGAAAAATAGGTGAGAGTAAAACAGCGATGTCGTGCAAGGGCGGGGGAAACTAGAGATCCCCGAGAAAACCCGTCGATCAGCGGCATCGTTAAGCACGATCCTCACTTGCGAAAATCCGGGAGTGACCCAACCGGGGACTTAACCTGGGTCGCCTTGGTGGGAGGCGAGTAGGCTAACCGCTCAGCCACCGCGGCCCCTAACTTATCGCGAAATGACAGGGTCTCTACATATATCAGCAACATTAATAAATCATAAATAAACGTTTTTCTTCAGAGTGTCACTTCAGAACTTGAATTCCCTTTTGTATGTAGATGTCACTTCCGCTATTGCCTTTTTTTCGAATGTTTCTAAACAAAATAAATGTGGTAAATTCGCGTGTTATACTTACACGATACTTACGTGCCATGATATATAAACAGTAAGTATTCCGAGAGGGTGCACTATTCAACTGTTCGAACATCTGAGGGACTTTGAGAGAGTTCGGACAATATGACCGCGAGAGGCAGAACGTACGGCGCATCGAATGGTCTGTCATTTAGGCTGTTAGAGACTTCATAGTCAGATCGTTTTGGAACCATTGGTCACGTAAAGGCACCCATACATGGCAGACGTATATAACAGCATAGATTTTTTTTTTCGTGTGAATTTTAATGGTTAGGAAATCTTTAAACGCCAATGAATTCGGAATTGTGTTTTTTAGTGACACAGTTTATTCATTACTATTCCCATGTGTTTTCTTGGAACAAGCCTACTGCCGTGGCGAACCTGGTGCGATTTCCCGGTAAAACAAAACCAGGATTTTCACTTTTTGGAAACATGGCGGACGTTACCGTTTGCCTGTGGGTTTTTCTCGGGGTACTCCTGACCCATCAACATTGCGTTCCTTCGCTGCTCCGTTTTCACGTCACCCCACCCACATCGCACCAAACACCCGGCTGCTAGTGAATTCCGTTCAACTCTCTCATTCGCCCACTACGTTAGAGAGACTTTACATAAGGTTTTAGAAAAATGCGCTATTAATAATCCAACTAAAAATGTGGCAATATATGAAATCAAGGCGGGTCAAAATAAACTAGGGAAAAAAAGATAGCTTAAAACTCTGGTGCACAGAAAAAAATCTGAAAACTTTATGAATATATTGTATAACAAATTAAGAGGTACTGGAGCATATTGTTCAAGAAAGGCGCTTATGGAAAACATCTGGCAATGGAAGCGATATAGCATGGTAGAAAGCATTTAAATACATCAGTGATTAGTGAAGTTAGAAATAGAAGGAAAGGCAAATGAAGTAAAATGCGAAGAGATTCTAATCAGATTATGTGAAGGTAAGTTGCGCAGTAACTGTTGAAACTGCCTCATTAATTACTGTTTAGGTATAGCCCAATCCTATTTAGGGACATTTGTCTTAAAACTACAATTATTACTCTCTGGCAGTATACATTACGTTGACGAAAAAGCCTTAATTCCGCACACTTTCCAAGTAATTGTGAGGTGATAAGTACAGCATAATGTTTATATTTATCAGTAGATCCTTACCGGTTTACCAGTACCACACAAAGCGTAAATAAAATTTGGCAACTACATTTGAAGAAATGTGTAAAACGTAAACGTGCTATAATTAGAATATTTAGTTATTTAATCGAAAATAAAGTTACTGCCCATAAATGGAAAATTTAACATGGCAGATGAGACCTAACGTCAACGCAAATTCTGTTTAAATGTATAATTGACCGAAAATTACTAATATCCCTTTTTTCATTTATCGAAAATAATAATAACAATCCGGTGATTTGTTAACCCCCGTGAACGTGTCACCATAAAACCGGTCTATTACGTAAACCTACTGAGCGTCTACGACGAGAGAGAAAGCTTCGACACCCTGGATAAAATGTGAGCGTGTATTACGGGGCGATTTAAGGGAAGCAGTTTCTCTCATGTGATGCTTGTTACAATACACGGATTGTGCTGGACTGGGCTCTCGATAAACCTGTAGATGAAACAAACATCATACAAAACCCCTTCGCTCGTCGAATTTGTGTTCTAGTTTGGTGGCAGCGTTGTAATTAGGAGTAGAGCTGTGTTAACACGTGCGTTTTGCAATCGCAAGCCTTTTAATTAATTATACAGCGTGCTTTCAGAGTTTATACTGATAAAAGTTCATCGGTATAGCCGAAACATTGTAACAAGTGTAATCAAATGCATTGGGTGAAGGCTAACAATGTACGATGAAGTAGCACATACTGTGTTAGCAATTTTTTTTAGCAGTTTTTATTATTATGTATTAATGCTTAATGCTAACAGCCACACAAAACAGTACACCTAGCGTAGAAAAACCTTCGAAAATATTCGGCAATAATTAAAAAATACTGAACTGCTATAATTTCAACGAAATAAATGCAGTATATAATTTTTTTACAAAGTTCTTCAGCAGTTCTGAATAAAGAAATGGTTTATTCCATATTTCATCTTGAAAGGTAGATATTCTATCAACGAACGTTTTAGCTTCATGCGAAATAACTTTTACTGTACGAATTTTCTGATTTGTAACTTTTATAGTCAAACTTAACTTGAAATAGTTCAATGAAGGGCAAGGAACATTACAAATTAAAAATTATACGGGAACGAAATTGGAACTTTAATAAACATTCTGGAAGTTTCTCTTTAAGTGATTGCTTCCTTTGTCTATACTTGAGTACTGAAAGTTTGTGGCCAAGATGACTTTTAATTCTTATGAATTACACCATGCATGTTTGCGTACAAAGCATAATTAGCATGTGTTGGTGAAGGGGGGATAATGGATTAAACATATAAAGTATTAGAGTGGCATATGTCTTAGCAACAGTAGTATAATAGTATGTACATACTAGGCAAATTATAACGAAATTATTTATCTGATGATTTGCCGAAGAGAAATTTAAAACATGACTATTTATTTACATCTTAAAGCACAAATCATCTCACTCATCATTGTAACTTCACTCAATAAAGTGGAAACGGAAATAATGTGACGAATTTAAATGCCTATCCGTTTATAACCAGATGCGGGCGATTTTGGGATAAATACAATCATTACGTAAAAATGTTCAGCTAATATACACCACAAAGAAAATAGCAATACAGTGAGGCAAGGCAAAAGCCGAATTCAAAAGACATGAAATTTTAAACTGGCAGCCCCGCTGAGCTAAAAGTTATGCTTTGTGGAGGAGAAAAATTAGAGATGGAAAATGAATAAACAAGAAATAGTAGTCATGGACAAATCCAGTTCTCAGCTCTCTTTCTCTCTCCATCGCTCTCTTTATCTCAATCTCATTTTATTTTTCAACTTCACTTCCCAGCAACCAGAGAATACGTAATCAGAAAACTTATTTACTGTTGCATTACAGATTTGTTGTTGATTGCAGATTGAGCTGAGTAAAAAAAAAAGGGGGGGGGGGGAACACTTCTGAAGTTACCATTTTCAAGCCCAATATAAATAGCTTTATGTAAGGATGGAATGCTGAGAAGATTTTGATTTACTGTCGTAATTTGTGAGATAATATCGCCTGAGTGTGAAAATAAAAATTTGCGCATTATTTCATTCACTTGCATTAACTTATTTTGTTATCTTCGCATAGACCTAAATAACTTAACATAAAGTAAGTCTTTAATATTCCGTTTCTAAGGCCAGCAATATTTTCTCAGGCGGACTGTACGCTAGAAAATTCATGACCAGGCGTTTGGTTTTAATAATCGTTTGTTATTAATACTCGCGCTTCATTACAGTAGGCCAATCATTTCAAACCCAGATCTACTCGTGGACAGGATGCTGTCACTGGCCAGATCGCCGTTGCGAATATAAGAAGCTACACAAGCTCACCTCTATCACACACAGAGCAGCAACCCTAATTATCCCGCAATCTTAGGATTTTGGGCGAATAACAATAAGCATAGACCTACGAGTTTGGCTACGCCCATCTCACAAACGAATTGGCCAGACACAGCAAGACCACTCACAAGTGAACTATAAATTAAAATCTCTCGCGGTCTGTGGCAGTGTTGGGATTCGAACCCCTAAACTTCGCGGCTTCCAAAAATCGTGCCGATCGAGATCGCTTCAAAGTGGCGTAAAGGAAAACCCAAATCTATACTGTAAAACACGGCTGCGTGTGGTCCGAACTAAGACCGAAAGCCCTGAAGGCACGGTACGCCAATCAACACGCACATACAGACAAGACTAACGCTATCGGAACCAATAGGAAACAACGTGCGGCTAGGTCGAGGCTATAAGACGCAAGAACCGTGAAGCGATACATGCTAGAAAGCGTATGCCATCAGTTGCGTAATAAACAATTACGAACCCTTGTTTTTGTCACTTTGGAAATAAAAACTTCTCGGCTCGAACAACTTAGCTTACATTTTTTTTTTTAATAGTATGCCCTGCATGATTCAAAGTCTTATTACACTTGCGCTAATCAACTTTTTAAGCAGCTTCAATATCTCCAATTCACGATTTATATGAATGTGTTTCTGTGTAAATGAAATGATGAGTCTGCTGGAAAACTAAATATAAAACAGAGTCAGTGTTTCTGAGTACGTGATTTGACAGTCTTGCGAGAAAATCGTCAGTCTTGGAAACATTCGCAGAAGACGCAGATCGACCTACGCCTCAGCACGTAGCTTTTCTTAAGATAAATATTTTTTTTTATTCGTAAAAGGAATTCCTTGGAAACTATTTGCCGAAGATATTTTTCTAAAACTACAAATACATAAGAATAAAATTGAGAATACCTTATTATAAAAGTTGAACTACAAAAAAATTGTTTGTATGTTTATAAAATAACGCATTGTAAATGTACAATATTTTAGATGCAGAGTTACAAACAAATTTTTATCAACAAATTTTCTAAGAATTTTTTTAGCAAGTGAATACATTTTATTTTTACTGTGCGTGGCGTTCGGTACTTCGCAAGCCCGGCTGACAATTTTCTGGCATAGGCTGTTCACGGTAAAGTGACCACTTTTTAAGGCCCTTTAAAATTTTTCCTTTCATCAAATATCCATCTTGCTGCTGCTATTTAACATAAACATTGCAATGTGACCAATAAACACGGTGTATACATTTCACACGCTCAAAACTTAATGCCTGACGCTGCAATAACATATATTAATTAGTGTTAATGACTGGTGGGAGGGCCTTAAAAAGTGCTCACTTTACCGTGAACAGCCTGTAGAGACGTTGCCTAATGGAGCATTTATAATAAGCCGCCCCCTTCTACCATCCTGATAATATTTTGTTCTGCTGTCGAGAGGATTACTCGGGGGCACTCTGTGACGTAACGTTTATCATTTTCGTCTCGTCGCAAGTATCATCTCATGTTACACTGGACCTAGTAAACTATGAACAAGATAAAAACTTCCCCCATAACACGTGATGATAAACGTCTCTCGCAAAAATTAATTTGCGGAATTTTAGGGGTTTTTTAACACCATCATTACTGACGCCAAAAGCTGAATAGAATTCTTCACTTGGTCAAGTCTTCGTGCCCAACTGGTGGCGTGAATTTTTCTGTTTGCGTTGTGAAGCTACGGTATCTGCGGCATACTGTTTATTGACACTTTACTTGATTAAGACTTTGCAACCTTCCTGCACTCATAACATCAGAGCGCAGGGCCCCTTAGAAATTTCCAGGCTCACATAAGTAGTGAAAATCCCATACAGTGGAAATCTTTCCATTTTCCTGTAGAAATTGTTCTCTTGGCAGTGGTTTCCCATCATAAGTTAAAGTTACAGTTATAATATAGTAGTAAGGTGAAAAAAAATATTAAATATTAAATCATATGCTTCCTCCTAAACATATAACAGAGTTCAAGACTTTTAATTGGGATCAATGTGGGGGGGGGGGGGTTAAAAGTTGTCCAAAAATCCCCCTTTCGACTACTACCTGATAAAGAAATTGAGTAATGTTAAGTAGGAAGTTAATTAATTTTATCTTTTTTTTAAATATATATAATAGAAATCAGTTATGGTCAACAGCCGGGTACTGATCAAATATAATTTTGTTCTGTTATTGTTATTCCTCCCTGGATGAATATAGGATAAATGGCGACCTATCGCCTTAGGGTTATTCAGTAAATGCCACAATTAAACTGTCGGAATTTAATGCTTAGGTAAACAGAGCTATTTCTGTGATTAAACTAGAACTCTATTATCGGATTCTCATTTAAGCTTCTCTGACTGAGAGCAAGTTTTGCCCTGTCAGGTTTCGCAGCGTGGGGAAGAATCTAGACTGGTGTACCCTGACCACGGTTGAGGGACTGAGAATGGCTGCTTCACAATCGCCTGCAGAGAAGTAATCAAAACGAACGCAAACTGAAGATAATTAAAGATCTGCGCAGCCACGCGACGCTTGCTAGATACGCTGTGGAGCGTCTCCCACAGAAGACCAGATACTGTCGAGACGAGAGTAAACTTACTCAGCGGGAACTGATTTTCCCATATCCTTTTGTCCTTCAACGTAAAAATGTAGTTCCACTGTTTCTGAACTGAGTCTAATAAGACTACGATATTAATTTATAATTCAAATTCCCTGTAAGTAAGAAAGTATTCAAATGGTTGGTGGCATATTTGATATATTCCCTAAGAAATTAGAAACTGTTCTTCTTCCGGAATTAAAAGTACCCTCTGTGCTAATACAGAATGCAATCTACCCCTGTACCAAATTTCATCCAAATCTGTAGAGCCATTATGATGTGCTTGAGTAACAAACAAAAAAAAAACATTCGCATTTATAATGTTATTATGATTATTATTCTAAAAAAGAATATATATATATATATATATATATATATATATATATATATATATATATATATATATATAGGCTAAGGGTAGCCGATGTATCCTTCCCAGGTAACTGAGAGTTTTTAAAAGCTGTACTTAGTTTAATATTATCTTCCATTGTGTATCGTTACGTCACACGTAAAAGTCTACTTTTCTTTGACCTGATAGCTTGTAGGGACCACGATGGTATAGTGGTCAGTCTACTCGCCTGCCACCAAGGCGAACCGGGCTCAATTCCTGGTGGAGTCACCCCCTGAATTTAGCACGTGGGAATTGTGTCCGACGATGCCGCAGTTTGGCGGGTTTTCTCGGAGATCTGCCTCAACAAACACGAAAAATACAGGCCGGATTCCGGCCGGTGAAAGATAGTCGACCAACTCCGGCCAGATGATGTCGGCCCGCTGTCTTATGCCGGAAGCGGCACGATGGAAATATGGACTGGCGGCTGACTGTTTGCCGACAGTGTCAAAAATACAACTTACGGCTCACAGCAAGATACAGATACAAAATGTATTTCGGCCCAACATAGACGAAAAGTACGAGGCAGAATCGGGCCAGTAAAAACAAGCCGGCAAGTTGCCGACTCTGCAACTGCTGGATGGCGACAAGACACCGGGCCTGCGGCGGGTGTATGGCGGCAAGACGCCGGGCCTGCGTCAGCTGGATGGCGGCAAGATGCCGGGCCTGCGACGTCTGAATGGCGGTAAGACGCCGGTCCTGCGTCAGCTGCATGGCGGTAAGATGCCGGGCCTGCGACGGCTAAATGGCGGTAAGACGTCAGGCCTGCAGCAGCTGGATGGCGGCAAGATGCCGGGCCTGCGGCGGCTGAATGGCGACAAGATGCATGGCCTGCAGCAGCTGGATGGCGATAAGACGCCGGGTCTGCAGCATCTGGATGGCGGCAGGATGCCGGGTCTGCAACAGCTGTATGACGGCAGAACACCGGGCCTGCGGCGGCTGGATGGCAACAAGATACCGGGCCTGCAGTAGCTGGATGATGACATGACTCCGAGCCTGCAGCAGCTGAATGGCGACAAGACGCCGGGCCTGGGGCGGCTCGATGGCGACAAGAAGCCGGGCCTACGACAGCTGGATGCCGTTACAATGCAGGGCCTGCAGCGGCATGATGTCCAGAAATAAGCTGTATAACCATGAGAAAATCTTAATTTTTCAATTAAGAATTTTAGTAATTGTTATTTCCTCTTTACATATATTCATTTGATCTACTTCTCAACACATTATATATAATATGAAAATCTTTTGTTTGCCGAGTGCAGGATTCGAACCTAAGACCCTTAACCTAAGTCCCTGTTCACCACGGGGTATGTTGCTAATTCACTACAGTAATCTCAAATTTACTGTGACACAAATTATTATAAATGAATGTATAAATTCCATGACAACATAACAAATAATTTAAGAAAATTTATTAATTAAAACTCTTTCTTCGTTTCTTCAAAGGCTTGCATACTAAATAGATTTTTTTTTTTTTTCAGTTTCTAATATATCTGTAAGATGATTGTACAAATTAAAAATATTTCAAAGTAAAACATGCCATGGGCTACCACGTGACACACATATAATCATGAAACAAATATGTTAACGGTTATCACATGGTCTCAAAAAAGACATCATGCCATTAACAGCTAGCTAACATCCCGCCTATTCAAAAAACACTTTCCAAAAGTTTGTCGGCTAAAAGACATCATATCTGTATCTTTATTGTGATAGAGAGCCATGCATCTAAAACGTTAGCGGGCCGGAATAAATAAGATGACGGTCAGCTTACCGAAAAAATAAAGATGCTATATCGGAATCGGGCCAGAATATTATTATTGCTGTTGGCGACATGTTGGCTGTGAGATATCACGCTGAAATAATTTAGGTGATATCCATCTGTTATCCAAAAAAATACAGTGGGCCGTTGTCTTTTTTTCTAACGGCAAACATACTGTCTCAAAAACGACGTCACACCGTTTTCAGATGGCTATCTTCTGGCAGTGCAATTACAGTTGCCAACAGTACAGGTATCGGGCGAACAATTTGCCGACACTTTGCCGACAGGTTGTATTTGCTGGGAACGTCCCCCTCCCCGCACTTGCATTTCGGCGCTGCCTCAAACTCATCTCTCTTCACCATCATCAACTCTCTATACCTCGATAATTATAGCCACCCAAATCTCTTCACTCACTGATAGCTTGTATAAATGCTCCGAACAAGGGATACTACACGATTATTAGAAATATATAGAGTGAAGCAATGGGACTGTGGTTTAGTGATAAAATATTATATCGTACTTTTAATTTATTTACATTCTCCTCTCCGACTGTAAACCGCTGTGTCGAAGTAACACTGCAGCTTAACAACTGACACCCTCTTCAAAGGGTCTGCTGTTTTTATTTTCACCTTTTCATTCAGCAGACTGAAAACACGTTCTTCCAATTCATGTTTCACTTTGAGGAATTGGTAGGAATCACACGGTGCCAGATATGGCGAATCTACGCTCTACACATTGAACAGGCAGAATTCACCCATATCAGTGTAAAATAAATAAATGAAATTGAGCGACTGATGATTAGTGCCTGGTAATTATTCATATGATTTATTTGTGATTCTCATTGAATTTCGAGAATTCCACAGTCATAAGTCACTTGTTCGCAGTTCGTTTTCTTGATTTGTCAGTCGGAAGTAGGACTCATCAACTGACTTTCAGTGAATGTTATTTCACTGATTGATATCACTGATTCGGGGTTAGAGTGCAGCAGACGCTAGAGCACAGGGATGCCTTTTCCAAGCTAAAAATTGCACATACCAAATTATTTCATGTTCAACTAAACTACGAAAAATTTATCTTACCATTTCTTTAGCTTTGTTCGTCATTTGAACAACCCTCCAAATGCACAGACGTCGATCCATACGAACTATTTTATTCACTTTTTAAAACACATAATTTATTAATTTTTTCAAAATGCTTGACGACGCGGACATTGATCGTCTTTCGCTTCCCCCCGACCTTCACTAAATAGATCGAGTAGTTCAAACACTGGAGTAAGTGACGTGGCATTATCATCGTATACATCCTCTTCACAGTTTTGGGGCCGCCGTGGCTGGGCGGTTAGCACACTCGCCTCCCAGCGATGCGAACCGGGTTCAATTTCCCCGTTTTCGCAAGTGGGAATCGTGCAAGACGATGCCGCTCGTCAGCGGGTTTTCTCAGGGATATCCCGCTTCCTCCGCTCCTTCATTCCGGCGCTGCTCCGTACTCACCTCAATCGCCCTCATCGGCTCTCAATACCTCGCTATTAGGAACCGCCCAACTATCTTCATTTACGTTAGCAATTTCGAACGCTCCGTCGGAGAATTTTTGAATCTCACAAGAAATATCAGGGTCACGCGCGACTCGATTTTAATGCTAACGATATTCCCGGTAGGGTGATACAACAGCTTTCTCTTTCATCAAAGCCCAGATAAACAACATAAAGAGGGCCGAGAGTTGTTTACTCCGGAAGCAACTCTTATTCACACCTTGTGCAGAAATTCTTCGTTTACGCGTCATTATTTTGGTCTCATAGTCATTAATGACAATGTACGATAGTAGTAGGGAAATAGCGGTTGACGCACAATGGGATCTGGGATCGGATTCGCATTCGCCCGGCCGCCATGTGGTTACGTCGCCGTCCGCCATATTGGACCCATATGACCGTGATCTTTGACTTGTGACCTTAGCTACGGTGACCTCTAACCCCAAAAACCCAAAAAATTCCTTAAAAAAATGAAAAAAAGATTATAAAATCTGTATTTAAAAAATCGTTCAAAATGTATTATTAAAAAATTTTATTTAGAAAATTGTTAAAAATTTTACTAAGAAATTGTTCAAAAATTTATTTAAAAACATTTACGGAAAATTTTATAATCGTTTCGAAATTTACTATAAAAATTGTATTAAAATTCGTTAAAAAACTTTTGTTAAAATTTTATTTAAAAATTTTTATAATAAAAAAATGCAAATAATTTTATAAAAAAATCATTTAAAAATGTATGATTAAAAAGTTTGATTAAAATTAGTTTAAACAATTATTATTTAAAAATTTATTAAAAATCTTTTAAAAGTTAACTATTAACATTTTTTATTAGAAATCGTTTAAATATTTATAAGAAAATATATTTAAAAAACTTAATATTTCTCTTTACTGACAATGTACGATAATGCAAAATTTGCATTTTACGAGTTCTTTAATATTTCTGTGCATAGTTTTAATTGTTTGCTGTCTATTGTAAAAAGTTTAGAGCATATTTATATATTATTAACAAGCTCTCGACATTTTACAACACGCTGATAACCCGCAATTAAAATAACGTACAACAATATTAAACGACTTATGAAATGTAAATATCCCGTAATAGTACATTGGGAGTAATTACTATGAATCAGAAATTATGACGCCAAAACGAAGAATTTATGTAAAGGGATGAATACAATCCCTAAAGGGAATCATTTGCAAAATATTTTATCTAAAATCAATGGGAAAGTGTGGCTCGTAAGCCTTAAGTGAAATGTTCGTGGGTTTTGTCGATACCAGATTTTCTTGATACTCGATACCAGTTTCGATACCAAAACATTCTCGTGATACTCGATACCGATAATTTTCTCGAAACCAAATAAAAATTGCCATGAACACAAAACAACATGGCCAAGAAAATAGCTCAATTTACTAGTGTTGCTGGCGCACACTGAAACTGTATAAAACCCCACATTGCACTAAACTTGAAACAAACGGTGGACGGCCTGTAACTCAAACGTCCTCAGCCAATGATAAACAAACACCGTCTCCTTATACTGTTACGAGGCGTCAATTACTATGCGATAAAACACAGTATACAAATACATTTTATGGACATTTTTTAATTTTGTGTTTAATGAAAAAATGTGTACTTTTTCATCACAATACTGAGAGATAGTTGCTAATAAAGTCTGTATTTGAAGTAACGCGATCGTAATTCGAATCCTTACTCCTGATTATACGTTAATACGCTGTTATATAGTGTTAATAGTTTTCACCCTGTACTCACACAAGATCCCTAGCTTTATTTTTCATAAATCTTTGCATAAATTGTGCAACGAAATCTGTTTGCAGCCTGGAGTTTTTTTTTATAGCTCACGATTAGTGAGTGACGAGATTTGGACAGCTCTTAACATCGAGGTCTTGTAAGCCGATGAGGGTGATTGAGGTGAGTATGGAGCAGCCCCAGAATGAAAAGGCGGGGTAAACGGGAGATCCCCGAGAAAACTCGCTGACCGACGGCATCGTCTGGCGCGATTCCCACATGTGAAAATCCGGAGTGACCCGGCCGGTGATTGAACCCAGATCGTCTGGGTGGGAGGTGGGCAGGCTAACCGCTCAGCCACCGGGGTCCCCAGCTCACGGTTAGTCCTGGATTCATCCACCATGTTGAATTTTATATTTTTGTTATATCATTCTTCTCAGCGGAATAACGAAATGTTTGTTATTATAGCAAGTTTACATATTACAAATAGTATGCAGTGACAAACTTTGATTCACCCGGTTATCTAGTAATTATTTAACTGCAAAAATCTGTTGGTAATTTAAAAATGATGCTGCACTGAAATAAGATAAAAACCAATAACTCAACATGATCTGTGAGGCCGAGGCTTAACTAGAGTCTTTGAATGCTTCGACCATAACACTCGACGTCTTGTCTGGTATCCAAAGTCCTCTCGGTACTGAGGACATGAACAAATATATCGTTCAAGCCACACCCTTAAAGGGCATCCCTAGTATAGGCCGTTCACGGTAAAGTGAGAACTTTTCAAGGCCCTCACAACAGGAATTATACAAAATAAATGTATTTTATTGTAGCCTCAGATGTTAACTTTTGAATGTGGTGAAATGTACACACTGCATTTATTAGTTAGGCCTACATTACCATTTTTATACTAACAATTGGCGGAAATACAAAAATTGGACGAGAAGTAAAATTGAGAAGGGCTTTAAATTGCTCAATTTACCATGAACAGAATATAAAATATTTTAAACGTCTCTACGTAACATCCGATCGTAAGGGAACATTGCGATGGCGACGGATGATAGCGTGAGCAAGCTTCGTACGTATTTCCTTTCTTTAGAATCTAAAGCGATGGTAGTAAGGTGTTACAGAGCGATCTGTTTAAAAAAATACAGTACTGACACAATAGTTTACAACAATGTTTTACAGAAAAATAGATGTCGTAAACAAAGGGACTTACAGCGATTTTTGTTGACCTTGGCACTATTCAACGTCCACAATTATTTTCAATTACCAAATTTATGAGCAGACAACAAATTATTGACTTACATTTCCCTCATGAAAAATAAAATCATATTCGAATATTCTATTCTTTTTCATAAATTGGAAAAGACATAAATGCTTAACATAACTGCATGGCAAATAGGAAGGCCCCTTAATTTGGAATGCGAATACAAGGTTTCCCCGAGATTCCATAAATACGTTTATATTATCTATATAGTCTATGGTGAATTCTCCCATTGATTTTACACGCAAGTAAAATACTCTTTTTTTATGATAGTATATAGTATATTAATTTATTTGGCAACACCGCTCCGTAAAACTAACTTTCATAAATTGTAGCTCAATTTGACAGGCCTAAATAGGACTGCACTGGTTTTGGTATTCGCAGGTGAAATACTGCGTTGTTGAGGTAGACCGGTGAATCTGTTTTGCCCACGCTTCACTCATGACGGAGCAAATGCGCTCGCCGCAGCGAATTCGCTGCCAGGATATTCCGTTTTGAGATTGCCATTCCAACAGCCGCGTTTTTGCGGTGGCGACAAAGAGCTGGAAACGAGTCGTGTGCGTGGAATGAAAATATGTGGCGCCCTCATTTTCGAGCATCGGCGTGTTTTCTCCTCGCACAGAGCGCGCCACTGGCATCAGCATGATTGCACGACCGGCAGTCTTGGTGGGACTTAACATAACGCTTTTGATTGAGGGATCCCCATACCAAGCCGGCAGCCACAGTTTGTAAACGGGCAGTCGACGTTAAAGAAATTTCCTTCCGGTGCATTATTTCAACACTTTGTAGACTATGCTCGAGTTTAGCTCGAGCAAAGCTAATTTGAAAATCTCTTTGTCGTTCAGAATGAAACTCGCATGGATGTGCAGTCTTTGTTCAGCTTGTGTTTAACTTGACCTCACACGACCACAGCGCAGTAACGATGATATTGCTAACGGTAGAATATATACATTTTTATGGCCCCTCGAAAGGAGATAATTGATTGAAAATCCTTTTATACGATAGCGGAAATTTATATTGTGCCAATATCATCTCGGCTGTAAAATTTTGCTCGTATGGAAATTTTTTTTTAATTATTAAACTTCGAAAATTATAACTTTAATGAAAATACAAAACGCGATACATGCGTCGCTGTTCGTATTAGTACAGATACAGCTCTATATATATATTTATTTATTTATTTATACACACACACGCATACACGTTGACCGAAGTTAACCTTACATTCGAATTTGCGATGCAGACAAACAAATATTATTCACTCACTGCAAAAGTGACGAAAGTGCGGCATTTTTCAGGCCACGTGCATTTCAATAATTACATTAACGGTTTACAAATACATTTACAAAACACGCAAACGTACTGTTGTAATCTCTTGAACACGTGTTTTTCTATAGCAATCCTTGCGAGTTTATTTCACTAAAGTCACGTTTGTTCGTCAATAGCATTAAATAATTTATTTGCATAATCAATCAGTAAAATCAACACTGCGAACGTTTCCTGATACGAACAAACTTAAACTTATATACGGAAATTATATTCGTGTCACTTCATTGTGAAAGGCGGTTAGGAAAATGGCGGAACGAGCAGTTTTAATGACGTGCCGATTAATATTACATTTCACTCAAGAAAACACCTTACAACGGTACCTACAACCAACTATGTTTGGAAAAAACAAATTAAAAAAATTAACTACCGATTAAATATTCCGACAACACCAATCAGATATTCGTATAATAAACACGATGAGAAAAAAAGCGCATGCGCAACTGCCTTCACCGGGCTGGAAACTGGAAACATAAATATGGCTAGCCATTGGCTGGAAACGTTTACTGATCGCATGTGTCGACATACTCTGTCATAAATACTGAATATGTTTTTTAAGTCCCGTTACTAATAGCCCATAAAATTTAATATTGCTTTAGAAACATAATTTAAACCATAAATGGTGTAAGTATAATTACGATTTTAAATTACGACATTTAGTTCCAAGTACTATTTTCTTCCAAAACCGTCATCAAAACAGCAAACCTAACAACACGGATCCCGCAGCAGTTCATCAGCTGATACAATACTGTAGGAACGAGAGTATTTACTGTTTACATACTGGGTAGGTTGGCCACAATGTCTGTCAAATTTGAGACCACTTATATGGAATGGACTATACTACCTTTTCGCCCAGCATTTATCTAACCAAGTACAGTTTTGTTTTAATCATACTTGGTGTATTCTTAAGGAAATCGTGAAAATGGTTTTTAAAAAAATAGCATATTTTGAGCTTGCTTGCACAGTTTTCTTAAGAGGTAGAAGAAACGCAAATTCCGTACAGTCGTAATTACATCTGCGAATTTTCATTGCGTGTAATAAAGTGCTGCTGTGGCAGATATAATTTACACAGGAAAACCTGACGACGGAGCACTGCACGTCGGTTCAGTGCCTTGCGCGTATGGGCGATGCGACGCTAGGTTCACGTATTATCATCGCCCGTATCTCCGTGCCTCGAACACGAAAAAAAAAAAAAAAATCGGTTTCTTTTGCGAAAATTGTTGCATATCGTTTAACAATTCAGGGAGTCATTTCTAAAACGCCTTAATCCCTGGAGATAAGGCATTTAAGAAATGAACGGAACATTACTCCCTCTTTTATAACCACAATAAGGGTCACAGAAAACCCATTTTAGCATGGAAATGCACAGCTTGGCATAAGGAATCAGTTGGTACCCAGAATATTAACAGCGCGTTTGATGCATATTTTGCGTATCTCGAATTTAAATATGACCTTCTGAAAGTCATAGGTACTCCTGCTCTACAAGGCCACCTCCACATACTATATATCACACTGCTAGCTTCGTTTAGCGTAGATTCTGTAAGCTTGAAATCATGGTGGTTTCTAGATGTCAGGATTGCAACAAAAAAAAATTATCGTTTACCGAATAAACTGAAGAACGTTACAATTATTTGCCCCGTTCGGGTGTGTTTTTTTTTTATCGCTCCGCATCGATATGGGGAATGTTTTGTGTCTGCGTGTCGTGGCGGAAAAGGTGGAATTTCTGAATTTAATAATAAATAAATATTTTTAGAGCCCAAATACGAACTCTGCAATATCTAACCAGGTAACAACATATGTAAACTAAAAGAAAGTAGTAAAGAATTTTTTTGTAAATAAAGGAGAGCAGTAAACAATTACGAAACTACAGTCTGTATTTGGGAAATGTGAAAACTCCTTGAGTTTTCTGCAGATTCTCGTGTCGAAGACTCGCATTCTGAGGCAATACGACGCAATCATCGTCACAACCTACAAAGCAAAATAGTTTCTGGTATAAGAGGAGATAGTTTAAACATTTGGCACGTTTCCCTTTAAGTGGTTACAGTCAACAGAAAGCGTAGCCTTTCCCACAGTTGGAAAAAGTTCCGATCCGTTAACGAGGTGGCAAAACGGGACAGAAAACATATGTTATGTTATGTCACGTACTAAAGTCCTGTTGGTAAATGGGAATTGTGTAAAGTGTAGCTTCTAAGTTTTATTTTTGTTTTCATCACGGTGGAGAATTTTTTTAAATAAATCAGTGTATTACTATTTTCTGCACTCGATTATATTATGTAATCTAAAACAGAAGTTCATACTTAAGAACGTTTCTCCTGAAATAAAACTGAAATATTAATTCGTCAATTTGGGATAGTTCAGTACAGCGATATGTTCGCTGCAGCTTTGTTCATCATAAAGAGTGACCGTAATTAATGAGCATTGTTTTTCGTTAAAGTACGGAAATCATTAAAAAATAATAATTGTTTGTTCTGTGTGATGCTCAACACATAATTTGTACACCAAGGCATACCTTTTTAGGGCGATATTTGTGTGGTACAATATGTACTTGCGTGCAAAGTTTACACTAGTAGATGTCTAACACATTGTTTGCGGTATATCTGAAGAAAATTTTACAGCCAAGTTGTTGTTTACTGTGGTGCTTGACAAGTATTCAGTGAAGGCCACGAAGTTCTTTTTGTCTTTAGCGCGGTTATCAATTTCTTAAATACGTTTTGTTACAAAAAATTGCTTTAGGCTTGGTAGTTCACTGTGCTATGTATTTTAGATATCGAGCGATCCTGATGAATTAACGAGTGAATGCATTAACAAGTGAAAGCGAAATATCTTGTACTTGAGAAAGTTGCCGATGGGTCCTTGAGAAAGCGTTTACCTTTTGCGTTGTTCGGCACGAAGTCTGATAGGATATGATCGTGTTGGTCGTTTCGGTGTGTTTCTATGGTCATCTCAGCTGACGTGGGAATGAGCTGTGGGTTCATGCTGTAAGAAGCTCCAATGCGAATTTTATAATGATAACTTATCAAATTTTCTGTCTGTGGGCTTCTTGGTGTGTAAGCTTTAGCGGCATAAACATAAAGTTTCTAAACAGAAATCCATTCGAGACTAAAAACCGCAAACGCAAGTAGATTAATAACAAAACTGTGTATCTGTACACTACTGAAGCCATTTTAATTTGAAGTATTTTTAAGCGGCAGCGTTTTATATATCACGTAAAACACAAATATTTTAGATATTCGTGAGATCACATTTGCCTAACTGTTGCAGCATACAGCTTAGAAATATGTTAACGTAAGTGTTTTGACAAAAGGTGTTCAACGATTCCATTCCCCCCCCCCCCCTATTTTCAGTAACATGAATGAGCATAATGCTTCCGGAGTAAATTAAAACTTAACTTACACAAAACTGTTAGAAGGCCAGCCGTAGACCATCATGCTTTATCACCCGTCACCTGTGCCCGTTCTGGGAAAAGCTACGGTATAAGGTGTTACTTTCGTATTGACTCTGCTGTTCCTCTTGATTTCATCTCGTCTATGGAGTTTAGCTGGACCATGTAATTTCCTTCCCCCTTTTTATTTTTGCCTGGTTACCCGCCCTTTCGGTTTGTATCCGGCTATTGTTATCCTTGTTTACCGGAGTACAATGGTAGCCCACTAGCCTTCAGGCAACCTCTGTCCCCTGCCCATGGCAGTCTAAGGACTCTGCCTTGTTGGCGCTCATTTGCTGTCTATTCTCTATGCCTTGCTGCGGTGTTACTGACTTAAATTACTGATTACCACATGTCTGTTTGTTTGTTCAACTTCTTTCGTCTCTATTGGCGAACAGTGAAAAAACGTTGGGAGGGGGTGGTGTAAGGAAAGTGTTTTGAACATATCTTCTACCCTTCTCCGCAGCCATTCATAAATTTATACCAAAACTGGCACATACAACCCTCCCTTTCCCAGGTTTCCAGCCCAGAATCTGGTCACTGTATCATCCTGGGTCGCAAAGCTCACAATTATGGACGTGAGTATATATTATAAATATATATACATACATGTAAACACATATGGACACTGTGAATACGCGCATACTTAATTAGATACATACATATATTTAACATACGTCCATACATATTTACTATATATTAATTCTAAATTAACTGATAATATTCACCGAGGTAGTTCAGAAGGGTAAAATAAGAATATTTCGTACACGAATCTGCCTCCCTAATGCAGGAATTTAGCGTCAACGCCAAAGGCTACTGAAACGACTTGTATAGCACCGATTCTCGAAATATAAGTTCAAGACCTAGATTTGAACTAACCGAATTCTGTAGGATAAATTTTGTTCATTATATAGATTAATTAAAAAAACATTAGATTAGACAGAACAGTAATCGATACAATATATGGATTTCGAATAAAACATTGCTGGCTGTTTTTCAAATAATGGCGTATAAAACCTACAAAATATTGTTTTAAAATTTATCACTTTTCATAGCGTAAAACTTTGTGATAACGAAAAAAAATTTATTTTAAAATAATTAAATTTCTTTAAAATTTATTGTTAAAAATATATATACACACACTTATCAATATAAATAATTACCTATTTAAACATCAAAAAATTGTAGATAATACATTTATTTTTATTTTAAGAGAGTTATTTTGGTATTTTTATTGATTTTTACTTGATTTCCCTATTTTTTCGCCAAAAGTTGGCAATTTTTGAATTTAAATGTATAGAGCGTACTGACTGTTGTTGTAAATTTTTGTCATCGTCATTAAAATATCTTGTCAATACATATTGTCCTAACAAATATATTAAGTAGTTCTAATATTGTTCTTGATTTTATTTATAGGGAATTCGTGCACTGTGCGACCTATCCACGGCCTGCACCGCGGAGCGCCTG